>CM029021.1:89444111-90080361 GCA_016801055.1 Panax notoginseng | reverse complement strand
CATTGTCATCTTTGAGGTGTGCCTGTCTTCCCGATGTGATTGCCGGGTTGGTACAGTGTATCTCATTGATAGCACTTGTAACAAGCATTTCCGGGGTTAATGCCGAAACTACATTCCTTGGGGTTATTGCCAAGGTTGGTGGCTATTCCCATGGTTGGGACTGAGACTGGATACCTCGGGGGTTATCTCCGAGATTAATCGGTCTTCTCCGATGTGTGTTCCGGTATTGTATCTGCAAGTCTCGGGGTTAGATCCGAGGTTGAAACTGTTACTCCCAGATTGCGATCCGGGGTTGATGCTGAACTTCCGGTAGTATCCGGTATGGATCTAGATTGTCTTTCAGGGTTCTCTCTTAAAAGACGAATCTGTCCTCCTGCAAAGTTAGTAACCACTACTACAAAACAGTAAATGGACAACGCGGAAAAAACGTTGTGGTTTCAGTCGAAAAAACGTTGTGGTTAAGGGTGTCATCTATTTGACACCCTTACACAACGTTTTAAAAACGTTGTAGTTAAGCACAATACACAACGTTTTTTAGGAAAAAAAGGTTGTAGATTTGTTTTTCAATAATTAACAGATGCTTAAAAACGTTGTAGTAGGTATGATTCCACAACGTTTTTTGGATAAAAAACGTTGTTGTTTAGTATATCAGACAACGTTTTTTAAATGTTGTAGATAAAGAAAAAAAAAGAAAAAAAAGGATGTGATTCACCTATATTACCAACACACCTGCAATATGCTAAATGCCATAATATATAGCGAAAATGTATCAACCATTCAAAATACATCCCAATAATACCATTCGTTTACATTTTTAAATTACTAAATCCACAAAATATATACCAAACTATCTATATATACATCTCAAATTTACTTTTCAATCCACAAAATAAACCAAACTATATGACTGTAACATGAAAACATACACTGTGTAACATACAATTATCAGATTATTACATACAATTTCTAACTTATCAGATTATTACATACACTGTGATCGAAATTGCTTCCTCAGCCTTCCTTGCAGAGCTGCAAGCTCATCTTTATCCTTTAGAACCTGAAAATGGATTGGATAAGCAAGATGCATAAATTTAAGTGAACACCAAATATGAACCATATATAGAAACTACAGCATCTCAGCTAGTCAGTAGCCATCTCGAATCAGCTTTAAAATCTACATTAACAACCTGAATTAAAATTTAGAGGAAGAGAGTTCATACACTAATCCGAGTCATTTTGCTACTAATCATTGTGGTCGGAATGTAAATCATTCAGGCGGTTCTTAAAGAAGGGGATAGATACAGTGAACATCTTTCACTAAATAAGGAGAAATGTTTTAAAGCTGAACCATACAATACATGAATATACACATATGCACACGCATGCGCACACACACACACACACACACACACACACACACACACACACATATATATATATATATATATATATATATATATATATATATATTATATATATATTGATGTAGTGACAGGGTTTATTCAAAGTTAATCTTAGGGCCTTTTATGTTGTCTGTGAATATCTCACGCCTATTGATGAACTATCTGATATTGCACTTTTCAAGGAAAAAAGTTCTGAAAGATTTTGATACCTGATAAGAATGAAAAAGGAACATAGGTATACCATTCACTTAAATTACGTTTTGTTTTTATTTTAATAAAAAAATCAAAATATAAATGCATCCAGAGGGTGGTTATTGCAGAACTTCCAAACATGTTCTCCATATAATATGCTTTTCTCAACAATTCTCTACAGAAAAGCACCAATTTAAAGAAACATAAATGCATGAAACAGCATATCTGGAATATATTAGTACCTCAATCTTTTCCCAATGCTCATACGCAGAATACTGATCCTATATCTCCCGACTTTGTCAACTACTTTATAAGAGACTGAAAGTTATGCACGTGAATATATCATCCTCTGCCAAGCTTGATGCAGGACTCATGGGGCTCTTACTAGAAGTCATCCATCTCTGCTCTATTAGTGCAGGAGCAGGTATATGTTCCTTCTCTATGAGCTGCATCACTTTTTCTATATATTCAATATCTTTCATGTTAGGCTTTGCTAAGGTTCCAGCAGGAAAACAAATCTCTGAGACCCACTGCTGGCCACCACAATCAAAGCCCAGAATTTCATCACTCCAGCCTAATCGATATCCCTCTGACCGCCTCCAAAACTCGGCCTCAGCTTGATTAACCTTTATGACATGGTCTTTGTTAAGAGGATTAAGCGCAAGCAGCTTATCTCTCAACTCCGTAAATGAAAGCTCGTTTATGTCTGGTTCATTGTCATTTGACGATTTTGAAACCACTTCTTCACCTCTGTAAATAAATTATGATTTGTTAAAATACAATCATATTTCAAGCCTATCATTTTACTCAAGAAATTAATGAAGTGGCATTTTAATAAAGGCAGAACAATAGAGAAGTATAGGTGGAAAAACATGGGAAAACATAAAGCAAACGAAAATAGTTTAACATTGGCTACTTATAAAATATCTTTCACAGCAGCTTATATCTATAATTACAACTTTTTTCTCACCAAAAACCAGAATTAGGGGAAAAAGGAAAGAACCAGAAAAAATATTAACAAGTAATTTACCAGAGTAACCGACTAAATATAACGTAAAAATAACAACAATACAACATAGATCAATGATGATAAGTTCCCTTCCATATGCGCCATGTTCAATAAAGCACTACTAATGGCTAAAAATTTGATTATATGAATAATAACACTTACCTGTACTTCTTCAGTGATTCCTGGTAGAGATCTCGGATTTGTTGCATAGCTTCATCCTTGCTATATTTTGGTTTGAACTTTGGCATGCCTATCCATTTTGATAAAGGATTACACCTCACTACCACAACAGTGTCAGTATATGGAATGTTAGAAAATCTACATTAACATCACAGTGTGTGTGGCAAATTAGATTATTACATCACCATTCAGAAACTTGAGGTGAGCAATGACAATATCTTTCATCATTACCTTAACATTTTCTTCTCTTCTTTGAATCTGTCAATCAACTTTGGACAAGCCTGCTCTGTAGGGTCCTGTAGTTGAATAGGACTAAAACTTTATTTTTTAATAAATAGTTCAATTCTTTTAAAGAATAGAACACTAAGAATACAAAATGAAGCTTCATAAATAGAAATAAAGAAAAGGAAGTGCACAAATATACCTTGTCAATCAATGCAGGTCCAATAATTGAGTTCACATTCTCCACGGCATGTATCATTGAAAAACATATGCAGTTCAGATGGCTGCTACCAAGCCATCACATAAAATTACCCAAGAGATATTGGTTGGTGTCATTTGCAATATCCCCAGAGATATTGGTTGGTGTCACATATCCCAGCACATTACCCCTAGTACTTTTTCCAGCATATCCTCGTTGAGAATCAAAGGTAAAGTAACCTTGAATTCGTTTGGTATCTCATGATTGTCACCCATTGGAATTAGCCAGTATTGTAAAAGAATAAAGTAAATTAACATTAGCAAGGGGAAGAGTCAGCCCTGTATGCCTTTTACAGCTAGTAGTACTAGACATGATCGATAAAAGAAAAACAAAATATGAATCATATCATAGACTTAAGAGAAATATGAGTAAAAAGCAATGCTGACAGACTGCATTTATAGATCACAAATAGGATAAAAGCCTAATGAATCAAGTTAGTGAACTAACAATTAAGTTTTACATAAATGTAACACCAACACAGAACCTGTGGTTCAAAAAATTGCAATTAAAAAGTTATATCAAGTCTTAAGACAGACCTGGACCATAGAAGTTGACTAGATAGATGTGTATAGATCAACGATAACAATTAAAAATAACAAGAGACTTTCTACAGAGAAACCTACAAATACATAACACATCATCACCTGTAATAGCAGTAACCTTGGCCACATACTAATGGTTTAACTGCACTACCTTATATTTCTCTTGAATTTCTCGAATTGAAACAGAGAATTCAGTCATTGCCCAGCTCAGGGTGTTAAATAGGCGATCGAGAAAAACTGATAATAATTCTTCATCCTGGATGCAAGCCTCCCGCAGAAATGTCTTTCAAAATCAAAACCCAAAAGCATAAATATTAAGCATCAGAATCACTAGGGGAATACATTGGATCAAGAAAAGAAGAAGGGTGAGAAGCGACAACAAGGATCATCAATTCACCTGAAAAATAACTGATGACGTTGAAAATTCTCCATGATTAGAAGAACCAAAGCCAGAACCCTTGCACGTTGAAGATTCTCCATCATTGTTATTACTTTCTACAGAAGATGATCCTCAGCTTTATTCAAAAGGTGTTTGAAAAGCAACAAACTGTTTTTCAAATAACATATTCCTCCTATGACCCAACTCATGAAGCTTCACTTAAAAAATGATTTCAGTTTTTCACATTTTTGTATGGCTCGTGAATCACCAACTGCACAGTAGATATAATTTCAAACACAGGCACATGGTGTCACACCATTGACCAGAACCAACATCTCTTAGATAAATGAACATATACTCCTTAAAAATCTGAATGATGAGATTATGTCTTCTCTTTCATATCTCTCACTTTATAAGTTAACCACTCTTTTTGTTGCTTGCCTCTCATTAAAGGTCAACCGCCAACAATGGACTCTTCAAGAAGCATAACAAATCATGCGTCTTCATATGTAGAGTGTAACTCCATATAATACCACCTCCCTAAACTCACTATTAATAGTAAACTTATAATATTTCTAGGAAATGAACATAACAAAGGTTATAAAGGTACTGACTTCTACCAAAACAAAACTGAAAAGCATTCATTCAGAATATAGTGGAGTAAATAAACTACTAAATTTGCACCGTTCCTATAGAAAATGATAGCAGAGGTTCTCCAACAATGTGTTACCACCCCAATGGATAGATCTTATAGTTTTTATGATATTACTAACCTCTACCTATCATCAACATATCCTCACAACTCTAGAAACTAATGAAGGATGTTGAAGGATGTCCAAAATTTTACATCAAGAGCACTAGAAATGACAACAGCTCGTCTATAATTAGCTTCGGCCAGTCCCCACTGCTGTCAGCTTACCTACTAACATCTCTTTCATGTCATAATTCACAAAACTTATCATTCACCTAAAGAATGACTACCACCATATTAACTACACAAATGGCTTTGTCATGTAAACAATTTTAGCAATGGTGTAATTTTCACATTTTACTAGTTTGTTACTCAAAACTACATTATTATGGGCGGTTTCCACAGTACACTTTTTATATATATAAAAAATATGCATCATTACATTTTTATGTCATTTTCTAGTTCTATACAATTTTATCACTTACATGCCCCTTATCAAGAAAGAAATCATAAATACAATTTAGCAATATTAAAGAGGGACATAATATCATTTCTATTCATTAAAGTGAATACAACATACATATACGCACAAAGTATAACCATTAAGCTTATGTTAATTCCAGTGCTGTACAAAAATGATCACATTCGTCTACCAGTATCAAGAGCACTTTTAAAAAGAAAAGGAGTCTCATTTTCTACAACGCATTCTATATGCTTTCTACAGAGTAACCTGCACCCAAATTCGAACAATAATTGTTAAGAGGGGATAAAAATCAAAACTTTAAACAATAATTTGAGATAAGAAATAGGGGGAGGAATCAAACCCCAAAATATCAGGTCGGTTACGCACAAAAGCTAAGCAGGAACTAGATGAAACAAATCTAAACTCACACGACAAATGGTGATATCTCCGTCATCGTCGTACTCTTTAGCACCGTCTCTCTTTCCCTTTCTCTGTCCCTCTTCGTCATCTTCTTCTTCAGGCACTTCTTCCTCCGCTTGTCGCGCTGCTTCGGCTTTGGATTGCAGGTCTGCGAGATAGGATTCGACAACTTTCCTAACGAATTGCTTGCACTCCAGTGGGGAGAGGTCGAGCCCTAGATTAAATTTCAGAAAGGAAAAAAGAGGTCGAGCACTAGCTTAAGTTTTTATTTAATCGCCTTTTTTTTAGCTCCGTGTTTTTTTTCATACACAACGTTTTTTTAAAAAAATGTTATCTAATTAAAACAAAAAAAATACCCTTTTAAATAGATAACGTTTTTGCACATATATCTACAATGTTTTTTTAAAAAACGTTGTACAAAAAATTACCACAACGTTTTTATAAAAAACGTTGTGGTTTAAGTATTGTCTATTTAGTATTTTGTAGTAGTGAACAGTAGTACAAAAAATTTTGAGTGTCTACAAAACCTTTAGAAACACATAAGTGTCGACGTCGAAGTCTCATTGTTGCCGATGTTGATCAGTATATTTCTTATGTCGATCTTGAGCCGTCACTAATCTTGCTCGTATTGTTTTGATCACATCAACAGTTTGCTGCAACAATTCTGGCCCTAGCAATTGACGTTCTCCTACTTCATCCTAGTACAATGGCGTTATGCATTTCCTTCCATATAAAGCTTCATAAGGTGGCATACCGATGCTCGCGTGATAACTGTTGTTGTATGCAAATTCCACAAACGCTAGGTGGTCATCCCAGCTTTCTTTGAAGTCAATACGACATGCTCTCAGCATGTCTTCCAATGTTTGAATAGTTCTCTCTCTCTGCCCATCTGTTTGAGGATGATACGAGGTGCTCAACCTCAGTTGTGTTCCCATGCGTTCTTGAAAGCTTTTCCAGAAATTTGCTGTGAATCGCGGATCGCGATCTGACACAATTGATACCGGCACACCGTGTCTGGAAATAATCTCTTTGATGTAAAGTTTTTCCAACTGATCTAAGTTATATCTAATCTTGATTGGCAAGAAATGCGCTGACTTGGTCAATCGATCAACGATCACCCATACTGTATCGTAACCCTTATGTGTAGTTGGAAGTCCTACCACGAAGTCCATCGTGATATGCTCCCACTTCCATTCTAGAATTTCTAAGGGTTGAAGTAACCCGCTCGATTTCTAATGTTCCGCCTTAACTCTTTGGCATGTTAAACACTTGATGACGCACTCTGCGACTTTTCTCTTCATATTGGGCCACCAATAATATTGGCGAAGATCCTGGTACATCTTTGTGCTTCCCGGGTGGATTGAGTAGCTTGAACTATGAGCTTCCTGCAAAATCTCTTCTTTTAATTCAGATATCGCTGGCACCCAAATTCTCTTCTCAAATCTTAATAGTCCATCACCACCCACGCTGAATTTAAGCTCTTCCCCCTCAGAAATTCTTTTCCTCACCTTCTCACATTCTTCATCGCTGCTTTGTGGTTCCTTGATTCTGTCCAATAGAGTCGGATGAACCTCCATTGCGAACAACTTCTCATTTGACTCTGTCGGGCTCTTTATCTCAAGTTCCAATCTAGTCATCTCCTTAACTAACTCCTCCTGAGTTGTTAGCATTGCCAACTTACCACTTCTCTTTCTTCTTAGCGCATCTGCTACCACGTCAGCTTTCCCCGAATGATATAAAATGTCACAATCGTAATCCTTTATAAGTTCCAACCATCTTCTTTGTCTCGTATTCAACTCCTTATGCGTGAAGATTTACTTCAGACTTTTATGGTCCGTGTATATATTACATCTTACACCATATAAATAGTGCCTCCAAATCTTTAAGGCAAATACTACCGCTGCCAATTCCAGGTTATGGGTAGGGTATCCCTTTTCGTAATCCTTCAACTGATTCGACGCGTACGCAATAACTTTACCATGTTGCTTAAGCACACAACCAAGTCCTTTGTGTGACGCATCATTGAAAATCACGAAATCACTTGTATCGTTAGGTAAAGACAACATCAGTGCTTCACTCAGTCTTCTGTTGAGTTCCTTAAAACTTTCTTCACGCTTCTCTGCTAGACAAATTTTACCGACTTCTTTATTAGATTCGTCAAAGTTCCTGCTATTTTCGAAAAATCTTGGATAAACCTTCTGTAATAGCCTGCCAATCCTAAGAAACTTCTTACTTCAGTCGGTGTATTCGGTTGTTCCCAATTTTACACCGCTTCCACCTTTATCGGATCCACGGAGATTCCGTTCTTGTCGATCACGTGCCCTAGAAATTGAACTTTCTCCAACCAGAACTCGCACTTCAAAAATTTTGCATATAACTTATCCCTCCTTAATGCCTCTAATACCATTCTTAAATGTTCAGCATGATCTTCCTAAGTCTTGGAATAGATCAGGATATCATCTATGAACATAACTACGAATTTATCTAAGTATTGCTTGAACACCCGATTCATCATGACCATAAATGTTGTCGGTGCGTTCGTTAACCCAAATGACATCACTAGGAACTTGTAGTGTCCGTAACGAGTCCTGAATGTTGTCTTAGGTACATCTTCCTTCCTCACTTTCAACTGGTGATATCCCGTCCTCAAGTCGATCTTGGAAAAAATATTTCCCTCCTTTCAACTGATTGAACAAATCATCTGTCCTAGGTAACGAGTACATGTTCTTGATCGTCACCTTGTTCAGCTCTCGATAGTCTATGCAAAGTCTCATCGACCCATCCTTCTTTTTCACAAATAAAACTGGTGCTCCCCAAGGAGACACACTCGGTTGAATATACTTCCTATCCAATAACTCCTGCAATTGTACCATCAGCTCCTTCATCTCTGCTAGTGTCATTCTGTATGGGGCTTTCGAAATTGGGGTCATTCCCGGTACTAAATCTATAACAAATTTGACCCCCCTATCCGATGGAATACCTGGAAAATCCTCCGAAAATACATCTGAAAATTCGTTCACTATAGGTATATGTCCCATCCCTACCCCTTCTTTCTGCGTATCGACGATATGGGCCAAATAACCTACACATCCCTTTCTTAGCAGCTTCCTCGCTTGCATCATCATCAGATAACTTGAGTGTCTCGACGACTTACTACCATAGAACACTACCTTAGACTGATTTGGAGTCTTAAGGTTTATACACTTCTTCTGGCAACCTATCAACGCTCCATGGTTAAATAACCAATCTATTCCTAGAACTACATCAAATTCTCATAATGGAATCGAAATTAAATCCACATGTAACATATACCCCCTGATATCTACAACACAATTCCTATAAATATGGCTAACGGGAATGACTTTCTGATTATCAACTTCTATGTTCATAGGATATTCTAATTCTTCATAGGGTAAGTTTAATCGTTCAGAGAATTCATGTGATACGAAGGAACAAGTAGCACCCGAATCAAATAATACGTAAGCAGATATATCATTAATCAGAATGATACCTGAAACCACGTCCTTGGATGCGACCGCATCCTAAACTGTCATGTTGAAAGTCCTTGTTGTTGGTCGATTCTGAGTTGGTGGTCCAGTAATTATGAGATTTCCACAGTTTGTTCCCCTTCCTCCATTCCCTCCTACCGAGTTCTTCTCTGGGAAATTTCTTGCCTGATGATCCAGTGCTCCACAGTTGAAGCATCCATTTCTCTTTGGTGCAGAGCAATCGGGAGAAATGTGCCCCTCTTGCCCGCAATTGAAACAAACATTCTTCCCTTTTAGACATGCACTCGAGTGATTCCTCCCACACTCCCTGCATGTCTCAGTTGTAAGACCCCAACTTTCATAAATAAAGATTAATATTTCTCAAAATTTATTTTTGAATATTATGGTGTGGTTTTGATATAATGTTATAGTTGTGGGTAATATTTTTAAATTTTGCAAAGTATGCAAGTTGTTATAAAATATTCGATTGGTCAAGGAATATTCTTTTTATTGGGGAATATCCGTACGACGACACAATCATTGGTGGACCCCACAACGGAATTGCTGTCGGAGTTAGAAAATGACAGAAATAACTTTTTATAAAAATAACGGTGAAAGTTTTACCGTTAACTGTTGAAATACCCGGTGATAAAAGTACAATAATACGCGTGGTTACATAGTAGCACACAGTATTAATTAGTGATGCTTACGTGAGAAGTCACTCAGTTATACTCAATTATTGCTACAATAATTAATGTTCAATATTTTATTTTATTGATTCAATAATTGCTACGTTGATATTTTATATTATTGATTCAATAATTGTTGTAGACACTCAAAATTTTATGCACACCTGTCACTGACATTTCAGGAATGCAGATTCATCTTTTAGAGATAACCCTTGAAGACAGCTCACATCCAGTTCGGATACTACCGGAAGTTCAGTCTCAACCCCGGAACACACCTCGGGAGTAACAGTTCCAACCTCGGAGATAACCCCGAGGAATGTAGTTCCAACACCGAAAATTCCACCAGAGAAGACCGATTAATCTCGGAGATAATCCCGAGGTATCCAGTCTCAGTCCCAACACTGGGAATAGCAGCCACCAACCTTGGTGATAACCCCAAGGAATGCAGTTCCGACGATGACCCCGGAAATGCTTGTTTTAAATGCATGCAATCAGCTTCAACCTCGACATTCACACTGACGCACTCAGGACCGAACCCGGAGATGATACTGGGAGGAAAGGCACACCTCAGAGATGATATTGAGGACTGTCAACACTTGCAGCAGTCCAATCTCAGAGATAACCCTGAGCAACGTCTGTTTTACCAGCCCAAACCGGCGATAACTCCGGTGAGGGGCAAAGTTGTCATCTCGCAAACTCAAGGCCACATCACATCATCTCAACATCTCATACATACATTTCTACACCACAATGTCACACAAGAATCAAGGAAAACAAATCCTGAGTGACTATTGTGCAGGGTAACGGATAGAATTTGAAGCTTGAAGATCGGAGGGCACCGTCCCATCTTCATGACTTCGTACAACCTCTAATCCCATGCCATTGTACAACTCTCGACAACGGCGGACCAAAATAGGTCCTACATACCTCAGCTGGATGCCCGGATTGCAATTTTGAAAGTTCGAGCAGACATTGCAGTGCCTACGTGCACGTACTGCGAGACGACACGACCCGTGAAACCCGGGGCAACCCGGGCAGCCTCAGGTACAACTGCGACTGGCCGCAAGTACATTTGTGGCTCCCCCCTCTATAAATAGAGGGCTTGGGTGGCCATTTTAAGAAAAAAATAGGCGAGGAAGCCCTGTCAAATTTGCTCTGTACTTACAATATACTGAGTGCTTTCTCATTTTATACACTTGTGAGCTCACATATAGCTACTTTTGTACTGGTGGGAGCCGAGTTTCATCTACTTTAAAGATATAGAAGTCTTCTTTGGCAGTCCACTGTAAGCCTTCTTACACACTTTAAAGCCTTTCTCTTCATCTTTGCACACACCCTTCTTCACGTTGAGAATCGTGTTGCGTGTGTTTGCCTGGACTTCGGTCCGTGGTTTTATTTTCAGTTTGTGTATATATATATATATATATATATATATATATATATATATATATATATATATATATATATATATATATATATATATATATATACGGAGAGGCTCTAAAGCGAACCTTAAAAAGTGAACCAAAGACGAACCGTCGTCTTTGGTGTCTATGGTGACGGTTCGACCCGTCGCCAAAGACTACATGGCTATGGCGACGGATCGAACTGTTGCCATAGACACCAAAGACGACGGTTCGTCTTTGGTTCGCTCTTTAAGATTCGCTTTAGAGACGGACCGTATATATATATATATATATATATATATATATATATATATATATATATATTATATATATATATATATATATAAAGCAGTAAATGCTCCAGACCGAAGTCTATGCTCAATCGAGGCATAACTCGGTAATGTTAGTCCATATATATATATATATATATATATATAATATATATATATATATATATATATATATATATATACTCCCTCCGTCCCATAGTTATAGGCTGATTTTTCATTTTGAGATGTCCCAATATATAGGCTACTTACTATTTATAAAATTTAGTTGGTTCATTGTTTTACTTTTCTGCCCTTATAATAAATATTCAACCATTACTCTTTTTTTGAAGAAACAACATTCAATGTCATTATTTTTATCAACACATTTAATGTTGTTGTATTCTCTTTTGTTAAAGTTCTAAGGTTATGGATTTTAATGGTTAGTACACGTCAATCAATGAAGTTGAGAGTTCCAGTGTGATAAGTAATGAGTAATTAACTTATTTATTAATTCCATATTAAGGGGTATATGTGGAAAATTTATGTTAAAAATTGCCATTTAATTAATTTTCTTAAACTATGTGCCAAAAGAAATCAGCCTATAACTATGGAACGGAGGGAGTATATATATATATATATATATTTTTGATCCCACCTGGAGTTTACTTCGTGGTGGTTGATCGCTTTTACAGCTTTCTTTACGTTTCGTCCTGCCTGGAGTTTACTTCGTGGCAGTTGATTGCTTTTACAGCTTTCTTTATGTTTCGTCCTGCCTGGAGTTTAGTTCGTGGCAGTTGATCGCTTGTACAGCTTTATTTACGTTTCGTCCTGCCTAGAGTTTCCTTCGTGGCGGTTGATAGCTTTTACATCTTTATTTATATTTTCTGATCCCCCATGGAGGTGTTTCGTGGTAGCTGATCATGTCTGTATATATATATTTACAGCTTTTATATATATACATGCTTACTGCTTTCATACAAATTGAGGTATCATGTGAGCCTAGGAATCATGTGATCACAGATTCAGCCTATTGGATCCAGATTTAGTTCCCGTGATGGACATTTTCAGCTGTAAGCAGCTTGTAAATTATTCTGCGGTGTCTGAATTTCCTCAGATGGTTTTCATACCCACGAGGAAATCGGCATTATTTTGTATATTATTTCTTATAGATGCTTCGCATCTCGAAAAAAATAAAATCAATCAAGCCGAACACTTAATAAAATGGAAGTGTAAAAGGTCTCAATTACTATTGAGCACAAGGGTTTGAAAAACCTCTTTTATAAAACATCGCTGACATATCTTGCTAAAATTGAATTTTTACACAAATTCAAACCCTGTGTATATAGGTGCGAACGAGGCCTCGCACCACTTCCAAATAAACAGCACATTGACCCACACACACATACAAATTCAAATAATAGTTTCTTGAAAAGAGGCGGTCACCGTGGTAACACGGATGTCAGGGGGTGCCTAACACCTTCCCTCCGCATAAACAAGTCCCCGGACCCTAATGAATCTCGGTTTCACTGACCCGTTTAGCAGTGTCACATCACTAGGTCAATGTGCAAACCTTTTCTCGGTTGTGTTGGTACAACCATTTAAAAAACCAACTGGCGACTCTTAACAGTCCATCGTCAACATTATATATGTCAGACCATTTTCACTAGTTTTTTCAAACAAATCTCACCTAAAATGAGAACACCAAAGAACAAGTAACGAAAAGGGACAACTAAAAATCCCAAAGTTGATAGGTGGCAACTCTGTTGGGGACTCCAGTAAGAGGACTTAAGCTGTTATTTCAATTTTTTTCAAAACTATTGTCTGCTTGTGTGTGGATGTTGCATTTACATTTATAATGAATGTGTACAAATGCATTTACTTATTGCATTTAGTGCTTTTCACCATATCTGCTTGTGATAATAGTGCTTGGCACATGTCATCATTTCCATACGGTGAGACGCGATGTATGTTGTGTGGTCCCTCCACCAGGAGGCTATCCTGTCGGTGTTTGATTACTGGACTCGTAGGAAGACTAATTCCCGCGAGGCTCAGGAAAGGCACCACCCAAATTCGCTCCAGTTGAAAGACTGAATTAATTTCCCGTTGTGTAAATTGCGATGATTTGGGAACCTTCATGCCAAAAAGCCGCGAGAGTAACCTAAGATAAGTCAGCCTCTGATAAACCCAAAACAGAGGAAAGTCTCTGCATGCTTTCTCATTTTTTAATTACTTGTAAACACAATTACTTGTAATGTCATTCCATATCTATCTCCATGTAATGAGAAATATGAAGAAATGTGTACACATACATATTTAATATGCTATCCTGTTTTACAAAATAGCTGACGTCCGTGTTGTAGGATAAAATTCCTAAAACGGAAACATCACATAGCATGTTATTTTTATACATTCCCTAAAGACTAAACTATGCAAGTTTTTCGTAGGGAACCAATCAGACCTACTACCCGGTCCAAATCCAAAAAGGCTGCAAGCCTATAATCAATCATGTCATCATCTGACCAGACTAACCTTAATCCAATTTCTCGCAAAGGATTCGATGGATTAAGCAAACAAATTACAGATTTGGCTGTTCTGCTTAAAGAATTACACCAGTCTACTCAAGGTCCAAAGATACCCGTACATGCTGAATCCTCTACACAAGGGGGAACCCAGGTCATTACGACACCTGAACTACAGTTGGATACAACCAACAAAATGCATGATGCCACCCATCTCACAGGAGACCCAGACACCGGTGACATCAGAAAGAAAGTCGTCCAAATGGAAGAGACCCTTCGTGCTATCAAAGGAATTGGAACACACGGAAGTGTTTCATATGCTGACCTTTGTATTTTACATGGTGTTCATTATCCAAAAAAGTTTAAGACTCTTGACTTTGAAAAATATGACGGGTTAAGAGATCCTTACACACATTTGAAAGTGTTTATAGGAGAACTCGAATCTTATGCAGAGGACGAGAAGCTCAGAATGCAGCTGCTCCAGAAAAGTCTGAATGGAGAAGCCTGTTCGTGGTACACCAGATTAGACAGCTCAAAGATCCATAGTTGGGAAGAACTAGCACACGCCTTCCTCACGCAATACAGCTTTTCAGTCTCAGATGGCTCCTGACCGGTATCAAATTAGCAAGATCAAGAAACAGTCTAACGAGTCTTTCAGAGAGTATGCTCAAAGGTGGAGGTGCCTGGCTCCCCAAGTTATTCCTTCCATGACAGAATCAGAAATGGTCATTGTGAGGAATAAGCATGTGAATGATATTCCTATTTAATATATGATTTGATTATGATATTATATATATATGTAAGACCCCAACTTATTAATGAATAAAATCAAATTTTCTCTAAATATTATTGTGAATAATAAGGGGTTAATTTGATATAATACTTTGGTTATGGGTAAAATGTGCAAATTTTGCAAAATAAGCAAGTGGTTATAAAATATTTATTTTTGGTCGGTGAATATTCGGTTGGTCGTGGAATATTCTTGCTGTCGGGGAATATTCGTACGACGACGCAGCCTTGTGTGGGCCCCATAACGGAAAGCGATTGGATGAAGAAAACGACAAGTATAAGTTGTTTATAAATAACGGCGTAGTTGTTACCGTTAATACTGTTGGAATACCCGGTGGTTAAAATACAGTAGCACACGGTATTGCACCAATTATTGATTCTTACGTAAGAAGGCACTACTCAATAATTGTTACAGTAGTTATTATTCAATATTTTATTTTATTGATTCAATAATTGCTGCGTTGATATTTTATATTATTGTTGTTTCAATAATTGTTGCTGCACAGTATTTTCATTTATCAGATCAATAATTCATATTATTTGAATAATATTATTAGATAACATTATTGGCAATGTCTAGAAAGTTCTGTCTAAGGAGAGGTTTGGTCATCTAATTGCGCGCCAGTAAGGAGAAATCCTTATTGGAAAGCCCCCTCTTTCCTGGGAACGGCCTGGTTGTCATAAATGTGATTCTGTAATATTATTTGTGAATAATTAATTATTGATTCATATGATAAGGAAATATTTATTTTATGTGGATATAAATGAGGGATATATTTTTGTGGTTAAAAATGAAGGAGTTAATGTTGAGGTGTTTTATCAGTATTTTTATCGGAATGGAGGTATTAAAAATCAAATCAGGGTTTTTGAGAAATATTGCGGGTGTTATAATTTTTAATCCGACCGTTGGATTGTGGTAATTTTTGGATATGTTATACATATATAAGTTGAGTATATGTCCACAAATTTTGAACCGTTAAAAATGAACGTATGATTTATTATGAATTTTACAAGATGACTGGTTCAGAAATTGTTGAATTTTCGGAGTTTATCATTTTGGTGGAAAATTCTAGAATTGGTGGGCCCCACTTGTGGTTGGTGAAGAAATGTGCTGAATTATATTTCAAATGTGGTAGGTAGGAATAGTAGCAGGTAAAGCCATCAGGTTGCAGGTCAAACCTACCAAAATTTTCCTATAAATAGAGGGCTAAGTTAGAATTGAAAATTACACCAGAAACAAGTTTTCTCTCTTTCTCTCTCTAGATTATTGAGTGTATTTTGTGAGTATTTAGATACTTTGAGAGTTTCTATTCATCAGAGCAAGTTTCTTTCAGCCTTATACCGGTATTCCGACCAGAAGTACTGATATTTTGAGGTAAGGGATATTATTTTCTTCTTAATGATATTATTTTCTTCAATATCATTATGCTGAAATATTGATATGAGTTTTTATCAAATTTGGAACTTTTTGTGTCGGGAGTTACTACTCACGTATACGGCACTATTCACGTATACGGCACTATTCACGAATACGGCACTATTCACCGAAAAATAAAATTTTCCCTTTTTGTCCAAGATGTCTATTATGGTTACTATCTTTGATTGTATCCATGTTTTGATCTTTATTTTTGAATTCTGCTTCACAATTGATTATTATGAAGTATTATTGATCTTGGATAAACTGTTATACGAATCCCTACTATTTGTCCTTCTGTCTCATTGGATTCGTTCTCTTTAAGATATTTTTCATCATCCTCAGTCCTAAATGATGATACAAATGAATATCTTTGGCCTGTAGTGCAAAGATGTATAATTACTTGATGAATATCTTTGGCCTGTAGTGCAAAGATGAACAGGTGTTGAGATGAACATGACCGACTGATGATACAAATGAATATCTTTGGCCTGTAGTGCAAAGATGAATATTTGGTTAAAGATGATTATTAATTGATGTTACAGGGATAAAATATTGATGATGGACTTTTAAATCTTAGAAGATAGTAGAATTCTTTCTCTACTTGACTCTTCTAATGGTTTGTTGTTTTCGCTGCAGTTGTTGATCTAAAACTTGTTGTCGATTATATTTTATCAGATTTTTCCCTGTTGAAGACTAACGATAATTTGTTGTATATTATCTTAGTCATAATATTCTTTACTGGGCTAGTTGAGCTCACCCTTTTCCTTTTTGTTCCATTTTTCTTCTCAGGAGGTGAGAACATAGCAGGATCTAGTCGGGGTATGGAGTAATGGTTCTAGAAAGATGTATTAGCAGTCCTCACTATTTCTGTAAAATAGTGTTTGAATAATTGTAATGAGGATTTATTTGAGTGTGGATATTGTCTAGAAGACAATATTTGTATTTAAACTCACAGTATGTGTTGTCGTATTTTGCACGACAATTGTATTATTGAAGTTGTAGTTTGCTTTCTGTACCATGTATTTGGCGACTCAGAATGGGTGTTGTATACCTATTCTGGGGGCGTCACAGTTGGTATCAGAGCTTAGGGATATGATCCCTGGCTGAGATGTGAGACAAGAACTAGGAGGGGAGAGATGGGGAATTCCTTCACTAGTATGACCTGACTAAGTTTATTTGGTGTTTATTTGGTCGGTCAGAGTATAGGGATAATATATGACATGACTATTAACCCTTGTTTTATGGCAGTATTTAAGAATGGCAGCTGAGAACGTTAATAATGGAGTAAATCAGACCGTGGAGACACCTTTGATCACTACCCAGGGGAACGTGCAACAGGAAGGCAATATTCCTCCTGTAAACAACGTTACCGAGCAAACGATGAATGATGGAATGTTTAGGAGCTTTTTGCAGTTCATGCAAAATCAGACGAGGGAGACTCGTGTGCAGAATACGGGTGGAAATGATAACAACGCGCGGTTTGTCACAGCTAAGCAGTTCAAAGAATTGGGACCACCAGAATTTAAGGGAAAGCCGGATCCGATCATGGCGGAAACGTGGGTCAAGCAAATTACCAAGATATTTGATGTCTTGGGATGCACGGAGGAACAGAAGGTTCCATTCGCCACATTTATGTTCCGCGGTGAGGCAGACTACTGGTGGGAGTCTGTGAAGCGTACCCAGCCTGACGCACTCAACATGTCCTGGGAAACATTTCAAAAACTGTTCAATGACAAGTACTTTCCCGAAAGTATTCGTCATATGAAGGAGGTTGAGTTTATTAGACTGGAACAAAACAACATGACGGTGTCCCAGTACGAGGCGAAGTTTGCAGAGTTATCCAGGTTTGCACCTCATTTGGTCGAAAATGAGGAACGAATGACGCGGATGTTTCTGAGAGGTTTAAAACCTGAGATTCGTCAATACCTTATCTCTCATAAATTTTCTCTGTATTCAGACGTTGTCAACAGGGCCCAATTATTAGAGAGAGATAATGAGTATACTCAACCGAGGGACCACAACCAGGGTCATACCGTGACAGCAATCATCAGAGCGATGATAACCAACGAGGAGGGAAAAATACGAACAAAGGCGGTAACCACTCGGGTGGTCATCGTGGCCATGATAATAGGAGAGGTGAGTCAAGTGGAAATTTCAGAAAGAGGAGATTCAACAATGATGGGAAGACATCAGCACCAGCACCAGCACCAACAACAAATTTTAGGGGAGGAGAACGACCGCCAGTTAGATGTTACAAATGCGGGAAAGAGGGACATATCAGCCCAAACTGTCCACAACAATCCAAGGTGTGTTACAACTGTGGGAAGGAAGGCCACATCGCTCGAGATTGTACTATAGCGAAACCAAGTTCAGCGGGAGTGGTGATTCCAAGGGCTGTCCCGGATAAGGCGAAATCAGCGGTTCCTGGAAGAGCGTTTGTCGTTACTGGCCAAAACGCGAGAAACCCGAACGAGGTGATCACGGGTAAGCTAATCTTGAATTCTTGCGAAGTTTATACTTTACTAGATACCGGTTCTACCCATTCTTTTATCTCTCCTGCTTGTGCTCAACGTTTAAACTTGACTCCGGAGAAATTGGACTTTAACTTATCTGTTGAAACTCCGTTGGGTGAAACCTTCGTTACATCTACAGTTTATAAATCTTGCATGATCCAAGTTGGCGCTATTACATTACCTGTTGATCTTATCTCTTTAAAGATACTTGCTTTTGATGTGATTTTAGGAATTGATTGGTTAACCACTCATCATGCTAAAATTGATTGTTTTCGTAAGGTTGTTAGTTTTCATATTCCTAACCAACCTGTCATACGAATTCAAACTACTAAACAACTAAAATCAGTCACTGTCATATCGAGCCACAAAGCTATTCGTTTATTGAAAAACGGATGTCAAGCTTTCTTAGCCCATGTTATGGATTTGAACAAAGACAAGTCAGATTTGAATAATATTTCTATTGTTAGAGAATTTTCCGATGTATTTCCTGAAGAACTTCCCGGTCTACCCCCGAACGAGAAATTGAATTCTTTATTGACCTTGAACCCGGTACAAAGCCCATTTCTAAAACCCCATATCGAATGGCTCCTATTGAACTTCAGGAGTTAAAAGTCCAACTACAGGAGTTGTTGGACATCGGTTTTATTCGTCCTAGTACGTCTCCTTGGGGTGCTCCTGTTTTATTCGTAAAGAAGAAAGACGGGAGTATGCGACTTTGTATTGACTATCGAGAATTGAACCATGTCACCATCAAGAATAGGTATCCGCTACCTCGCATTGATGACCTGTTTGACCAGTTGCAAGGAGCACAATTCTTTTCAAAGATCGATCTTCGTTCTGAATATCATCAGCTGAAGATTAAAACTGAGGATATTCCAAAGACTGCCTTCAGAACTCGGTACGGGCATTATGAATTCTTAGTAATGTCTTTTGGATTGACTAATGCTCCTGCTGCCTTCATGGATATGATGAACCGTGTATTCAAAGAATATTTGGATCAGTTCGTTGTTGTCTTTATTGATGACATCCTCATCTATTCCAAAAGCCGTGAAGATCATGAGCGCCATTTGAAGCTGGTACTGCAAAGGCTTCGTGAAAACAAGCTATATGCCAAACTGAAGAAATGCGAGTTCTGGCTTGAGGAAGTAGCATTCCTTGGGCACGTGGTGTCAAAACATGGAGTATCTGTCGACCCGGCGAAGATTGAAGCCATACAAAGTTGGGAGCAACCGAAGTCGGTAACCGAAGTACGTAGCTTTTTGGGCTTAGCTGGTTATTATCGGAGATTTGTGGAAGGATTTTCTCGAATCGCTACTCCGTTAACTCAGCTGACTCGGAAAGATACAAAATTCGTATGGAGTGAGGAATGCGAGAAGAGTTTCCAAGAACTCAAGAGGAGACTCATTTCGGCACCTGTTTTGACAATACCATCTGGTTCGGATGGATTTGTTATCTACAGCGATGCTTCAGGCAAAGGGTTAGGATGTGTTCTCATGCAACATGGGAAAGTCATAGCCTATGCCTCACGACAACTCAAAGAATATGAGAGGAATTATCCTACTCATGATTTGGAGTTGGCAGCAGTCATTTTTGCGTTGAAGATCTGGAGACACTACCTTTATGGGGAGAAAGTGGAGATCTATACAGATCATAAAAGCCTCAAATATTTCTTCACCCAAAAGGAACTCAACATGCGGCAACGACGTTGGCTTGAGCTGTTGAAAGATTACGATCATACCATCCAATACCATCCTGGAAAAGCAAACGTAGTAGCTGACGCATTGAGTAGAAGATCATATGCGGGTACGAGTGCAATGTTTTTAACACAAAGGCCCATTTTGTATGACTTGCAAAGGATGGAGATAGAGATGAAGGCTCCAAGTACCCACATGATGATATCAAATATACGAGTAGAACCTACTTTAATCGATAAAGTTAAAGCTGCTCAAGCTACGGATATAGAGCTGATGCGTATGAAGAAGAAAGTGCAAGAAGGTGCTATTCCAGAAGCAAGAATCGATGAAGAAGGAATACTTCGAGTCAACTCCAGACTTTGTGTTCCTAACGATTTTGACTTGAAGCATAGAATAATGATGGAGGCACACAACACACCGTTTGCAATCCATCCTGGGAGTACCAAAATGTATCACGATCTTCGACATACATTTTGGTGGAGCAATATGAAAAGAGAGATCGCGGAGTTTATCTCGAGATGTTTAACTTGTCAACGTGTAAAAGCGGAGCATCAAGTACCAAAGGGTCCATTGCAACCACTTGAGATTCCGAAATGGAAGTGGGAACACATTACTATGGATTTTGTTACGGGTCTTCCCAAGGTTTCTCAAGGCATAGATGCGATTTGGGTTATTGTTGATAGATTAACCAAGTCCGCTCATTTCTTGCCGATACGTGAGACTTATTCCCTTGAACGTCTTGCTAGTATGTACGTGAACGAGATTGTGAGATTGCATGGCATGCCAGTATCCATAGTTTCGGATCGTGACCCAAGATTCACTTCACGATTTTGGGTTAGCTTGCAGAAAGCTATGGGCACGGATTTACTATTCAGTTCAGCATACCATCCTCAAACGGACGGACAATCAGAGAGGACTATTCAAACTCTTGAAGATCTATTAAGACTTTGTGTCTTAGATCTCAAAGGGAGTTGGGATAAGTACCTACCATTGGTGGAATTCTCCTACAACAACAGTTATCAGGCGAGCATAGGTATGGCTCCATTTGAGGCATTGTATGGAAGAAAATGTCGTTCTCCAGTATGCTGGGACGAGGTGGGTGAAGCAACATTGTTGGGACCAGAGTTGGTACGCATTACTACAGAGAAGATCCAAACGATTCGACAACGTATACAAACGGCACAGGATCGACAAAAGAGTTATGCGGATCTTCATCGGAAGGACGTGGAATTTAATATTGGGGATCATGTATTGTTACGTGTTGCACCATGGAAGGGAGTTACAAGATTTGGGAAGAGAGGAAAGCTCAATCCAAGATTTGTTGGTCCATTTGAGATTCTTGAGCGAATAGGAAATGTGGCATATAGACTCGCATTACCTCCAAGCATGTCTCGTGTTCATAATGTTTTTCACATATCTATGCTTCGTAAATATGTTAAAGACCCGAACCACATTATTGAGTTAGAACCAGACGAGATAGCTGAAGATTTAACGTACGAGGAGGTACCTGTTAAGATCTTGGATAGGAAAGAGCATGTCCTACGCACGAAGGTTATACCACAAGTTAAGGTTTTGTGGAGAAACCATGCTATTGAAGAAATGACCTGGGAGTTGGAATCAGAAATGAAAGCGAGGTATCCTCACCTTTTTGAAACATCAGGTACGTACGTCAATTTCGAGGACGAAATTTCATAAGGAGGGGAGGTTGTAAGACCCCAACTTATTAATGAATAAAATCAAATTTTCTCTAAATATTATTGTGAATAATAAGGGGTTAATTTGATATAATACTTTGGTTATGGGTAAAATGTGCAAATTTTGTAAAATAAGCAAGTGGTTATAAAATATTTATTTTTGGTCGGTGAATATTCGGTTGGTCGTGGAATATTCTTGCTGTCGGGGAATATTCGTACGACGACGCAGCCTTGTGTGGGCCCCATAACGGAAAGCGATTGGATGAAGAAAACGACAAGTATAAGTTGTTTATAAATAACGGCGTAGTTGTTACCGTTAATACTGTTGGAATACCCGGTGGTTAAAATACAGTAGCACACGGTATTGCACCAATTATTGATTCTTACGTAAGAAGGCACTACTCAATAATTGTTACAGTAGTTATTATTCAATATTTTATTTTATTGATTCAATAATTGCTGCGTTGATATTTTATATTATTGTTGTTTCAATAATTGTTGCTGCACAGTATTTTCATTTATCAGATCAATAATTCATATTATTTGAATAATATTATTAGATAACATTATTGGCAATGTCTAGAAAGTTCTGTCTAAGGAGAGGTTTGGTCATCTAATTGCGCGCCAGTAAGGAGAAATCCTTATTGGAAAGCCCCCTCTTTCCTGGGAACGGCCTGGTTGTCATAAATGTGATTCTGTAATATTATTTGTGAATAATTAATTATTGATTCATATGATAAGGAAATATTTATTTTATGTGGATATAAATGAGGGATATATTTTTGTGGTTAAAAATGAAGGAGTTAATGTTGAGGTGTTTTATCAGTATTTTTATCGGAATGGAGGTATTAAAAATCAAATCAGGGTTTTTGAGAAATATTGCGGGTGTTATAATTTTTAATCCGACCGTTGGATTGTGGTAATTTTTGGATATGTTATACATATATAAGTTGAGTATATGTCCACAAATTTTGAACCGTTAAAAATGAACGTATGATTTATTATGAATTTTACAAGATGACTGGTTCAGAAATTGTTGAATTTTCGGAGTTTATCATTTTGGTGGAAAATTCTAGAATTGGTGGGCCCCACTTGTGGTTGGTGAAGAAATGTGCTGAATTATATTTCAAATGTGGTAGGTAGGAATAGTAGCAGGTAAAGCCATCAGGTTGCAGGTCAAACCTACCAAAATTTTCCTATAAATAGAGGGCTAAGTTAGAATTGAAAAATACACCAGAAACAAGTTTTCTCTCTTTCTCTCTCTAGATTATTGAGTGTATTTTGTGAGTATTTAGATACTTTGAGAGTTTCTATTCATCAGAGCAAGTTTCTTTCAGCCTTATACCGGTATTCCGACCAGAAGTACTGATATTTTGAGGTAAGGGATATTATTTTCTTCTTAATGATATTATTTTCTTCAATATCATTATGCTGAAATATTGATATGAGTTTTTATCAAATTTGGAACTTTTTGTGTCGGGAGTTACTACTCACGTATACGGCACTATTCACGTATACGGCACTATTCACGAATACGGCACTATTCACCGAAAAATAAAATTTTCCCTTTTGTCCAAGATGTCTATTATGGTTACTATCTTTGATTGTATCCATGTTTTGATCTTTATTTTTGAATTCTGCTTCACAATTGATTATTATGAAGTATTATTGATCTTGGATAAACTGTTATACGAATCCCTACTATTTGTCCTTCTGTCTCATTGGATTCGTTCTCTTTAAGATATTTTTCATCATCCTCAGTCCTAAATGATGATACAAATGAATATCTTTGGCCTGTAGTGCAAAGATGTATAATTACTTGATGAATATCTTTGGCCTGTAGTGCAAAGATGAACAGGTGTTGAGATGAACATGACCGACTGATGATACAAATGAATATCTTTGGCCTGTAGTGCAAAGATGAATATTTGGTTAAAGATGATTATTAATTGATGTTACAGGGATAAAATATTGATGATGGACTTTTAAATCTTAGAAGATAGTAGAATTCTTTCTCTACTTGACTCTTCTAATGGTTTGTTGTTTTCGCTGCAGTTGTTGATCTAAAACTTGTTGTCGATTATATTTTATCAGATTTTTCCCTGTTGAAGACTAACGATAATTTGTTGTATATTATCTTAGTCATAATATTCTTTACTGGGCTAGTTGAGCTCACCCTTTTCCTTTTTGTTCCATTTTTCTTCTCAGGAGGTGAGAACATAGCAGGATCTAGTCGGGGTATGGAGTAATGGTTCTAGAAAGATGTATTAGCAGTCCTCACTATTTCTGTAAAATAGTGTTTGAATAATTGTAATGAGGATTTATTTGAGTGTGGATATTGTCTAGAAGACAATATTTGTATTTAAACTCACAGTATGTGTTGTCGTATTTTGCACGACAATTGTATTATTGAAGTTGTAGTTTGCTTTCTGTACCATGTATTTGGCGACTCAGAATGGGTGTTGTATACCTATTCTGGGGGCGTCACAATATATATATATATATATATATATATATATATATATATATGCATGAATATGCAAGTATGCTGTCATTAAGAAAAGTTGTAAAGTCCTTTGATAGATAATAGAAGTATATGTACAAGGACTTAGAATGAATTGATCAAATATGTTAGGTTGATCCTACATAAGAAAAACAACTTTGTAAAGTCCTTAAAAAGAAATGATGTACAAGGACTAGAAATATAGAAAGATCAAGCTTGTTAGGTTGATCTTATGATGTAATAGATAGGCTTGTCTGATCATCGAGCACTGCACCAGAAGTCGTAGTCTGCCAGGAGAGTCGAGGTTAACTCTAGAGCTATCGAGGCAGAATAGGAGTATGCAAGATAGTAGATCTCGGAGTTCGTAGACTTCCAGGGGAAACGAAGGAGGATCGTAGTGTGTCGAGTAGAGCTTCCTCAAGATCGTAGTATGCTAAGGAAGTCATGTTCAGAATCGTAGAGACAGCCTGCCTACGAGCCGATCGGTCATTTGCCAAAGCCAAGTCAGAAACGTAGACTACACTCAGAGTCGTAGAGTCCACTGATGCCGACGCTATATCAAGGATCGTAGACTACACCCTGAGTTCGTAGAGTCCATTGATTACATGCAGATATCGTAGTCGAGCAAGATCAGATGAAGACAACAAGCACAAGGAAGAAATCGTAGAGTGTCAAGATCTGATCTCGGGATCGTCGTGTCTGCACAAGCTGAAGCTGAATCGTAGAATGCAGAACTACGACCTCAACAGAAGTGCTCACAATGCCAAGGTTTAATCGTAGAGCATATACGGTTCTCAACAAATGAGCACTCCCAAAATATCCAAGGAACGAAGCCTCTGGTTCGAGCTGCAAGCTACATCCAAGGAAACCAGAGAGCACTCAACGAATGGCATGCAGGATAACAGAAGATCTAAGCACCAACCCAATCAGCATCAAGATTGAGTTGTAAGGCCATTCGTGATGAAGTCTTCCACACGGAGATCCAAAGAAGACTTAAGAAACTGACTAAGGAAAGTCAGCTTATGTAGTAGCTATCAAGTAAATAGAAGACAACAATCTTGGAAGCAACCAAGATCGTAGTGTTTGCCAAACAAAGAAGGAACTGATGGAAGGTGAACCGAGGTACTGTTCAGCTTCTGAAGAGCAAGTCTGAAGTGATTAAGTGCAGGGTCAGTTCATTGATGATAAGTGAACGGAAGATCACAAGGAGAAAGCAAGCTGGACGTGCCACAAATCTGAAGTGTCTTGATATTCAGAAGGGGACCAGAGAAAGGAATTAGGACATCAGTCTCTGAGAACAGTCGAAGTAAATAGAAGTATTGAAGCACTGCACAATACAAGGAAGAGGTGTTCTACATTGAAGATCCAATCAACACTCTTCAAGATCGTAGTGTTAACTCAACCAGTCAATGAGCAACACTCAACAAGACACTACGAAAAGTTCCTTGAAGACGTGCATCAGAATCGTAGAGTTCGAATAGCTGATGACTGAAGCATTGGCAAAGGTTCAATCTGAAGGGTAATATTCGGACACGTGCTTATTGAGAGCATCGATGCAATAGGACAACCTATGATCGAGAAATCAGAAAGAGGTAATAAAGTCTTCAACCTGCCCAAGACATTAAAGTGATACATCTGACAGGGTAGGTGAAACAGTAGACTGCAGCGTCCAAAAAAGTATGACATGTCACATCAAGCAGTCTACCTCAAGCAACTCGAGATCTGTGAAGAGATTTGAATAGCCTTCAACGGCTACTTTCCAACGGAAGGATTGGGAAGAAGTATAAATGAGAAAGAGCTTCAAAGATCAAAGGTTGCTGGAGTTGCCGAGTTTGGAGAGAAGGTGGACTGATCTAAACCATGTGAAATAGTGAGTCTGAAGGCTCACTCTACGATCCACCAAGAACACTCAGAAGTCAGATAAAGAAAGAAGTAGAAGTGTGAGTTCTACTATGTAGAAGTGTGAGTTCTAATATGTAGAAGTGTGAGTTCTACTACATGAAGAGTGTTCTGAACTGCCGAGAGAAAGAAGAGCATTATGTCATCTTGATGTTCATCATGGGAAGACTCTAAGTACAATAGAGAAGAGCCAACAGTCTTCTTAGCAAGTCCATCATGAGAAGGCATCAAGTAACAAGAAGGAAGATCACAAATGCCATCTTGGTGTCAAGCATGAGAAAGCTTCTAAGTACCTAACAGAGGAGCTTACAGTCATCTTGGAAGCCTATCATGTGTACCCATGAAGTACCAAGGAGAAGGATCTTCAAGGCAGTTCATAAAGGGGTCATCCAAAGTGGTTGAGTAACCGAAGAAATTGAGCATCATGCAACACTCAGCTGTACTTCAAGGATGATCTAGCCAAGCTTCTAAGTATAGAAGATGTTTAGAGCATGAAGATATCTTAGCAGCTCAACACCGACTCCAACAACAACAAATAAACAACTCAACAGCCAGGGCCTGAAGGGTCCTTGTCTTGAGGGAGTAAACGAAGTTCCAAGCCTGCTGGGCTTGAAGAGTTCCTAGGGAACTAGAGGAGTTCCAAGGCTGCTGGCCTTGAAGAGTTCTCAGTGAACTGAAGTCCCAAGGCTGCTGGAATCTTAGTGATTCAGGGTGCTGCCCTTCCTTAGTGGAAATCCTTCTAGTTGAAAGCAGAAGAGTGGATTAGGAGCTTGAGTCTCTGAACCACTTAAAACCCCTTGTGTCTTTTACATTATGTCATTTACATTATGTACTATAACTGCTATAACTGCTACGTATGTTTTAACTGATTACAACTAAACTTACTCTACGAACAATGTATGTATGATTATGAATATATAAATGAAGGGGATCTTTTACTTATTCCGCTGTGCTTGAAAAGATTCTTATGTTTGTCATATGTTAATTATAGACAATATAATATAAACCAGAAAAGTATTAAAAAGAAAAATGATCTATTCAACCCCCCTTCTAGATCTATTGTGCCCTCTGGGAACTAACAATTGGTATCAGAGCAGGTTCTCATGCTATATTCAAAAGCTAATCGCTTTGAGTCTGATCCCGGGCACTAACATTGTTCTAAACTTAGTTTAGTAGTAAGTAATTTTTTATATGCAGATGAGCTCACATGTTGGAAATATTGTGTATAAGTTAAATGTGTATATACACCTGAAGCTGCTTAGATTGGTCCATGGTCTCTATTGTTACATCAACAAGACCAATCCTAACCTGCAGTCAATCTTGTAGTCCTAAGACCAGACGAGAGAACTCAAGAGACATCAATGGCAAAGAGTCAAGCACCCACCAGTCTGAAAGATGAAGAAGCCATACATGCTAAGAAATGTTTATCGAGAGAAGAAAGAAGATCTTCTCAAACTTATGTCTGGCCAACCAACAGCTGGGTGCAAACTCTGTCAGCTAAAGGATGTTAAAGATCTTAATGCTGAGATTCTCTTGACCTATATCTTCAAGACCACTACTGATTGATTAAAGGCCGACAAGAGCAATAAGCTGTCAAGAACAAAAGTAAAGCTATGCACATCAATACCTAAACTCAGTATATCTAAGATAAATGACTGTTTAGTAACTGACAGTAAAAAGGTACGGTTCCTCACTATTATAAATGCACATCATAATTGCATCTTCTTATGAACTATAACAATATTCTGTCAAGGAGTCATAATCTACCTAAAAAGGTGAAGAGAGAAAGTAACCTGAGGATGGAAACTTAAATGACTATAAACTTTCTCTCCATCCAAGTTTTAGGTTGAAGATGACATCTTGAAGGAAATCTGAAATAAGGCATAAGAGCATCACAGGCCTAATAAACTTTTTATGAAGTAATCTTTGCTGGTGGGTTAGTATGTATGTACAAGCCTATGTTCTAAGTGTTTGACAACACAGAGCATGATCAGTTTTGCAAGAGGATCTTGTTGATTCGCAGAAACTGATCACCTCAATGAATCAACTAGATACTCCTAAATCGTAGAGTTGATTCTCACTCTGTGAACACTTAAACATTATGAACATAACCCAGTGAATGATGAAACCATCATAGATAGAGAGTGTGTTATTAGATGCCAAAACCTACACACACTCACCATCATGCATGTCAAAATGTATTATCATAAGATAGTTGCATGCATGAATATGTCTGTTGGTGATAAACATGATGATTATCCAAATAAGAGGAACATTGGTTTAGAAAACTAACCTAGCAGGGCCCATTTAATTATGGGTACCAAAAATAGAAATATATTTAAACCTGTAGGTACTTGGTCAGGCTGACCACACTAAGAAATGATGAAGCAGAAGACTTCAGTCAAGAAGACTCAACCAGCAGAAGGCCAAGGACTGTTCAGAATTGATTTTGACAAATTTCCTATATGTCCAAGGCTGTCTTTGAAGACCGTCTGAGCCAATCAAAATGAAGCTCAGATGGCTATTAATCTGTATATGCAAGCAAGCCATTCAATAAAGAAGGAAAGGGTCTTATGTGCTCAAAAGCCAGTCAAAGAATGCTATATGGGAAGAACCCTCAAGGAAGCTCACAACAGAAGATCATCGAGCATCGTTCAAAAGGAACTTATTGCAAGAGCAGAACTTCACAAACACAACTGACAAAGAAGACTACGTTCGTAGTGCTGTCAAATAATCGTAGAATGATTAGTCCTGAAAATACTCATCTCTACGACACAAGGAGATCCGAGCGATGATGGAGATTCCAGTCAGAAGGAGATATGCAAGGCTGCCTTCAAATGAACCTGAAGAAGAGGGAATCACATCTATCAGGGAAGACAACGTCAACAACGGGGGAGCAGTGATCTGTTAAGGAACAACATCACTAAGATATACTATGAAAAGTTGTACCAGCTACAGAGTCCTAAAACTTTGTGGCTGATGAACCAAATAAAGATCCATAGTCAGTAGGAACGTCTCAAAACGTACTACTGATAACCTTTCAGCCACCCAACCCATTATCGTGAAGTGCCTACGATCAAACATATGATCGTAGTGTAAGAGCAGGAGGACACCACGATTTCAGTAATGTAGTTGTCTAAAGCTGGTAGAAGAACTCCCAATCAGAAAAGGTCGAATGAGATGTCATTGCAAATCACTGCCATAGCAATGCATCTGGAGAGCGCCTCAAGGACAAACCTGGCCCTTAGCTCACACTAAGAGGTTGGCCCTTCCTGAGCTACCTTGACCTAGAAGGAATGTTTGATCTAGTTCATCTCAAGGACCAAGTCAGTCAACGAACGTAGAGTCGAGGTTGAAGAGAACTAAACGATCGCAGTGCAACCTCAACAATCATAGTATAACCTCCACGATCGTAGAATACAACTCGACGATCGTAGTCCTACCAAAGGGTACTCCAGTTCACAAGGAGCTTGGAAAATGAGATATTTGCTAAACTATTCAAGTTAAGGAGATAAGTTCGAATACATCAGTGATTGAGCTATGTTGCATCAAAGTAAGGAGAAAAGACAAAGCCATCCACTGCAGCATCTCTCAAAAGTTGATCGTTGACTCAACCAAGCGAATCGTAGAGTCAATAGCTGCCTTATCATGCCACTCTACGAATCAAAAGGTCAATGGTCAAAGCCACGTAGTTTAAACGACTACTCTTCTAAAAGGAAACATCTAACTGAAAAGTTATGGGGAGTTACAGCTCATTAATGGGCAACGTGCAACCAATGGACAGTTGACACATCACTGATTATGCAGAGTTAGAAGGAATTGCCTTAAAGACAATTTCAAATCTGCAGACAGTTACCAAAAGCTATCGAACCTTTCTCCCTCCCATTTTCAAACCCTAGAATCCTCTCAAGAGCCAAAATCAGTTAACCCTCCAGAGCCTTACCAAATCACACTCAGCCATCTCTTATAAACATATCTAAATCAGATACCCACATTCTTCGAACTACTCAAAATGGAAAACTGGCAAGTAATCACTGGCATCCAGCTCGGAACAAAATCGTTTGAGAAATCTGAAAAGAAGTTAAGGGATATTCTCGAGCTTGTAAAGAAAGTTGGATTCTCAGAATGCCTTGAGGCAAATACTCGAGTCTACATCGACCTGGTTAAAGAATTCTAGTCAAACGCCTCCATCAACTCTGAAACCCTTACTACCAAGGTTAAAGGTCAGTCTCTGAAGTTAAAATCTTCTGACCTCAATCAATGCCTAGGTTTTCCTAACCAAGGGCTGAAGAACCTTGATAATGTCAATATTGAACAAGCAAAGGAGGTTATAGGGTACCAAAGAAACCCTAGTTTTAAAGACATGAAGAAGAAAGAATTTCCTAAAGAGTATGAGTTCCTTGCTGAAATAGTTGGAAAGGGCATACTGTGCAAGAACACAGCACATGACACAGTGATTGACCAACAGTTGAAAATAATGTCAGCAATAGTTCTGAAGAAACAAATCTTCTTTGGAGCTATCTTGTTCGATCAGATCTCCAAGTGGGTAGAAAAGGCTGAGAAGAAGAACTGCACTGAAAAACCCCTGACCAAGGTGTTTCATGGTAGACTGTTGAGTATGGTACTGAAGAAGAAGCTAGGAGGGAAAATCAAGGATGATGAGGGAGAAACTTTAAATGTGCACAAAGTGATGTCTCCACAATTATTTGTGAACTGGATGAAGAACCCTAAGGAGAACAAAAGGCTGACAGCTGGGAGCAGCAGCAGAGCCTATGCAAAGAAAAGGAAAACAGAAGAGGCAGAGAGCTCTGAGTCTGATGACTCAGCACCAGCAGAAATCACACCAGCCAGAAAGAAATCAAAAGGTGTGAAGAAAGCTGGTGATGTGGAGAAAGCCAAGGCCCCACCAAGGAGTCTCTCCATCAAAGAAAAAGTTGAAGAAGAAAGAGCTCTAACTGTTGAAATAACAAAGAGGAGAACAACAGGCTGCTTCAAGGGCCTATCAACAAGAAAGCTAAGGTTGAAACCAAACCAGCCTCAGCTTCCCAAAATAGTACCTCTGCTGAAGAAAGGGACGTAGAGTCAGCAGAAGAGAAGGAAACATATGTCAAGGCTCAGTCCTCGCAGATCAGATCCAGCAGCGAAGATGAAGATGGATTAATGTATGAACATTCAGTATCTACTGAAGAAGAGAAATGTGCAAGCCCAGTGGCTAATTCTCAGAGTAGTCACTCTGATGATAAAGAAGAAATCCAAGATGACCAAATTGCATCCCCAAGTGTAACTGCCCCAATGACCCAAGATGACAGGTCAAGTAATGATGTGTCTGAAGAAGAAGAACTTGCCCCCTCCAATCCAGAAAGCCCCCATGATGAATCAAAAGTTGATGAGATGACAGAAGAAGAGTCTGTTCCTGCCAATACTGAATCTCAAAGAAGTTTGTCTGCTAAACCAGAGAAGTCAGAGTCTGAAGAAGAAGAAGAGTCTGACTATCCCAAACCTGAACCTCCAAGAAGAAGGAAAAGCTACAGACTGCAAGCCAAGTTTACCTCTAAAAGGAGCAGTGGTCAATCAAATGCCATCATTGAATTGAGTGATGATGAGTCTGTAACTCTGGAAGAAAGTACCATAAATGAAGAAGATGAATCTGAAGAAGATCCTGCTGAAGAAGGTTCTGGAGATGAACTGCAGCAAGAAGATTTGTCTGCTAAAAATGATCAAGAAAGCTCAGGCTCCGAGAGAGAAGAGATTACAGAAGATTCTGGTTCTGCACCTCAGGAAGCAGACGAATAAGAAGATTATCCAGTTCTCTCTCTTGTAAGATTTAGCAGAAGGATTGTAGTGGAAGTGTCAAACGATCTACCAGATGCTCCACTAGAGAGAAGGTTCTTCCAGTGAATGTCATGGCTCAAGGCCCACACTAAAAAAGATTGAAGCTCCTTCAGTTGGTGTTACAAGCAATTTCCAAGTCTGAAACTGGTAGCTCAAAACTTCCCAAGGGTGAAAAGTTATGCTACAAAGATGATCACAAACCAGCCTCACTTCAAGGTCTATCGACATGCTGGAAATCTCTACATCCCCTACGATCGTAGAGTGGATTCTGATGGATGAAGAGTCATGACCAAGGAGTTGATCGTAGAGACTGTTCACTCTACCGCTGATGATGTTCAAGCCCAAAACCAGAAGCCTCTTTATGCTCGAGCACTACTATCAGACATTCCCTCATCCTCAACTAGTGATTGGAACTCAACGATTATTCAAATTCTCCAGACTTTCAAAAATTTGTGTAAAGATGAAAATCATAGAGTCCAAACTGATGCTCAACCCGAAGCTGCCCAACAAGAGAATCAAACTATTCTGGAGCAGGAACTACTGAAGAGCTCTGATGAATTAAGTAGAAAGATATCTCTACTCACTGCAGAGTCACATAGGCTGACAGCAAAAGGGGATGACTCTTTTCAAAATAGACTTCAAGCTGCTATGGCTGAGATATCGCTCAAACTCCAAGAGAGAGATAGCATCTATCAGAAGGCTATACAAGATCAGAAGGCAGAAGCTCTACAAATTTAGAAGGCCAATGCAGAGCAGATCGATGCCCTCTCTGACAAGATTGACGACCTGAAATAGTCCTTCTCAGTGCAACTTGAGTTAGGCCAGCAGGAACACAAGTTTGAAGTTGCCAACTCCTCCTACCTAATGGAGCATCTTATGTCCAACATGGAGCAACTGTAAGACCCCAAATTTTATGAAATAAAAGTATTCAATTTTCTTATAATTACAATTCAGTAAATGGTTAAATTGATAAAAGTTTAAAGTTAATGGTGATATATGTAAATCTTTTAAATAAGCAAGTGGTTATAAAATACTCATTGTTATCGGGGAATATTTGTTTGGTCGTGGAATATTCTTCTTGTCGGGGAATATTTGTACGACGGCGCAGCCTTTTGTAGGCCCCATAACAGAAAGTGATTGGATGAAGAAAACGACAAGTATAAGTTATTTATAAATAATGGCGTAGTTGTTACCGTTAATACTGTTAGAATACCCGGTGGTTAAAATAATAATACGCGTTGTTGCACAATAGCACATGGCATTGCACCAATTATTGATTCTTACGTAAGAATGAACTACTCAATAATTGTTACAGTAATTACTGTTCAATATTTTATTTTATTGATTCAATAATTGCTACGTTGAAATTTTATATTATTGTTGTTTTAATAATTGTCAATACACAATATTTCCCATTATCAGATCAATGATTCATAATATTTTAATAATATTACTAGATAACATTATTGGCAATGTCTAGAAAGTTCTGTCTAAGGAGAGTTTTGGTCACCTAATTGCGCGCCAATAAGGAGTAATTCTTATTGGAAAGCCCCCTCTTTCCTGGGAACGGCCTGGTTGCCAGTACTGTGATTCTGTAATATTATTTGTGAATAATTAATTATTGATTTATATGATAAGGAAAATATTCATTTTATGTGGATATAGATGGAGAAAATTTTTTAATGTGACAATTGTTGAAAATTGATAATTTACCTTTTTCGATAAAATAATTCATTTAAATATATTATTATATTTTAATAATATAATAACGGTGATATTTTTACAATCAATGTGAGATATATGAATATATGAGGAGGAAGGGTATTTTTATTGCAAAAGTTATTTAAAACATGTTAAACATGTCTGTGGGCCCATTTCTTAACTGAAATTTGATTATAGACTGTAAAATCATCCGCATGTGAATTTCTGTCAATTTCTGTTTGGAATTTAGAAAAATTTAAACTTTCAAAGTTGTAGAGAATTGAATTTCCTATAGAAGGACATAAGATTCGAATTTTTCTGATAAAATGGCTATTTATTATAAATTATGGAAGTTCCAAAGTTCCGAAATAATTGATTTTTGAAAGTTTTAATTATTTATTTTATGAAAAATATTTTTTCTTACTTTTTCTAGAAGGTGGGCATGTGAGAAATGCTAAGAGCTGATTTCCAAGGAGGCGTATGAAATTTTATTAATAATAATATATTTTATTAAATTTTTTGCTTTGGTGTTCTAAGCATTTTTCTATAAATAGGATGCTTAGGTTAAAATTGAAAATCACACCAAAAACAAAAGTTTTCTCTCTATAATATCAAGTGTATTTTTATGAGTATTTTGATACTTTGAGTGTTACTATACGGTACAAGTTCCTTTCAGCGTTATATCCGATATTCCAATTAGAAATACAGCTCTTTTGAGGTAAGAGATTTTAAGGGATTGTAAGTGATGTTTTTTCGTAATGATGCTATTCTTTCAATATCATTATATCAAAATATTGGTATGAATTTTATTGTGGAAGTTCTACCTTTTTGTGTCGGAGTTACTATTCACGTATACGGCACTATTCACATATATGACACTATTCATGTATATGACATTTTTTACGTATACGGTACTATATAAGAATACGGAGTACTATTCACGAGTTACTATTCATGAGTTATTATTCACGAGTTACTATTCACGAGTTACTATTCACAGATACTATTCACGACAAAATTGGTTTCTTTTTCTGACCAAATTATCGTTGATTTATGAATATTGCTCTTAAAATTAAATGTAGTTGTTGATCCTATTATTTTTATTATCATATATAACATTTTTATAACCTTGGTGATAGAATTTCTCTTTGACTTGAGTGTAAAGATGGGTAAAGTATTGGTATGATCGTGACTATGGGTTCTCTTTGGCCAGTAGTGCAAAGTTGAATTGTTGACTAGTATGATCATGACCATTGAATTTATAATGGAATATTTTTAAGATTAAGTGCAAGGTGAATTGATCAACATGGTTATAATTATGGTTTATATAAATTCTGAAATGATTATGTATTTCTTTGAGATATAAATATCTTTGGCATGTAGTGCAAAGAAGACCTGTTGTTGAATATCTTTGGCTTGTAGAGCAAAGATGAACTGTTGATGAATATCTTTGGCCCGTAGTGCAAAGATGATTTTATTAGTATGATTATGAATAGGAACTGTGATTTGGTATAACCATGATCTTTTATGTTTCAGGTAAAGACAGGTGATGAAAATTATCTTCGTCCTGAATGCGAAAAGGAATTTACAACTACAATTATGATTATGAGTTATTCACAGGATTGTGGACAGGAACTGTTGATTGATGTTACAAGGTTAAAACATTGTTGGTGGATTTTTAACATGAAAAAGATAATAGACATTATGGTCTATTTGACTCTTCTAATGGATTGCTCGTTCCGCTGCAACTATGGTTGAAAAGTTTCATCATCTACCATATGTTCTAAATCTCTGATTTATTATTGATGAAGGCTATTGAGAATTTAATTATCTTTAGTCATGATATTCTTTACTGGGCTATTTGTGCTCACCCTTTTGCTTCACAATTCTTTTCAGGTAATAAGAGTGTAGCTGGGTTGAGCGGAGGTAAAAGGAGAATAGAACGGTTGTCTCTAGCTGTGGAGGTTCTCCCTAAACAGTATAGAAAAGTGTGTTGTATTCTATACATCATTTAGTAGTTATATTTGGTGAATCAAATAGAGTGAGGCGAACCCAACGTTCATACAAAATGTCTAATGACATACAACCTCGTGTTATCATAAGACATGGTTGTGCACATCCACTTGCTGAGTATATCCACGAGCACTACCTATATGATATTGGAGTATATTTGAAATATAATTTTCACTTGGAGACAACGGAGATAATTATATGTCAAGAGAAGACTCACCATTGGAAAGAATATGATAGTAATCTTCTCGTTTTTCTTTGGGGTCTATTGGGTCAACCAAGGATAATTCTGTGGACATATGCTATTTATCATAACCTAAACGCATGGCCTCCCATGTACGAAGGTTTTCTTGAGCACTTTCCAAAGATTCTGATTTCTAAAACAGTTTTTGACTGTACCTTTATGTAAGGTGCCATTGTGACGTACTATCCAAGGTTGGGACATGAGTCACAGTTGGTATATATTTGTATCAAAACTCATGTACCATGTTTTTGGCGACTCAGAATAGGTTGGTTGGATTGGACCTATTTTGGGGGCGTTACATTTGGTATCAGAGCTTAGGGATATAATCTCTGGCAGAGATCAGGGAATAGAATTAGGAGGGCAGAGACGAGTAAATCCTTCGCTAGTGTGTCCTACCTAAGCTTATTTGTTGGTCAGTCATAATATTGGGATATTATGTGATATATTAATTTGTTCAATTAACCCTTGTTTTAAAGCTTTATTCTAGACTGATATCTGGAATATAGGATATGAGCAATGGAGAAATCATGATGACAGGGAAGATGGAATCTAAAATGAAAGCAAAGTATTCTCTACTCTTTGAAATGTCAGGTACGTAAATTTCGGGGATGAAATTTTATGAGGAGGGGAGATTGTAAGACCCCGAATTTTATGAAATAAAAGTATTCAATTTTCTTATAATTACTATTCAGTAAATGGTTAAATTGATAAAAATTTAAAGTTAATGGTGATATATGTAAATATTTTAAATAAGCAAGTGGTTATAAAATACTCATTGTTGTCGGGAAATATTTGTTTCGTCGTGAAATATTCTTCCCGTCGGGGAATATTCGTACGACGACGCAGCCTTTTGTGGGCCTCATAGCGAAAAGCGATTGGATGAAGAAAACGACAAGTATAAGTTGTTTATAAATAACGGCGTAGTTGTTACCGTTAATACTGTTGGAATACCCAGTGGTTAAAACACAGTAATACGCGTTGTTGTACAGTAGTAAATGGTATTGTACCAATTATTGATTCTTACGTAAGAAGACAGTATTCAATAATTGTTACAGTAATTACTGTTCAATATTTTATTTTATTGATTCAATAATTGCTACGTTAAAATTTTATATTATTGTTGTTTTAAAAATTGTCACTACACAATATTTCCCATTATCAGATCAATGATTCATATTATTTTAATAATATCACTAGATAACATTATTGGCATTGTCTAGAAAGTTCTGTCTAAAGAGAGGTTTGGTCACCTAATTGCGCGCCAGTAAGGAGAAATTCTTATTGGAAAGCTCCCTCTTTCCTGGGAACGGCCTGGTTACCAGTACTGTGATTCTGTAATATTATTTGTGAATAATTAATTATTGATTTATATGATAAGAAAAATATTCATTTTATGTGGATATAGATGGAGAAAATTTTTTAATGTGACAATTGTTGAAAATTGATATTTTATCTTTTTCGATAAAATAATTCATTTAAATATATTATTATATTTTAATAATATAATAAGGGTGATATTTTTACAATGAATGTGAGATATATGAATATCTGAGGAGGAAGTGTATTTTTGTTGCAAAAGTTATTTAAAACATGTTAAACATGTCTGTGGGCCCATTTCTTGACTGAAATTTAGTTATAGACTGTAAAATTGTCCGTATGTGGATTTCGGTCAATTTCTGTTTGGAATTTGGAAAAACTTAAACTTTTAAAGTTGTAAAGAATTGAATTTCCTATGGAAGGACATAAGATTCGAATTTTTCTGATAAAATGACTATTTATTATGAATTATTGAAGTTCCGAAGTCTCGAAATAATTGATTTTTGGAAGTTTTAATTATTTATTTTATGAAAAACTTTTTTTCTTAGTTTTTCTAGAATGTGGGCATGTGGGAAATGCTAAGAGCTGATTTCCAAGGAGGCGTATGAAATTTTATTATTAATAATATATTTTATTAAATTTTCTGCTTTGGTGTTCTAAGCATTTTCCTATAAATAGGATGCTTAGGTTAGAATTGAAAATCACACCAGAAACTAAAGTTTTCTCTCTCTATAATATCGAGCATATTTTTGTGAGTATTTTGATACTTTGAGTGTTACTATACGGTGCAAGTTCCTTTAAGCGTTATATCCGATATTCCAGTTAGAAATACTGATCTGTTGAGGTAAGGGATTTTAAGAGATTGTAAGGGATTTTAAGGGATTGTAAGGGATGTTTTTTCGTAATGAAGTTATTCTTTCAATATCATTATACCGAAATATTGGTATGAATTTTATTGTGGAAGTTCTACCTTTTTGTGTCGGGATTACTATTCACGTATACGACACTATTTACGTATACGATACCATTCATGTATATGACGTTTTTTACGTATACGATACTATGTATAAATACGGAGTACTATTCACGAGTTACTATTCATAAGTTACTATTCACGAGTTAATATTCATGGGTACTATTCACGATAAAATTGGTTTCTTTTCTGACCAAATTATCGTTGATTTATGAATATTGCTCTTGAAATTAAATGTAGTTGTTGATCCTATTGTTTTTATTATCATATATAATATTTTTATAACCCTAGTGATGAAATTTCTCTTTGACTTGAGTGTAAAGATGGGTAAAGTATTGGTATGATCGTGACTATGGGTTCTCTTTGGCCAGTAGTGCAAAGTTGAATTGTTGACTAGTATGATCATGACCATTGAATTTACAATGGAATATTTTTTAGCTTAAGTGCAAGGTGAATTGATAAACATGGTTATAATTATGGTTTATATAAATTCTGAAATGATTAAGTATTTCTTTGAGATATGAATATCTTTGGCCTGTAGTGCAAAGATGACATGTTCTTGAATATCTTTGGCCTGTAGTGTAAAGATGAACTGTTGATGAATATCTTTGGCCCGTAGTGTAAAGATGAATTTATTAGTATGATTATGAACATGAACTGTGATTTGGTATAACCATGATCATTGATGTTTCAGGTAAAGACAGGTGATGAAAATTATCTTTGTCCTGAATGCGAAAAGGAATTTAGAACTACAATTACGATTATGAGTTATTCATATGATTGTGGATAGGAACTGTTGATTGATGTTACAGGGTTAAAACATTGTTGGTGGACTTTTAACATGGAGAAGATAATAGACTTTATGGTCTATTTGACTCTTCTAATGGATTATTCATTCCGTTGCAACTATGGTTGAAAAGTTTCATCATCTACCATATGTTCTAAATCTCTGATTTATTATTGATGAAAGCTATTGAGAATTTAATTATCTTTAGTCATGATATTCTTTACTGGGCTATTTGTGCTCACCCTTTTGCTTCACAATTCCTTTCAGGTAATAAGAGTGTAGCTGGGTCGAGCGGGGATAACATGAGAATAGAACGGTGGTCTCTAGCTGTGGAGGTTCTCCCTAAACAGTATAGAAAAGTGTGTTGTATTCTATACATCATTTAGTAGTTATATGTGGTGAATCAAATAGGGTTAGGCGAACCAAGCGTTCATACAAGTTGTCTAACAATATATAATCTCGTGTTATCATAAGACATGGTTGTGCACATCCACTTGCTAAGTATATCTACGAGCACTACCTATATGATCTTAGAGTATATTTGAAATATAATTTTCACTTGGAGACAACGGAGATAATTATATGTCAAGAGAATACTCACCATTGGAAAGAATATGATAGTAATCTTCTCGTTTTTCTTTGGGATCTATTGGGTTAACCAAGGATAATTCTGTGGACATATGATATCTATCATAACCTAGACGCATGGCCTCCTATGTATGAAGGTTTTCTTGAGTACTTTCCAAAGATTCTAATTTATAAAAAGTTTTTGACTATACCTTTATGTAAGGTGCCATTGTGACGTACTATCCAAGGTTGGGACATGAGTCACAGTTGGTATATATTTGTATCAAAACTCATAACATGTGTTGTTGTATTTTTGCACGACAATTATAGTAATAAAGTTGTAGTTGTTTTCTATACCATGTTTTTTGCGACTCAGAATAGGTTGGTTGGATTGGACCTATTTTCGGGGCGTTACATTTGGTAACAGAGCTTGGGGATATGATCTCTGGCGGAGATCATGGAATAGAACTAGGAGGGGAGAGACGAGTAAATCCTTCGCTAGTGTGTCCTACCTAAGCTTATTTGTTGGTCAGTCATAATATCGGGATATTATATGATATGTTAATTTGTTCAATTAACCCCTTGTTTTGAAGCTTTATTCTAGAATGATATCTGAAATACAGGATATTAGCAACGGAGAAATCATGATGACAGCGAAGATGGAATCTGAAATGAAAGCAAGGTATTCTCAACTCTTTAAAATACCAGGTACGTAAATTTCGGGGACGAAATTTCATAAGGAGGGGAGATTGTAAGACCCCGAATTTTATGAAATAAAAGTATTCAATTTTCTTATAATTACTATTCAGTAAATGATTAAATTGATAAAAGTTTAAAGTTAATGGTGATATATGTAAATCTTTTAAATAAGCAAGTGGTTATAAAATACTCATTGTTGTCGGGGAATATTCGTTTGGTCGTGGAATATTCTTCCCGTCGGGAAATATTCCTACGTCGGCGTAGCCTTTTGTGGGCCCCATAACGAAAAGCGATTGGATGAAGAAAACGACAAGTGTAAGTTGTTTATAAATAACAGCGTAGTTGTTACCGTTAATACTATCGGAATACCCGATAGTTAAAACACAGTAATACGCGTTGTTGCACAGTAGCATATGGTATTGCACAAATTATTGATTCTTACGTAAGAAGACACTACTAAATAATTGTTACATTAATTACTGTTCAAAATTTTATTTTATTGATTCAATAATTGCTACGTTAAAATTTTATATTATTGTTGTTTTAATAATTGTCACTACACAATATTTTCTATTATCAGATCAATGATTCATATTATTTTAATAATATTTCTAGATAACATTATTGGCAATATCTAGAAAATTCTATCTAAGGAGAGAGGTTTGGTTTCCTAATTGTGCGTCAGTAAGGAGTAATTCTTTTTGGAAAGCCCCCTCTTTCCTGGGAACGGCATGGTTGCCAGTACTGTGTTTCTGTAATATTATTTGTGAATAATTAATTATTAATTTATATGATAAGGAAAATATTCATTTTATGTGGATATAGGTGGAGAAAATTTTTAATGTGACAATTGTTGAAAATTGATATTTTATCTTTTTCGATAAAATAATTTATTTAAATATATTATTATATTTTAATAATATAATAATGGTGATATTTTTACAATGAATGTGGGATATATGAATATATGAGGAGGAAGGGTATTTTTGTTGCAAAAGTTATTTAAAACATGTTAAACATATTTGTGGGTCCATTTCTTGACTGAAATTTGATTATAGACTGTAAAATTGTCCGTATGTGGATTTCGGTCAATTTCTGTTTAGAATTTGGAAAAACTTAAACTTTCAAAGTTGTAGAGAATTGAATTTCCTATGAAAAGACATAAGATTCAAATTTTTCTGATAAAAGGACTATTTATTATGAATTATTGAAGTTCCGAAGTTCCAAAATATTTGATTTTTAGAAGTTTTAATTATTTATTTTATGAAAAACGTTTTTTCTTACTTTTTCTAGAAGGTGGGCATGTGGGAAATGCTAAGAGCTGATTTCCAAGGAGGCGTATGAAATTTTATTATTAATAATAAATTTTATTAAATTTTCTGCTTTGGTGTTCTAAGCATTTTCCTATAAATAGGATGCTTAGGTTAGAATTGAAAATCACACCAGAAACTAAAGTTTTCTCTCTCTGTAATATCGAGCATATTTTTGTGAGTATTTTGATACTTTGAGTGTTACTATACGGTGGAAGTTCCTTTCTACGTTATATCCGATATTTTAGTTAGAAATACTGCTCTGTTGAGGTAAGGAATTTTAAGAGATTGTAAGGGATGTTTTTTCGTAATGATGTTATTCTTTCAATATCATTATATCGAAATATTGGTATGGATTTTATTGTGGAAGTTCTACCTTTTTGTGTCGGGGTTACTATTCACGTATACGGCACTATTTACGTATACGACATTATTCATGTATATGACATTTTTTACGTATACGGTACTATGTACGAATTTAGAGTACTATTCACGAGTTACTATTCATAAGTTACTATTCACGAGTTACTATTCACGTGTACTATTCACGACAAAATTGGTTTCTTTTTCTGACCAAATTATCGTTGATTTATGAATATTGCTCTTGAAATTAATTGTAGTTGTTGATCCTATTATTTTTATTATCATATATAACATTTTTATAACCATGGTGATGGAGTTTCTCTTTGACTTAAGTGTAAAGATGGGTAAAGTATTGGTATGATCGTGACTATGGGTTCTCTTTGGCCAGTAGTACAAAGTTGAATTGTTGACTAGTATGATCATGACCATTGAATTTACAATGGAATATTTTTTAGCTTAAGTGTAAGGTGAATTGATCAACATGGTTATAATTATGGTTTATATAAATTCTGAAATGATTATGTATTTCTTTGAGATATGAATATCTTTGGCCTGTAGTGCAAAGATGACCTGTTGTTGAATATCTTTGGCTTGTAGAGCAAAGATGAACTGTTGATGAATATCTTTGGCCCATAGTGAAAAGATGAATTTATTAGTATGATTATGAACAGGAACCTTGATTTGGTATAACCATGGTCTTTGATGTTTCAGGTAAAGACAGGTGATGAAAATTATCTTCGTCCTGAATGCGAAAAGGAATTTAGAACAACAATTATGATTATGAGTTATTCACATGATTGTGGACAGGAACTGTTGATTAATGTTACAGGGTTAAAACATTGTTGGTGGACTTTTAACATGGAGAAGATAATAGACTTTATGGTCTATTTGACTCTTCTAATGGATTGCTCGTTCCGCTGCAACTATGGTTGAAAAGTTTTATCATCTACCATATGTTCTAAATCTCTAATTTATTATTGATGAAGGCTATTGAGAATTTAATTATCTTTAGTCATGATATTCTTTACTAGGCTATTTGTGCTCACCCTTTTGCTTCACAATTCCTTTCAGGTAATAAGAGTGTAGCTGGGTCGAGCGGGGGTAACAAGAGAATAGAACGGTTGTCTCTAGCTGTGGAGGTTCTCCCTAAACAGTATAGAAAAGCGTGTTGTATTCTATATATCATTTAGTAGTTATATTTGGTGAATCAAATAGGGTGAGGCGAACCCAACGTTCATACAAGATGTCTAATGACATACAACCTCGTGTTATCATAAGACATGGTTGTGCACATCCACTTGCTGAGTATATCTACGAGCATTACCTATATGATATTGGAGTATATTTGAAATATAATTTTCACTTGGAGACAACAGAGATAATTATATGTCAAGAGAAGACTCACCATTGGAAAGAATATGATAGTAATCTTCTCGTTTTTCTTTGGGGTCTATTGGGTCAACCAAGGATAATTCTGTGGACATATGATATCTATCATAACCTAGATGCATGGCCTCCCATGTACGAAGGTTTTCTTGAGCACTTTCCAAAGATTCTGATTTCTAAAACAGTTTTTGACTGTACCTTTATGTAAGGTGTCATTGTGACGTTCTATCCAAGGTTGGAATATAAGTCACAGTTGGTATATATTTATATTAAAACTCATAACATATGTGTTGTTGTATTTTTGCACGACAATTGTAGTAATAAAGTTGTAGTTATTTTCTGTACCATGTTTTTGGCGACTCAGAATAGATTGGTTGGATTGGACCTATTTTGGGGGCGTTACAGCAGCTCTCTCAAATGATTGATGACAAAAAGGGGAAGAAAAGAGGCATAGAAAGAGGAAGAGCAAGAAGAGCAAGAGGCACTTAATGAAGAGTAGAGGGATAGAAGAAAAGAAATCAAAAAAGACATCAGCTGCAGAAAGAGTATCATCATCTGATGGGGAACCGAAAGATGATGATCCCATGATCGTAGAGTCTAAGGGAGAGCATGATCAGAAAGATGCTGAAGGGGAGCTAGGCAAAGACAGAAGGCCATCATCCCAAGGGGAGCAAGAAAAAAAAGACCAATCAGATGTAGAATGTCTGAACAGCAAACATCCTGGAAACATACAAGGGGCAAAAGAGGTACATCTCTAACTAGTTAGGTATGTTCTGGATCCAGGATATAGAATGTCTTAATATACAAATTGCCTTATCAATATAAATGGCATTCATGATTATCTATTTTAGAAATACAGCTGCTCACTGTATATAAGATTCATTCATAACATGGATATGCACTTATTGTTTTAATCATAATCAAATAGGGGGAGATTGTCAGGAATAAGCATGTGAATGATATTCCTATTTAATATCTGATTTGATTATGATATATATATATATATATATTATATATATATATATATATATATATATATATATATTATATATATGAATGAATATGAAAGTATGCTTGCTTTAAGAAAAGCTGTAAAATCCTTGATAGATAATAGAAGTATATGTACAAGGACTTAGAATGAATTGATCAAATATGTTAGGTTGATCCTACATAAGCAAAACAGCTTTGTAAAGTCCTTAAAAAGAAATGATGTACAAGGACTATAAATATAGAAAGATCAAGCTTGTTAGGTTGATCTTATGATGTAATAGATAGGCTTGTCTGATCATCGAGCACTGCACCAGAAGTCGTAGTCTGCCAGCAGAGTCGAGGTTAACTCGAGAGCTAACGAGGCAGAATAGGAGTATGCAAGATAGTAGATCTCGGAGTTCGTAGACTTCCAGGGGAAACGAAGGAGGATCGTAGTGTGTTGAGTAGAGCTTCCTCAGGATCGTAGTATACTGAGGAAGTCATGTTCAGAATCGTAGAGACAGCCTGCCTACGAGCCGACCGGTCATCTGCCGAAGCCAAGTCAGAAACGTAGACTACACTCAGAGTCGTAGAGTCCACTGATACCGAAGCTATATCAAGGATCGTAGACTACACCCTGAGTTCGTAGAGTCCATTGATTACATGCAGAGATCGTAGTCGAGCAAGATCAGATGAAGACAACAAGCACAAGGAAGAAATCGTAGAGTGTCAAGATCTGATCTCGGGATCGTCGTGTCTGCACAAGCTGAAGCTGAATCGTAGAATGCAGAACTACGACCTCAACAGAAGTGCTCACAATGCCAAGGTTTAATCGTAGAGCATATACGGTTCTCAACAAATGAGCACTCCCAAAATATCCAAAGGAACGAAGCCTCTGGTTTGAGCTGCAAGCTACATCCAAGGAAACCAGAGAGCACTCAACGAATGGCATGCAGGATAACAGAAGATCTAAGCACCAACCCAATCAGCATCAAGATTGAGTTGTAAGGCCATTCGTGATGAAGTCTTCCACACGGAGATCCAAAGTAGACTTAAGAAACTGACTAAGGAAAGTCAGCTTATGTAGTAGCTATCAAGTAAATAGAAGACAACAATCTTGGAAGCAACCAAGATCGTAGTGTTTGCCAAACAAAGAAGGAACTGATGGAAGGTGAACCGAGGTACTGTTCAGCTTCTGAAGAGCAAGTTTGAAGTGATTAAGTGCAGGGTCAGTTCATTGATGATAAGTGAACGGAAGATCACAAGGAGAAAGCAAGCTGGACGTGCCACAAATCTGAAGTGTCTTGATATTCAGAAGGGGACCAGAGAAAGGAATTAGGACATCAGTCTCTGAGAACAGTCGAAGTAAATAGAAGTATTGAAGCACTGCACAATACAAGGAAGAGGTGTTCTACATTGAAGATCCAATCAATACTCTTCAAGATCGTAGTGTTAACTCAACCAGTCAATGAGCAACACTCAACAAGACACTACGATCAGGTCCTTGAAGACGTGCATCAGAATTGTAGAGTTCGAATAGCTGAAGACTGAAGCATTGGCAAAGGTTCAATCTGAAGGGTAATATTCGGACAAGTGCTTATTGAGAGCATCGATGCAATAGGACAACCTTTGATCGAGAAATCAAAAAGAGGTAATAAAGTCTTCAACCTGCCCAAGACATTAAAGTGATACAGCTGACAGGGTAGGTGAAACAGTAGGTAGACTGCAGCGTCAGAAAAAGTATGACATGTCACATCAAGCAGTCTACCTCAAGCAACTCGAGATCTGTGAATCGATTTGAATAGCCTTCAACGGCTACTTTCCAACGGAAGGATTGGGAAGAAGTATAAATGAGAAAGAGCTTCAAAGATCAAAGGTTGCTGGACTTGCCGAGTTTGGAGAGAAGGTGGACTGATCTAAACCATGTAAAATAGTGAGTCCGAAGGCTCACTCTACGATCCACCAAGAACACTCAGAAGTCAGATAAAGAAAGAAGTAGAAGTGTGAGTTCTACTACGTGAAGAGTGTTCTGAACTGCTGAGAAAAAGAAGAGCATTATGTCATCTTGATGTTCATCATGGGAAGACTCTAAGTATAATAGAGAAGAGCCTACAGTCATCTTAGCAAGTCCATCATGAGAAGGCATCAAGTAGCAAGAAGGAAGATCACAAATGCTATCTTGGTGTCAAGCATGAGAAAGCTTCTAAGTACCTAACAGAAGAGCTTACAGTCATCTTAGAAGCCTATCATGTGTAGCCATCAAGTACCAAGGAGAAGGATCTTCAAGGCAGTTCATAAAGGGGTCATCCGAAGTGGTTGAGTAATCGAAGAAGCTGAGCATCATGCAACACTCAACTGCACTTCAAGGATGATCAAGCCAAGCTGCTAAGTATAGAAGATGCTCAGAGCATGAAGACATCTTACCAGTTCAGCACCGACTCCAACAACAACAAATAAACAACTCAACAGCCAGGGCCTGAAGGGTCCTTGTCTGGAGGGACTAAACGAAGTTCCAAGCCTGTTGGGCTTGAAGAGTTCCTAGGAAACTAGAGGAGTTCTAAGACTGCTGGCCTTGAAGAGTTCTCAATGAATTGAAGTCCCAAGGCTGCTGGCCTTGAAGGAATCTTAGTGATTCAGGGTGCTACCCTTCCTTAGTGGAAATCCTGCTAGTTGAAAGCAGAAGAGTGGATTAAGAGCTTGAGTCTCTGAACCACTTAAAACCCCTTATGTCTTTTACATTATGTCATTTACATTATATACTATAACTGCTATAACTGCTATGTATGTTTTAACTGCTTACAACTAAACTTACTCTACGAATAATGTATGTATGATTATGAATATATCAATTAAAGGGGATCTTTTACTTATTCCGTTGTACTTGAAAAGATTCTTATGTTTGTCATATGTTAATTATGGATAATATAATATAAACCAGAAAAATATTAAAAAGAAAAAGGATCTATTCAACCCCCCCTTCTAGATCTATTGTGCCCTCTGGGAACTAACAGTTATAACTTTCATAGACATACAAGAAGCTCCTTTTTATGAAAGAGTTTTAGCCGGCTTCGATAAACCATTTTCTGAAATTGTCAAACACGGGGAGATGGCTGAGATGAAGTCCGACAAAATTCAAGACCTAGCTGCCCTTAAAGCTGTTGCTGAGCACATCCAATCCAAAAATTATGGAAACAACCCCCGGAGGGTCCATAAAAAGAAAGAGGAAGATGTTTCCATGATACTACAGGTTCAAAAAGGCAATCAGAACATGCCTATCCAAAGGAGAAGTTACACTCCCTTTCAAGCACAGTCTTCGAACCCTCCAATACCAAAAGGTGGAGAAGTCAAACGCCCTCGAGTGTTCACACCCTTAGGGGACTCACTCGAGAATATTATCACCCTTCTGACAACACATAAGAAAATCGCGCATCTTCTTCTACCAGCCAGCCCTAATGGACGGGGTTTCAATGTTGCTCGAAAATGTGCTTATCATGCCAGGGCACCTGGACATGATACTCAGGATTGTTGGGCCTTGAAACACAAGATACCTGATAGATAACGGTGAGATCGTGGTCACTAAACCAGATCAACCTCACGTACAAGACAATCATCTTCCTCAACATAAAGAAGAAGAGGTCAACATGATTAATTAGAGCAATGGACAAAATTCCAATTTTAACGACGAATCATCCCAGACCACCAAAGACGGGGTGGGGAAATGGGATTATGTTAAGTTTCAGTTCGCTATGGAACGTGAGATGAAAGATCTATGTAAGCAGATTGAACACTTGGCAGAACTGGTGACCTATCAGCATCAGGTGACACACCGTTAGTCAGCCAAGAGCATGCTAGTCTCCTCCCTCTTGTCACGAATATACTCTCGTCACCTTCAAAAAATGAAATGCTAGAAGACAAAGTGATAAGGAGAGCAAATGTGACACCCCCAAATCCGGGTTACCTGACCCTCGAGTTTGGTGTTCACGATCCACAATATAACAATATCTAACTACCCATTTAAATATAAATAGGAATACAAAACTCATTAACATATGTTGTTAATACATAAGTCCTAGGTACGATAACCTTAACATTACAGAAATACCCCCTTAGATATACAAAAAGGGTTTACAACACAATACATTATAATAATAATATTGTTCATCATAACTAATTTATAACTATGCCTTTTCCTTTGTTCTTCTTTGCAGCACCTTCTGCAACTTCGACCCTAGCTGAAAAGTTTTATTTAGCAAGGGTGAGCAACAAGTTTGCCCCGCAAGTTAAGACATACAATAAAGGTATAGAAATCAATATTAAGTCTTCTCACATTCTACGCAACAATAATTCAATAATGAAAGAGTACAACTCTTTCAAGGTTTTCTATGATATTCAAATGAATAATCAAGAATTATATTCTACGAAATAACAAAGTGGAATGTTTTCCAGATTTATGTTGAGCGATCCATTGGATCTTGAACTTCTCTTCTCGAGTAACTATCAAAGTTATACTTTGATATACCCAGGTGTATCAGATAACCATAAAGATTAAATCATACCCCTCTGCAAGTATATAAAGTGATCAGCTTCATTATATCCTATATTATGCATAATACTTAATCGCGCGCAAAGGTCGAATATACAACCAATAAAATATTCCCTTTATATAAAAGGTTGTTCTTCTCAGTCTCAGAATCAAGATTTTGATTTAACAACGAAATACTGTGATTTCAATTTCTAATTACTTCTCGATCTAGCCAAAATAATTGGCATTGATCTGTCAATAACAATTGAATTCTCTCCTTGAACCTATCAAATTCTAACAAATGTTCGTCTACCCAGAATGATTAGCTAAGACATTTCTCAACATAATTTGACAATAAACATGAATTATGTGTACTGTCAATTTTATCTTCTACGGATATGAATATCCAATAACAGTTATTCTACATATTTATATTTTCTGAATCAGTAATTCAATTTGAATTATTAAACATGCACTAACTACGAATAATCAACAATAAATTCCCTAGACATGGTATAATTAGCAATAATTAACCACTATAATAATTGAATTAATATAACTCAAGATTGAGTTAGGGAACTTACCTCTTCCGCTGATTACAGCTACACAATAAACTTATCAACTTTTGAAAGACCTATAACCAATAATATCGGTCTCACAATTAGCACAATATTTTATAACATACAACACTGTATTCTACAATCAAACTTCTCCTAGACACATTACTACATAGCCACATCAATGTTTATAACATATATAAACACTTATCAAGTCTAACTATTTCGGTCTAGTTGGACTTCGGTCCATTCTCGGTATTCTGGTCACCCTATCTGACCATCAACACAGTTATTGTCAATTAAATTCAGTTTCTAAGCTTCAATATTAATTTAGATAATACAATTATCAATTATAATATTTTTTGGAAGGTTTTAATAATTTATAAGCAATTATTATAATTTATAATAATTTTTCAAACAACGAAACCATTTTTAAATGATTTAATTATCAAATAATATTATCATTATTAATATTTAATAATATAAAAATATTAATCACATACTTGTCAAAATATTAAAGTTATTTTTAATAACTTAAAATATTTTTAAACCATCAATATTCTACTTAAATGATTTTTAAAATAATTAAAATCATTTTTAAATCATCACCATTAATATCTAAATATTAATAAAATTATTATCCAAATATTAAAAGTCATTAATTATAACTTAAAATATTTTTAAATTATTTTTCTCATTTTTAAATAATATTTAAATCAATAAAATCATTTTTAATTCATTTATTTAATATAATAAATAAATAAATCTAATATCATTAATATTAATTTATTAATGAGAATTCTCCAAAAATATTAAAAATATATTTTATAATTCAAAATATTTTCTAACACTTTATTGTTATTTAAAATAATTTTTAAATCAATAAAATTATTTTTATCTTATTTATTTAATTTAATAATAATTTAATAATCATTAATATTATTATAATGAAAATTTATTATTAAAAATTATTGAAAATTATATAATTTTAACTAAAAATTTTTAAATACATTATTATTATAAAATAATTTAATATAAATTATTTTTCTCTAATTTATTTAATACACTAATTAAATAAATTAAATACTTTAATATTTAATATATTATTAATAATATTAATATAACGAAAAATATTTCAATTGGTCAAAAATTATTTTTAAATATATATTTTTTAATAAAATTTTTAAAAATTTTAATAATTTTTATTAATTTATTTTTTATTTTTAAATAATATAATAGAAAAATTAAAATAAATAAAAAAAAACGTAACGCTAACTACAGCTCTGTAGTCTTCTTGTTAGTGCTTAGGTGTTCTGGCTCAAGAATCACTGTCTCATTTGATTCTTCTTTTCTCAGTGTAATCATGTTTTGGGCTAACTTATTCTTCAATCGTGAAGGCATGTAGTACTACCATTATCAACCATTAAATAGTAACCTAACAATCTAGCAAGATCAGCCCCTTCAAAGTTACTGTCAGACTTAATCTGGGTTTTCTGGGTAACCCAGAAACCTAGACAGTCGCGAGGTACCACTTTGTGGTTCATTTTTAGCTTAGTTCTGATCATCACTTAAGTGATTTCTTGGCTCAAAGTTATAGTCCGTATATCAAAGAACATTAATATAACAATAGATAAGTCCAACAATAACAGATTCACAAGTTACAGCTTGGTCAAAGGCTGTCAGAAAAATTGCTTCTACCGTTTCTGGGTTTTCCAAAAACTACAAATCAGGGTCTAATTGCCTAGTTTGTCCACCTAATCCGATCATTATGTTGATATTTTAAGAGGTCTCAAGACCCATATCTATAGTCCATTATACTGGTGTTGGGTAAAATCTAATTACGCACGACACGCAAGTATATGTGGTCAACAAGTAATAAAGTGAAAGTAAAGTATCGTTCCCATGAGGAATTGTTTAATAAAAATCACCAAGTACTAACACGTAACCAACTCAATCTTATTTAAACGAATGAATTTCAATTTATAAGTAAACTAATTCTAATTACCACGAGTTAAATTAAGATTACAGATATTTAAGATCACAACTTCACTTATTGCTTCATTTAAATTAATACACTTCTCATCAATTATTCTCTATCCTGAATTGTTAATCAAAAACACTAAAATAGATAAAACCATCTCTCGATGCATAATATCCATACTCACTTAAATCCACAGATGATAGAAATAAGTAAGACACCCTAATTAACTAATCCACTATATCTCTATGTTAATTACAATTAAAAAGGATTTAAAGCACAAGTTCTCTATAAGATTACATATGGCGTAAATGCATATCTCTATCCTAAACACGAATCATGAATTCCATCTATGCATAAATCACAAACACATGCTATCATGATAAGATCTAAATCAATACTTCATCTCTCGAGTTCATATAGATTATCACGGTAATTGTTAGCTAGGCAATTAAGCAATTAAGTCAAAATCACAATAGACAATCCTCACAATAGAACATAATAATTGATAGCGAAGCATATTAAAATAAACTACACAATAAGATCCATTTTAATCTCAAACAAAGAATTAGTTTATTGAATTAAAACTAAGAATCCACAATTGAATAATCATTAAAAGACAAAGATAGAAGAAGAAGATGAGAAGATAGAATCTCTTGTCTGTAGATTTGATTGAATCTTCAATGGTCTACAAGTTGCTTCAATCTCCAAATCTAACAAAAACTATTGTTTTTATCTAATTTTACTCTAATCTAATCTAATGGAATCCTCCAAAACTAGCCTATCTCTCCTCTCTTTTATGTCTATCATCATGTATTTATAGTTCTAATGGACACCCAAGCAAGTTAGGCAACTAAGAATCCTATTCTAGCTCAAATTGGACATCAAATAACCCAAATAAGCTATCTCCTCACTGCCTAGCCCGCCCCGCGCTGTCCCCAAGCCATTCTGGGCGCGGCCCGTGCTGCAGTGGCCGACTTTCTGGTGGACTAGCGTGCCCCGCGCTATGCCTAGTTCATTTATAGCGCGGTCCGCGCTACCCTATTTTCTGCTGCGACGACCTTTGGTAAAACAGACATAACTTTTGATCCGCTTGGAGTGACGGGGCCTGCCACCTATCAAATCGAAGATATCAACGAGATCTACAACTTTTATTCTTTGAGGATTGAAAGAATCCATCCGGATCAAGGCGAAAATCGATCTTGAAGTAGATATTGTGTAAATGGCAAGCATGACAACTCTTAACTTTGATCTTTGTTGATAAAAAAGCCATAACTCTTGCATCCAAACTCCGATTGGGACGATTTAAGATGTTCAAGAAAGCTAAGAAGAAGCTCTACAGTATAATCGAAGTTCCAAGCCAAGAGCATGCATCCAACTTGGTGTTAAAAGTCCTTCAATCTTCCCTCCTTTCATTTGCTTGCGTATTTTAGTCCAAAAGATGTTCGAATTGCTTTCCCTTGCTTCTTAATGCCAACGCCGTGTCATCGCCTAAAAAATAACATAAAATGTATGAAAAGTAACTAAGAAACTTGAGATTAAGCAAATAATTCAAGTAATAGATACCGGATAAGTAGGTATAAAACCTACTTATCAAATACCCCCAAACTTAAACATTTGCTTGCCCTCAAGCAAAAACACAAAACAATAATGCAATGCAATGCAACTAATCTACATGCCTATGAATCCAGCAGTAATGACAAAAACAAGTCTATTCAACTGGCCATAGAGAAATCAAGTAAACATGATAATACATCATAACAAAACAAATCATTAACTTCTCAATCAATCACCAAATCTTAGACAGTTATCACTAATATAGTGCGTGTGTGCTCCACAACAATGTTAACAGATATAAAATTAAATTTAACACATAATAAGTCTCTTCGAATGCATCATACAGTGTAAACTCAAGAAATCTAAAAACAAGCTAGATCCAACTAAAATTAAACAATTACCAATATCGAGGGTCAACATGGGATACTTATGCTTCATTTTTCATCTACGGGGGCCTTTTGCTCTTATTTTCCGTTTTATTTCTTCTTCTTTTTTTTCTCTTTTTTTTTCTTCAGATAGTGAGTGTGTTTTACGCTCCATCTCACGCCTGTGTTTATGGGGAGTGCATTTCACACTTCTTCTCGACCCACCACATGACTCAATTTATTTAACTCAATATCTTTTCTTCTTCTTTTTTTCTTTTCTTAGAAGCTTATATACCCCACTTTTCCCCCCCAAACTTAGGTTATTGCCTAATTCTTCGCCTTCACTGCCTATCCTTGTCATTCTCTTATTTAAACTAGCATTATCCTTTAGAGATCCCTTATGTATCAATTTAAACTCAATCATTCAACAAGTTCTTTTTACTGTGATATCCTTATTATACTAGTTTCAAATAGAAAAAGACTCAATTCCTAACAGGAAATCACATCAAAGCTCTAATAATCAATGCTATACTTGTCGACCCAATTCAAATCTCATCATTGGCCAAAACAAACTGTAAATATCAAACAGCTAGACTCATGCAAGATGTACTAAATGCTATATAAACATAGTAAACTAACTACTAATTTTTCAAATTTTTTTTTCAAGAAACTGAATGCAAAAACTAAATGTAACTTTATGAACTACAATGTAAACAACCAATGTAAATAACTAACTATATGCAATACGACACTAAAATGCCCCCAAACTTAAAACAGACATTGTCCTCAATGGCTAAGATAGGAAAAATTAAAAGAGAGGACTTCCCTGAAAATAAAGCATTCCCGCCTTGTTTGCTAAGTCTGAAGAATAGGCCAGACATATTGGAATAAATCGGGAACCACACTTGAGTTGGACTTGAGTAATATTGGAAATAAACTACTTTTAACGCTTGGGATGTCCGAGCGGTACGGCCCGTGCCGTATGTATGCCTCAAATGATTTTGGGGTCCCTCTTTGTAAAGATGTCCCAATTTGAATGACTTTGTGCATGGAATGGATTAGATTTAGGATTGGATTGTTGTGTTTATGACTGATAGGAAATTGACTTCTTGGATGGTTGGAGTTCATATAGGGGATGGAAAACCAACGTGGTTAGGAAGATGGGGATGGACTGGTTTAATGGGAATGGAAGTTAAAAAGGAGAAGGAAAAATAAAGATGGTGTAATGGGGGTTATGGAGGATAGGAAGTGTAATGGGTGTAGGAGAAATGGAGAAGTTGTATGTATTAAGGAGAGGTGGCTTGGATCAGTCTAGAACACGTCGCTACATCTGTTCAGTGTCTGATATTCCCGAGTAGCGCGGTCCGCGCTGGGTACAGGCACGACATAGCGCGCCTCGCGCTAGGCAAGTAGTGGCTTCTGGACTGGTAGCGCCCCCCGCGCTTGATATAGGCTTGGCATAGCGCGGTCCGCGCTGGGCAGTCAGTAGTTTGAGGGCGCATCAGCGCATTCCGCGCTTTCAGATCGTCGACGTAGCGCGGTAAGCGCTGTGATTGCAGTTGATTTCTGAGATGCTAGCGCGCCCCGCGCTGGGTATAGGCATTGTATAGCGCGGCCCGCGTTGAAAGGACAGTAGCTGAATGAATTTTCTTTTCTTGCCTTACCTACGAGCATACCATTATGGAGTCATTATTTGTTGAAAACTAAATATTTGAGCTAGACTATAAACTAAAATATAAAGAATAAATAAGGAAGAAAAGGTTTGGAGCTTGGGTTGCCTCCCAAGTAGCGCTAGTTTTAACGTCGTAAGCCCGACTTTGTCTAGTCAGCACTATCCAATTCCTCTTCGGTAATTGAGGAACCCTCCATCCATCGGAAACAATGGAGCTTTTAGTAGGTTCCCAATTGTGATAGCCATTGAATTAAAGTCACCTAGTATGCTTTCTCTAGATAAGATCACATTCAAGTACTTCCAACATCTAGGTGTTTTCTCCATTGTGTCTGTGATAACATTGGGGCATTGAAGCTTGTCAGACACAACAGTCTCTTCTTCTATCTTCTCCAGCTCATTACACCATGGCTTTGAAGTCGTACTCACTTTTACGTCACAAGGAGCATTGCCGACGACATGACTACCTAGCGGGCATGGTTTTACAAATCTAAACAGATCCTTGAACTTTGGTGGAGAAGGAACTTGGGGCACTAATAATATCGACTCATTCTTGTTGGTGCTCACAGTTAGTTCTTCACCGACCTTCCTTTTATTATCCTCACTTGTCTCCTCTTTTTCAACATCTCATGGCTCATCCAGTTGTAGATTTGGCTCGGCACTTCATTAATCTCGGAATCCTCATCATAACACCAATTGTTTTGAGGACAGTTGTTCAAGGCTTTGAGCATTTGATCCATCTGGTTCTGTAGATTTTCAATTGCTATCTTGATTCTTAATTGACTTCTCTTGATTAATCCTTTTCTCCTCATTTGATGCTATGAACTTTGACAGTAATTCCTCCAACTTTGACGTTTCTTCTTTTAATGGAGGTTGGTATGAGAATTCTGGCGTGTATGTTGGATTTGGAGTATAGTATTGATCTTGATAATTATAGCTCCATGAAGAATCCGTGTGATACCCCCAAACTTGATGATAATTAGCTTATGTATAATCGTTGAGGTATTCACCACCGTGTTGTCCCGGCCCAAAACTAACGGTACATTGATTGCTCGGGTGATTGCCAACACAATAATTGCAAGTAACTATTATCCTTTGATTACGTTGGGCTGCAATAACGTCCAACCTCCTCGAAAGTGTCTCAAGTTGTGCTGATAATGCAGAAAATATGTTGAGTCCATCAATCCCCGCTCCCCTTGGTTGAGTTATACTCGAATATGGCCATTGATAATTAAATTCCGCCATGGTACCTGAAAAGAAAGAAAAATAGGAAGAGAATTAAATAAAAAGAAAAAAAAATATTTAAATTAAGACTAATTGTATTGAAGCTAATATTGGCAAAAATATATTAACTAATCCCCGGCAACGGCGCCAAAAACATGTTGGGTAAAATCTAATTACGCACAACACGTAAGTATACGTGGTCAATAAGTAATAAAGTGAAAGTAGAGTATCGTTCCAACGAGAAATTGTTTAATAAAAATCACCAAGTACTAACCCGTAACCAACTCTATCTTATTTAAACGAATGAATTTCAATTTATAAGTAAACTAATTCTAATTACCGCTAGTTAAATTAAGATTACGGAGATTTAAGATCACAACTTCACTTATTGCTTCATTTAAATTAATACACTTCTCATCAATTATTCTCTATCCTGAATTATTAATCAAGAACACTAAAGCAGATAAAACCATCTCTCGATGCATAATACTCACACTCACTTAAATTCACAGATGATAGAATTAAGTAAGATACCCTAATTAACTAATCCACTATATCTCTATGTTAATTACAATTAAAAAGGATTTAAAGTGCAAGTTCTTTATAAGATTACATATGGCGTAAATGCATATCTCTATCCTAAACATGAATCATGAATTCCATCTATGCAGAAATCACAAACACATGCTATCATGATAAGATCTAAATTAATACTTCATCTCTCGAGTTCAAATAGATTATCACGGTAATTGTTAGCTAGGCAATTAAGCAATTAAGTCCAAATCACAATAGACAATCCTCACAATAGAATATAATAATTGATAGCGAAGCATATTAAAATAAATTACACAATAAGATCCATTGTAATCTCAAACAAAGAATTAGTTCATTGAATTAAAACTAAGAATCTACAATTGAATAATCATTAAAAGATAAAGATAGAAGAAGAAGATGAGAAGATAGAATCTCTTGTCTGTAGATTTGATGCTCCCTCCTTACTCCTATTTTGAATATTCAATGGTCTCCAAGTTGCTTCAATCTCCAAATCTAACAAGAACTAGTATTTTGATCTAATTTACTCTAATCTAATCTAATGGAATCCTCAAAAACTAGCCTATCTCTCATCTCTTTTATGCCTCTCATCATGTATTTATAGTTCTAATGGACACCCAAGCAAGTTAGGCAACTAAGAATCCTATTCTAGCTCAAATTGGACATCAAATAACCCAAATAAGCTATCTCCTCGCGGCCTAGCGTGCCCCGCGCTATCCCTAAGCCATTCTGCGCGCAGACCGCGCTGCAGTGGCCGACTTTCTGGTGGACTAGCGCTCCCCGCGCTATGCATAGTTCATTTATAGCGTGGTCCGCACTACGCTATTTTCTGATGCAACGTCCTTTTGTAAAACAAGCATAACTTTTGATCCGCTAGGAGTTACAGGACCTTCCACCTATCAAATCGAAGATATCGACGAGATATACAACTTTCACGCATTGAGGATTGACAAAATCCATCTGGATCAAGGCGGAAATCGAGCTTGAAGTAGATGTTGTGTAAATGGCAAGCATGACAACTCTTAACTTTGATCTTTGTTGATAAAAAGGCCATAACTCTCGCATCCGAACTCCGGTTGGGATGATTCAAGATGTTCCGGAAAGCTAAGAAGAAGCTCTACAGTATAATCCAAGTTCCAAGCCAAGAACATGCATCCAACTTGGTGTTAAAAGTCCTTCAATCTTCCTTCCTTTCATTTGCTTACATATTTTAGTCCAAAAGATGTCCGAATTACTTTCCATTGCTTCTTCATGCCAACGACGTGTCATCGCCTACAAAATAACATAAAATGTATGAAAAGTAACTAAGAAATATGAGATTAAGCAAATAATTCAAGTAATAGATACCGGATAAGTAGGTATAAAACCTACTTATCAACTGGCTACAACATGGTTACCATAACAGTATCAAAACACAAAAAAATTGTCAGATCTCAAGCCAACAAAACGTTGTCAGACGGTGTTGATGCAATACTGGGTTGCCCAGATTTGGCCCGGTCATGCCCAGTCAACGGGTTTTGACCAAGAATAACTCACGATCTAGACATCTGATGGTTGCACTACCACTTCCAGATTAAAGACAACATAACAAACTACCAATCCAAAAGATCACAACAAAAAACACATAAATGAGCAATGATCTATAGCCACTGACATTAGGTTGTCAGACCACTTTTCGAGCTCAAGAACAGTTTTTGAAAAACTTTATTTTAAGGCACTTTGATGCTATGGATTCATGATAGATCATCATAGATCCTCATAAAACATCCATTAGCAAGATTCTAAACACTTAAACACAAAAACTTTCTTAGCATACAAGATCAAATTAGATTTAAGGGTTTATATCTTCTTGCTCAAATCTTGATCTTGATCTTCCTAATCTGATATTGGTTGATCTAAGGGATGTTTTTAGGACTGATCTACTAGCTATTTTCGGATGTTTAGATGAGAGAGAGTAGGTAAGAGCTTGAGAGCAAAATGGCTAAATTTTGAGACTTTCTCTATCTTGAATCTATATATATTGTGATATGTTGGTTTGGATCTGATTATTTCGACTGATATTACTGGATTTCTATGTCACAAAGTCAATGCATTAGTTCACCATCTAAAGTTGCTAACAATTATACAAGTTACCAATTAAAATATACTAAAAGGGCATTTTAGTCTTTTGTAAAATAAATTTAATGGCATACTAGGAATTTGTCACACCTTTAGGTTCTAACCCTTAGGTTCTAACCCTTAGGTTTTAAATATTTAGTTTCCAAAATTTCCAATTAGGGTTTTAATTAGAAAAATAAAATTTCTAAAATACAATTAGGGTTTGTAAAATAGAAAATAAAATAACTAAAATATAATTAGGGTTTTCTAATCGTATTTAAGTTTAATAAACACCTTAGGCTTGCCAATTAGGATTAGGGTTTCCTAATTTGGGATTTAGGATTTCCGAATATGAAATTAAGGTTTCCCGACGTATAATTAGGGTTTTTAACTGTACAATTGGTTTTCTAAATCTGAGATTAGGGTTTCTAATCTCTTATTAGGGTTTGTAAATTTTTAAACCTTACACGATCAATTATTGATCATTATCAACATACAGTACAAACGCATTCTCATCAATATTATTGTTTTATTTATATTTTCTACCGAATCCCTATCCAGAAATTAGGGTTAGGGTTTCTAAAGTTGTTAAGCACAACTCTACTCTAATTTCTCAGTCAATACACTAATTGACTAATTCTCCAGACTCGTATCATAGATACACAGTACAATATTAACAGTCAAAGTCAATATTAAATAAATAAAAAAATTTATTCATGAAATTTTAATTATTCGAAATCCTGGGTTATCACATTCACCCCTCCTTAAAAGGATTCCGTCCTCGGAATCATCGCTTTCTTATTCTCTATAATATTTTAAAGTTATATCATAATTTCATTTTTATCAACACAATATTAATTTATGTTTTAAATTCTAACCCGTGACTTGAATTTATAAAAGAAAACAGTTCGCAGAAATATCTGACTCATAATTCTCACGTAATTTAAGTTCTAAACGAAATTGTTACTTGCTACCACCTCCTGGGCAGCCACAGTATCATGCGCCGTTGTGACACCCCCAAAATAGGTATACATCACCCATTCTGAGTTGCCAAATACATGGTACAGAAACGAATACAACTTTATTAATACAATTATCGTATAAAATACGACAACGCATATACTATGAGTTTAAATACAAATACTATCTAATAGAGAGTATACAAACTCAAAAGGAGTCCTCATTAAAATTATTATCATACTATTTTATAAAAATAGTGAGAACTGCTAAAAACCACTTTCTAGAACCATCATTCCACACCCCGACTATTTCCCGCTACATTCTCGCTTTCTGAAAAGAATAATGGAACAAAAAGGAAAAGGGTTAGCTCAACTAGCCCAATAAAGAATATTATGACTAAGATAATATACAACAATTTATCATTAGTCTTCAACAGGGAAAAATCTGATAGAATATAATAGACAACAAGTTTTAGATCAACAACTGCAGCGAAAACAACAATCCATTAGAAGAGTCAAGTAGAGAATGAATTATACTATCTTCTAAGATTTAAAAAATCATCATCAATATTTTATCCCTGTAACATTAATCAATAGACATCTTGAATCAAATATTCATCTTTGCACTACAGGCCAAAGATATTCAGTAAAATCATCATTTAGGACAGAGGATGATGAAAAATATTTTAAAGAAAACGAATCCAGTGAGACAAAAGATAAAGTATTTGGGATTCGTACTTCAGTTTATCCATGTTTAAAAACACCCCATAATATACCATAGTGGAGTAAAACTCAAGCATACTGATCAAAACATGGATACAAGAAATGATAGTAACAAAATATATGTCTAGGACAAAGAAGAGAATTTTTTTTTCTGGTGAATAGTGCTGTATTCGTGAATAGTGCCGTATACGTGAATATTAACCCCGACACAAAAAAGTAGAAATTCCACAATAATATTCATATCAATATTTCGGCATAATGATATTGAAGAAATAATATCATTTACGAAGAAAATAACATCCCTTACCTCAAAAAGACAGTACTTCTGACTGGAATACTGGATATAGTGCTGAAGGAACTTGCACCATATAGCAACACTAAAAGTATCAAAATACTCACAAGAATACGCTCGATAATATAGAGAGAAAAATCTTTAGTTTCTGGTGTGATTTTTAATTCTAACCTAAGCACCCTATTTATAGAAAATTACTTAGAACACTAAAGTAAAAAATTTAATAAAATATTAATATATATTAAAATTTTCCTACGCCTACTTAGACTTCTGAATTCAGCATGTTTACAATGTAAGACCCCGAATTATTAATAAATGAAATTTATTTTTCTCTATTTATTATTTTGAAATAGTAAGGGTTGATTTGATTAATGTGGTTAGTTATGGGTAAAATGAGCAAATATTTTAAATAAGCAGGTGGTTATAAAATATTCATTGTTGTCGGAGAATATTCGTTTGGTCGTGGAATATTCTTGCTGTCGGGGAATATTCGTACGACGGCGCAGTCTTTTGTGGGCCCATAACAGAAAGCGATTTGGATGAAGAAAATGACAAGTATAAGTTGTTTATAAATAACGGCACAGTTGTTACTGTTAATACTATTGGAATACTCGATGGTTAAAACACAGTAATACGCGTTGTTGCACAGTAGCACACGGTATTGCACCAATTATTGATTCTTACGTATGAAGGCACTACTCAATAATTGTTACAGTAGTTACTGTTCAGTATTTTATTGATTCAATAATTGCTGCGATGATTTTTTTATATTACTGTTGTTTTAATAATTGTCACTACACAGTATTTTCTATTATCGAAGCAATAATTTATATTATCTGAATAATATTATTAGAAAATATTATTGGTAATGTCTAGAAAGTTCTGTCTAAGGAGAGGTTTGGTCACCTAATTGCGCGCCAGTAAAGAGAAATTCTTATTGGAAAGCCCCCTCTTTCCTGGGAACGGCCTGGTTGCTAGTACTGTGATTCTGTAATATTATTTATGAATAATTAATTATTGATTTATATGATGAGTAAAATATTGATTTTATGTGGATATAGATGGAGAAATTTTTTTAAGTGACAATTGTTGAAAATCGATATTTTATCTTTTCTGATAAAATAATATTTTATTATATTATTATAATATAATAATGATGATATTTTTACAATGAATGTGGGATATATGAGTATATGAGGAGGAAGAGTATTTTTGTTGCAAAAGTTGTTTAACACATGTTTTGTGTGTCGGTGGACCCCATTTCTTGACTAAAATTTGATTATAGTCTGTAAAATCTTCCGTTTGTGGATTTCGGTTAATTTTTGTTTGGAATTTGGAAAAGCTTTCTTCTGTAAAGTTGTAGAGAATTGAATTTCCTATAAAAACTCACGAGATTCAAATTTTCTGATAAAAGGGCTATTTATTAGGAATTATTGAAGTTTCGGAGTTCCGAAATAATTGATTTTTAGAAGTTTTAATTATTTTTATTAAGAAAAACGTTTTTATTATTTTTGGCACATGTGTGGCTGAAGTTTGGACCAGATTTATGTGCGTAAGAAATTTGATTATATATATTATTATTATATTAAATTTTCTGCTTTGGTGTTCTAAGCAATTTCCTATAAATAGGGTGCTTAGGTTAGAATTAAAAATCACACCAGAAACTACAGATTTCTCTCTTTTTCTCTCTGTATAATATCGAGCGTATTTTGTGAGTATTTTTATACTTTGAGTGTTGCTATACGGTGCAAGTTCCTTCAGCACTATATCTGATATTCTAACCAGAAGTACTATTCTAGCTAAGGTAAGGGATGTTATTTTCTTCTCAAATGATATTATTTCTTCAATATCACTATGTTGAAATATTGGTTGGAACTGTTTATCAAATTTGGAACTTTTTCATATCGGGGTTACTATTCATGAGTTACTATTCATGAGTTACTATTCATGTGTTACTATTCACGAGTTACTATTTACGAGTACTATTCACGAAGCATGATGATGTTTTTTGTGAAATTTTTATCTTTTGGTGTCGGAGTTACTATTCACGTATACGATACTATTCACGTATACGGCACTATTCACGAATACGACGCTATTCACAGAAAAATTAAATTTTTATTTTTCGTCCAAAATATCTATTATGGATACTAGCTTTGATTGTATCCATGTTTTGATCATTCTTGAATTTTACTCCACTATGATTATTTATGAGATATTTTTGGACATTAAATAGCTGAAATACGAATCCTTAATATTTATTCTTTTGTTTCACTGGATTCGTTTCATTTAAAATATTTTTCATCATCCTCCGTCCTAAATGATGATATAATTGAATATATTTGGCCTGTAGTGCAAAGATGAATGATTTTTGATAAATATCTTTGGCCCGTAGTGCAAAGATGAACAGGTGTTTAGATGAACATGACCAACTGATGAATATCTTTGGCCTGTAGTGCAAAGATGAATATTTGATTCCAGATATATATTGATTGATGTTACAGGGATAAAATATCGACGATGAGCTTTTAAATTCATATATAGAAGATAGTAGTTTGCATTCTCTACTTAACTCTTCTAATAAATTATTATTTCCGCTGCGAATATTGATTTAAAACTTGTTGTCTATTGTATTCTATTAGATTTTTCCGTGTTGAAGACTAACGATAATTTGTTCTATATTATCATAGTCATAATGTTCTTTACTGGACTAGTTGAGCTCGCCCTTTTTGTTCCATTTTTCTTCTCAGGAGGCGAGAATGTAGCGAGTACGAGTCGGGGTATGGAATGATGGTTCTAGAGAGAGTTGTTTAGTAGTCCTCACCATTTTTTTTGTAAAATAATGTATCAATAATTATGATGAGGATTTATTTGCATGTGGATATTGTCTAGATGGCAATATCTGTATTTAAACTCACTGTTTTTATGTTGTAATAATAAAGTTGTAGTTGTTTCTATACTATGTTTTTGGCGACTCAGAATGGGTGTTGTATACCTATTTTGGGGGCGTCACTGTTGGTATCAGAGCTTAGGGATATGATCTCTGGCGGAGGTCGGGGAATAGAACTAGGAGGGGAGAGGCGAGTAAATCATTCACTAGTGTGTCCTACCTAAGCTTATTTGTTGGTCAGTCATAATATAGGGGTATTATGTGAGTTGTTAAATTGTTTAATTAACCCTTATTTTATGGAAGTATTTAAGAATGGCAGCTGAGAATATTAACGGTGGAGTTAATGAGACTGTGGAAACACCTTTAATCACCACCCAGGAGAACGTGCAACAGGAAGACAATATTCCTCCTGTGAACAACACCAATGAGCAGACGATGAACGACGGGATATTTAGAAGCTTTTTGCAGTTCATGCAAAACCAGACGAGGGAGACTCGTGTACAGAATACGGGTGGAAATGATAGCAACGCGCGGCTTGTCACGGCCAAGCAGTTCAAAGAGTTGGGACCACCAGAATTTAAGGGAAAGCCAGATCCGATCATGGCGGAAACATGGGTCAAGCAAATTACCAAGATATTCGATGTCTTGGGATGCACGGAGGAACAGAAGGTTCCATTTGCCACCTTTATGTTCCGTGGCGAGGCAGACTACTGGTGGGAGTCTGTGAAACGGACCCATCCTGCCGCACTTAGCATGTCTTGGGAAACATTTCAGAAACTTTTCAACGAAAAATACTTTCCTGAAAGTATTTTCCATATGAAGGAGGTAGAGTTTATTAGACAAGAAAAAAACAACATGACGGTGTCCTAATACGAGGCGAAGTTCGCAGAGTTATCCAGGTTTGCATCTCATTTGGTAGAGAATGAGGAACGAATGACGAGGATGTTTCTGAGAGGTTTAAAACCCGAGATTCGGCAATATCTTATCTCTCATAAATTTGCTTTATATTCAGATGTTGTCAGCAGGGCTCAATTATTAGAGCGAGATAGCGAGTACGTTCAACCAAGGGACCGCAACCAGGGTCATACCGGTGGCAGCAGTCATCGGAGCAATAAAAACCAGCGGGGAGGAAAACATTCAGACAAAAGCGGTAACCACTATGGTGGTAATCGTGGCCATAAAAATAGAAGAAGCGACTCGGGGGGAGATTTTAAAAAGAGGAGATTCAACAATGATAATGTGAAGACGTCAGCATCAGCAGCAACTGGTTCCAAGGGAGGAGAACGACCACCGGTCATATGCTATAAGTGCGGAAAAGAAGGACATATCAGCCCAAACTGTCCACAACAGTTCAAGGTATGTCATAACTGTGGAAAGGAAGGACATATCGCTCGAGATTGCACTGTAGCGAAACCAAGTCCAGCAGGGATGGTGACTCAAAAGGCTGTCCCAGAAAAGTTAAAGTCAACAATTCCTAGAAGAGCGTTTGTCGTAACTGGTCAACATGTGAGGAACCCAAACGAGGTGATTACGGGTAAGCTAATCATAAATTCATGCGAAGTTTATACATTACTTGATACCGGTGCTACCCATTCATTTATCTCTCCTGCTTGTGCTCAACGTTTAAATTTGATTCCGGAGAAATTAGACTTTGACCTATCTGTGGAAACTCTGTTAGGAGAAACTTTCATCACATCCACTGTTTATAAATCTTGTTTAATCCAAGTTGGCACCATCACATTACCCATTGACCTTATCTCTTTAAAGATACTTGCTTTTGATGTGATTTTAGGGATTGATTGGTTAACTACTCATCATGCCAAAATTGATTGTTTTCGTAAGGTTGTCAGTTTTCATATTCCTAATCAACCCATTGTGCGAATTCAAGAAACTAAACCATTAAAATCAATCACTGTCATATCAAGTCATAAAGCTATTCGTTTATTGAAAAATAGATGTCAAGCTTTCTTACCCCATGTTATGGATTTGAATAAAGACACGTCAGATTTGAATAATATTCCTATTGTTATTGACATTCCTGATGTATTTCCTGAAGAACTTCCCGGTCTACCCCCATAACGTGAAGTTGAATTCTTTATTGACCTTGAACCTGGTACAAAGCCCATTTCTAAAACCCCATATCGAATGGCTCCTATTGAACTTCAGGAGTTAAAGGTCCAACTACAGGAGTTGTTGGACATCGGTTTCATTCGTCCTAGTACATCTCCTTGGGGTGCTCCTGTTTTATTTGTAAAGAAGAAAGACGGGAGTATGCGACTTTGTATTGACTATCGAGAATTGAACCATGTCACTATCAAGAATAGGTATCCGCTACCTCGTATTGATGACCTGTTTGACCAGTTGCAAGGAGCACAATTCTTTTCAAAAATCGATCTTCGTTCTGCATATCATCAGCTGAAGGTTAAAACTGAGGATATTCCAAAGACTGCTTTCAGAACTCGGTACGGGCATTATGAATTCTTAGTCATGTCTTTTGGATTGACTAATGCTCCTACTGCTTTCATGGATATGATGAACCGAGTATTCAAGGAATATTTGGATCAGTTTGTTGTTGTCTTTATTGATGACATCCTCATCTATTCCAAAAGTCGTGAAGATCATGAGCGCCATTTGAAGCTGGTACTGCAAAGGCTTCGTGATAACAAGCTATATGCCAAGCTGAAGAAATGCGAGTTCTGGCTTGAGGAACTAGCATTCCTTGGGCACATGGTGTCAAAACATGGAGTGTATGTTGACCCGGCGAAGATTGAAGCAATAAAAAGTTAGGAGCAACCAAAGACGGTGACCGAAGTACGTAGCTTTTTGGGCTTAGCTGGTTATTATCGGAGATTCGTGGAAGGGTTTTCTCGAATCGCTACTCCGTTAACTCAGCTGACTCGTAAAGATACAAATTCGTATGGAGTGAGGAATGCGAGAAGAGTTTCAAGATCTCAAGAGGAGACTCATTTTGGCACCTATTTTGACAATACCATCTGGTTCAGATGGATTTGTTATCTACAGTGATGCTTCAGGCAAAGGGTTAGGATGTGTTCTCATGCAACGTGGAAAAGTCATAGCCTATGCCTCGCGATAACTTAAAGAATATGAGAAGAATTATCCTACTCATGATCTAGAGTTGGCAGCAGTCGTTTTCGCTCTAAAGATCTGGAGGCACTATCTTTATGGGGAGAAAGTGGAGATATATTTAGACCATAAAAGCCTCAAATATTTCTTCACTCAAAAAGAACTCAACATGCGGTAACGACGTTGGCTCGAGCTGTTGAAAGATTAGGACCACACTATTCAATACCATCCTGGAAAAGCAAACGTAGTAGCTGACGCATTGAGTAGAAGATCATATGCAGCAACAAGTGCGATGATGTCAAATATACGTATAGAACAAACTTTAATCGAGAAAGTTAAAATTGCTCAAGCCACAGACCCGGAGCTGATGCGTATGAAGAAGAAAGTGCAAGAAGGTGCTATTTCAGAAGCAAGAATCAATGAAGAAGGAATACTTCGAGTCCACTCCAGACTTTGTGTTCCTAACGATTCTGACTTGAAGCATAGAATCATGATGGAGGCACACAACACACCGTTTGCAATCCATCCTGGAAGTACCAAAATGTATCGTGATCTTCAACATACATTTTGGTGGAACAATATAAAGAGAGAGATTGCAAAGTTTATCTCTATGTGTTTAACTTGTCAACGTGTAAAGGCGGAGCATCAAGTGCCTAAGGGTCCACTGCAACCACTTGAGATTCCGAAATGGAAGTGGGAACACATTACCATGGATTTCGTTACGGGTCTTCCCACGGTTTCTCAAGGCATAAATGCGATTTGGGTTATTGTTGATAGATTAACCAAGTCTGCCCATTTCTTGCCGATACGGGAGACTTATTCCCTTGAACGTCTTGCTAGTATGTACGTGAATGAGATTGTGAGGTTGCATGGCATGCCAGTATCCATAGTTTCAGATCGTGACCCAAGATTCACTTCAAGATTTTGGGTTAGCTTGCAAAAAGCTATGGGGACGGATTTACGATTTAGTTCGGCATATCATCCTCAAACGGACGGACAATCAGAGTGGACTATTCAAACTCTTGAAGATCTATTAAGACTCTGTGTCCTAGACTTCAAAGGCAGTTGGGATAAGTATTTACCATTGGTGGAATTCTCCTACAACAACAGTTATCAGGCAAGTATAGGTGTGGCTCCATTTGAAGCATTGTATGGGCAAAAGTATCGCTCTCCAATATGTTGGTATGAGGTGGGTGAAGCAACATTGTTGGGACCCGAGTTAGTACGTATGACTACAGAAAATATCCAAATGATTTGACAACGTATACAAACGACACAAGATCGACAAAAGAGTTATGCGGATCTTCATCGAAAAGACGTGGAATTTAGTATTGGGGATCATGTATTGTTGCGTGTGGCTCTATGGATGGGAGTTACAAGATTCGAAAAGAGAGGAAATCTCAATCCACGATTTATTGGTCCATTTTAGATTCTTGACCGAGTAGGAAATGTGGCCTATAGACTCGCGTTACCTCCAAGTATGTCTCGTGTTCATAATGTTTTTCACGTATCCATGCTTCGTAAATATGTGAAAGACCCGAACCATGTTATTGAGTTAGAACCGAACGAGATAGCCGAAGACTTAACGTACGAGGAGGTACCTGTCAAGATCTTGGATAGGAAAGAGCATGTCCTACGCACGAAGGTCATACCACAAGTTAAGATTTTGTGGAGGAACCATGCTATTGAAGAAATGACCTGGGAGTTAGAAAAGGAAATGAAAGCGAGGTATCCTCATCTTTTCGAAACACCAGGTACGTACGTCAATTTCGAGGACGAAATTTCATAAGGAGGGGAGGTTGTAAGACCCCAAATTATTAATAAATGAAATTTATTTTCCTCTATTTATTATTTTGAAATAGTAAGGGTTGATTTGATTAATGCAGTTAGTTATGGGTAAAATGCGCAAATATTTTAAATAAGCAGGTGGTTATAAAATATTCATTGTTGTCGGGGAATATTCGTTTGGTCGTGGAATATTCTTGCTATCGGGGAATATTCGTACGACGGCGCAACCTTTTGTGGGCCCCATAACAGAAAGCGATTGGATGAAAAAAATGACAAGTATAAGTTGTTTACAAATAACGGCGTAGTTGTTACCGTTAATACTGTTGGAATACCCGGTGGTTAAAACACAGTAATACGCGTTGTTCCACAGTAGCACACGGTATTGCACCAATTATTGTTTCTTACGTAAGAAGGCACTACTCAATAATTATTACAGTAATTACTGTTCAATATTTTATTTTTGATTCAATAATTGCTGCATTGATATTTTATATTACTGTTGTTTTAATAATTGTCACTGCACAGTATTTTCCATTATCAAATCAATAATTCATATTATTTGATTAATATTATTAGATAACATTATTGGCAATGTCTATAATGTTCTGTTTAAGGAGAGGTTTGGTCACCTAATTACGCGCCAGTAAGGAGAAATTCTTATTGGAAAGCCCCCTCTTTCCTGGGAACTGTCTAGTTGTCAATATTGTGATTCTGTAATATTATTTGTGAATAATTAATTATTAATTTATATGATGAGGAAAATATTAATTTTATGTGGATATAGATGGAGAAAATTTTTAAATGTGACCATTGTTGAAAATTAATATTTTATCTTTTTCTGATAAAATAATTCATTTGAATATATTATTTTAATAATATATTAATGGTGATATTTTTACAATGAATATGTGATATATGAGTATATGAGGAGGAAGAGTATTGTTGTTGCATTAAATGATTAACACATATTTTGTGTGTCGGTGGATCCCATTTCTTGACTGAAATTTGATTATAGCTTGTAAAATCGTCCGTATATGGATTTCGATCAATTTCTGTTTGAAATTTGGAAAAACTTTCTTCTGTAAAGTTGTACAAAATTGAATTTCCTATAAAAAATCGCGAGATTCGAATTTTCTGATGAAAGGACTATTTATTATGAATTATTGAAGTTCCGGATTTATTGATTATTATTTTTTTAGGAGTTTTAAATAACTTTTATATGAAAAACGTTTTTGGCAAGTTTGGCACATGTGTGGCTGATATTTTGGATCAATGAAGGTGTGCGTAAGAATTTATAATATATTTATTAATATTTTATTAAATTTTCTGCTTTGGTGTTTAAAGCAATTTCCTATAAATAGGGTGCTTAGGTTAGAATTGAAAATCACACCAGAAACTAAAGTTTTCTCTCTCTTTCTCTCTCTATGTTATCGAGCGTATTCTTGTGAGTATTTTGGTACTTTGAGTGTTGCTATACGGTGTAAGTTCCTTTAGCACTATATCCAGTATTCTAGTCAGAAGTACTGTTTTTGCGAGGTAAGGGATGTTATTTTCTTCGTAAGTGATATTATTTTTTCAATATCATTATGCCGAAATATTGGTTGGAACTTTTTATCAAATTTAGAACTTTTTCATGTTGGGATTACTATTCAAGAGTTACTATTCACGAGTTACTATTTACGAGTACTATTCACGAAGCATGATGATGTTTTTTGTGAAATTTCTATCTTTTGGTGTCGGAGTTACTATTCACGTATACGACACTATTCACGAATACGACACTATTCACAGAAAAAAAATTAAATTTTCGTTTTTCGTCCAAAATATCTATTATGGATACTAGCTTTGATTGTATCCATGTTTTGTTCATTCTTGAATTTTACTCCACTCTGGTTATTTATGAAGTATTTTTGAACTTGGATTGTTTAAAGTACGAATCCTTAATATTTGTTCTTTTGTTTCATTGGATTCGTTTTCTTTAAAATATTTTTCATCATCCTCAGTCCTAAATGATGATATAACTGAATATCTTTGGCTCGTAGTGCAAAGATGAATGATTTCTAATGAATATCTTTGGCCTGTAGTCAAAATATGAATATGTGTTTAGATGAACATGACCAACTGATGAATATCTTTGGCCTGTAGTGCAAAGATAAATATTTGATTCCAGATATATATTGATTGATGTTACAGGGATAAAAGATAGACGATGAACTTTTAAATTCATATATAGAAGATAGTAGATTTCATTCTCTACTTAACTTTTCTAATGAATTATTATTTCCGCTGCGAATATTGATTTCTATTGTATTCTATTAGAATTTTCCCTTTTGAAGATTAACGATTATTTGTTCTGTATTATCTTAGTCATAATGTTCTTTACTGGGCTAGTTGAGCTCACCCTTTTTATTTTTGTTCTATTTTTTTTCTCAGGAGACGAGAATATAGCAGGAACTAGTCGGGGTGTGGAGTAATGGTTCAAGACAGTTGTTTTAGTAGTCCTCACTATTTTGTAAAATAGTGTATCAATAATTGTAATGATGACTTATTTGAGTGTGAATATTGTCTAGAAGACAATATTTGTATTTAAACTCACAAATTTTATGTTGTATTAATAAAGTTGTAGTTGTTTCTGTACCATGTATTTTGACGACTCAGAATGGGTGCTATATACCTGTTTTGGGGGTGTCACAAACTTGCACCGTATAGAAACACTCAAAGTATCAAAATACTCACAAGAATACGCTCGATAATATAGAGAGAGAAATCTTTAGTTTCTGGTGTGGTTTTCAATTCTAACATAAGCACCCTATTTATAGGAAATTGCTTAGAACACCAAAGCAGAAAATTTAATAAAATATTAATATATATTAAAATTTTCCTACGCCCACTTAGACTTCTAAATTCAGCATGTTTACAACACATGTGGGGCCCACTCAATTGCAAAAAATGTTTTTATTATAAAAAATAATTAAAACTTCAAAAATTAATTATTCCGGAACTTCAATAATTCATAATAAATAGCCCTTTTATCAGAAAAATTCGAATCTTATGTCCTTCCATAGGAAATTTAATTCTCTACAACTTTATAAGTTTAAGTTTTTCCAAATTCCAAACATAAATTGACCGAAATCCACATACGAACGATTTTGCAGGCTATAATCAAATTTCAGTCAAGAAATGGGGCCCACCAACACACAAAACACGTGTTAAATATTTTTAATAACAAAAATATTCTTCCTCCTCATTTATTCATATATCTCACATTCATTATAAAAATATCACCATTATTATATTATTATAATATAATAATAAATTATTTTATCAAAAAAGATAAAAAAATCAATTTTCAACAATTGTCACTTTTCTAAAAATTCCTCCATTTATATCCACATAAATAAATATTTTTCTTATCATATAAATCAATATATAATTATTCACAAATAATATTACAAAATCACAATAATGACAACCAGACTGTTCCCAAGAAAGAGAGGGCTTTTCAATAAGGATTTTCTCCTTACTGACGCGCAATTAGGTGACCAAACCTCTCCTTAGACAGAACTTTTTAGACATTACCAATAATGTTATCTAGTAATATTATTAAAATAATATGAATCATTGATCTGATAATAGGAAATATTGTGTAGTGACAATTATTAAAACAACAATAATATAAAATATCAACGTAGCAATTATTGAATCAATAAAATAAAATATTGAACAGTAATTATTGTAACAATTATTGAGTAGTGCCTTCTTACGTAAGAATCAATAATATTTTTCGGATGCTTTTAATAATTTATAAGCAATTATTATAATTTATAATAATTTTTCAAACATCGAAACCATTTTAAAATGACTTAATTATCAAATAATCTTATCATTATTAATATTTAATAATATAAAAATATAATAACATACTTGTCAAAATATTAAAGTTATTTTTAATAACTTAAAATATTTTTAAATCATCAATATTCTACTTAAATGATTTTTAAAATAATTAAAATCATTTTTAAATTATCACCATTAATATCTAAATATTAATGAAATTATTATCCAAATATTAAAAGTCATTAATTATAATTTAAAATATTTTAAATCATTTTTCTCATTTTAACTGATTTTTAAATCAATAAAATTATTTTTAATTCATTTATTTAATATAATAAATAAATAAATCTAATATCATTAATATTAATTTATTAATGAGAATTCTCCAAAATATTGAAAATTATATTGTATAATTCAAAATATTTTCTAACACTTTATTCTTATTTAAAATGATTTTTAAATCAATAAAATCATTTTATCTTATTTATTTAATTTAATAATTAAATAAATCTAATATCATTAATATTAATTTATTAATGAAAATTCTTCAAAAATATTGAAAATTATATTTTATAACTCAAAATATTTTTAAATACATTATTCTTATTTAAAATAATTTTTCATAATATTAAATCATTTTTCTCTAATTTATTTAATACACTAATTAAACAAATTAAATACCTTTAATATTTAAATAATTATAAATATTAAAGAAAAATATTTCAATTGGTCAAAAATTATTTTTCATAATTTAAAATAATTTTTTAAAACCATTTTTAATAATTTTTATAATTTATTTCTATTTTTAAATAATTTTCAAAAAATCAGAAATTAAAATAAATGAAAACTGTTCTTGGTGCTCAAGAACACTGTCAGACAATGATCAATGTGGCTCGTTTGACTGCCCTTGATTCTCAGTGTAATCATGTTTTGGGCTAACTTATTCTTCAATCGTGAAGTACGCATGTAGTACTACCATTATCAACCATTAACTGAGTCATAACCTAACAATCTAGCAAGATCAGCCCCTTCAAAGTTACTGTCAGACTTAATCTGGGTTTTCTGGGTAACCCAGAAACCTAGACAGTCGCGAGGTACCACTTTGTGGTTCATTTTTAGCGTAGTTCTGATCATCACTTAAGTGATTTCTTGGTTCAAAGTTGTAGTCCGTATATCAAGGAACATTAATATAACAATAGATAAGTCCAACAATAACAAATTCACAAGTTGCAGCTTGGTTTTCCAGAAACTGCAAATCAGGGTCTAATTGCCTAGTTTGACCACCTAATCCGATCATTATGTTGATGTTTTAAGAGGTCTAAAGACCCAGATCTATAGTCCATTATACTGGCTACAGCATGGTTACCATAACAGTATCAAATCACAAAATAACTGTCAGATCTCAAGCCAACAAAACGTTGTCAGACGGTGTTCATATAATTCTTGGTTGCCCAGATTTGGCTCGGTCATGCCCGGTCAACGGGTTTTGACCAAGAATAACTCACGATCTAGACATCTGATGGTTGCACTACCACTTCCAGATTAAAGACAACATAACAAACTACCAATCCAAAAGATCAAACAACAAAAAACATAAACGAGCAATGATCTGTGGCCACTGACATTAGGTTGTCAGACCACTTTTCGAGCTCAAGAACAGTTTTTGAAAAACTTTATTTTAAGACACTTTGATGTTATGGATTCATGATAGATCATCATAGATCCTCATAAAACATCCATTACCAAGATTCTAAACACTGAAACACCAACTTTCTTAGAATACAAGATCAAATTAGATTTTAGGGTTTATACCTTCTTGCTCAAATCTTGATCTTGATCTTCCTAATATGATATTGGTTGATCTAAGGGATGTTTTTAGGACTGATCTACTAGCTATTTTTGGATGTTTAGATGAGAGAGAGTAGGTAAGAGCTTGAGAGCAAAATGACTAAATTTTGAGACTTTCTCTCTCTTGAATCTATATATATTGTGATATGTTGCTTTGGATCTGATTATTTCGGCTGATATTGCCGGATTTCTATGTCACAAAGTCAATGCATTAGTTTACCAACTAAAGTTGCTAATCAGAGCATACCACATGCAACAGAGGCAGACAAATCAGTCAAAGCCAGCAGCAAACCAGGCCTTTCCCAAACACCCAAAGAAACCTGCTCTGCTGCAGTACAATCACAACTGACCCTATAATGCATGACAAACATCCCAGAACACTCATCCGCTACATTTGTTCCTTCAACATAAAATGTGCCAAAACAGCAGTATTTAGATAATCACAAAGGTTAGCTTACAAGTTTATTCAAATCCTTTCTTCAGAATTCATAACATTAAACTATTCTGAATTATTACCTGACAATTATACTCAATGCACCAAGAAGGGACAAATGATGTAACATCACTTATAACTGATTTTCCAGGCCATACCTTCCTAACTGCATTGAAAAAATAAACAATGAAAGGAATTAATTATATAAATTGGTTATTTAGAATTAGGTATGGAGGTTTGACACCTACTGCTTGTCCTTTAGCTAATATGTCCTTTGAAGCACCCATCTTTCCCCTAAAAAGTACAACATCAGATGATAAAAGAAGTAACCATCCGCAAAACACCATGTTAAAGCAAGAACATAACACATTCATGCCAGTCATTATGTGAAAATTATAAAATTACCATACTTTTGAGGGCTAAAATTAATATAGGAAGGGATATGTACGTACGATCTAAGGGAGAATTTGACGAGTAATGACATTTGATATTTTTTAGGATGATTTATGTAACTGTAGGTAACAAATTAAGGTTTTTAATTATGCTACAACTTGATCTTCAAGCACTCGTAATTACGATGACTTCCTTAGTACACAACCAAAAGTGAGTACCCCTTTTCATATGGAAAAATAAATAGAAACAAATATATATATAAAAATCAAACATGTAATGAACTGCCAAATGGAGTATCATGTTCACTATTCCTTCTATATATGTCATCAAACTAGAGAATCCTATAAAACTGCATAACAAAATAGATATAGTTTAGATTATCTGATATACATAGTCTACATAGTATGTTTATTAAACAAATCTTAATTATAACCATTAGCAAAAACAATAAAAAACGACATTAAATTTTTAATAACAAATTAAGTAGGCATTCAAGGATTTCCATCATAACCAGCTTTCTGTCATCACTACTATTCAACCAAACTGCTTGCAGCGAATTGTCCTGATATACAAAAAACTAGTAAATAGAACAAGCAAGATTTGTTCATCACTTATAAATAGAAGGGACAAGCAAGATTTGTTCATTTATATAGTGCACAAATGATGTAACATCACTTATAACTGATTAAATAATCAAAAATCCAGAAGCATATATAGGAAGATTAGGAGTACCATTGGTGTCCTCTGTGCATCAGAAAGGCCAAGACTGACTCTGATTTGCTCAATTCTAGTTCGCTTTTCCTTCATTCGAAGGTTCTTAGCACTGAGACTGCTGGAGTTAGGGAACCTGAACTCCTGAGCAAGATTACAAAATTTCAGAGAGCACAAGTTCCAATTTTTCGTCAATAACAAATGCAAGACTTAATGAAGACAAATTATAGAACTATAAAAACCTAAAGTTATCGTATTACAGAGGAAAACTCATACAACCCCTAGAAAACAAATCGAATACAGTTACCCGAAAACTCATACAACCCCTATAATACAGTTACCCGCCAGCTCAGTGCAATTTTCTCCCCTTTGCTGGTGCATACTGGATATGTAAGTTGTAATTTTGCTAAATCGTTCCTTACAGCAAGAACTCGAGAAAGAGAGAGAAGAGGCTGCCTTGTAAATTAGGGCTTGAGCGATGTTACCGACATGCCAGGCAGATCAGCCAGTGCCTTGTAAATTAGGGCTTTAGCGATGTTACGGCAGATCGGCCAGTGCAGACGTCGCTCAGAATCTTCTCAACCTTTTCCAAGTTCAGTAATCAGAACACAACCAAAACTACATAACGATAGAAGAAAACTGAAAGAGAAGGAAACTAAAGAGAGGAAACTGAAGAGAGAAGGAACGAAAGAGAGGAAATTGAAGAGCGAACGAACTAAACTCCGTGTTTTTTTAGATATACAACATTTTAAAAAAAATGTTATCTAGTTAAAACCAAAAAAATGCTCTTTTAAATAGATAACGTTTTTGCATATATATTTATAACGCGTTTTTTTAAAAACGTTACCACAACGTTTTTATAAAAAATGTTGTGGTTTAAATGTTGTCTATTTAGTATTTTGTAGTAGTGTAACAATTATACAAGTTACCAATTAAAATATACTAAAAGGGCATTTTGGTCTTTTGTAAAATAAATTTAATGGCATACTAGAAATTTGTCACACCCTTAGGGTTTAACCCTAAGGTTCTAACCCTTAGACTTTAAATATTTAGTTTCCAAAATTTCTAATTAGGGTTTATAAAATAGAATTAGGGTTTGTAATTAGAAAAATAAAATTTCTAAATTATAATTAGGGTTTGTAAAATAAAAATTAAAATAACTAAAATATAATTAGGGTTTTCTAATCATATTTAAGTTTAATAAACACCTTAGGCTTGCCAATTAGGATTAAGGTTTCCTAATTTAGGGTTTAGGATTCCCGATTAGGAAATTATGGTTTCCCGACGTACAATTAGGGTTTTTAACTGTATTATTTGTTTTCTAAATATGAGATTAGGGTTTCTAATCTCTTATTAGGGTTTGCAAATTTTTAAACCTTATACAATCAATTATTGATCATTATCAACATACAGTACAAATACATTCTCATCAATATAATTATTTTATTTATATTTTCTACCGAATCCCTATCTAGAAATTAGGGTTAGGGTTTCTAAAGTTGTTAAGCACAACTCTACTCTAATTTCTCAGTCAATACACCAATTGACTAATTCTCCATACTCGTATCATAGATACAAAGTACAATATTAACAGTCAAAGTCAATATTAAATAAAATAAATAAATTTATTCGTGAAATTTTAATTATTCGAAATCCCGGGTTATCACATTCACCCCTCCTTAAAAGGATTCCATCCTCGGAATCGTCGCTTTCTTATTCTCTACAATCTTTTAAAGTTGTATCATCAATTCATTTTTATTAACACAATATTAATTTGTGTTTCAAATTCTAACCCGTGACTTGAATTTATAAAAGAAAACAGTTCACAGAAATATCTAACTCATAATTCTCGCGTAATTTAAGTTTTGAACGAAATTGTTATCTGCTACCACCTCCTGGGCAGCCACCGTATCCTACGCCGTCATGTTAAATGTACGGGCCGTTGGTCTATCTGGCGCTGCAGGTCCTTGAATTGCCAATGTTCCGCCATCGGGTCCCTTGTTGACACTTTCCTTCTCAGCATTCCTCTTCGGACAATTCTGAACCATATGATCAGTTGATCCACAGGCAAAGCAACCTTGTATCTTCGTCGGATTGGGACAATTGGGCGACATGTGCCCCTCTTGTCCGCAGTTGTAACAAACTGCCTTCTTCTTTAGGCAAACTCCAGAATGATTCTTCCCGCAGGTCGCACATGGTTCCCTCCCTTTCCTATTCTCTTCAGTTTTGCTACCCGGAGGTCGCAAATTTATTCGTGAAATTTTAATTATTCGAAATCCCGGGTTATCATAGCAAATGCCAAAGCCCGTCGGGATTTCGCCAATAAAAGGGAATTTACATACCTAGGTCAACCTATGGAGGAAATCCTGCAGATGCTAATCAATGAAGGAAGAATCACTTCCATTCTTCCTCTGGTTAATCCCCGTTCTGGACGGTTTAATTCCGATGGAGTATGTCAATATTACTCCCATTCTCGCGGTCACATCACAGAAGAATGCTGGGCACTCTGCCACCTTATCCAAAATCTAATTGATAGTGGTGTCCTGCAACTAGCAGACGATGATACTGTGCTACGTGAGAGTGAGAATACCTGTCCTACTAAGTGGAAGGGTTTAGTTGTAGTCATATCCACTGAGACTGATGGGACTAACAAATCACTCACAATACCAACAATTCAACTCAGGGGAAGCAACAATCCTTTGAAATTGGCTGCTCCAGAGCCAATCAACTTACCATACAGAGCATAATATCATATTGTTAGCTTACATAAAGTGCCATGGAATTATGGAGACGGTGAAGGATCCACCTCGCATACAACTGCTGCAGTGTCGAAGGAAAATCCACTATGTCTTCCCCAACGGGTGATGAAGTCTACCATCAAATCAAAGGAGAAAATACCCATGGAGAAGATTGAAAAATTCCTCCACACTATGGGTCATAATGAAGCGAAGGTGGTTTTAAGCTTAAAAGAAGCTCCACACCAAATCTCAATTTTGGACTTGGTCCTAACTTCCGAGGATCACTGGACGATCTTGCTGACGGTTTTAGAAGAAGCCTATCTACCAAAATCAGTGGATGCGGAAAAATTTCAACATTTGGTTGATTACATTTTGAACAACAATGTGATATCCTTCACTGATGATGACATACCACCCGAAGGGACCGGTCATTGCAAGTCGTTGCATATTGCGGTCTTGTCCTCCGAATACATGCTAGCTGGAGTCTTGATAGATGGAGGCTCATATCTAAATATCTGTCCATACGCTACCTAGGTGAAGATGAATATCAATCTCAACCGAATCCGGAGCAGCCATACGATCATCAAAGCTTTTGATGGAGCCCGCCGGAATTCGGTCAAAGTAATTGAGCTGCCAATCGAAATTGGTCCCCATACATTCTGCGTATCTTTCCACATACTCAAGACAGATTCGGGATACAACATGCTCTTGGGACGACCATGGATTCATATGGCCGGGGCAGTCCCCTCCACCCTTCATCAACAGTTGAAATACATTATCAACAACAGCCTAGTCACAGTCAACGCTGAGCCAGAGTGTCCTCCACATAGTGATATACCATACATCAACGTCAATTCAGATGTTGAACCGGTCAGTTTTCATGCGTTGGAGGTAAGCAACACTCAGTACCATGCTATTGGAATGCCACCTCTCATACCCAAGATTTCTGTCGAAGTGATGTTGGCTACTCAAGAAATGATATCCTTGGGTCATCAGCCAGGACAAGAGCTAGGTAAAAATCATCAGGGTATCAAGTACCCCATCTAAGTTATCAGTCAAACTAGGATAGCTGGGCTAGGCTATTCTGCTAGTTCTAGTAACAGGAATCCACATAAACATCCTCAGATTCCTCCAGCTTCAGTTACTCGACGTTTGTCTACACTTACAACTGCTGAGTCCGCACAACCTCTCGTAAAGGTGCCAACCAACGTGATGGCTATGTTATTTCCCAAGCCGGTACCGATGAAGCCGAAAAAAGTCTTTGTTCCAGATCCTGTCGTGGAAGAAGAGAAACAAAAAATTAAACAAGACGCCATCCGAATGATGGCAGGCATACGCATCATTGTTCATGACGAACATACAAATAGATACACCCTAGACGATGATTGCTCAGACATAATGGCCATCATTCGGGATAGGGAGGACGATGACAATCCATCCATCACTGCAGTCCACCCGGAATTTGTCCTTGCCAATTAGAGCAACACTCCTTGCATTGGTCAACAAGGGTAAAACGAACAGAAACTATTTCTGCCCTGTAGATATCATAACTGCTTACTTTTCTGTATAGTAGTAGCAGTTGTTTTGCCAGCACATGCTTACACTTTGTATGATCAAACTTTTTCATATATACTAAGTGAAAGCATATTTTGTTTCAGGACCCTGAATTTAGATGTGCCTGTACTTGCTGATATGGTGCCTCGTCTCCAAAAAGATTGTAACTTTGATGTAGAGATGAATTCAGCCTTGATGGAAATACATGAGGACATTGAGGTGCCTCTAGAAATTCAAGAATGGGTCAAAGACAAACCTAAACCCAACCTTGATCAAACCACTTCATTCAATCTCGGAACCTTAGAAAGCCCTAAGTTAATTCAGATTGGTTCAGACCTTACCCCAAACCAGCGGAATGACATGGTTACACTATTAACCCAATTCCAAGATGTGTTTGCATGGTCTCATGAAGACAGGTGGGTTTGTCCACTGACATTGTACTTCATCGCCTTCCCATTAAAGAGGGATTCAAGCCAGTCAAACAGAAGCTCAGGCGTTTGAAACCTAAGTGGAGTTTAAAGGTAAAAAAAAATTGTGAAATAATTTCAAGCTGGCATCAACATGGTGTCCACATATCCTGAGTGGATATCCAACATTGTTCCCGTGCCTAAACCTGGAGGAAAGGTGAGATTCTACGTTGATTATCGGGACTTGAACAAAGCTTGCCTTAAAGATAGCTTTCCCGTACCCTTTATCCACATTCTCATTGACAATACTACTCAATACTGCATGTACTCCTTTGCCGACTGCTTTGCGGGGTACCATCAAATCATGGTTGCTGAGGAAGATCGTGAAAAAATTGCTTTCATCACGCCTTGGGGAACCTTTTGTTATAGACGGTTATCATTCGGCCTCATTAATGCCGGAGTCACCTATCAGCAAGCTATGATGGCTCTCTTCCACGACTTAATGCACATAGAGATCGAGATCTACGTGGATGACATCATTGTCAAGTCCCGAAAAGAGGAAGACCACTTAGACCATCTCAGAAAGCTATTCAACAGGTTGCTTAAGTTCAACTTGAAGTTGAATCCAGCCAAGTGCACATTTGGCATTAAATTAGGCAAGTTTCTAGGATTTCTAGTCAGCCACAAAGGGATTGAGCTGGATCCTACCAAAATCCAGGCCATTACGAAAATGCCCATTCCTTAGACAGAGAAGGAAATACGAGGATTTTTGGAAAGAATCAACTTTATTAGCAGGTTTATCTCTCAACTCACAGCAACCTGTGAGCCAATCTTCAAGCTATTAAGGAAGAACTCCTCCATGAAATGGAATGATGAGTGCCAAAATGCCTTCCTCACAATCAAAGAACAGCTAGTCAAAGCTCCCATTTTGGTACCACCCAGGGATAATGTTCCCCTGTTCATGTACCTGTCCATAAGTGACAACGCCATGGGCTGCATGCTGGGACAGAAAGATGATAGAGGCCAAGAACGAGCTATCTATTACCTCAGCAAAAGATTCAGTAGCAGTGAACATAAGTACACTCTGATTGAGAAAACGTGTTGTGCTTTAGCATGGGCTTCCATGAGGTTACAACATTACCTCCATGGTCACACAAACCCATCTCATATCCCGCGTGGATCCTCTCAAGTACGTGTTCAACAAACCCATGCTAAATTGGCGACTGTCCAGATGGCAATTGATCTTACAACAATTTGATATCGTCTACGTGACTCAAAAGTCTATCAAAGGTGAAGGAATTACGGATCAACTGGCCGCCGCACCCTCAGGGGATTTCAAACCCTTGGAGACATACTTCCCCGATGAGGGAGTAATGACAGTTCAGCAACACCATCAGTATGATACGCGCCAAACATGGAAGATGTATTTTGATGGAGCTGTTAATATGGAAGGTTCTGGAGCTGGAGCAGTTCTAGTATCTAGTACGGGGGAGAAGTATTCCCGTCACCGTCAAATTGCAGTTTGTCAGCACCAACAACACAACTGAGTATGAAGGCTGTCTCATGGGGCTAAAACTTGCCCGTTCAATAGGCATTAGGCAGTTAACTGTCTTTGGAGATTCAGAGTTGGTAATCAGATAATCCACCGGAATCTATCAAACTAAAGAGCTACATCTGCTGCCTTACCATCGACAAGTTTTACAGTTGGTTTTGGAGTTCGAAGAAATCTTTTTTCTACACGTTTCGAAATAGGATTGACTTTACAGACGCATTAGCAACTTTGGCCTCCTTGATTCGCATATCTGACAAGGGACACTTGCCAAGCGTCACAATTTCCCTTCACAAGGCCCCAGCCTTTGGGAACTACGTTGGAGAAGTATCGAATGAGTTACCTCCCATCCAACATCCTTGGTATCAACATATCAAGGAATACCTACGAGATGGATCTACACCCGTTGAGGCGAGCCCGACTGAGAAAAGGCGGGTCCATCGACTTGCTATGAAATTATACCTGAGTGGAGATGCGCTCTACAAAAGAGATGCAGGACTAGGTCTCCTCAGATGTTTAGACAAAGATCAATCTTAAAGGCTTATAGATGAGATCCAGGGTGGAGTCTGTGGCCCCCTCCTTGTCAAGAAAGTCCTCAGGACAGGACATTACTGGCTATATCTCAAAGCTAACTGCAATGACCACGTCAGGAGATGTTATCAGTGCCAGATTCATGGGAATGCTATACACGCCCCTCCACGGGAACTCCACACTATGAGTTCACCTTGGCCCTTCTCAATGTGGGGAATGGACGTTATCGGGCCCATTGAGCCTAATGCCAGTAATGGACATCGATTTATCTTCACCATGATTGACTACTTCACCAAGTGGGTAAAAGAAGCCTCCTTCCCCAGGGTTACCAAAGAAGTCATCATTGCGTTCATCAGAAACATTGTCATTTGTCGATATGGACATCCAGAGGTGATTGTGTCAGACAATGATAAGAACCTCCACAATAAAATGATGGAGGAATTATGCAGTAAATTCCACATCAAACATCTTAACTCTGTCATCTATCATCCGAAGATGAATGGTGTTGTTGAAGCGGCAAACAAAAACATCAAGAAGATCATGCAAAAGATGTCTACCAATCACAAAGAATGGCTTGACTTATTGCCTCTTACTCTGTTAGCCTACAGATCATCAATGCGCACTTCCACTGGGGCAACCCCCTACGCATTAACCTATGGGACAGAAGTAGTGCTCCCCATAGAAGTAGAAATGGAATCCCTTAGAGTATTGATAGACGCTCAGCTAGATGATGACCAATGGGTACAAGACAGGTATCACCAATTGTCTCTAATAGACGAATGGCGAACCGCAACTATCTTCCATGGTCAGTTATATCAACAAAGGATCGCCATATCCTACAACAAAAAAGTCCAACTACGACAGTTTAAACAACATGACTTGGTATTGAAGAAGATCATCGACAACCAAAATCAATCTAAGGGAAAATTCGCTCATAACTGGGAAGGCCCATTTGTTGTCAAGGAAATATTGACATGAGGTGCTCTCAAATTGCAAGAAATGGATGGCGATGAATTTCCACAACTCATCAACTCAGACACCGTGAAGCGGTACTATGTCTGAAGTTACCATCAAGCAAACATCCTGGTGTTGTATCATCAGGTTACTAGTCATTCCGGTTCTTTAACCCTTTACCACATACAACTTTTCAGCACTTTGCCCCTCATGGAAAATAACTTTTCAAGTCAGCAACCTGGCTTTTCTGCGTTCATACTACTCCGGTCATCCCACTCAGGATTGAACCTCTTGCGTTTGAAGTTTGGCTACCCATACATGGGATCAAACTTTTCGTACATGCCGTTTATCCTCAACCTAGGATCAAACTTTCTCTTCCCCGCATTCTGACCTACAAATGGGATCACGCTTTTCAACTCACCCTGAGGGGCGAACTACGCCGACCTGATCTCCTCTTTAATAGGAGTATGTAAGCAACCGCGTTACATGGTCCGATTGCAATAAAACAAAAACAACAAAAAATTTTTTTGCCCTTCTCCTTACATAAAACAAAAAAATATTCCTACACCATTCCTGCCACATACAGCGTTGAACCTCTTACACCAGGTTCGAACTACGCAGACCTGATCTCCTCTCTAATAGGAGTAAATAGGTAGGCATTTATGGTTCGGTCTTGATAAGTAGGATTTTTACCTACTTATGGAGTACCAATTCATGCGAACTATGTCCATCTCAAGTACATTTTAGTCTGTTTTAGCTGGATTTTATGTTAAATGCATACTTAAAACTCCTTTTGGTGAATAAGTGCAGGAATTAGCTTAGTTTGGTGGTGATATCGGGCACGAGGCTAACGAAAGCGTAAGGCGAAGCAAAAGATAGGATGTGCATAGGAGAGAGTGGAGCATGGATGGACAAGCATGGATAAACATAGGACATGTCAGTAGCAGCAGCAACAATGCTGAACCAAGCTAAGGAACTGATTTAGAATACAACAACTGCAAGTCGCGCGGCCACGCGGTAAACATAGCTTGGACGCGCACGCCCGCGCGAGGTCCCAACAAAACTAGGATAACCTACTACAAGTTGCGCGGCCGCGAGAAGGACAAGCCTTGGGAGCGCGCGCCTGCGCGTGAGACCGACCAAACATACTAACCTACTGCAACTCTCGCGGCCGCGAGAGTATCAAGCTGGAAAAGCGCGCGGCCGCGCGCGAAGCCTGAAGCTGCTGATTTGTTTTATTTTATTTCCAAATTTTAAAGGTTGTAATTGATTTAAAACGATTCTTGGCTGGTGTCAGGGGTATCACTTGACATATTATTAGTTTTTTACATATCTTTACGGGTAATTAGGGTTTTACTCTCTGGAGAGGATTCCAACGCAGAAGGAGGCCATAACTTTACTTTTCTACTCCTTCTTGGGATTTCTCTACGAGAGCGGATTATTAATATTAGTTTTTGCTGGAATCTTATGAGGATTGAATATTGATGCGTATTCAACAATTGGGTTTGATAGTTTCATCTTTCATCTTTCAATTGTCATTTATTGATCATGTTTAGATTTGATCCCATAATGGCTTTTGGTTCAGTCATGAACTAAACTCCATTATGGGATTCTAACGGATTTTAGTATGTAGTTTGATTGCACGCTTAAATGCTGGGTTGTTTTGCATATCGTACGGGATGTCTGTCATGGTTATTTTGCATACATGAATGCTTGATCACCATTCGTTTCAGTATTTGTATGGAATTGACAATGAACATGTAAATATGGACTGTAATCATGATAGTATACGTATATAGGGCTGCGTTATATGGATTATGTATTTCGTGAACCAGATAGACATATACTGTTTCACCGTATAAGTTAGAATAAGAGCTTGAACTTAAAATCAATATAGTTGCAATTTCACATAGACATATAGTGATGTTGGTTATATTGATGATTGTATAGAGTCTATCATCTGTGGATGCTATGTAAGTAGGTCTTAGTACATTGAAAAATGGCTAATACTCTTTTAGTGCTCTTGGCTACTTTCATGTGATATGTGAACAAGTCATGCATGATAGTGACGATTGAATGAAGTATTAAATGAAGTTAGAATCCCATTAGTTCCAATATCATTTATTATATCATTTTATTGTTCTAGTTGTTGTTTGTAGTTCAAGAACAAACCAAGTTTAATCCAAAGTGTGAGCATATAAATATAGTGATTTAATTAATGAATAGTAGTTTAAGTTAAATATACTTTCTCTGTGGGATCGATACTTTACTTGCTCTGTATTACTTGTTGAAGCATGTATGCTTGCATGAGTTAGAGCTCTTTTGTTAGTCGTAAAAAAGAGGCAACAAGTTTTTGGCGCCGTTGCCGGGGAAAGGCGTTTAATTTAGTATTATTATCATTAGTTTTATGCTATATTGTATGACTTAGACAATTCAAGTCTTATCTCATTTCAATTTTTGTTTTTGTTTCAGGAAGTTGGATAAATTTTTATGCGCACATGGTCAACCAACCCAGAGTTAACACCTTTTCAGGATAATATAAATGGTAGAGGTTGGAAAGCGGGTGTTCGTAGAAATTTACAAGAGCAATTGGAAAACACAACACTAACATGGCAGCCGAGGCACAAGGAGAAGATCAAAGAGAGGAGCATAGGGCTCTGAAGGAGTATTCCATGCCCAATATTAACGGACTTCAGTCTAGCATAGTCAGACCAGCGATAGCAGCAAATACATTTGAGATAAAAACTGGCACTATTCAAATGGTGCAAAACACAGTTCAGTTTGGGGGAGCTGCTACAGATGATCCGAATGAACATCTATTGAGTTTCATTGAAATTTGTGATACATTCAGATACAACAGTGTGACGGAGGATGCTATTAGACTAAGGTTCCCATTTTCATTGAGGGATAAAGCGAAAAGCTGGCTTCATTCTCTGCCAGCAGGATCTATAACTACATGGGAGGATTTAGCACAAAAATTCTTAGCTAAGTTTTTCCCAATGGCAAAAACTGCCAAGATGAGGACAACCATATCTCAGTTTGAGCAACAACAGGGCGAGTCGTTATATGAAGCATGGGAGAGATACAAAGAAGTGTTGAGAAAGTGCCCACATCACGGTATGCTAGATTGGATGGTAACCAACACGTTTTATAATGGATTGGGATGGCAGTCGAGACCGATTGTAGATGCAGCTACAGGAGGGGCATTATGGGCAAAGAACTATGAGGAAGCCTATGATCTTATCGAGATAATGGCATCGAATGATTTTCAGAATCCTACATCCCGAATGCCACAAACCAAAGTTACAGGTGTATTAGAGGTTGATGCTATTACTCAGCTATCAGCACAGATGCCAGCTATGGCAAAGAAGATAGATACTTTGGCTGAAGGAAAGGTAAAGACAGTTGCCTATGTATGTGAGATTTTTGCGGGGTCACACTCAACGGATCAATGTGCTATCAGCTCAGAATCAATGCAGTATGTGAGGAACTACAAAAAAGACCAAGGCCAATTTCAGAACATATATCACCCCAACAACAGAAATCATCCAAATTTTAGTTGGTCGAATAATCAAGGGAATCAGCAAACTCAGTTTCAACCAAAAAATCAATTTCAGGCGCAGCCAGCGCAGCCGCAGTTTAATCCTAGACCACCCTTTTCGTCAGGATTTTCTTAACAAGAACAGTAACATCACACTCCAGCTGCACCTCAGCAAGAAAAGAAATCAGAAGTGGAGGAGATGATGATGAAATACATGGCAAACACAGAAGTTATGATCAAGAGCCAAGCAGTGGCTATAAAGATTCTGGAAACTCAAATGGGGCAGATTGCAAACCTGCTTAATAACAGGCCCCAGGGTTCATTTCCAAGTAATACGGAGACAAATCCAAGAAGAGAAGGGAAGGAAAAGTGTCAAGCAATCACATTGAGATCAGGGAAAGATTTGTCATTTACTGCAAGTCGCGCTCCCGCACGAGGATACACTGAGGAAGGCGCGCGGCCGTGTGAGGCAGAGGAACCAGTCAATGAGCAGGAAAATTCAGAGAAATCTGAAGATCAGCAGGAAGAGAAAGATAAAGTAGGCTCAGAGGAGACGGTTAAGAGTCCAGTACCACCAATGCACATTCAGGTTCCGTATCCGCAGAGATTAATGAAAAAAAGGGAAGATAAACAGTTCAGCAAATTCTTGGAGGTGTTCAAAAAGCTGCAGATCAACATACCTTTCGCCGAGGTATTGGAACAAATGCCCAGCTACGCCAAGTTTATGAAGGGTATATTGTCAAGGAAGAGGAGATTAGATGAGTTTGAGACAGTAGCCTTGACAAAGGAATGCAGTGCAGTGCTTCAATAGAAATTACCTCCAAAGCTGAAGGATCCAGGCAGTTTCATAATTCCATGTACCATAGGAAAGTTGAACTTCAGTAAGTGTTTATGTGATCTTGGGGCCAGCATAAATTTGATGCCCTTGTAAGTATTTAATCAGTTGGGATTGCCGGACCCAAAGCCCACAAACATAGCATTGCAGTTAGCGGACAGATCCATCACATATCCACGGGGACTTGTTAAAGATGTGTTGGTTAAGGTAGACAAGTTTATTTTTCCAGGTGACTTCATCATTCTAGACTAGGAGGAGGACAAAAGCATACCAATAATACTGGGGAGACCATTCTTAGCCACAGGCAGAACATCAATAGATGTGCAGAAAGGTGAACTCACTATGCGTGTCTAGGATCAAGAGGTCACTTTTAATATCTTTAAAGTAATCAGTCTACCAACAGATGAAGAAGAGTGCTTCCTAGTTGACGTGGTGGACTGGTGCCTACAGGATGAAGTACGAAAATCGAGGGATTATGGACCATTGATTTGTGCAACGGGTGAAAATTCAGATTTGAAGGAAGAGCCATTGACGAAAGATGTGGTCATGAAATTGAAGGGTGCAGAGGACACGAAGGAAAGCACCGCAATTCCATCGGTAACATGAAGCTCAGAGACAGTCAAGCTAATTGACTATAACTTAGCGCTGGATGGGAGGCAACCCATTATTATTATTCTCATTATTAATTTGTTTTCAGTATTGCATTTTGAGTATTTCAGTAGTTATATCGAACTCCTTTTTAATTGGATATTTGATGTTCATGCTTAAGAGTGTAACAAGAATTGCTGTGCGAGTAGTTGCATAATATTAGTGTTATGAGACCACTATGTCCTGCCTTAACATGATGCATTAATGTCTATGCAGGTATCATCATTGGAAGGCACCACTGACAAACAAAGTGAAACTGAAGTGCAGCATTGCAAATATCAGTATCTCGCGACCGCGCGGCATAGTAAGCATAAAACCGCGCGCCCGCGTGTCAAGAAAAGAAAACCACCAAACATTCTGCAAGTCTCGCGCCCGCGCGCCCAGCTTAGTAAAATCCGCGCATGGCCGCGCGCGACACCGGATTAATACAGTGCGAATAGTTTAAAAACAAAGTTGTGGACCATTTTGACTCTCATTTGGAATATCAACAGAAGCGAAAATCTCTCACGCTCCATAACTCACGTCGCTATCTCTTCGCCAGTTACAATTTGTGACGTGCATCTCTCAATCAATTAGCCACGATTCTCTCCTCATTCAAAGTCCATATCTCCTCAACTTCTCCAAGAGAGCTATAAAGCTAGGGTTCTTACGTGGGAGTGCAGAAACAAGTGTGAGAACTATCAATTCTCAAACTTTTCTTCTTTCCCCTATCATATATTATGTACAAGTACTAGCAAATACAAATGGGGCCTAAGCGATCAAGATCTATTACTTCATCTTCTTCTTCCTCTTCGGGTAGTCAAGAGGCTGACATTGTGGATCACACCAAATTCCTCAATTTGGAAGCTCAACAAGAATTCTACCGCATTGTGACAAAGACATTCGTCAAAGAGAGAGAATTTAAGCCAGAGGGGCAGGATGGCCAGTTGTGCGCCATGAGTCGAGAGAGAGGCTGGGGCGGGCTGACGGCTACTCCAATACCCGTTCCTATGAGCGTAGTCCGTGAATTCTATACCAATGCCAAGGTCACTATGAGCGGGATATCTCTGGTTCATGGTATCGAGGTAGATTACAAACCCCGTGCCATCCGACTAATTTTCAAAATTACTGATGCACCGCCAGTGGGGGCTGCTAATTGGATAATCGGCGCTCATTTGGAGACCGACATGGAGCTGATCATTGCAGAGTTATGTGTACCGGGTACGAAATGGACGTATAAAGTGGGCATAACTCAACCATGGTTATTCCTAGCGGTAGCCCTAAATTGATATGCAAAAGCGTGGAATTTGTTCATATGTGCCAAGCTCATTCCCTGCGCCCACCAGCATGAAATATCAGCGGAGAGGGCACGTATTCTGTGGGGCATAATCACCAGAAAGTACATCAACATTGGTCATCTCATTCACGAGAATATGATGCGCTATTTACGGGGAGTAACGATTGGGAGCATTCCACATGCATCCGTGGTAGCCATGCTTTGTGCTAATCAGGGATGCAACTGGGGAAATGACTAGATGCAATACCTAAGCCAGGACATTACTCATGCCACGATCCAAAAGTTTGAAGGCTAGGCTGGTGGTGTACCGCATCCATGCGGACTAGGATTCATCTTTCATCCTATTTTTCCATAACAACAACAACCCCCGCAAACAGACGAGGCGGGCCCATCCACGCACGCACGTGCCACCAATGGCGATCGACAGCTCTGAAGGTTGGAGCGTAAGGTCGATGCCATGTACGACAATTTGGGCACATTTGCGACGGGACTCATAAGGGCTTTAGCCGAAGCGTTTGCGCAACAAGGAACAACAGAAGAATGGCCTCAGTTTGGAATTGCAGCACCATATCCACCACCGAATTCACCACCCGAGGAGGGTGGCACCACCGATAATTAGGGGAGTTTTTGGACCTTTTACCTTCATTCAATTGGGACATTGAATATTTTAAGTTTGGGGGTATTAGGTAGTAGTTAGTATTTTTTTTATTTTTTTATTAGTTTTGCATATAGTTTTACATGATTCATATAGTTTTGCATGATTAGTTTAATTTTTATGTGCATGCTTAGATTACATTTTAGCATATAGTTGCATGTTGCATACCTCACAGTTCTTGCCGTTTAGAAAAAATTTGTCTAGCCAATGATGAGAGTGAAGTTTTTAAATGATTTCTGAATATTTTGGATAACATGAGCTGAGTTATAACGTTTTATACAACAAAATTCATAATGATGTGTACATGCTCTCGATTTTGCACAAATGGATTCACAAGCATTTGTAGGTATAAGAAGTACGTGTGCATTGCTCGACAGAAAAATTGTAGTCTTAAAAAGAAAAATATGTGTAACGTGATTTTTGGGGCTTATAAAACATCGATTTTTATACTGTGGGAACATATGGGTATCTGTGTATAAAAAAAAGAAAGAAAATTAGAAATAACATGGTTAGTCTTATTTCGGGTCCCTGGCTACTTGAGTAAGTACGCCCGAGGGGATTGTCTCTATACCTAGCACCCTAAGGTCTTTCATGGTCTGGGAGTCGTTGGTCGAAAGCTCGCTAAGGGGTAACAGTGAGCCTAATGGAGTAAGACATTGCACAGTCATGAAGAAAAAGAAAAGAAAATAGCAATAAACACCGCGAGAAAGTGCGAAATTCGCCCTCGTGAGTAGAATAAAACAGTTAAGCCCATTATTGAACCTTAGTTTATTTTAAGATGTTGAAATGGTCTGAGTCGCATATATATACATAAGTCTTGATTTAAACTATAATTTTTCTAGTTTGAGCAAGATAGCATGAGCATTCTACATCGAAATCAAGTATTGGGCGAACACAACACACACACAACATCTGTATATCATTTATGAATTATATGAGTATATGACTTTATGCCTGCAGTTTGGTTGGAATTTGTATTCTCAAATCTAGAAAAATTCGCTGAGGCAAATTAGACTGAATTTTTATGATGGTTGGGACAATGTGAGAATTAGTTGCATAATAATATAGTTGCATTTTTATTGCTCATTAGTATGCATTGCTTGAGGGCAAGCAATGGTTCAAGTTTGGGGGTATTTGATAAGTAGGATTTTTACCTACTTATGGAGTATCAATTCATGCGAACTATGCCCATCTCAAGTACATTATAGTCTGTTTTAGCTGCATTTTATGTTAAATTGCATGTTGCATACTTAAAACTCCTTTTGGTGAATAAGTGCAGGAATTAGCTTAGTTTGGTGGTGATATCGGGCACGAGGCTAACGAAAGCTTAAGGCGAAGCAAAAGATAGGATGTGCATAGGAGTGAGTGGAGCATGGATGGACAAGCATGGATAAACATAGGACATGTCAGTAGCAGCAGCAACAATGCAGAACCAAGCTAAGGAGCTGAATCAGAATACATCAACTGCAAGCCGCACGGCCGCGCGGTAAACATAGCTTGGACGCGCGCGCCCGTGCGAGGTCTTAACAAAACCAGGACAACTTACTACAAGTTGCGCGGCCGCGAGAAGGACAAGCCTAGGGAGCGCGCACCTGCGCGTGAGACCGGCCAAACATATGAACCTACTACAACTCTTGCGGCCGCGAGAGTATCAAGCTGGAAGAGCGCACGGCCGCGCGCGAAGCCTGAAGCTGCTGATTTGTTTTATTTTATTTCCAAATTTTATAGGTTGTAATTGATTTAAAACGATTCCTGGCTGGTGTCAGGGGGTATCACTTGACATATTATTAGTTTTTTACGTATCTTTACGGGTAATTAGGATTTTACTCTCTGGAGAGGATTCCAACGTAGAAGGAGGCCATAACTTTACTTTTCTACTCCTTCTTGGGATTTCTCTACGAGAGCAGATTATTAATATTAGTTTTTGCTGGACTCTTATGAGGATTGAATATTGTTGCGTATTCAGCAATTGGGTTTGATAGTTTCATCTTTCATCTTTTAATTGTCGTTTATTGATCATGTTTAGATTTGATCCCATAATGGCTTTTGGTTCAGTCATGAACTAAACTCCATTATGGGATTCTAACGGATTTTAGTATGTAGTTTGATTGCACGCTTAAATGCTGGGTTGTTTTGCATATAATACGGGATGTCTGTCATAATTGTTTTGCATACATGAATGCTTGATCACCATTCATTTCAGTATGTGTATGGAATTGACAATGAACTTGTAAATATGGAATGTAATCATGATAGTATACGTATATAGGGCTGTGTTATATGGCTTATGTATTTCGTGAACCAGATAGACATATATTGTTTCACCGTATAAGTTAGAATAAGAGCTTGAACTTAAAATCAATATAGTTGCAATTTCACATAGACATATAGTGATGTTGGTTATATTTATGATTGCATAGAGTCTATCATCTGTGGATGCTATGTAAGTAGGTCTTAGTGCATTGAAAAATGGCTAATACTCTTTTAGTGCTTTTGTCTACTTTCCTGTGATATGTGAACAAGTCATGCATGATAGTGGCGATTGAATGAAGTATTAAATGAAGCTAGAATCCCATTAGTTCCAATATCATTTATTATATCATTTTATTGTTCTAGTTGTTGTTTGTAGTTCAAGAACAAACCAAGTTTAATCCATAGTGTGAGCATATAAATATAATGATTTAATTAATGAATAGTAGTTTAAGTTAAACAACTTTCTCAGTGGGATCGATACTTTACTTACTCTGTATTACTTGTTGACGCATGTATGCTTGAATGGGATAGATCTCTTTTGTTAGTTGTAAAAAAGAGGCAACAGGTCTCACCCCCTACCAAAACACAAACCATTATCAACTGGTACTGGGATCATCCTTCAATTCACTACATTTCATTCGGCTTCAGACCAAAGAGATGGAATTACCTGAACTCCTCCTAAATAGGAGATTCGGCGACCATCTAAGCTACGGTTGTGCCTCAAAGAGAAACACCGACCCATAAGAGATGGAATTAACTAGGCTTCTCCTAAATAGAAGTACTGGCGACCATCTGTGGTGCGGTCAATCTCAAAGAGGAAAGCCACACTCCTATCCACATATCCATACAGAAACCAGTCCCAAGACACCAAAGATGGTAGGGATACACACAGATCAATGATCCATTCTGAACTATCCAGTGACAACTCAAAGGAGGAATTCAGGATACATCAAGATCACAAGTCTTGAAGAAGCAGGAAAAATATCAAGCAAGTATTAGAGCATATCTAAAAGGGAAGTGATCAAAAATATATTTCCCTGCTATATATAATGTTGTTTGATAAACACAATGTAAACTATACAGGACAAAATAGTTATGCTAGTCTGTGCAGGAAAATATCAAAGCCCAGCTACAACTCAGGATATATGCGAGCTAACAAGCCCAACATGGCATCCCTCTCAGAAGAAAGAGGCGAAGCTGTGGTCTCCTGTACAAGGGTGTCCACACAACCCAACAGAACTGCAGCCATCTGCATGGTGACCATATGCTCATCAATGTAAGTGCTCATCTCTACAATCATGCTAGTGGTAAGGGATCGCACTGCAGTACTATCTGTGACGGCTACATCCCGGGAAGATACGCTACTATCCCACTCATCTATCACTGTATCTTTGGCTGATCCGGCCTCATCCCGCTCGACAATAGCAGCGTCTCTACGAGCTAATGCATCATCTCTGTCTAACAGAGCTGCGTCTCTCCCATCAAGGGCAGTCAACATCAAGGCTCTAGCCTGGTCTCTCTCAAAAGTCATCAGATGAAGACTCTGCTCGAAGTACTGTGCCGAATGTTGTATCACGACAGTGCTGGTACTGGGAGATCTAAAGGAAATGCTGGCAACCCAACAAGTAGCTCCTCCTCGATGTGGAAATCAATGTCCTCCACGGGCTCTCCATCGTCTGAATCACTATCCGGTACTGTGGATACTTTCGCATTCGATGAAATCTCTATCTCCATCCACGCAGAATACTCTGGCAAACATCCCAGATGGCTAATAGAGAAAATCGCTACCTCACGCTGATCCCAACAAGCGTACACATGGGATCGATCCTCTACTGAGAGATAGCGAGAAGCTAAACGCTGACCTAGCGCCCCCTCAAAAGGATGAAAATCCTAAAACTGGTCAAACTACGACATCACGGCCATCAGGTGATAGGTAGTTATACCCCTCAAACAAGCCAGAGGGAGATAATCCATGCTCAGAGCATGAGTAATAAAGTTGTAAGGTGAGATAGGCCCTGAGCACGATAATATGATAAACAGATCACATATATCCGCCAAGAACATAGACCAAGACATAGTGTCCGTACACTTCGATGGCTGAAAGGAGTATGACATGACTATATCATGGGTGAAACAATACACATGCCGTCTAAAGGTGCCGATCAGTCTCAAGTGTGAAATAAACCACGCTTACAGCATGACCGAGCTACCTGTAACACTCCTATCGGATAAGTGTAGTAGTATGTAGCTGACCTCAGAGTCTCTGCTATAATCATAGGAATGATGGTACGACCCTCCCTGAGAGCTCTCACTACCATGATGACTCCAATGTCTATCTCATCCATGTACCGTGGCATATAGACATACAACAATACGCACAATAGCAGTACATCCACCCTGGCTAGACGCCAATGATCCTCTGGTACGGTGAAATCCCTAGAATATCGTGTGTAACTATCCTCAGAGCCATATATGTCAAACAAAAAATGCTGGGATATAACGTGGCAAGAGGTAAGCTCATCCTGCACCACCCTACGCCTCAATCCAGTGAGGGTCATGAACCGTCGACTCATGTCCCCCAAAGCCATATGCACGCAATGTCTGTCCAGTGGCAGCATCGTTAACCGTGCATACTCCTCCAGAGTGGGAGTCAACTCCTGGGTCCCGAGTCAGAAAAACTGCATCTCCGATACCCAGTGCTCTAGCATGCCATCCACGAATCCTAGGGGAACCTGAAACATCAACAGGGTCATAATATGCTGCAACAAATGATCTACGGTCACCCTATCTAATGGTGATATGCTATCATACCATGATCGCATACCAGACGCCACCAATAATGGTGGGGTATGATCAATATGGCTAACTATTGAAGAAGACATCTGTACGGGCCGTGTCATAAATACATTCCCCGGCGGGGTCACAACGCAGTATCAAAAGGATCCCCAACTGGGGTCACAACGCAATATAAAAAGGATCCCCGGCGGTGGTCACAACGCAGACTCAAGAAGGTTCCCCGGCGGGGGTCACCACGTGTTATCTTCTATTGGTGTACGTATCAATGAAGGTCAAGCAACCTTGACAGTATTTCAGCCGATGTCAAGTAAACCCATCAAGGCATCGAAAGTTATTCGATAATTGCGTACTGTGATATTCATATTCCTCGGCGGATCCCCGGCGGGGGTCACAACGCATAGCAGCCATTGATTCACACGTCGGTGAAGTACACGTCAATAAAGGCCAGGAAACCTTGACAGCATATGTTGTTGGCAGTAAATCAAACATAACATTGACATATCCCAGCAATACAAACCAGGAAAAAGCCAGCATCATCGAAGAGGATCGATGATGGAATATGTTATACACATCCTCAAATAGACGAAGCTTTATCCCCACAGATCTCTTACACGTAAGAGGTACATCTTCGGAATCAAGTTTGTATCAAGGATTAAGGACTTTGGTGATATCCCCAACGTCAACATCCTAACAGATTCAGATCACACATCCAATCGGGTCATAGTTGCCAATCCTCAGTAAAAGTTACAAGGATCCGGCGATCGTCCCCAACATGTTAGGCAACAACCCCGCACACATGCATCATACATTTACATCACATTGCATTTCAAGTGTCTAGGATTCTTTATCCTACCCATGCATTGCATTGCATGAATATGATAAAGAGGGGCATCTGTAGACACTCAAAATTTTTTGCACACCTGTCATTGACATTTCAGAAATGCAGATTCATCTTTCTGAGATAACCCTGGAAGACAGCTTACATCCAGTCCGAATACTACCGGATGTTCAGCCTCAACCCCGGAACACACCCCGGGAGTAACAGTTCCAACCTCGAAGATAACCCCGAGGCATGCAGTTCCAACACCGGAAATTTCACCGGAGAAGACTGATTAATCTCGGAGATAACCCCGAGGTATCCAGTCTCAGTCCCAACACTGGGGATAGCAGCTACCAACCTTGGTGATAACCCCAAGGAATGCAGTTTCGGCGATGACCCCAGGAATGCAGTTTCGGCGATGACCCCAGGAATGCTTGTTTCAAATGTATGCAATCAACTTCAACCTCGGCACTCACACCGAGGCACTCAGGACCAAACTCGAAGAAGATACCGGGAGGACAAGCACACCTCAGAGATGATACTGAGGACCTTCAACACTTGCAGTAGTCCAATCTCAGAGATAACCCTGAGTAACGTCTGCTTTACCAGCCCAAACCGGTGATAACTTTGGTGAGGGGCAAAGTTGTGATCTTGCCAATCCAAGGCCACATCACGTCATCTCAACATCTCATACATAAATTTCTACACCATAATGTCCCATAAGAATCAAGGAAAACCAATCCCGAGTGACTATTGTGCAGGGTAATGGATAGAATTTGAAGATTGAAGACCGGAGGGCACCGTCCCATCTTCATGACTTCATACAACCTCTAATCCCATGCCATTGTACAACTCTCAACAACAGCTGTACAATTTTCCTATATATCTCAGTCGGATGCCCTGATTGCGATTCTGAAAGTTTGAGCGGACATTGCAGTGCCTACGTGCATGTACTGCGAGACGACACGACCCGAGAAACCCGGGGCAACCTGGGCAGCCTCAGGTACACCTACGACTCCCTCCTCTATAAATAGAGGGCTTGGGGTGACCATTTTAAGAAAAAAGAGAGGTGAGGAAACCCTGTCAAATTTGCTCCGTACTTACAATATACTGAGTGCTTTCTCATTTTATACACTTGTAAGCGCACATATAGCTACTTTTGTACAAGCGGGAGCCGAGTTTCATCTACTTTAAAGATATAGAAGTCTTCTTTGGCAGTCCACTGTAAGCCTTTTTACTAACTTTAAAGCCTTTCTCTTCATCTTTGCACACACCCTTCTTCATGTTGAGAGTCGTGTTGCGTGTGTTTGCCTGAACTTCAGTCCGTTGTTTTATTTTCAATTTGTATATACATATATATATATATATATATATATATATATATATATATATATATATATATATGAACTGTTGTCGAACTCTGTTCGATGAGCCTGAACGCACCAGATGTAAAATTCAGGCTCATCGAACAGAGTTCGACAACAGTTTATATATATATATATATATATATATATATATATATATATATATATATTTCTTCCCACCTGGAGTTTACTTCGTGGTGGTTGATCGCTTTTACAGCTTTCTTTAAGTTTCGTCCTGCCTGGAGTTTACTTCGTGGCAGTTGATCGCTTTTACAGCTTTCTTTACGTTTCGTCCTGCCTAGAGTTTACTTCGTGGCAGTTGATCACTTGTACAACTTTATTTACGTTTCGTCCCTCTTGGAGTTTCCTCCGTGGCGGTTGATAGCTTTTACAACTTTATTTATATTTTCTGATCCCCCATGGAGGTGCTTCGTGGTGGCTGATCATGTCTGTATATATATATATATATATATATATATATATATATATATATATATATATATATATATATATTTACATCATTTATATATATACGTGTTTACTGCTTTCATACAAATTACGGTATCATGTGAGTCTAGGAATCATGTGATCATAGATTCAACCTATTGGATCCAGATTCGGTTCCAGTGATGGACATTTTTAGCTATAAGCAGCTTGTAAATTATTATGCGGTGTCTGAATTTTCTCAGATGGTTTTCATACCCACGAGGAAATCGGCATTATTTTGTATATTATTTTCTTATAGATGCTTCGCATCTCGAAAAAAATAAAATCAATCAAGCCGAACACTTAATAAAATGAAAGTGTAAAAGCTCTCAATTACTATTGAGCACAAGGGTTTGAAAAACCTCTTTTATAAAATATCACTGCCATATCTTGCTAAAATTGAATTTTTACACAAATTCAAACCCTGTGTATATAGGTGCGAACGAGGCCTCGCACCACTTCCAGATAAACAGCACATTGACCCACACACACACACATTCAGATAATAGTTTCTTGAAAAGAGGCGGTCACCGTGGTAACACGGATGTCGGGGGGTGCCTAACACCTTCCCTCCGCATAATCAAGTCCCCGGACCCTAATGAATCTCGGTTTCACCGACCCGTTTAGCAGTGTCACATCACTGGGTCAATGTGCAAACCTTTTCTCGGTTGTGTTGGTACAACCATTTAAAAAACCAACTGGCGACTCTTAACAGTCCATCGTCGACATTATACATGTCGGACCTTTTTCACTTGTTTTTTCAAATAAATCTCACCTAAAATGAGAACACCAAAGAACAAGTAACGGAAAGGGATAACTAAAAATCTCGATGTCGACAATTGTCATTGCATAATATTTTAAATTGTCAAATCAATAATTCATATTATTTGAATAATATTATTAGATAGCATTATTGACAATGTCTAGAAAGTTTTGTCGATGAAAGGGGTTTGGTCGCCTAATTGCGCGCCAATAGGGAGAAATCCTTATCGGAAAGCTCCCTCTTTCCTGAGAACGACAAGGTTGTCAATATTATAGTTCTGTAATATTATTTGTGAATAATAAATTGTTGATATATAAGATAAGGAAATATTTATTTAATGTGGATTTAAACAGAGGAATTTTTAGCATGTGACATTTGTTGAAAGTTGGTATTTATCTTTTTCGATAAAATGATTCATTCAAATATATTATTATAAAATTACATTATAGTAGTATAATGTGATTATATAATAGTATGATTTTTAATTTGAATGATAGCATTAATATAGTGAATTCATGGTATAAAAGTAAAATGAGGTGGAAGAGAACAAATTAAATTTGAATTCTGATGATGTAAGCAATGATGTCATCAGAACGATGAGGTAAGCAATGATGTCATCGAAACGATGAGGTAAACAATGATGTCATATGATCGATGATGTAAGCGATAATGTCATAAATTATGGCAAAAAAAGACTATTTTACCCTTACTCTGCCAAGCCTATAAATAGAAGCTCATTTTTTCATTATTTTTCACCAATTCATTCAAGCTATAGAGAGAGAAAGTATAGAGAGAATAAGAGAGAAAGTATAGAGAGAATAAGAGAGAAAGAAGAAGAGTGTTTTGTTACTACACTATTGCAGTATCCAATCTCCTACTAAGGTAAGGGGTATTATTTCTTTCGTATTCGTAAGTGATATTATTCTTGTTCAATATTTGTAAGAAATAATATTTTCTTCCATACTCTGTAGTATGTAAGTAATATATTATTTCGTTTTATATTCCTAATTCTACACTTATGTTGATAAGTATTGCTTCTATACTCCATGAAATTAGTAGAATATCCTTGATATTTGTGCTTCATCCAGTATCTTTTCATGGAAATATTATTCTGAGCATTCTTGATAATTTTTAATTTTTTCATGTCGGGGTACTATTCATGGGTTACTATTCCTGAAGTACTATTCACGGGGTACTATTCACTCAGGATACTATTCATGACAAAAATTGATTTCTTTTCAGTTCAAATCATTTTTTGATACAATATTATTCTTAAATTCTACTCCACAAAGCAGTATCAGGTTGACAATTTGGACGTTTTTGAATTCTTGATAAATTAAATTATGAATCTTTAAAGTTTATCCTTTACTTTCATTTAATTTAATTCTTAAATCATTGTCATCATCCTCATGCTTATATTGTGATAAAAGTCATCTTTGGCTTACGTGCATAGATGGACTGTTGATTGGTATGATTATTACCAGAGATTATTCGGTATAATCATGACCGTAATATTACAAATGATGTGGTAAAAGTCTTCATTGGCCTGTAGTGCAAAGATGAACAGGTGTTGAGATGATCATGACCATTGGTGAAAACACAAATACCATTGGCTCGTAGTGCATGGATAATTTGTGGTCGTGATACTAATGAATATCATTGGCCTGTTGTGCATGGATAATTCAGTGATGTGGATTATTTATTAAGATGAGTCTCAACGATAAAATTGATGATAACCTTTTTAAATAATAAGAAGATAGTAGATATCATGCTCTACTTAACTCTTCTAATGGATTGCTTGTTCTGTTGCAGTTAAACTTGATGTTATTATAATTTATCAGTTTAACACTGTTGAAGGCTAACGATAATTTATTATGCATTATCTTAGTCATAATATTTCTTACTGGGCTAGTTGAGCTCACCCTTTGCTTTCACTGTTCTCTTCAGGAAATGAGAATATAGCTAGGACTAGTCAGGGAACGGAGTGACAGTCCAGATGTTTGCATTAGTAATCCTCATTATTCTGTGAAATAGTGTGATAATAATTGTAATGAGGACTTATTTTGAGTTTGAATACTGTCTAGAAGATAATATTTGTATTAAAACTCACAGCTTATGTTTTGTCGTATTCTACACGACACTTAACAGTTGTATAAATTAAGTTTGTATTTGAATTATGTACCATGTATTTGGCGACTCAGAATGGGTAATGTATACCTATTTTGGGGGCGTCACAGTTGGTATAAAAGCTTAGGGATATGATCCCTGGCTGAGATGTGAGACTAGAACTAGGAGGGGAGAGACGGGAAATTCATTCGCTAGTATGACCTACCTAAGTTTAGTTGTTATTTAATTGGTCGGTCAGAATATAATGATAATATGTGGCATGTCAATTAACCCTTGTTTTGTGGTAGTGTTTGAAAATGACATCCAATGTTGAGAATAGAAATGGAGCACATGAGACCGTTGAGTCACCACAGATCAATACCCACGATAATGTGCATCAGGAAGACAATAATTCTCAGGTAAACAACAACACCGACCAAATGATGAACGACAGAATGTTTAGAGGCTTTCTACAATTCATGCAACATCAGGCGAGAGAGACTCCTGTCCAAAATGCAAGTGGAAACATTGGCAACTCACGGATGGTCACCGCTTAGAAGTTCAAGGAACTAAGACTACCAGAGTTTTTGGGAGAGCCAAAACAACTTAAGGCGGAGACGTGGATAATGCAGATCACCAAGATAGTTGATGTCTTGGGATGCTCCGAGGAGAAAAAGGTTCCCTTTGCCACCTTCATGTTGTGAAGAAAGGCAGATTACTGGTGGGAATCTGTAAAGCGTACTCAGCCTGCCGCACTGAAGATGTCTTGGGAAAAGTTCCAAAAACTGTTTAGCGACAAATACTTTCTCGAACGTATTCGTCACATGAAAGAGGTGGAGCTCATAAAGCTAGAGCAAAATAATATGACTGTGTCACTGTACGAAGTTAAGTTTGTCGAGTTATCCCGATTTGCTCCCCACTTGGTTGATAATGAGGAAAGAATGACGCGGATGTTTCTAAGAGGTTTGAAATTCGAGATACGTTAATACCTAATTTCTCACAAACTGTGTTTGTATTCAGATTTTGTAAGTAGAGCTCAGCTATTGAAGCGTGATAATGAGTCAACCCAACCAAGAGAGAGCAGCCAACAAAATGATAATACCAGTGATAGTAGTCATCGAAGCGGTGACAACAAACGTGGAGGAAGTCAACATGCCAGAAATGGTAACCACTTCGGTGGTAATCATGGCCAAGGCAATAAAAGTGAAAATTTCAAGAAGAGGAGATTCAATAATGATGGAAGGACGTCATCACCAGCACCCGTTGTTAAAGAAAGACAACGATCACCGATCGTATGCTACAAATGCGGAGGGGATGGACACATCAGTCCAAACTGTACACAGCAGTCCAAAACATGTTACAATTGTGGAAGAGAAGGTCGCCTAGCTCAATTTTGTCGTGCAGTAAAGCTAAGTCCAGCTGGGATGGAGGCACCAAAGGTCGTCCCAGAGAAGTCAAAGTCAGTAGTTCAAGGGAGAGCATTTGTCATGACCTCCCAAAAAGCGAGGAACCCGAACGAGGTTATCACGGGTAAGCTAATCATAAACTCTAGCGAAGTCTATACCTTATTTGATATCGGTTCTACCCATTCTTTTATTTATCCTATTTGCGCTCAATGTTTAAATTTAACTTAGGAGAAATTAGAGTTTGACTTATCTGTTGAAACTCCATTGGGAGAAATCTTCATTACATCTACTATTTATAAGTCTTGTTTGGTTCAAATCGGTACCCTCACATTACTTGTCGATCTTATTTCCTTAAAAATACTTGCATTTGATGTGATTTTAGGGATTGATTGGTTAACTACTCATCATGTAAAAAATAATTGTTTTCGTAAGGTGGTTAGCTTTCATATTCCTAACCAACCTATTATGCGAATTTAAGAAACCAAACCACTAAAGTCAATCACTGTCATATCAAGCCATAAAGCTATTCATTTATTGAAAAATGGATGTCAAGCTTTCTTAGCCCATGTCACGGATTTTAAAAATATACGTCAGATTTGAATGATATTTCTATTGTTAATAAATTTCCTGACGTATTCCCTGAAGAACTTCCTAGCCTACCCCCAGAGCATGAAATCGACTTTGGTATTGACCTTAAACCTGGTAAAAAATGTGACGCCCCCAAAATAGGTATACATCACCTATTCTGAGTCGTCAAATATATGGTACAAAATACAAATAAAAACTTAATTATACAACTGTCGTGTAAAATACGACAAAACATAAGCTATGAGTATTAATACAACATTGTCTTCTAAGAAGTATTCAAACTCAAAATAAGTCCTCAATACATTTATTTTCAGACTATTTCATAGAATAGTGAGGACTACTAATGTTATCATCTGAACCGTTACTCCGTTCCTCGACTAGTCCCCACTACGTTCTCATTTCCTGAAGAGAACAATGAAAGCAAAAGGGTGAGCTCAACTAGCCCAATAAGAAATATTATGACTAAGATAATGCAGAATAAATTATCATTAGCCTTCAACAGTGTTAAACTGATAAAATATAACAAACATCAAGTTTAACTGCAGCGGAACATGCAATCCATTAGAAGAATCAAGTAGAGAATAAAATCTACTATCTTCTATGATTTAAAAGGTTTTTCATTACTTTTATCGTTGAGACTCAGCTTAATAAATAATCCACATCATCCCTGCACTTTGGCCAAGGATATTCATTAGTATCACGACCACAAATTATCATTGCACTACGGGCCAAGGATATTCGTGTATTCATTAATCGACATGATCATGCCAACAACTGACCATCAATGCACTACAGCCAATGAGGATTTTTACCACACCATTTGTAACATTACGGTCATGATTATACCGAATAATCCCTGGTCATAATCATACCAAGTTCATCTATGCACTACAGGCCACATATGACTTTCAACATATTATAAACACGAGGATGATGACAATTCAATAAAACAAGTTCAAGAATAAATTTTAAAGATTTATAAGTTAATTTATCCTGAACTCAATAATGTCCAAATTATCAACATGATACTGCTTTGTAGAGTAAAATTCAATAATGCTCAAAAGAATATTTCCATGAAAAGATACTGGAACCAGAATAATAAAGAATGGAACCAGGTCATGCGTAATCCGCACAGACAGGATGTTCCAACAGAATAATAAAGAACGGAACCAGGTCATGCGTAAACCGCACAGACAAGATGTTCTAACAGAATAATAAAGAACGGAACCAGGTCATGCGTAAACGCACAAACATGATGTTCCAACAAAACAATAAAGAATGGAATAACAGAAGAATTTCACCATGTATGCGGTACTTCGCATAGACAGGTTATTCCAACATAATAATAAAGAATGGAATAACAACCCTTACGAGTATTGAAAGAAAATAACTCTCTTCATGAATACGAAAGAATAGTACCCCTTACGAGTACAACAAATAATATCCTTTACCGTAAAAGAATAGTATTCCGATTGGTAGGGCGAGGATATTCTGAAGAAAACTTATATTATTTTTCTACGCTCAAAGCTTCTGAAAACTCTAAAGAAATACGCTCAAGATTAGAGAAGAAGAATTCTCTGAATTTCTGGTGTGATTTTTAAATCTAACTAAGCATCCTATTTATAGAAGAATAGAAAGGATACTATGCTGCACTATGCAATAAAATATAATATATTCTATTTATAATCAAATAAAACAAAACTTTATAAAAAGTATTCTACTTTAGATAAAAAGTTTTTACTATGCAGGTACTGTGCAACCACTATGCATAATAAAATATAATATATTCTATTTATATTCTAATAAAATAAATAACTTTATAAAAGTATTCTGTTTTATATAAAAAGATTTTATATGCATAATATAATATAATATATTCTATTTATAGTCTAATAAAATAGATAACTTTATAAAAGTATTCTGTTTTATATAAAAAGATTTTCTGTTTTATTACATTAATAATACTAATAAAACAAAATTTATCATCATTATTATAATTCACAGTATTAATCGACCAGGTCGTTCCCAGGAAAGATGGGGCTTTCCAATAAGGATTTCTCCCTATTGGCGCGTAATTAGGTGACCAAACCTCTCCTTGATAGAACTTCTAGACATCGTTAATATTGCAAATAATAATATTAATAACTTTGTCATCTCAATTATTGATTTAATAATATATAAAATATTGACAATAATTAAATCAAATAACGTGAGATACTATGCAACAATTACTGTAGCAATAATTGAACAAAACTAAGTGACTTCTCACGTAAGCATCAATAATCAATACTGTGTGTTACTATGCAACCACGCGTATTACTGTACTTTTAACACCGGGTGTTTCAACAGTTAACGGTAAAACTTTCGCCGTTATTTTCATAAAGTATTTTTGTCGTTTTCACAATCCGACAATAATTCCGTTGTGGGGTCCACCAATGATTGTGCCATTGTACGAATATTCCATGTTAAAACGAATATTTCCCGACCAATCGAATATTATATAACAACTTGCGTACTTTGCAAAATTTATAAATATTACCCATAACTATAACATTATATCAAATTCATTCCATAATATTCAAAAATGATATTTATAGAAAATTCATCTTTATTCATAAAAGTTGGGGTCTTACACAAAACCCATTTCCAAAGCCAAATATCGATTGGCTCCTATTGAACTTCAAGAGTTAAAAACACAACGGCAGGAGTTGTTAGACATCGTTTTCATTCGTCCTAGTACGTCTCCTTGGGGTGCTCCTATTCTATTCGTAAAGAAGAAAGATGGAAGTATGTGACTTTGTATTGACTATCGGGAGTTGAATCATGTCAATGTTAAAAATATGTACCCGTTACCTCGAATTGATGACCTATTTGACCAGTTGCAAGGTGTTAAATTCTTTTCAAATATCGATCTTTGTTCCGGATATCATCAGTTAAAAGTTAAAACTAATGACATTCCAAAGACCGCTTTCAGAACTCGGTATAGGCATTATTAATTCCTAGTCATGTCTTTTGGATTGACTAATGCTCCTGCGGCCTTCATGAATATGATGAACCGAGTATTCAAGGAATATTTAGATCATTTTGTTGTAGTCTTTATTGATGATATCCTCATATTCTCCAAAATCTGTGAAGATCATGAGCACCACTTGAGGCTAATACTCCAAAAGCTTCATGAATACAAACTATATGCCAAGTTGAAGAAATACGAGTTCTGGCTTAAGAAAGTAGCATTTATTGGGCATGTGATATCAAATCATGAAATGTCTGTTGACCCGACAAAGATTGAAGCAATTCAAAGCTGGGAGCAACCTAAGTCAGTTACCGAAGTACGTAGCTTTCTAGTCTTAGCTGGTTAATATCAGAGATTCATGGAAGGATTTTCTCGAATCTCTACTCCATTAACTCAGCTGACTCGAAAAGGTACAAAATTCGATTGGAGCGAGGAATGTGAGAAGAGTTTTCAAGAACTCAAGAGGAGACTCATTTAAGCACCTGTTCTAACAATACCATTTGGTTCGGAGGGATATTTCATCTACAGCGATGCTTCAGGTAGAGGGTTAAGATGTGTTCTCATGCAACATGGGAAAGTCATAGCCTATGCCTCGCAACAACTCAAAGAATTTGAGAGTAATTATCCTACTCATGATCTAGAGTTGGTAGCTGTCATTTTTGCACTTAAAATCTGGAGGCATTACCTGTATGGGGAGAAAGTGGAGATTTATACAGATCATAAAAGCTTCAAATATTTCTTCACCCAAAAAGAACTCAACATGCGGCAACGACGTTGGCTCGAGCTATTTAAAGATTATGATCATACCATTCAATACCCTCCTAGAAAAGCGAGCGTGGTAGCTGACGCATTGAGTAAAAGATCATATGCGGGTACGAGTGTGATATTGTCAACGTAAAGGCCCAATTGGTATGACTTATAAAGGATAGAGATAGAGATAAAGACTCCAGGGACCCACATGATGATGAAAAATATACGAGTAGAACCGAGTTTAATCGATAAAGTTAAAGTTAATCTAACTACGGACCTGGAGCTGATGCGTATGAAGAAGAAAGTACAAGAAGGTGTTATTCCGGAAGTAAGAATCGATGAAGAAGGAATACTTCGAGTCAACTCCAGACATTGTGTTCCTAACGATTCTGATTTAAAGTATAAAATCATGATGGAGGCGCACAACACACCATTTTCAATCCATTCTGGTAGTACCAAAATGTATCGTGATCTTCAATATACATTTTGGTGGAGCAATATGAAGAGAGAGATCGCGGAGTTTATCTCGAGGTGTTTAGCTTGTCAACGAGTCAAGGCGGAACATCAAGTGCCAAATGGTCTATTACAACCACTTGAAATTCTAGAATAGAAGTGGGAGCACATTACCATGGATTTCGTTACTGGTCTTCCCAAGGTTTCTCAAGGCATATATGCAATTTGGGTCATTCTTGATAGATTGACCAAGTTTGCTGATTTCTTACCTATAGGAGAAACTTATACACTTGAACGTCTTGCTCGTATATACATAAACAAGATTATAAGACTGCATGGTATGCTCGTATCCATAGTTTTTGATCGAGACCCAAGATCCACTTCACGATTTTAGGTTAGTTTACAAAAAGCTATGGACCCTGATTTACGATTTAGTTCGGCATATCATCCTCAAACGGACAGACAGTCGGAAAGGACTATTCAAACTCTTGAAGATATATTAAGACTCTGTGTCCTTGACTTCAAATGAAGTTGGGACAGGTTCTTGCCATTAGTGAAATTCTCCTACAACAATAGTTATCAAGCAAGTATTGGCATGGCTCCATTCGAGGCGTTATATGGACGCAGGTGTCGTTCTCTAGTATGTTGGGATGAGGTGGGTGAAGCAATGTTGTTGGGACCAGAATTGGTACGCATGAGCGCGAAAAAGATTCAAATAATCCGGCAACGTATAAAAACCTCACAAGATTGACAAAAGAGTTATGCCGATCTTCATCGAAAGTAGGACGTGGAATTCAATGTTGGAGAGCATGTGTTGCTACGTGTTGCTCTATGGAAAGGAGTTACAAGATTTGGAAAGAGAGGAAAGCTCAATCCTCGATTTATTGACCCATTTAAAATCCTTGACCGAGTAGGAACTGTGGCTTATAAACTCGCTTTACATCCAAGTATGTCTCGTGTTCATAACGTTTTCACATATCAATGTTACGTAAATATGTGGAAGACCTGAACCACATTATTGAGTTAGAACCAGACGAAATTGCGAAATATTTAACGTGTGAGGAGGTGCCTGTTAAAATCTTGGATAAGAAGGAGCATATTCTACACTCCAAGGTTTTACCTCAAGTTAAAATTTTGTGGAGAAACCATGATGTTGAGAAAATGACCTAGGAGTTAGAATCTGAAATGAATTCAAGGTATCCTCACCTCTTCGACATACCAGGTACGTACCCTAATTTCGATGATGAAATTTCATAAGAATGGGAGGTTGTAAGACCCCAACTTTCATAAATAAAGATTAATTTTTCTCAAAATATATTTTTAAATATTATGATGTGGTTTTAATATAATGTTATAGTTGTGGGTAATTTTTATAAATTTTGCAAAGTATGCAAGTTGTTATAAAATGTTCGATTGTTCGGGGAATATTCTTTTTGTCGGAAAATATCTGTACGATGACACAATCATTGGTGGACCCCACAACGAAATTGCTGTCGGAGTTAGAAAACGACAGAAATAACTTTTTATAAAAATAACAGCGAAATTTTTACCGTTAATGTAAGACCCCAAATTTTATGAAATAAAAGTATTCAATTTTCTTATAACTATTATTTTATTTCATAAATGGTAAAATTGATAAAAGGTTAAAGTTAATGGTGATATGTGTAAATTTTTGCAAAGTATACAAGTTGTTATAAAATATTCGATTAATTGAGGAATATTCGTTTTAACAGGGAATATTTGTACGACGGCACAATCATTGGTGGACCCCATAACGAAAGTATTGTCGTAGTTAGAAAATGACAGAATTATCTTTTTATAAAAATAACGGCGAAAGTGTTACTGTTAAAACTGTTGAACTACCCGGTAGTAAAAGTATAGTAATACGCATGGTTGCATAGTAGCACACGGTATTGATTATTAATGCTTACGTAAGAAGTCACTCAGTTATACTCAATTATTACTACAATAATTGCTGCATCATATCACTCATATTATTGATTCAATTATTGTCACAGTATCATCTGTATAATATGATATATTATTAAATCAATAATTGAGACGATAAAGTTATTCATATTATTATTTACAATATTGAGAATTTCTAGAAGTTCTGTCAAGGAGAGGTTTGGTCACCTAATTGCACGACAATAAGGAGAAATCCTTATCGGAAAGCCCCCTCTTTCCTAGGAAAGACCTGGTTGTTAAATATTGTGAGTTATAAGATTAATGATGAATAAGTTTGTGTTGATTAAAGATGAAATTGATAGTTCCATTGTGTTGGAATTATTAGTGTTAGTGGAAATCGACATTTATTTCGATAATAATTGATGTCTGGAGGTTATATTGACCAATCGGGTAATTAACCGGATAAATGAGCAATTAATTTCTATTGATTCAAATGATTATAACTATTTATTCACATGTGTGTACTATTGATTCACATTCATTTACTATTAGGGGAGGTGGTGCAAGTTTGATAATACTTGCAGGACTAAATTAAAAATGAAGAAAAAGAGGAAGGTATTATACTGTAATATTTTGAGCCCCAAAACGTGCAATTATCGAAACTATATTTTCCTATAAATAGAAGCTCATTCTTCTTTCATTTCTCACCAATTCACTAAAGCTATATAGCAATTATTATAGAGAAAAATTATTGAGAGAAAGAAGAAGAGAAGTTACTACCTCACTATTCTAGTATCCAGTTTCTTCTAAGGTAAGGGGTATTATTTCTTTCGTATTCATGAAGAGAGCTATTGTTATTCCTTTCCTTATTATTATGTTAGAATAACCTATCTATGTGAAGAACCGCATACATGGTGAAATTCTTCTGTTATTCCATTCTTTATTATTTATGTTGGAATAACCTGTCTGTGCGGTCTATCGCATGCCTGGTGAATTCTGTTGTTATTCCATTTTTTATTATTCTGTTGGAATATCCTGTCTGTGCGGATTACGCATTACCTGGTTCCATTCTTTATTATTCTGTTGAAATATCCTGTCTGTACGGATTACGCATGACCTGGTTCCATTATTTATTATTCTGTTGGAATAACTTGTCTGTGCGGTCTATCGCATACCTGGTAAATTCTTTTGTTATTCCATTCTATATTATTCTATTGGAATAACCTGTCTACGCGGACTACCGCATGCATGGTGAATTATTCTGTTATTCCATTCTTTATTATTCTGTTGGAATAACATGTCTATGTGGATTATCGCATGCGTGGTGAATGATCCTTCATATTCATTCTTTATTAAATTGTGGAAATGATCTGTCTATGTGGATTACTGTATGGCTGGTGAAAATCCATTTGCAGTTTCATATATTCTATTATACTTGTATGAGATATCATTTCTTTTGTACTCGTCATGAAATATCATTTTCTTTGGTATTTTTTTCTTTTACGAGTTACTATTCAAGGGTTACTATTCACCCGGTTACTATTCACTCTGGTATTATTCACTCGAGTATACGGGGTACTTTTCGTGTCGGAGTACTATTCACGAGTTACTATTCACGGGTTACTAATCACCCGATTACTATTCACTCTAGTATCATTCACTCGGGTATTCGGGACACTTTTCGTGTCGGAGTACTATTCACGGGGTACTATTCACATGAAAAATATATTCTTTTTCTGTCCAAATTATTTTTGGTACATGAATATTATTCTTGAATTTTACTCTATAAAGCAGTATCATGTTGGCAATTTGGACGTTATTGATTTCTGGATAAATTAAATTATAAATCTTTAAAATTTATCCTTGAACTTGTTTTATTGAATTATTATGTCATTATCATCATCCTCATGTTTATATTGTGATAAAAGTCATCTTTGGCTTACGTGCATAGATGGACTTGGTATGATTATGACCAGGGATTATTCGGTATAATCATGATCGTAATGTAACGAATGATGTGATAAAAGTCCTCATTGGCCCGTAGTACATTGATGGACAGTTATTGATATGATTATAACCAGGGATTATTCGGTATAATCATGACCATTGATGATTACATGAATATCCTTGACCGTAGTGCAGGGATGATTCAATGATGTGGTTTATTTATTAAGTTGAGTCTCAGCGATAAAGTTGATGAAAAACTTTTTAAATCATAGAAGATAGTAGATTTTATGCTCTACTTGACTCTTCTAATGGATTGCTTATTTCCGCTGCAGTTGTTGATCTAAAACCTATTGTCTATTGTATTCTATCAGTTGTTATACTGTTGAATGCTAATGATAATTTATTCTGCATTATCTTAGTCATAATATTTCTTACTGGGCTAGTTGAGCGCACCCTTTCTTTTATTATTCTCTTCAGGAAATGAGAATATAGCTGGCACGAGCCGGGGAATGGAGTGATGGTCCAGGATAAATGGCTTTAGTATTCCTCACTATTCTACGAAATAATATGATAATAATTGTAATGAGGATACCATTGAGTGTGGATATTGTCTAGATGACAATATTATTGTTTAAACTCTCAGCTATGTTTTGTCGTATTTTACACGACTATTGTATAATTAAGTTGTATTTGAATTTATGTACCATGTATCTGGCGACTTAGGATGGGTGATGTATACCTGTTTTGGGGGCGTCACAGTTGGTATCAAAGCTTAGGGATATGATCCCTGGCTGAGATGTGAGACAAGAACTAGGAGGGGAGAGACGGGGAATTCCTTCGCTAGTATGACCTACCTAAGTTTATTTGGTATTTAATTGGTCGGTCAGAGTATAGGGATAATATGTGATATGTCAATTAACCCTTATTTTGTAACAGTGTTTGAGAATAGCATCTGAAAATGTTGACATCAGCAATGAAGCACATGAGACCGTTGAGTTACCAACGATCAATACCCAGGATAATGTGCAACATGAAGACAATAATCCTCAGGTAAACAACAACACCGGTCAGATGATGAACGATGGGATGATCAGAGGCTTTATGCAATTCATACAACATCAGGCGAGAGAGACTCTTGTTTAAAATGCAGGTGGAAACAATGGCAACCCACGACTGGTCACCGCTAAGCAATTCAAGGAGCTGGGACCGCCAGAGTTTTTGAGAAAGCCAAAACCACTTAAGGTGGAGACGTAGTTAAAGTAGATCACCAAGATATTTGATGTCTTGGGATACTCCAAGGAGCAAAAGGTTCCCTTCGCCACCTTTATGTTGCGTGAAAAGGTAAATTACTGATGATAATCAGTAAAACATACTCAGCCTACCGCACTGCAGATGTCTTGGGAGAAGTTCCAAGAGCTATTCAACGACAAGTACTTTCCCAAAAGTATTTGTCTCATGAAGGAGGTAGAATTTATCAAGTTTGAGCATAACAATATGACCGTGTTATAGTACGAAGCTAAGTTTGCCGAGTTGTCCCGGTTTGCATCCCATTTAGTGGATAATGAGGAGCGAATGATGCGAATGTTTCTAAGAGGTTTGAAACCCGATATACGTCAATACCTCATTTCTCACAAACTTTGTTTATATTCAGATGTTGTGAATACGGCTCAGTTATTGGAGCGCGATAATGAGTCAACACAACCAAAAGGTAACGAGCAACAACACGATAATAATCATACCGGTGGCAACGACCATCAGAATAATGATAACCATCGTGGAGGAAATTATCATGCCAAGAATGGTAACCACTTCGGTGGTAATCATGGCCAAGATAATAGGAGTGGGAATTTCAAGAAGAGAAGGTTCAACAACGATAGAAAGATAGAAGCACCAACACCCGTTTTCAAGGAAGGAGAACGACCACCAATTGTAAGCTTCAAATGCGGAGGGGAGGGACATATCAGTCCAAGCTGTACGATGCAGTCCAAAGCATGTTACAATTATGAAAAAGAAGGTCACCTAGCCCGATTTTGTCGTGCACCAAAGTCAAGTCCAGCTGGGATGGTGGCACCAAAGGCGGATACGGACAAAACAAAGTCAGTGGTTTCAGGGAGAGCATTTTTTATGATTTCTCAAAAAGCGAGTAACCCAAACGAAGTTAGCACGGGTTAGTTAATTATAAATTCTTGCAAAGTCTATACCTTATTAGATACCGATTTTACCCATTCTTTTATCTCTCTTGCTTGCGCTCAACGCTTAAATTTGACATCGGAGAAATTAGACTTTGACTTATCGATTGAAACTCCGTTAGGAGAAACCTTCATTACATTTGCTATCTAAGTCTTGGATGAGAGTCACAGTTTTGAATTATATTTCTATTATTAATAAATTTCTTGACGTATTCCTGAAGACTTCCTAGCCTACCCCTATAGCATGAAATTAAATTTTGTATTGGCCCCAGTACAAAACCCATTTCTCAAACTCTCAAATATTTCTTCACCTAGAACGAACATAACATGCGCTAAGGATGTTGGCTCGAGCTGTTAAAGATTACGACTATACCATTCAATATCATCGTGGAAGAGCGAACGTGGTAGCTGACGCGTTGAGTAGAAGATCATATGTGTTTACGAGTGTGATGTTGTTAACACAAAAACCTATTTCGTATAACTTACAAATGATGAAGATAGAGTTAAAGAATCTAGGGACCCATGTGAAGATAACGAATATACGATTTGAACCGACTTTAAACCGATAAAGATAAAGCCGCACAAGCAACACACCCGGAGCTGCTGAATGTGAAGAAAAAGGTTCATGAAGGCGTTATCTCAACCCTCGATTTAATTGGCCCATTTGAAATTCTCGATCGAGTAGGAACTGTGGCCTATAGACTCGTTTTACCGCCAAGTATGTCGCGTGTTCATAATATTTTTTTACGTATCGATGTTACGTAATTATGTGGACGACCCGAACCACATTATTGAATGAGAACTAGATGAGATAAGAGAAGATTTAACGTATGATGATATACGTGTTAAAATCTTGGATAAGAAGGATAATATTCGACACTCAAAGGTTATACCTCAAAAGTTGGAATATAAAATGAAGTCAAGGTATCCTCACCTCTTCGGCATACCAGGTACGTACGTAAATTTCGAGGGCAAAATTTCATAAGGAGGGGAGATTGTAAGACCTAGAATTTTATGAAATGAAAGTATTCAATTTTCTTATAATTATTATTTTATTTCATAAATGGTTAAATTGATAAAAGGTTAAAGTTAAGGGTGATATGTGATTTTTTTTGCAAAGTATGCAAGTTGTTATAAAATATTCAATTGGTCGGGGAATATTCGTTTTAAAAGAAAATATTCGTACGACGGCACAATCATTGGTGGACCCCACAACGAAAGTATTGTCGTAGTTAGAAAATGACATAATTATCTATTTATAAAAATAACGGCGAAAGTGTTACCGTTAAAACTGTTAAACTACCCGGTAGTAAAAGTACAGTAATACGCGTGGTTGCATAGTAGCACACGGTATTAATTATTGATGCTTACGTGAGAAGTCACTCAATTATACTCAATTATTGCTACAATAATTGCTGCATCATATCTCTCATATTATTGATTCAATTATTGTCACAGTATCATCTGTATAATATGATATATTATTAAATCAATAATTGAGACGACAAAGTTATTCATATTATTATTTGCAATATTGTCAATGTCTAAAAGTTCTGTCAATGAGAGGTTTGGTCACCTAATTGCGCGCCAATAAGGAGAAATCCTTATCGAAAAGCCCCATCTTTCCTGGGAACGACATGGTTGTTAAATATTGTGAATTATAATATTAATGATGAATAAGTTCGTGTTGATTAAAGATGAAATTGATAGTTCTATTGTGTTGGAATTATTAGTGTTAGTGGAAATCGACATTTATTTCGATAATAATTGATGTCTGGAGGTTATATTGACCAATCGGGTAATTAACCGGATAAATGAGCAATTAATTGCTATTGATTCACATGATTATAACTATTTATTCACATGTGTGTGCTATTGATTCACATTCATTTACTATTAGGGGAGGTGGTGCAAGTTTGATAATACTTGCAGGACTAAATTAAAAATGAAGAAAAAGAGGAAGGTATTATACTGTAATATTTCGAGCCCCAAAACGTGCAATTATAGAAACTATATTTTCCAATAAATAGAAGCTCATTCTTCCTTCATTTCTCACCAATTCACTAAAGCTATAGAGCAATTATTATAGAGAGAAATTATGGACAGAAAGAAGAAGAGAAGTTTACTACCTCACTATTCCAGTATCCAGTTTCTTCTAAGGTAAGGGGTATTATTTCTTTCGTATTCATGAAGATAGCTATTGTTATTCCATTCTTTATTATTATGTTGGAATAACTTGTCTATGTGAAGTACCGCATACATGGTAAAATTCTTTTGTTATTCCATTCTTTATTATTTATGTTGGAATAACCTGTTTGCGCGGTCTATCGCATGCCTGGTGAATTCTGTTGTTATTACATTCTTTATTATTCTGTTAGAATATCTTGTCTGTGCGGATTACGCATGACCTGGTTCCATTCTTTATTATTTTGTTAGAATATCCTGTCTGTGCGGATTACGCATGACCTGGTTCCATTATTTATTATTCTGTTGGAATAACATGTCTATGCGGTCTATTGCATGCCTGGTGAATTCTTTTGTTATTCCATTCTTTATTATTCTGTTGGAATAACATGTCTACGCGGACTACCACATGCATGGTGAATTCTTCTGTTATTCCATTCTTTATTATTCTGTTGGAATAACATGTCTATGTGGATTACCGCATGCACGGTGAATGATCATTCGCATTCATTCTTTATTAAATTAGGGAAATGATCTGTCTACGTGGATTACCGCATGGCGGGTGAAAATCCATTTACAGTTTCGTATATTCTATTATACTTGTATGAGATATCATTTATTTTGTACTCGTCATGAAATATCATTTTCTTTGGTATTTTTTTTTCTTTTACGAGTTACTATTCACGGGTTACTATTCACCTAGTTACTATTCACTCTGGTATTATTCACTCGGGTATTCGACGCATTTTTCGTGCCGGAGTACTATTCACGGGTTACTATTCACTCGGGTATTCGGGACACTTTTTGTGTTGGGGTACTATTCACCCGAAAAATATATTTCTTTTCTGTCCAAATTATATTTGGTACATGAAAATTATTCTTGAATTTTAATCTACAAAGAAGTATCATGTTGACAATTTGGACGTTATTGATTTGTGAATAAATTAAATTATAAATCTTTAAAATTTATCCTTGAACTTGTTTTATTGAATTATTATGTCATTGTCATTATCATCATGCTTATATTGTGATGAACGTCATCTTTGGCTTACGTGCATAGATGGACTTGGTATGATTATGACCATGGATTATTCGGTATAATCATGATCGTAATGTAACGAATGATGTGATAAAAGTCCTCATTGGCCCGTAGTGCATTGATGGTCAGTTATTGATATGATTATAACTAGGGATTATTTGGTATAATCATGACCATTGATGATTACATGAATATCCTTGGCCGTAGTGCAAGGATGATTCGATGATGTGGTTTATTTATTAAGCTGAGTCTCAGCGATAAAGTTGATGAAAAACTTTTTAAATCATAGAACATAGTAGATTTTATGCTCTACTTGACTCTTTTAATGGATTGCTTATTTTCGCTGCAGTTGTTGATCTAAAACCTATTGTCTATTGTATTCTATCAGTTGTTATACTGTTGAAGGCCAAGGATAATTTATTCTGCATTATCTTAGTCATAATATTTCTTACTGGGCTAGTTGAGCTCACCCTTTTTTTCATTGTTCTCTTCAAGAAATGAGAATATAGCTGTGGCGAGTCGGGGAATGGAGTGATAGTCCTGGATAAATGGCTTTAGTAGTCCTTACTATTCTACGGAATAATGTGATAATAATTGTAATAAGGACACCATTGAGTGTAGATATTGCCTAGATGACAATATTCTTGATTAAACTCTCAGCTATGTTTTGTCATATTTTACACGATTGTTGTATAATTAAGTGGTATTTGAATTTGTGTACCATGTATCTGGCGAGTCAAGATGGGTGATATATACTTGTTTTGGAAGCATCACAGTTAACTTTTGAAATAACCGGTGATAAAAGTTCAGTAATACGCATGGTTGCATAGTAGCACACGGTATTGATTGTTGATGCTTACGTGAGAAGTCACTCAGTTATACTAAATTATTGCTACAGTAATTACTGTTTAATATTTTATTTTATTGATTCAATAATTGGTACGTTGATATTTTATATTATTAATTCAATAATTTTCATTGCACAATATTTCAAATTATCAAATCAATAATTCATATTATTTGAATAATATTATTAGATAACATTATTGACAATGTCTAAAAAATTTTGTCGAGGAAAGGGGTTTGGTCACCTAATTACGCGCCAATAGGGAGAAATCCTTATCGGAAAACCCCCTCTTTCCTGAGAACAACAAGGTTGTCAATATTATAGTTCTGTAATATTATTTGTGAATAATAAATTGGTGATATATACAATTAGGAAATATTTATTTAATGTGGATTTAAACGGAGGAATTTTTAGCATGTGACATTTGTTGAAAGTTGGAATTTATCTTTTCCGATAAAATGATTCATTCAATTATATTATTATAATATTACATTATAGTAGTATGATGTGATTATATAATAGTATGATTTTTAATTTGAATGATAACATTAATATAGTAAATTCATGGTATAAAAGTGAAATGAGGTGGAAGAGAACAAATTAAATTTGAATTCTGATGATGTAAGCAATGATGTCATCGGAACGATGAGGTAAGCAATGATGTTATCGAAACGATGAGGTAAGCAATGATGTCATATGATCGATGATGTCATAAATTATGGAAAAAAGACTATTTCCCTTACTCTGCCAAGCCTATAAATAAAAGCTCATTTTTTCATTATTTTTCACCAATTCATTCAAGTTATAGAGAGAGAAAGTATAGAGAGAATAAGAGAGAAAGTATAGAGAGAATAAGAGAGAAAGAAGAAGAATATTTTGTTACTACACTATTGTAGTATCAAATCTCCTACTAAGGTAAGGGGTATTATTTCTTCCATATTCGTAAGTGATATTATTCTTGTTCAATATTCGTAAGAAATAATATTTTCTTCCATACTCTGTAGTATGTAAGTAATATTATTTCGTTTCATATTCTTAATTCTACACTTATGTTGATAAGTATTGCTTCTATACTCCATGAAATTAGTAGAATATCCTTGATATTTGTGCTTCATCTAGTATTTTTTTCATGGAAATATTATTCTGAGCATTCTTGATAATTTTTAATTTTTTCATGCCGGGGTATTATTCACGGGTTACTATTCCTAAAATACTATTCACGGGGTACTATTCACTCGAGTACTATTCACTCAGGGTACTATTCATGATAAAAATTAATTTCTTTTCGGTCTAAATCATTTTTGATACAATATTATTCTTGAATTTTACTCTACAAAGCAGTATCATGTTGACAATTTGGACATTTTTGAATTCTGGATAAATTAAATTATAAATCTTTAAAGTTTATCATTTGCTTTATTTAATGGAATTCTTATAATATTGTTATCATCCTCATGATTATATTGTGATAAAAGTCATCTTTGGCTTACGTGCATAGATGGACTGTTGATTGGTATGATTATGACCAGGGATTATTCGGTATAATTATGACCGTACTATTACAAATGATGTGATAAAAGTCCTCATTGACCTGTAGTGCACAAATGAACAGGTGTTGAGATGATCATGACCATTGGTGAAAACACGAATATCCTTGGCCCGTAGTGCATGGATAATTCGTGATCGTGATACTAATGAATATCCTTGGCCCGTTGTGCATGGATAATTCAGTGATGTGGATTATTTATTAAGATGAGTTTCAGCGATAAAATTGATGATAACATTTTTAAATCATAGAAGATAGTAGATATCATGCTCTACTTGACTCTTATAATGGATTGCTTGTTCTGCTATAGTTAAACTTGATGTTATTATAATTTATCAGTTTAACCTATTGAAGGCTAAAAATAATTTATTTTGCATTATCTTAGTCATAATATTTCTTACTGGGCTAGTTGAGCTCACCCTTTGCTTTCATTGTTCTCTTTAGGAAATAAGAATATAGGTAGGACTAGTCGGGGAACAGAGTAACGGTCCAGATGTTTGCATTTGTAGTTCTCATTATTCTATGAAATAGTGTGATAATAATTATAATGAGAACTTATTTTGAGTTTGAATACTGTCTAGAAGACAATATTTGTATCAAAACTCACAGCTTATGTTTTGTCGTATTCTACACGACACTTAACAGTTGTATAAATTAAGTTTTTATTTGAATTATGTACTATGTATTTGGCGACTCAGAATGGGTGGTGTATACCTATTTTGGGGGCGTCACATTAGTCCTCTTCTTTTCTTCCCCTGGTTTGCCCCCAGGGTTTCCCAAATTAAAATTATTGTTGTTGCTGTTGTTGTTCCACTTCCTTTTGTTTGCCACCGCCGCTGCTACCTTCCCCCACAATTCCCTCCTTCATTCTTCTTCTTTTTCTCCTTGTTAAATTTCATCAGGGTTTCGCTTTCGCCCTCAGCGATTATATTTTTCTCCAGGAGAGTAGCGAAGTTGTTCATTTGCAACACCGAAAGTCTACTGTATAACCATGGTTTGAGGCCCTGCTCAAACCTTCTCATTTTCCTCTACTCAGTGTTGACCTGATGAGGCGCGAACCTCGACAGCTCGTTGAACTTCTCGGTGTATTGAGGTACTGTTATGTCGTCTTGCTTCAGCTCCAGGAATCACATCTCCATGCGACTCTGCATACTCACATGAAAGTAGTTTTCAAAGAAAATCTTCTTAAACCCCTCCAACGGTATCCATCCCTAGTCTAGTTTACCTCCCACCAGAAGTTGGCTTCTCCCTTCAGCATATATGTGCCGAAGATTGTCTTCTGTTCATCTCCAACTCGGGAAATAGCGAATGCCTTTTCCATTTCTTTGATCCATGTTTGGGCTTTGATGGGTTCGGTGGTTCCTTTGAACTCAGGGGGTCCCGCACTCTTAAAGTCCTTAAAGTGTGCCACTTGGGCCACTGGAGGGTTATTGGTATTCGGGGTTCGATTCTAAAGTTCCCCCACTAACATGTCTATGAATTGTTGCATGTGGTTCGGTGGATCCCCATCATTAACGCCTGACCCCTATGGTGTTTGACGACGTCTTCCTCTAGCTATCTTTCTGTTTAAATAAACTTAATGTTATCATCTTATAGCTTTCTCTACAGCATTTATAATTCATATAAAACTTAATCATCACATCACATATTTAAATGAAAGCATATTTATTTACAAACCATAATAATAAAGTATCTCATCATCTTATGGTATTAAGCCATTTACATCACTTTAAACCAAAATACTTGGTAAAAACCGAAACCAAGTTTATTTCATAGCTAAGCGTTCTAAACGCTAATAGTAAAAGTTCATCACGAATAAACTAAAGACCACGCCTAATGGCGTCTTCATGCTCTTCATCCGCCATTTCCAACACCAGCCCACGGCTTATGGCATGTCTAGACCGGTACTCCTCACGTGGAAAGTGAAACACCCTATGCTGGAACCTCCCATGTGCTGACTTAAATGCGTACTTCATCCTGTCCATCCTAACCTTCTTATCTCTCACTTCACCTTCTAACTTTCCTGTTAGCTTCTCGGCCTGAACACGACCTCTCCTCTCATCTCCCCAGAATGTAGTAATAATATGCTTATTAGTTTGGAGACTCTGTATCCTCGACTCTAACCCATTAATGGTATGTCCCAAGTGGGTCCTAATAGTTCATTTCTCATCCTCCAGCCTATCCGCCTTCTCGTCTGATGCCTGAAGCTTATCAGCCAGATCTTCGTTCCTAATTACCAAGTGATGCAGCAATGCCTCAAGTAATGTTGTAGCCTGTTGCTCCCTCTGATACAACTCCTCCAACTTATGGACTCTGTCGTCCAACTCTATAATCCTATCCATCAACTCATCCAACATAGTATCCTTTGGTGCTTCTTCGGATTCTTCCTCGGGCTCCTCTTCCTCTTCAGGATACTCCTCTGGGTCTGAGTCAGCTACTGCTTCAGCTATAGGCTCAGGTACAACTGTCACCAACTGGTCACTCACAACGTGGATATCTCTAACCTCCTCTTCTCCTGACATCCTTCAATCAAGACAAAATAAATCGGTTAGTAGTTGAAAATAGATGTTTTTATTTTTAGAAAAATAGATTTGACACAACCCCTAGAACTCTACGTGAGTTCATCTCCTTATTTTCTCCACTAACTTTCCTAAGGTTATAGTCAAAGGTTTCCCCACCTAAGGTTTATAACCTACAACTTTGATACCAACCTGTGACGCCCCCAAATCTGTGTAACATCGATTATAGGACATGGTGCTCACGATACAACATACATAATCATCTAACTACATAAACTCTGGAAATAATAATAATAATAACTATTACATATCTATTCAAATAAAATCCCAAGTCTTTACAACCTTAAATAAACTGAAAATTAAACTTAGCGTTTATCGCTACATTACATTATATAAGGAAATATAACTTATTACATAAATAACTCTCATCATTTCGTCTTAGACTTCCCCTTGTCCTTGCCCAAGCCCTCAGCGTTCTCAACCTTAACTGAAAGGTTTAAGCAAGAATGAGCACAAATTGCCCATCAAGTATATAAAGTAATTTGAAAACATACATCAGGAGTAAAAGCATTTGTATGAATATTTCTCGACAGTTGAAATAAATATCAAGAGATAAACAGGAATATCAAGATAAGAGTTTTAGAATTCTCAATAGCATACTAAGGGGTGTTAGATACCCTGAACATTACTTTGTTTCGTTGAAAACCATCAGACGGTTTAACAATCAAATAGATTGTAACAAGTCTCTGCAAGTACTCCAGGTGATCAGCCTATCGTACCCTACATTGTGCACAAGTATGAAATTTATCTGCATAAGCATAAATGGGACTATATGCCCGACATCTGTTTGCCAGATTATTCGGGTTGTTCATCTTAGTATTTCATATGAGACCGCACCAAAGCAATTTGGATTGGTAAACATTAAATATCTTCAAAGGATTTAAATTGTTCAAATGTTATATCATTTATCATCAATAATATCTAGCCGAAACAAAAAGCCAAAAACATACTTGGACACAGTTCGTTAAAGAAATAGAACTTTAAAGTATAGCAGTTGTAATACTAACTGAGTAATCATCAATAATGCTTGCAAAGAAATTGCAGTTATATAACTTTACGACAAGCCTGATACTTACCCTCACTGCAATAACAATGAGTAAAGATTGAATAATTGCTCAATAGAAACTTAGGGTTAGGAAACTTGCCTGATACGTCTTCTACAATTTAACGCTATCTATTAGCCCTTCACGTAACCTATTCACATGTGTCACATTAAGAAATTAGGTTCTTGACCACCACTTCGAAGTGTAATGGTTTCCTTTTATTTTAATAAGATTATTAAACTCACACGTATACAAATACAATTCAATTACATAACATGTTGCTTCGTATAGGCCAAGTGGTTCAATAATAGAATCTGGGAAAAAAAAAGTTCTGACATTTTTCTGACCCGACCTGACCCCACCCGAACCGAACCGGCTGCGCTGCTCATCATGCCCAGAATTGTTTTCCCCGTTTCAAGCAGCCCACTTTCCGATTTAACTCCTACCAAACTACAGTAAATATGACCATGAAACGTGGTCACAATATACTTCATATAACATAGTATTTTACAAAAATGTAACATACATCAAACTAGCATGTTAATACCACAAACCATTTGCATAGATAAGCGTGCATGGACTAATTTAGAACTTAGAAAAATTTTAAGAAATCTCAGAATTTGCAGATATTCCCTATGAACATGTTTGTTACCGAATTTCATATCTTGCTCAATTTAACTCCGTTTCTTATGAAATTTGGCCAGGTTATACATCATACTACATAGTATTTTACAAAATTATTACCCACCATAATCGGGTCACAGAAACCATGATTCCAAGGCTCTGAAAAACCCGAAAAGTCACAGATTTCAAGTATAACCAACTTTGGCAAAATTCATGATTTCGATTCTAGCATGCAAGGAATTAGCTCCTACTGTCCAGATCATATATACTCATATAAATACCCATGTTACAACAATCAAACTCACTAAATTTCCATGATTTGATCAAATTAGCATCATTGAGCCATATTATCAAATAGTTGGCATGCATGACATAATTCCTTGAATCTCTACGATATTGAGGCATGATTAAACCAGAACTTTCATTCTTAACATCCACATATCATCAACTAGCAGTAGCATGGCATCACAAGGTCCAAAACAATTCATTTGCAAATGTCTCATATGCATATTCTCTCATTTTTACTTAAGAACATGGAAAAGAGATTTCATGGCTTACCTCTTTGATGAAATCTTCTTGCTCGAATTCCTCCAATGACTCTCCTTGCTTGATTAGTCTCTGAAATCTTAAGAATTCGCCACCCTCTCAAGCCCTTTCCTCCCTCACTCTCAACTTCACTCACAGTAGGATTTTTTTACAAAAAGGAAGAAGAAGCTTGGATCGGAAGTATATACATAGAACATGATATCCATTGATTTCTACAGCCTTTCCATCTCCAACATCAGTTATACATTAAGTGTATTGCATCAAATCAAATTAGTATGGGGTGGGGGTTAAAGAAAGGAAAAGTCTTGGTTTGTAAAGAGTTTTAACTCCCTCCCCCCTCATTACCTAATAATATGTATACATCCTCTCTTGTCCCAATTTGATTGTCACGTGCGCCCCACAGCTGCTGCACTTCTTTATTAAAATATTAATATAATTATTTTAATCACTTAAAAACTATTTTGACCTTTTTACCCTCCGTAGCCAAATGTTTCGATATTAATATCGATTCCTGCTAAATCGAGGTTTCGGACGTCATGGGACTATCTGTTTCGTCAAATTAGCCTCCGAAATTCGTAGTTGACTTTTTACCCGAAGAAGTCAACTAGTTAATTTTGACCAAAAAGTCAACCGCGACACATTTTGTGGTTACAGTCTATCTTGACTAATTTCGACATTCCGGACTCAAATACGCAGTCCACGTCTCTAAATTCCGCTCCGAAATCATTCTCATGTTTTAATCCCCTCCCACACAATTAATCAATTTATTTACATTAGTAACTGAAATATTTAAATTAATCCAAACCAACTATTTACAAATACCTCATCACATAACTTAAAATTAAACATGTATGTATAACACATATACATCTAATAATAGAAATCACACAAGAGTTTCACATAAATTCATTTAGTGATAATTAGTAAATTACATAAAAATCTCGGATATTACATACTCAAATTCAAAACATCTCATAATAAGAATTTTCAAAAATTTCGATTGTCACATCCTTCCCTCCTTATAAGGATTCCATCCTCGGAATCACCGAAACCCTACCTTACTCAGGTTTTCAACAAATCTCTTTTACATAAATTATTGTTAAATAATTTCTACACATTACCTTAATAATATGAATTTTATATTTCCAATTCCATTCTTTTTCTTAATAAATTCTCGCAAGCTTTATTTTATAACATTTACTTAAACTTAATTATATTTTGAGTATTATATATTCTTTAACATGTTCATTATCTTTTTCTAAGTATCATTGACACATACTCAATTCATACACACTTGGGATATAAAATTCACCCATTCTTCTAAGAATTTCGTCCTCGAAATTTTAATTTACTAATCTTCATTCATTCAATTTATCAAAATGAATTTTTATTAATTTTTATTCATTCATTAGGTTCTATAACCAAATTCTTTCTCTACAGATCTTTCTAAAATCATCGCATTTTTTACATCTTTCTCTTTTAAAGGTTTCTCATCATTACTCATCATCAGCTAAATTTATCCCTTTCCTTTCTGGAATTTTATTTCTTTCTTGGATTTATTATAGTTTGTTTAAAATATTTTTCACTACACATTTCATTCTACAACTTACTCTTTTCTAAGAAATATCCTCCTTTTAACTTCCTCCTTTCTGAATAATAAGAATCTTTCGTAATTGTTCAATAATTGGGAAGCAGTATGAATAACTCAGGAATTTTAAAAGATTTCAAGTTATGCTGAGGGCTCATAAGACCTTGAACTCTTTTCCATGTTTAATAGTGAATCACCACTATAAACCATCTTTAACAGAATGTTTAGCAATCACACAGACTGAAAACACTCTCTGTAAGTACTCTAGGTGATCAGCCTATCGTACCCCTATGTCGTGCACAACGTATTAAATCTTAACATCGTAACGACTATATGCGTTACTTTCGGAACCATTGTCTTTGATAACATGTCCACTTTTATAGTGTTGTTCACCTCAGCTTCTTAACACGTGAATCCACACAAAAAAAAAATTGGTTTTACATAGCTTGACAAAGAATGCTCGAATTTCATAAATATCTTTTAATATTTGTCTAGCTGAATCAAATAGCATAGACTTCTAGCAATAACTTGGACATCAATAGAGATATATATACATACATTCTTAACCAACTCAATTGGCATACCTTTCTTAACTTTAAGAAAACCAAAAATCCTTTTCTTTTTTTCTTTTAAAAAAACATATTTATTAGCATATCTTCTCAAAGTCAAAGAAAACCAAAATATTATTATTATTTTTAACGATACTGTACCGTCTTAATGGCATGTTGAGGATTCAATCATGCTATATCATACTATAGTGGGCTAACGATCCTATGATCACATCCAACACTAGGTTCAATTGCATTGATGGCTCCCTCAATTATTATTTTCACACCATATCAAACGATGCATATGATCACAAAAACACGTTTTGATAATTTTAAATAAATTTTTTTCTAGCTGAAACAACTAGCATAGACACAAGAAAAATAGCATTATTTTAAAAACCCATTGATTCAATCATTTGTTCCAACATTTTTCAAAAACAAAGAAGTGTAATATCAGCACGAAGTCAATAAATTTCAAGGGTATAATTATGATTCTCCTACTCTTTTATAGACTGATAATCAATCATAAGAATAATCTTGGTTTATGGTTTGTAAGAAAAATTTTAAAATCCATTTTGTTACGCTTTCGCTTCGATTATGTGATTTGATTGCATATTCTTGTTTCTAACAAACGTAACAGTGGTATCAGAGCCAATCGTGTGCTTATTATCAGTCTTTATGATTCCATGTATGTAAAATATGCGATTGGATCGGATTCTTGAGCAATAAAAAAGTTTTTTGTTTCTGCGAGGTGGCACAATTACGCCGTCTCAGTTCATTCTGGAGTGCAGCTGCGCCGTTACCCAGATCTAGTTTCCTAGATGAACAGTGTAGCTGCGCCGCGACCCGGTTCATTCTGGGCGCAGCTACGCCCTTGGGTAGAATCTGAAAAACTTTTTTTTCCTTTAATTAAATAAATAGTTTATTTAATTGATAAAAGTTTAAAATAAATGTGTTTATTTTATCTGAAATATGATTTTAGATTGCTAAAATTAAATAGTTTAATTTGGATTTGGTTTTTGAATAAAATAAAAGAGTTTATTTTGTTTCAAAACTAAAGTTTAGCAAACTTTTGCCCATTAATTGATATTAATGCATATATGAAATGGATTTATTATTCATGAGATGAATGTTATTTATTAATGCATATGTTGGTATATATGATAATAAATGAGATTGACTATGGACTATGACCAATGTGATTGGATTTTATTTTAGATGAATGCTTGAATGTATGAGTTTTATTAAATGGAGTCTGCGTACCTCGTCTTTTCTGGTTTTCTTCTTATTGTAAGTTCTATCTCTCTCCTATGTACTTCCTCTTGACTACTGATCAAGGTTTCTACTTAAATTAAATAGTTTATGTAATAGAATTAGTTAGAATTTCTCGAATAACCAAAGATCAAGGAGTAAGAAGCGCTTGAAAATCCGTTTGTAATGGAGCGTAGGTTTAAATGTAATAGTTATATTTAAATATTAATTATTGCACCCTAGGGTTTGACCTTTTGGTTTATTTGGTGGCTCTAGTGAACCAAACTATAATAAAAGTTCATAATCAATCCGGATAAAATATAGTATTCTATATGTGCATGCTAGTATTACATATACATATATATATATATATATATATATGTGTGTGTGTGTGTGTGTGTGTGTGTGTGTGTGTGTGTGTGTTGTGTGTGTGTGTGTGTGTGTGTGTGCATGGGCGCTAAATAAGATGAGACAAATAATAACAAACCCGCCCCTCAAAGAAATTATGTTAAGTTGTAACATTCAAAGATATTTGGAATATCGAACGTTGCCTTCTAGCATGATAAAAACAATAGAGCATTGAATATTTAATATGAGTTTGTTGTGCACACACAAGGCAAATATTAAATATTTGAGATGTTATTTTTATTACATATGATGTTTATAAGGAATTGACATTACCACTTTGTTGTGCACACACAAGGGTTGTAGTTTTCCCTTCATTTATATGGAGATGTTGGGTACGACTTAACTTAAATTATTTTAGTTCGAATGTGCACACACTTGACCATTATGATTTAAGAGAAAAATATAAGGAGTTTCATGATGATGTAATTGACAAGAGTTGTCTACCTATTTATTTATATATAGTTTGTTGTGCACACACAATGCTATATACATTTGATATGGGATCCTTATTCTCACTAGCATATCTATAATTACATATTGCCGAACTATATAATGAGGGTAATATAGTTTGAAGAAAATAGTGGGAGATACCGATTTAAAATAAGACCTAATTTATTTTGGTAATTAATTAAATGAATGTTTGCTAAAAATGTTGTTTTTCACATGCAGAAATTTGAAAATGTCACACGCACTAATTTCATTGCGTAGCATACTTGATGCTAAAAAACTAATCAGACCGAATTTAACGAACCGGTTAAGGAATCTGAGAATTGTTCATACTGCTGAAAAGATTTCTTATGTCCTAAATTCGCCAGTCCCTGAAAAACTTACTGAAACAGCCTCTGAGGAAGAGATTGCTACTTTTAAGAAGTGACAAGATGATGCATCTATGGATCAATGCATCATGCTTGCATCCATGAGTAACGAGCTTCAGCGTCAGCATTAAACTATGGATGCTTTTGCTATATTGTTGCATCTCCAAGAGTTGTATGGTGAGCAAAGTAGGACTGCTAGATATGAGATATCTAAGGAGCTCTGCCGATCTCGAATGACCAAGGGCACTGATGTTGAGACTGATGTCCTAAAGATGAACAATCTAATTGAACGTCTTTGACAGCTTGGGTTCGTCATGGGCGGGGAGTTGAGTCAAGATTTAGTCTTGTAGTCACTCCTTGACACCTTATCACAATTTATTATGAATTTTCACATGAATAAGTTGAACGTCAGCTTGCCTAAGTTACTTAACATGTTGAAAACTGGTGAAAGTCATTTCCCATCCAAGAAGAACAAAGTCTTACTAGTGGATGATTCCTCCAAGAAAATGAAAAGGCCCAAGATATCTTCTGAATAGAAGAAATCCAAGAAAGCTGAGGGGAAGGCGATAGGAAAGGATAATAAGAAACCATATCCAGATAGTAAAGGAATCTGCTTCCATTGTAACAAACTGGGTCACTAGAAGAGGAACTGTAAAGAGTTCCTTGCAGAACAAATGCAGAAGAAGCTTGGAGAAGCTTTGAATCCTAATCAAGGTTTGTTTATGATTGAAATTAGTTTTTTAGAAAGTCAATCTTCTACTTGGGTATTGGATACCGACTGTGGTTCTCACATATGTAATAATATGCAGAGACTGATTAGAAGTAGAAAGCTGAGCAAGGATGAGGTCGTCGTACGAGTGGGAAATGGAACAAAGGTTGTTGCATTAGCTGTAGGGACTTATTGTTTAGCACTTCCTACGGGCAAGTCCGTTAGATTAAATAATTGTTATTTTGTTCCATCACTTATTATAAATATTATTTCAATTTCTGTATTGGGTATGGATGATTTTGACATTATAATAAAGAACAATAGTTATTTTATTTATAATAATAATGTTTTATATGGTGTTGGTAATTTGCAAAATGGACTTTATATACTTAACTTGCATGAAAATATACTTCAAATTGAACAAACTAAGAAAAGAAAAAGAGATGATGTTAATTATACCTACATGTGGCACTGTAGACTTTGTCATATTAATGAAACAAGATTATCCAAGTTGTATAAAGATGGGCTCTTAGAGCTATCTGATTATGAATCATATCCAACTTGTGAATCTTGTCTCATGGGAAAAATGACTAAATCTTTTTTTTAATGGAAAAGGAGAAAGAGTTATAGAGTTGTTAGCGTTGGTTCACACAGATGTATGTGGACCTATGACAACGAATGTAAAAGGAGAGTATTCTTAATTTATTACTTTCACTGATGATCATTCAAGATTTAGATATGTGTATTTAATGTAATACAAATCTGAATCATTTGAAAAGTTCCAAGGGTTCATAAGTGAAGTAGAGAAGCAAACTGGAAAGAGTATTAAGATTCTTCGATTAGATCAAGGACGTGAATACTTAAGTAGTGAGTTTCTCAATTGTCTCAAAGAAAATGGTATAATCTCACAATGGACTCCACCGGGAACACCACAGTTGAATGGTGTATCTGAAAGGAGAAATCAAACATTGTTGGACATGGTTCGTTCCATGATGAGTTTTACTGATCTTCCGGTGTCATTCTGGGGATGTGCTCTAGAAGCGACTATATATCTACTAAATAAGGTTCCCTTGAAATCCGTCCCTAAGACTCCATATGAGATGTGGACAGGGAGGAAGCCTAGTCTTAAGCATATTAAGATTTGGGGATGTCCAGCTTATGTGAAAAAATTTCAAAATGATAAGCTTGGGACGAGATCGGATAAGTGTACATTTGTGGGACATCCTAAAGAAAGTTTAGGATACTATTTTTATAATCCTACTGAGTAAAAGGTGTTTGTTTCCAAACATGCAGCCTTCTTGGAAAAGGAGTTTATCCTTGAAGGGGCCAGTGGGAGGAAAATAGATCTTGAAGAAATTCAAGAACCACAAACCACTACAGGTCAAAGAGGATGACGATGAGGTAGGCATCATAGATGATGATAATCCATTAAATAACGAACATGTTATGAGTAGTAAAGACTCAGAGAAGTGGCAAGAAGCCATGAAATCCGAGATGGACTCCATCACCAGTACAAAGTACTAAATAGACAACACTTAAACCACAACGTTTTTTATAAAAACGTTGTGGTATTTTTTTTCACAATGTTTTTTAAAAAACGTTGTAGATATATATGCAAAAACGTTATCTATTTAAAAGGGCATTTTTTTGGTTTTAACTAGACAACATTTTTTTAAAAAAATGTTGTCTATCTAAAAAAACACGGAGCTTTAACTGAACACTTAAAATTAAAAGACATAGTCTTTTTCTCTCCAAGGGTCGTCAATTTCATTCTTTTATCTCTGAGCTCGTCAATTTGGTCTCCGTGCAGAGCTTCAGTTTCCTTCTCCAAGTACTTGCAGTTTTTTGTTTCTTCTGTTTCAGTTTCGCTCCTTCTCTCTTCAGTTTCCTCTCTTCGTTCCTTCTCTCTTCAATTTCCTCTCTTCGTTCCTTCTCTTTCAGTTTTCTTCTCTCGTTATGTAGTGTTGGTTGTGTTTTGATTACTAAACTTGGAAGAGGTTGAGAAGATTCTGAGCGACGTCTGCACTGGCCGATCTGCCATAACATCGCTCAAGCCCTAATTTACAAGGCTGTCGGCCCCATCTTCTTCTACTGCGGCAATGAAGGCTACATTGACTGGTTCGCTGAGAATACTGGCTTCGACTGGGAACTCGCTCCCTGCTTCGGCGCCATGGTCATTGTAAGACCCCAACTTATTAATGAATAAAATCAAATTTTCTCTAAATATTATTGTGAATAATAAGGGGCTAATTTGATATAATACTTTGGTTATGGGTGAAATGTGCAAATTTTGCAAAATAAGCAAGTGGTTATAAAATATTCATTTTGTCGGGGAATATTCGTTTGGTCGTGGAATATTCTTGCTGTCGGGGAATATTCGTACGACGACGCAGCCTTGTGTGGGCCCCATAACGGAAAGCGATTGGATGAAGAAAATGACAAGTATAAGTTATTTATAAATAACGGCGTAGTTGTTACCATTAATACTGTTGGAATACCCGGTGATTAAAATACAGTAGCACACGGTATTGTACCAATTATTAATTCTTACGTAAGAAGGCACTACTCAATAATTGTTACAGTAGTTATTGTTCAATATTTTATTTTATTGATTCAATAATTGTTGCATTGATATTTTATATTATTGTTGTTTCAATAATTGTTGCTGCACAGTATTTTCCATTATCAGATCAATAATTCATATTATTTGAATAATATTATTATATAACATTATTGGCAATGTCTAGAAAGTTCTGTCTAAGGAGAGGTTTGGTCATCTAATTGCGCGCCAGTAAGGAGAAATCCTTATTGGAAAGCCCCCTCTTTCCTGGGAACGGCCTGGTTATCATAAATGTGATTCTGTAATATAATTTGTGAATAATTAATTATTGATTCATATGATAAGGAAATATTTATTTTATGTGGATATAAATGAGGGATATATTTTTGTGGTTAAAAATGAAGGAGTTAATGTTGAGGTGTTTTATCAGTATTTTTATTGGAATGGAGGTATTAAAAATCAAATCAGGGTTTTTGAGAAATATTGCAGGTGTTATAATTTTTAATCCGACCGTTGGATCGTGGTAATTTTTGGATATGTTATACATATATAAGTTGAGTATATGTCCACAAATTTTGAACCGTTAAAAATGAACGTATGATTTATTATGAATTTTACGAGATGACTGGTTCAGAAATTGTTGAATTTTCAGAGTTTATCATTTTGATGGAAAATTCTAGAATTGGTGGGCCCCACTTGTGGTTGGTGAAGAAATGTGCTGAATTATATTTCAAATGTGGTGGGTGGGAATAGTAGCAGGTAAAGCCATCAGGTTGCAGGTCAAACCTACTAAAATTTTCCTATAAATAGAGGGCTAAGTTAGAATTGAAAATCACACCAGAAACAAGTTTTCTCTCTTTCTCTCTCTAGATTATTGAGTGTATTTTGTGAGTATTTAGATACTTTGAGAGTTTCTATTCATCAGAGCAAGTTTCTTTCAGCCTTATACCGGTATTCCGACAGAAGTACTGATATCTTGAGGTAAGGGATATTATTTTCTTCTTAAATGATATTATTTTCTTCAATATCATTATGCTGAAATATTGACATGAGTTTTTATCAAATTTGGAACTTTTTGTGTCGGGGTTACTATTCACGTATACGGTACTATTCACGTATACGGTACTATTCACGAATACGACACTATTCACCGAAAAATAAAATTTTTATTTTTTGTCCAAGATGTCTATTATGGTTACTATCTTTGATTGTATCCATGTTTTGATCTTTATTTTTGAAGTCTGCTTCACAATTGATTATTATGAAGTATTATTGATCTTGGATAAACTGTTATACGAATCCCTACTATTTGTCCTTCTGTCTCATTGGATTCGTTCTCTTTAAGATATTTTTCATCATCCTCAGTCCTAAATGATGATATTAATGAATATCTTTGGCCTGTAGTGCAAAGATGTATGATTACTTGATGAATATCTTTGGCCTGTAGTGCAAAGATGAACAGGTGTTGAGATGAACATGACTGACAGGTGATACAAATGAATATCTTTGGCCTGTAGTGCAAAGATGAATATTTGGATAAAGATGATTATTAATTGATGTTACAGGGATAAAATATTGATGATGGACTTTTAAATCTTAGAAGATAGTAGAATTCTTTCTCTACTTGACTCTTCTAATGGTTTGCTGTTTCCGCTGCAGTTGTTGATCAAAAACTTGTTGTCGATTATATTCTATCAGATTTTTCCCTGTTGAAGACTAACGATAATTTGTTTGTATATTATCTTAGTCATAATATTCTTTACTGGGCTAGTTGAGCTCACCCTTTTCCTTTTTGTTCCATTTTTCTTCTCGGGAGGTGAGAACATAGCAGGATCTAGTCGGGGTATGGAGTGATGGTTCTAGAAAGATGTTTTAGCAGTCCTCACTATTTCTATAAAATAGTGTTTGAATAATTATAATGAGGATTTATTTGAGTGTGGATATTGTCTAAAGACAAAATTTGTATTTAAACTCACAGTATGTGTTGTCGTATTTTGCACGACATTTGTATTATTGAAGTTGTAGTTTGCTTTCTGTACCATGTATTTGGCGACTCAGAATGGGTATTGTATACCTATTTTGGGGGCGTCACAGTTGGTATCAGAGCTTAGGGATATGATCCCTGGCTGAGATGTGAGACAAGAACTAGGAGGGGAGAGACGGGGAATTCCTTCACTAGTATGACTTGACTAAGTTTATTTGGTGTTTATTTGGTCGGTCAGAGTATAGGGATAATATATGACATGACTATTAACCCATGTTTTATGGCAGTATTTAAGAATGGCAGCTGAGAACGTTAATAATGGAGTAAATCAGACCGTGGAGACACATTTGATCACCACCCAGGGGAACGTGCAACAGGAAGGCAATATTCCTCCTGTAAACAACGTTACCGAGCAAACGATGAATGATGGAATGTTTAGGAGCTTTTTACAGTTCATGCAAAATCAGACGAGGGAGACTCGTGTGCAGAATACGGGTGGAAATGATAACGCGCGGTTTGTCACAGCAAAGCAGTTCAAAGAATTGGGACCACCAGAATTTAAGGGAAAGCCGGATCCGATCATGGCGAAAGCGTGGGTCAAGCAAATTACCAAGATATTCGATGTCTTGGGATGCACGGAGGAACAAAAGGTTCCATTCGCCACCTTTATGTTCCGCGGTGAGGCAGACTACTGGTGAGAGTCTGTGAAGCGTACCCAGCCTGACGCACTCAACATGTCCTGGGAAACATTTCAAAAACTGTTCAATGACAAGTACTTTCCTGAAAGTATTCGTCATATGAAGGAGGTAGAGTTTATCAGACTGGAACAAAACAACATGACGGTGTCCCAGTACGAGGCGAAGTTTGCAGAGTTATCCAGGTTTGCACCTCATTTGGTCGAAAATGAGGAACAAATGACAAGGATGTTTCTGAGAGGTCTAAAACCCGAGATTCGACAATATCTTATCTCTCATAAATTTTCTTTATATTCAGATGTTATAAATAGGGCTCAATTATTAGAGCGAGATAATGAGTATGTGCAACCGAGGGACCACAACCAGGGTCATACCGGTGGCGGCAGTCATCGAAGCAATGAAAACCAAGCAGGGGGAAAATATTCGGACAAAAGCGGTAACCACTCCTCTGGTGGTAATCGTGGTCGTGATAATAGAAGGAGTGAGTCGGGAGGAGATTTCAAGAAGAGAAGGTACAACAATGATAATGTGAAGACGTCAGCACAAACATCAACTGTTTCTAGGGGAGGAGAACGACCACCGGTCGTATGTTACAAATGTGGGAAAGAGGGACATATCAGCCCAAACTGCCCACAACAATCCAAGGTATGTTATAACTGTGGAAAGGAGGGTCATATAGCTCGAGAGTGTTCTGTAGCAAAACCAAGTTCAGCGGGGATGGTGACTCCAAAAGCTGTCCCGGATAAGTCGAAATCAGCGGTTCCTGGAAGGGCGTTTGTCGTTACTGGCCAAAAACGCGAGAAACCCGAACGAGGTGATCACGGGTAAGCTAATCTTGAATTCTTGCGAAGTTTATACTTACTAGATACCGTTTCTACCCATTCTTTTATCTCTCCTGCTTGTGCTCAACGTTCAAACTTGACTCCGGAGAAATTGGACTTTAACTTATCTGTTGAAACTCCGTTGGGTGAAACCTTCGTTACATCTACAGTTTATAAATCTTGCATGATCCAAGTTGGTACTATCACATTACCTGTTGATCTTATCTCTTTAAAAGATACTTGCTTTTGATGTGATTTTAGGAATTGATTGGTTAACCACTCATCATGCTAAAATTGATTGTTTTCGTAAGGTTGTTAGTTTTCATATTCCTAACCAACCTGTTATACAAATTCAAACTACTAAACCACTAAAATCAGTCACTGTCATATCGAGCCACAAAGCTATTCGTTTATTGAAAAACGGATGTCAAGCTTTCTTAGCCCATGTAATGGATTTGAACAAAGACAAGTCAGATTTGAATAATATTTCTATTGTTAGAGAATTTCCCGATGTATTTCCTGAAGAACTTCCTGGTCTACCCCCAGAGCGTGAAGTTGAATTCTTTATTGACCTTGAACCCGGTACAAAGCCCATTTCTAAAACTCCATATCGAATGGCTCCTATTGAACTTCAGGAGTTAAAAGTCCAACTACAGGAGTTGTTGGACATCAGTTTTATTCGTCCTAGTACGTCTCCTTGGGGTGCTCCTATTTTATTTGTAAAGAAGAAAGACGGGAGTATGCGACTTTGTATCGACTATCGAGAATTGAATCATGTCACTATCAAGAATAGGTATCCGCTACCTCGCATTGATGACCTGTCGACCAGTTACAAGGAACACAATTCTTTTCAAAGATCGACCTTCTTCTGGATATCATCAGCTGAAGATTAAAACTGAGGATATTCCAAAGACTGCCTTCAGAACTCGGTACGGGCATTATGAATTCTTAGTAATGTCTTTTGGATTGACTAATGCTCCTTGCTGCCTTCATGGATATGATGAACCGTGTATTCAAAGAATATTTGGATCAGTTCGTTGTTGTCTTTATTGATGACATCCTCATCTATTCCAAAAGCCGTGAAGATCATGAGCGCCATTTGAAGCTGGTACTGCAAAGGCTTCGTGAAAATAAGCTATATGCCAAATTGAAGAAATGCGAGTTCTGGCTTGAGGAAGTAGCATTCCTTGGGCACGTGGTGTCAAAACATGGAGTATCTGTCGACCCGGCGAAGATTGAAGCCATACAAAGTTGGGAGCAACCGAAGTCGGTAACCGAAGTACGTAGCTTTCTAGGCTTAGCTGGTTATTATCGGAGATTTGTGGAAGGATTTTCTCGAATCGCTACTCCGTTAACTCAGCTGACTCGGAAAGATACAAAATTTGTATGGAGTGAGGAATGCGAGAAGAGTTTCCAAGAACTCAAGAGGAGACTCATTTCGGCACCTGTTCTGACAATACCATCTGGTTCGGATGGATTGTTATTTACAGCGATGCTTCAGGCAAAGGGTAAGGATGTGTTCTCATGCAACATGGGAAGTCATAGCCTATGCCTCACGACAACTCAAAGAATATGAGAGGAATTATCCTACTCATGATTTGGAGTTGCAGCAGTCGTTTTTTTTTGCGTTGAAGATCTGGAGACACTACCTGTATGGGGAGAAAGTGGAGATCTATACAGATCATAAAAGCCTCAAATATTTCTTCACCCAAAAGGAACTCAACATGCGGCAGCGACGTTGGCTCAAGCTGTTGAAAGATTACGATCATATCATCCAATATCATCCTGGAAAAGCAAACGTAGTAGCTGATGCATTGAGTAGAAGATCATATGCGGGTACGAGTGCAATATTGTTAACACAAAGGCCCATTTTGTATGACTTACAAAGGATGGAGATAGAGATGAAGGCTCCAAGTACCCACATGATGATATCAAATATACGAGTAGAACTGACTTTAATCGATAAAGTTAAAGCTGCTCAAGCTACGGACATGGAGCTGATGCGTATGAAGAAGAAAGTGCAAGAAGGTGCTATTCCAGAAGCAAGAATCGATGAAGAAGGAATACTTCGAGTCAACTCCAGACTTTGTGTTCCTAACGATTTTGACTTGAAGCATAGAATAATGATGGAGGAACACAACACACCGTTTGCAATCCATCCTGGGAGTACCAAAATGTATCACGATCTTCGACATACATTTTGGTGGAGCAATATGAAAAGAGAGATCGCGGAGTTTATCTCGAGGTGTTTAACTTGTCAACGTGTAAAGGCGGAGCATCAAGTGTCAAAGGGTCCATTGCAACCACTTTGAGATCCCGAAATGGAAGTGGGAACACATTACTATGGATTTTGTTACGGGTCTTCCCAAGGTTTCTCTCAAGGCATAGATGCGATTTGGGTTATTGTTGATAGATTAATCAAATCCGCTTCATTTCTTGCCGATACGTGAGACTTATTCCCTTGAACGTCTTGCTAGTATGTACGTGAACGAGATTGATGTGAGATTGCATGGCATGCCAGTATCCATAGTTTTCGGATCGTGACCCAAGATTCACTTCACGATTTTGGGTTAGCTTGCAGAAAGCTATAGGCATGGATTTACGATTCAGTTCGGCATACCATCCTCAAACGGACGGACAATCAGAGAGGACTATTCAAACTCTTGAAGATCTATTAAGACTTTGTGTCCTAGATCTCAAAGGGAGTTGGGATAAGTACCTACCATTGGTGGAATTCTCCTACAACAACAGTTATCAGGCGAGCATAGGTGTGGCTCCATTCGAGGCGTTGTATGGAAGAAATGTCGTTCTCCAGTATGCTGGGACGAGGTGGGTGAAGCAACATTGTTGGGGACCAGAGTTGGTACGCATTACTACAGAGAAGATCCAAACGATTCGACAACGTATACAAACGGCACAGGATCGACAAAAGAGTTATGCGGATCTTCATCGGAAGGACGTGGAATTTAATATTGGGGATCATGTATTATTACGTGTTGCACCATGGAAGGGAGTTACAAGATTTTGGGAAGAGAGGAAAGCTCAATCCAAGATTTGTTGGTCCATTTGAGATTCTTGAGCGAATAGGAAATGGGGCATATAGACTCGCATTACCTCCAAGCATGTCTCGTGTTCATAATGTTTTTTCACATATCTATGCTTCGTAAATATGTTAAAGACCCCGAACCACATTATTGAGTTAGAACTAGATGAGATAGCTGAAGATTTAACGTACGAGGAGGTACCTATTAAGATCTTCGAGGGAAAGAGCATGTCCTACGCACGAAGGTTATACCACAAGTTAAGGTTTTGTGGAGAAACCATGCTATTGAAGAAATGACCTGGGAGTTGGAATCAGAAATGAAAGCGAGGTATCCTACCTTTTTGAAACATCAGGTACGTACGTCAATTTCGAGGACGAAATTTCATAAGGAGGGAGGTTGTAAGACCCCAACTTATTAATGAATAAAATCAAATTTTCTCTAAATATTATTGTGAATAATAAGGGGCTAATTTGAATATTAATACTTTGGCTATGGTGGAAATGTGCAAATTTTGCAAAATAAGCAAGTGGTTATAAAATATTCATTTTTCGGGGAATATTCGTTTGGTCGTGGAATATTCTTGCTTGTCTGGGGAATATTCGTACGACGGCGCAGCCTTGTGTGGCCCCATAACGGAAAGCGATTGGATGAAGAAAATGACAAGTATAAGTTAGTTATAAATAACGCGTAGTTGTTACCGTTAATACTGTTGGAATACCCGGTGATTAAAATACAGTAGCACACGATATTGCACCAATTATTAATTCTTACGTAAGAAGGCACTACTCAATAATTGTTACAGTAGTTATTGTTCAATATTTTATTTTATTGATTCAATAATTGTTGCATTGATATTTTATATTATTGTTGTTTCAATAATTGTTGCTGCATAGTATTTTTCCATTATCAGATCAATAATTCATATTATTTGAATAATATTATTAATATAACATTATTGGCAATGTCTAGAAAGTTCTGTCTAAGGAGAGGTTTGGTCATCTAATTGCGCGCCAGTAAGGAGAAATCCTTATTGGAAAGCCCCCTCTTCCTGGAACGGCCTGGTTGTCATAAATGTGATCTGTAATATTATTTGTGAATAATTAATTATTGATTCATATGATAAGGAAATATTTATTTTATGTGGATATAAATGAGGGATATATTTTTGTGGTTAAAAATGAAGGAGTTAATGTTGAGGTGTTTTATCAGTATTTTAATCGGAATGGATGTATTAAAAATCAAATCAGGGTTTTTTGAGAAATATTGCGGGTGTTATAAATTTTAATCCGACCGTTGGATCGTGGTAATTTTTGGATATGTTATACATATATAAGTTGAGTATATGTCCACAAATTTTGAACCGTTAAAAATGAACGTATGATTTATTATGAATTTTATATACGAGATGACTGGTTCAGAAATTGTTGAATTTTTCGGAGTTTATCATTTTGATGGAAAATTCTAGAATTGGTGGGCCCCACTTGTGGTTGGTGAAGAAATGTGCTGAATTATATTTCAAATGTGGTGGGTGGGAATAGTAGCAGGTAAAGCCATCAGGTTGCAGGTCAAACCTACTAAAATTTTCCTATAAATAGAGGGCTAAGTTAGAATTGAAAATCACACCAGAAACAAGTTTTCTCTCTTTCTCTCTCTAGATTATTGAGTGTATTTTGTGAGTATTTAGATACTTTGAGAGTTTCTATTCATCAGAGCAAGTTTCTTTCAGCCTTATACCGTTATTCCGACCAGAAGTACAGATATCTTGAGGTAAGGGATATATTTATTTCTTCTTAAATGATATTATTTTCTTCAATATCATTATGCTGAAATATTGACATGAGTTTTTTATCAAATTTGGAACTTTTTGTGTCGGGGTTACTATTCACGTATACGGCACTATTCACGTATACCGTACTATTCACGAATACAGCACTATTCACCGAAAAAATAAAATTTTTTCTTTTTTGTCCAAGATGTCTATTATGGTTACTATCTTTGATTGTATCCATGTTTTGATCTTTATTTTTGAATTCTGCTTCACAATTAATTATTATGAAGTATTATTGATCTTGGATAAACTGTTATACGAATCCCTACTATTTGTCCTTCTGTCTCATTGGATTCGTTCTCTTTAAGATATTTTTCATCATCCTCAGTCCTAAATGATGATATTAATGAATATCTTTGGCCTGTAGTGCAAAGATGTATGATTACTTGATGAATATCTTTGGCATGTAGTGCAAAGATGAACAGGTGTTGAGATGAACATGACTGACATGTGATACAAATGAATATCTTTGGCCTGTAGTGCAAAGATGAATATTTGGATAAAAATGATTATTAATTGATGTTACAGGGATAAAATATTGATGATGGACTTTTAAATCTTAGAAGATAGTAGAATTCTTTCTCTACTTGACTCTTATAATGTTTGCTGTTTCCGCTGCAGTTTTGATCTAAAACTTGTTGTCGATTAAATTCTATCAGATTTTTCCCTGTTGAAGACTAATGATAATTTGTTTGTATATTATCTTAGTCATAATATTCTTTACTGGGCTAGTTGAGCTCACCCTTTTCCTTTTTGTTCCATTTTTCTTCTCGGTAGGTGAGAACATAGCAGGATCTAGTCGGGGTATGGAGTGATGGTTCTAGAAAGATGTTTTAGCAGTCCTCACTATTTCTGTAAAATAGTGTTTGAATAATTGTAATGAGGATTTATTTGAGTGTGGATATTGTCTAGAAGACAATATTTGTATTTAAACTCACAGTATGTGTTGTCGTATTTTGCACGACATTTGTATTATTGAAGTTGTAGTTTGCTTTCTGTACCATGTATTTGGCGACTCAGAATGAGTGTTGTATACCTATTTTGGGGGCATCACAGTCATCTTCCCCGAAGTAAAGTATCCCTCCCTGTTTATATATACCCGCTTTATAAATAGAGATACATATAATGTGTGTGTGTTGGGGGTGGTGTTGTGTGTATGTGTTTGTTTGTGTATCCCTGCCATTACTAAGACACAACATTGATCAATAAAAGAGCATTTGCTCAACCCCCTTCCCCAAAAAAAAAACTAAAAAAAAGGGGTTAAGTTCAGATGACCACCTGGGGTTTAAGCGTTTTCCCACTTAACCACTTGTAGTCAGTAAAGCTACATTTAAACTCCCGACTTTTTGAGTTGAAGTGAATAACTACATTATGTCATAACTCTGTTACTTAAGTTGGATAAAGACTTAATTACCCTCCTTATATATAAAGGACATATGAGAGAACATTCGAGTAATTTCATGTTACTCTCTCATCCTTTCTGAAATAATTTCATGGTACTCTCTCATCCTTTCTGACATAATTTCTATACCAACATTTTAATCGATATTTAATTTATTCTACTCACCAATATCAATTATCACAAGATTGTATATATAATTTTCATCAATTATAGAAATGTAGTACAGTACAGAGGGCGGAGCATTATTCTTAAAAAGTGAGTTTAAAAATCCTTTTGTTTTTGTAATATCAATGTTTGTAGAAAATACTACAAATGTAGAATAATTATTTCAAATGATTAAATTTTAATAAACCTGAACATTGAAACTAAATTAGTGGGAAAAAAATTTTGGTACCAAAATGCCAAGTCCATGCCAATTCTTCACCCAGCTACTCTGTTTTAATGACTACTCTATTTTGGTACCACCATTACCAAATGACTACTAGAAGATCGCCACTCAAATTATCCTTACTCTATATGCACCCTCCATAGCAAACTATGCATAGACTGGCCATATATTTGGACCAGAGCACACTATAATGATCAGGGTCAATTAACAACTATTACTATTACTCAATTTTAATGTCCGACCAAGCTAATGAAAAACTTTTTCTCACTACGACATCCTTACCTCAATCACTCTCTTCCTCATGCAATCCACCCTCTTCATTCTGATCAACACTCCTCAAATTAACATCACTAGCAGAGAAACCACGTCATCCCATTGTAACAAGCTCAAGAAGCTTCCTCCTTGCATCATATACCGGATTTGGATCAATTAAGCATCCCCTCTCATAAGCTTCTCTTAAGAAAATAATATGTCTCTTCCCCTTAGTCGACAGATAAAACATCTCAGGATGATCCAAGAACAAATCCCTCATATTCAAATCAATCCCAAAAACCCATTAGCAACCACCCTACAATATCCGAAAAACCCAACTGCAAAATCATTTATAAAAACAACCAAAAATGGCTCGACACCAAACAGCAATAGAAAAGCACAACAAATATAAACTAAGGTGGACAAAATCATCTTTAACTAGCACACAAACTCCATATCCAAAGCTAATCCCACAGGTACTGTTCGCACACCAACTCCAGACAACAATTTAACCTCCCTATTTTCAGACCCACCAAGAAAATCATCCAAAAAGAGACGAAGCAAAAAAAAACTAGACCATCAAGTAGAGCATCTCTTGATCATCCCTCCTCTGTTTTTGCTGACTACAGCTATCGGGCCAGCCTCGAATTCGTTTGGCCTAAGCCCGATTCAACCCCAGAGGAATTCCTGAATTATCCTCTTGATAGCTGCTCCTCTGTAGATGATGATGATTCTCTGTTCCCTGGATTGGGCTCTAAAATCGAAGAACAATCACTTGACCAAACGGTTTTTTGGCCCAACTCTTGTCACTATAGGGTCAAAAGCGACACCTTTATTGACATGAACAATAATCCAAAATTCGAAAAGCTCAGTTGGTTTGATTTGGTTTCTCAATTCGAGCTCCCTCCGATCATTCTTATCCGTGATAATTGTCGACGTCGGGATTTTTGGGTGTCCCTTTCCGTTACTTGTTCTTTGGTGTTCTCATTTTAGGTGAGATTTGTGTGAAAAAATAAGTGAAAAATGTCCGACATGTATAATGTCGACGATGGGACTGTTAAGAGTCGCCAGTTGGTTTTTTAAACTGAGAAAAGGTTTGCACCAACACAACTGAGAAAAGGTTTGCACATTGACCCAGTGATGTGACACTGATATACGGGTCAGCGAAACTGAGATTCGTTTAGGGTCCGGGGACTTGGTTATGCGGGGGGAAGGTGTTAGGCACCCCCCGACATCCGTGTTACCACGGTGACCGCCTCTTTTTAAGAAACCGTTATATGAGTGTGTGTGTGTGTGTGTGTGTGTGTGTGTGGGTCAATGTGCTGTTTATATGAAAGTTGTGTGAGGCCTTTTTCGAACCTATATACACAGGATTTGAATTTATGTAAAAATTCAGTTTTTAGCAAGATATGGCAATGATGTTTTATAAAAGAGGTTTTTTCCAAACCCTGATGCTCAATAGGAATTGAGGCCTTTTACACTTCCATTTTTATTAAGTGAGCGGCTGGATTGATTTTATTTGACGAATGCGAGGCATCCGTATGAAAAATAATATATATATATATATATATATATATATATACATACAAAAATAATGCTGACTTCCTCATGGGTATGGAAACTATCTGAGGAAATACAGACATCGCAGAATAATTTACAAGCTGCTTACAGCTGAAAATGTCGTCCATCACGGGAACCGAATCTAGATCCAATGGGATGAATCTGTGATCACATGATTCCTAGGCGCTCAAAATATTGCAATTTGTATAAAAGCAATAAGCAGGTATATATATAAAAGCGATAAATATATATATACAGACATGATCACTAACCACGAAGTATTTCCTTGGGGGATCAGAAATATAAATAAAGCTGTAGATACGGTCAACCGCCACGAAGGAAACTCCAGGCGGGACAGAATGTAAATAAAGATGTAAATGCGGTCAACTGCCACGAAGTAAACTCCAGGCAGGACAGATTGTAAATAAAGCTGTAAATGCGGTCAACTGCCACGAAGTAAATTCCAGGCAGGACGAAATGTAAAGAAAGCTGTAAATGCGATCAACTGCCACGAAGGAAACTCCAGGCAAGACAAAGTAAATATATATATATAATATATATATATATATATATATATATATATATATATATATATATATATATATATTAAAGCAGTAAACGCTCTAGACCGAAGTCTAGGCTCATCGAACAAAGTCCGACACACAGTTGATATATATATATATATATAAGTATATATATATGTTAAAACAGTAAACGCTCCAGACCGAAGTCTAGGCTCAATCGAGGCATAACTCGATAATGTTAGTCAATATATATATAAATATAGATATATATAATATATATATATAAAGACTGAAAGGAAACCACGGACCGAAGTCCGGACAAAAGCAAGCAACACGACTCTCAACGTGTAGAAGGGTGTGTGCACAGATGAAGAGAAAGACTCTAAAGTGTGTGAGAAGGCTTATAGCTGACTGATAAAAAGGGCTTCTATATCTTTATAGTGGGTAAACACTGGACTTTTGTGGGTACAAAAGGGCTATATATGAGCTCACAGGTGTTTGAAAGTGGGAAAATCCACTGTATGGCGAGTGCAGAGCAAATTGTGCAGGGTTTCCCCGTCTTTTTTCTCTTAGAAATCAGCACCCCAAGCCTCTTATTTATAGGCAAAGGGTGCCGTAGGTGTACCTGCGGCTCAGCCGCAGGTGTACCAGAGGCGAGTCGAGTCGGCCCGGTTCCGTCGGGTCGGGTCATCTCGAAGTACGTGCACTCAGACAATGTAATGTCCACTCGAATTTTGAGAAGTGTAATCTGGGCATCCGTTTGGAGGTATTCTGGACCTATTTCAGACCGCTGTTGTCGAGAGTTGTACGATGGCATGGGATTAGAGTTTGTACGAAGTCTTTGAAGATGGGACGATGTCCTCCGGTCTTCAAGCTTCAACTTTCATCCGTTACCCCGCACAATAGTCACTCGGGATTGGTTAGGCTTGTGGGACATTGTTGCGTAGAGACGAGACGTGGCATCGTGTTGGACGAGATGTCGATGTTGCCCCTCACCGGTGTTACTGCCGGATTGGGCTGATAAGCAGACGTTGCTCAGACTTCTCTGAGATTGGATTGATGCATTTGTTGAACGTCCTCATTGTCATCTTTGAGGTGTGCCTGTCTTCCCAATGTTATTGCCGGGTTTGTACAGTGTATCTCGTTGTGAGTGCCGAGATTTAAGCTGATAGCATTTGTAACAAGCATTTCTGGGGTTAATGTCGAAACTGCATTCCCATGGTTGGGATTGGTTGGGATTGAGACTGGATATCTCGGGGTTATCTTCGAGATTAATCGGTCTTCTCTGGTGTGTGTTTCGGTATTGTATCTGCAGGTCTGGGGTTTAGATCCGAGGTTGAAACCGTTACTCCCAGATTGCGATCCGGGGTTGATGCTAAACTTCCGGTAGTATCCGGTATTGATTTGGATTGTCTTTCAGGGTTCTCTCTTAAAAGACGAATCTGTCCTCCTGTAATGTTAGTAACAGTAGTACAGAAAATTTTGAGTGTCTACAGATGCCCCTCTTTATCGTACTCATGAATGGCGATGCATGGGTAGGATAAAGAATCCTAGACACTTGAAACGCAACAAGATAAACATGGTACTATGGATAGCAACATGATCCAAATGTATGATGCATGTGTACGGGGTTGTGGCCCAGCATGTTGGGGATGATTGCTGGTTCCCTGTTGCTTCAACTGGGGATTGGCAATACTGACCAGATCTGATGTGCAAGCCGAATCCGTGAGGATATTGGTGTTGGAGTTATCACCCAATTCCTGTGTTCTTGATAACGACTTGATACTGAAGGGGTATCTCTTATGTGTAAGAGACCTGTGGGGATAAAGCTTGATCTATTTGAGGATGTGTATAACATATTCCATCATCTATCCTCTTTGATAATGTTGACCTCTCCTGGTTAGTATCGCCAGAATACACCATGATTCTGTTGGATTTACTGCCAACAGCAAATGCTGTCAGGGATTCCTGACCTTCGTTGACTTGTGAACCAACGGTTGAAACATCCTGTGGGATATGCTGTCAAGGTTGCTTGACATTCGCTGACGTGTAGATCAACGGCTTAAACTCTGTGAGGAGATCGTCAAGGTTGCTTGACATTTGCTGATGTGTAGATCAACGGAGCATTGCGTTGTGACCCCCACCGGGGATCCGCTGGGGAATATGAGCAGCTGGGTGTGAGAACCTTGAACAGCTCTATAGCTCTGACAGGTTTAAACGCTATCGGCTGAAATGATGTCAAGGTTGCTTGACCCTCGTTGATATGTGTGTCAACGGATGAACATGTTGTAACCCCCACCGGGGATATACGTTGTAACCCCCGTCGGGGACTCACGTTGTAACCCCCATCGGGGATTCACGTTGTAACCCCCGCCGGGGACTCACGTTGTAACCCCCGTCAGGGACTCACGTTGTAACCCCCGTCGGGGACTCACGTTGTAACCACCGTTGGGGACTCACGTTGTAACCCCCGTCGGGGACTCACGTAGGGTAGCGACCCGGAGTCGGCGGCATCGGACCTATGTAAGGTATTGTCAAATGTGTTTTGCGACAACTGAGGTCATTGGCAAAGTATACCTTGTGTTCAGGCGACTACCAATGAGTGATGTGCAGATTCAAAGTCTCATCTGAGAAGACCAGGATTGTATGCTGTTTTGCTCAATCGCGTGGCGTTTTTATTCTCGATTTGACCTTTCTAGCCCGTAAGGACTCCATTTCAACTCGAACTGGACCGAGCCGGAGGGGTGGGACCCACATAGAAGAGCCGCAGGTACACCTGCTGTAGCCGCAGATAGGCCTGCGGCCAGGCGTGGATGATAAATCACAGCAGGTTTTACTTCACAAGTCACTTTTAACTTGTTTCACTTTAGAAAAACCGCAAGCCACTTCCAGATCTGCTGAGTTCGGGCTGCTTTCTGCAAATTTTGTCACCGTACAAGTGTTCTACACTATTCTGGTAACGTATGCATGTATTTTCTTCAGTTTCTGTCCGTTAGATTGTGAGATATCGCACGAAATGCATCTAAACACATAGTAGTGATTATGTATACACAAATGACTTGATAAAAAATATTCAACACAGTAAATGTTAGTATTAAACCATGCTGAACATAATGATGTGAAAAAATTTGACTTCTGAGACAGTCAAATTGGCACATTTTTCAGCTATTTTTTGTCCTATTTGAGGTCCAATGAGCAAAAGGTATAAAGGCAAGATACTCCTATCATTGAGGTTGGCCTTATGCATGATGAGCTTAATTTTTAATGCATATATTATGTATATGACTTTGGGGCAGGTGTGCTACTGAATGGCCACCTAGACATGCATGTGCGCATGTGGATAGTCCTATTTTCAAAGGGGACTATTGTAAGACCCCAACTTTTATAAATAAAGATGAATTTTCTATAAATATTATTTTTAAATATTATGGAGTAAATTTAATATAATATTATTGTTGTGGGTAATATTTATAAATTTTGCAAAGTATGCAAGTTGTCATATAATATTCGATTGGTCGGGGAATATTCGTTTTAACAGAGAATATTCGTACAACAGCACAATCATTGGTGGACCCCACAACGGAATTATTGTCGGATTAAGAAAATGACAAAAATACTTTATGAAATTAACGGCGGAAGTTTTACCGTTAATACTGTTGAACTACTCGGTAGTAAAAGTACAGTAATACGCGTGGTTGCATAGTAGCACACGGTATTGATTATTGATGCTTACGTGAGAAGTCACTCAGCTATACTCAATTATTGCTATAGTAATTACTGCATCATATCTCTTATAATATTGATTCAATTATTGTCACAGTATCATCTGTATAATATGTTATATTATTAAATCAATAATTGAGACGACAAGTTATAAATGATTAATAATTGTTAAAAGATTAAATATGTGTTGATTAAAAATAAAATGATTTGTGGTAATATTTATTCAATATTTGATGTATAAAAAGAGTCTGTTATGAGACGTTTGTGGTAAGTTTGGTTACTTTATGAGGGGCCCATATGTCATCATCTAAGAGTCCCTTCGTCAATAGTAATTACCTTCGTTAATAGTAATTATCTTCATCAATAGTAATTACCTTCGTCAATAGTATTTACCTTTGTCAATAGTAATTACCTTCGTCAATAGTTCAATAGTAATTACCTTCGTCAATAGTATTTACCTTCGCAAATAGTAGTTATCTCTTCAATATTACCAAGAGTCATTTTGACCCTTCGTTAAGACCAAGAGCTACTCTCAGTTTTTCTATAAATAGAGGCTTAGTGCTTCATTATTTTTCACGAATTCATTCAAGCTATAGAGAGAGAAAGTATAGAGAGAATAAGAGAGAAAGAAGAAGAGTATTCTGTTACTACACTACTACAATATTCAATCTACTACTAATGTAAAGGGTGTTATTCTTTCTTATTCACGAAGAAAGCTATTGTTATTCCATTGCTTATTATTCTGTCGGAATAACCTGTATACGCGGTTTACCCTATACTTGGTGACATTCTTCTATTATTCTGTTGGAACATCCTGTCTGTGTTTTTTACACCGGACCTGGTTCCGTCTTTATTATTATTCTGTTGGAACATGCTGTCTATGTGTTTTACACCGGACCTGGTTTCGTCTTTATTATTATTCTGTTGGAACATCCTGTCTGTGTGTTTTACGCCGGACCTGGTTCCATTCTTTATTATTCTGTTGGAATATCCTGTCTGTGCGCTTTACGCCAGACCTGGTTCTATTATTTATTATTCTGTTGGAATAACTTGCATGTGCGATCTATCGCATGCATGGTGATTTCTTTTGTTATTCCATTCTTTATTATACTCAGTTGGTTAAAACTTTGACTTCTATACTTCATGAAATTAGTGGAATATCCTTGATATTTGCGCTTCATCTAGTATCTTTTCATGAAAATATTCTTCTGAGCATTCTTGAATTTTACACCACAAAACAGTATCATGTTGACAATTTGGACATTATTAGTTCCTGGATAAATTAATTCTTGAACTTGTTTTATTGAATTCTTATATCATTGTCATCATCCTCATATTTATAATTTTTTAAAGTCATCTGTGGCCTGTAGTGCATAGATGGACTTGGTATGATTATGACCAGGGATTATTCGGTGTAATCATGACCGTAATGTTACAAATGATGTGGTAAAAGTTCTCATTGGCCCGTAGTGCATTGATGGATAGTTGTTGGCATGATCATGACCATTAATAAATACACAAATATTCTTGGCCCGTAGTGCCTGGATAATCTGTGGTCGTGATACTAAAGAATATCCTTGGCCGTAGTGCAGGGGTGATTCGATGATGTGGATTATTTATTAAGCTGAGTCCCAGCGATAACAGTGTTGAAAAATCTTTTAAATCATAGAAGATAGTAGATTTTATTCTCTACTTGACTCTTCTAATGGATTGCTTGTTCCGCTGCAGTTAAATTTGACATTTATTATATTTTATCAGTTTAACACTGTTGAAGGCTAATGATAAGTTATTCTGCATTATCTTAGTCATAATATTTCTTACTGGGCTAGTTGAGCTCATCCTTTCTTTCACTGTTCTCTTCAGGAAATGAGAATATAGCTGGGACGAGTCGGGGAACGGAGTGATGGACCAGATGATAGTATTAGTAGTCCTCACTATTCTGTAAAATAGTGTGATAATAATGTAACGAGGACTCCTTTTGAGTTTGAATAATCTCTAGAAGACAATATTTGTATTCAAACTCACAGCATATGTTTTGTCGTATTGTATACGACAATTGTATTATTAAGTTATATTTCAATTCTGTACCATGTATCTGACGACCGAAGATGGGTGATGTATACCTAATTTTGGGGGCGTCACAGTTGGTATCAAAGCTTAGGGATATGATCCCTGGCTAAGATGTGAGAATAGTACTAGGAGGGGAGAGACGGGGAATTCCTTAGCTAGTATGACCTACCTAAGTTTATGTGGTATTTAATTGGTCGGTCAGAATATAGTATGTTACATGTCAATTAACCTTTTATTTTGTGGCAGTGTCTGAAAATGGCATCCGAGAATGTTGAGAATAGCAATAGAGCACAGGCAACCGTTGATTCACCACATATCAATAATCAGGATAATGTTCATCAGGAAGGCGACAATCCTCATGCAAATAACAACACTGATCAAATGATGAATGATCAAATGTTCAGAGGCTTTATCCAATTCATGCAACAGCAGGCGAAAGTGGCTCCCGTCCAAAACGTAGGTGGAAACACTGAAAACTCTCGGGCGGTCACCGCTAAACAGTTCAAGGAGCTGGGACCACCGGAGTTTAAGGGAGAGCCAAAACCACTTATGGCAGAAGCATGGATAAAGTAGATCACCAAGATATTTGATGTCTTGGGATGCTCCGAGGAGAAAAAGGTTCTCTTTGCCGCCTTTATGTTGCACGGAGAGGCAGATTACTGGTGGGAATCGGTAAAACGTACTCAACCTGTTGTACTGAAGAGATCTTGGGAGAAGTTCCAGGAGCTGTTCAACGACAAATACTTTCCTGAAAGTATTCGCCACATGAAGGAGGTGGAGTTTATCAAGTTGGAACAAAACAATATGTTCGTGTCGCAATACGAGGCAAAATTTGCGGAGTTATCCCGGTTTGCGTCCCACTTGGTGGATAATGAAGAGAGAATGGCACGAATGTTTTTAAGAGGTTTGAAGTCGAAGATACGTCAACATCTTATTTCTCATAAACTGTGTTTATATTCAGATGTTGTAAATAGGGCTCAGTTGGTGGAGCGTGATAACGAGTCAACGCAACCAAAAGAGAGCAGCCGGCAAAATGATAATATAAGTGGGAGCAGTCATCGAAGCGGTGACAACAAGCGTGGAGGAAATCAACAGGCCAGAAATGGTAACCACTTCGGTGGTAATCAGGGCCAAAACAATAAGTATGGACATTTCAAGAATAGGAGATTCAACAATGATAGAAAGACGTCAGCACCAGCACCCGTTGTTAAGGAAGGAGAAAGACCACCTATCATATGCTTTAAATGCGGAGGGGAGGGACACATCAGTCCAAACTGCGCGATGCCATCCAAAGCATGTTATAATTGTGGAAGAGAAGGTCATTTAGCCCGATTTTGTCGTTCACCGAAGACAAATTCAGCTAGGATGGAGGCACCAAAGGACGTCCCAGAAAAGTCAAAGCCGGTAGTGCAAGGGAGAGCGTTTGTTGTGACCTCCCAGAAAGCAAGGAACCCGAATGAGGTCATCACGGGTAAGCTTATCATAAACTCTAACGAAGTCTATACTTTATTTGATACCGGTTCTACCCATTCTTTTATTTCTCCTACTTGCGCTCATCGATTAAATTTGACTCCGGAGAAATTAGACTTTGACTTATCTGTGGAAACTCCGTTGGGAGAAACCTTCATTACATCCACTGTTTATAAGTCTTGTTTGGTTCAAATCGGTACCCTCACATTACCTATCGATCTTATTTCATTGAAATTACTTGCATTTGATGTGATTCTAGGAATTGATTGGTTAGCTACTCATTATGTAAAAATTGATTATTTTCGTAAGGTTGTTAGCTTTCATATTCCTAATCAACCTATTATGCGAATTCAAGCGACCAAACCATTAAAATCAATCACGGTCATCTCAAGCCATTAAGCTATTCGTTTATTGAAAAATGAATGTCAAGCTTTCTTAGCTCATGTCACAGATCTAAACAAAAATACGTCAGCTTTGAATGATATTTCTGTTGTTAATAAATTTCCTGACGTATTTCCCGAAGAACTTCCTGGCCTACCCCCTGAGCGTGAAATTGAATTTTGTATCGACCTTGAACCCGATACAAAACTAATTTCCAAAGCCCCATATCGAATGGCTCCTATTAAACTTCAGGAGTTAAAGACCCAACTGCAGGAATTGTTAGACATTGGCTTTATTTGTCCTAGTATTTCTCCTTGGGGTGCTCCTGTTCTATTCGTAAAGAAGAAAGATGGGAGTATGCGACTTTGTATTGATTATCGGGAGTTAAATCATGTCACCATCAAAAATAGGTATCCATTGCCACGTATTGATGACCTGTTTGACCAGTTGCAAGGAGCCAAATTCTTTTCAAAGATTGATCTTCATTCCGGATATCACCAATTGAAGATTAGAACCGATGACATTCCAAAGGCGGCTTTCAGAACTCGGTACGGGCATTATGAATTCCTAGTCATGTCCTTTGGATTGACTAATGCTCTTGCTACCTTCATGAAAATGATGAACCGAGTATTCAAGGAATATTTGGATCACTTTGTGGTCGTCTTTATTGATGACATCCTTATTTATTCCAAAAGCCGTGAAGATCATGAGCAACACTTGAGGTTGACACTCCAAAAGCTTCGTGAATATAAGCTTTATGCCCAGTTGAAGAAATGCGAGTTCTGGCTTGAGGAAGTAGCATTCCTTGGGCACATGGTATCAAGTCATGGAATATCTGTTGACCCAGCAAAGATTGAAGCTATTCAAAGCTGGGAGAAACCTAAATCAGTGACCGAAGTACGTATCTTTCTCGGTTTAGCTGGTTATTATCGGAGATTCGTGGAAGGATTATCTCGAATCGCTACTCCATTGACTCAGCTGACTCGGAAAGATACAAAGTTCGGTTGGAGCGAAGAATGTGAGTAGAGTTTTCAAGAACTCAAGAGAAGACTCATTTCAGCACCTGTTCTGACAATACCATCTGGCTCGAAGGGATTTGTCATCTACAGTGATGCTTCGGGCAAAGGGTTGGGATGTGTTCTCATGCAACATGCAAAAGTCATAGCCTATGCCTCAAGACAACTCAAAGAATATGAGAGGAATTATCCTACTCATGATCTAGAGTTGGCAGCTGTTGTCTTCGCACTAAAGATTTGGAGGCATTACTTGTATGGGGAGAAGGTGGAGATCTTTACGGATCATAAAAGCCTCAAATATTTCTTCACTCAAAAGAAACTTAACATGCGACAACGACGTTGGCTTGAACTGTTGAAAGATTATGATCATACCATCCAATACCATCCTGGAAAAGCGAACGTGGTAGCTGACGCATTGAGTAGAAGATCATATGCGGGTACGAGTGCAATATTGACAACACAAAGCCCATTTTGTGTGACTTGCAAAGGATGGAGATAGAGTTAAAGACTCCAAGGACCCATGTGATGATGGCGAATATACGAGTAGAACCGACTTTAATTGATAAAGTTAAAGCTGCTCAAGCTACAGACCTGGAGCTGATGCGTATGAGAAAAAAAGTGCAAGAAGGTGCTATGCCGGAAGCAAGAATCGATGAAGAATGAATACTTCGAGTCAACTCCAGACTTTGTGTTCCTAACGACCCTGATTTAAAGTATAAAATCATGATGGAGGCGCACAACACACCGTCTGTAATCCATCCTGGGAGTACCAAAATGTATCATGATATTCGTCATACATTTTGGTGGAGCAATATGAAGAGAGAGATAGCGTTATTTATCTCAAGGTGTCTAACTTGTCAACGAGTTAAAGCGGAGCATTAAGTACCAAAAGGTCCATTGCAACCTCTTGAAATTCCAGAATGGAAGTGGGAGCACATTACCATGGATTTCGTTACCGATCTTCCTAAGGTTTCTCAAGACATAGATCCGATTTGGATCATTGTTGATAGATTGACCAAGTCTGCTCATTTCTTATCGATACGAGAAACTTATACACTTGAACGTCTTGCTCGTATGTACATAAACGAGATTGTAAGACTGCATGGTATGCCGGTATCCATAGTTTTTGATCGAGACCCAAGATTCACTTCACAATTTTGGGTTAGTTTGCAAAAAGCTATGGGCACAGACTTACGATTTAGCTCGGCATATCATCCTTAGATGGACGGACAATCGGAGAGGACTATTCAAACTCTTGAAGATCTATTAAGACTCTGTGTCCTTGATTTTAAGGGAAGTTGGGACAAGTTCTTACCATTGGTGGAGTTTTTTTACAACAACAGTTATCAAGCAAGTATTGGCATGGCTCCATTCAAAGCGTTGTATGGAAGAAAGTGTCGTTCTCCAGTATGCTGGGATGAGGTGGGTGAAGCAACGTTGTTGGGACCGGAGTTGGTACGTATGACTACGGAAAAGATTCAAACTATCCAACAACGTATAAAAACCTCACAAGACCGACAAAAGAGTTATGCTGATCTTCATCGAAAGGATGTGAAATTCGATATTGGAGATCATGTGTTGTTACGTGTTGCTCCATGGAAAGGAGTTACAAGATTTAGAAAGAGAGGAAACCTCAATCCTCGATTCATCGGTCTATTTTTAATTCTCGATCTAGTAGGAACTGTGGCCTATAGACTCGTTTTACCGCCAAGTATGTCTTGTGTTCATAACGTTTTTCACATATCCATGTTACGTAAATATGTGAAAGACCCGAACCACATTATTGAGTTAGAACCGAACGAAATAGCGGAAAATTTGACGTATGAAGAGGTTCCTGTTCAAATCTTAGATAAGAAGGAACATATTCTACGCTCCAAGGTTATACCTCAAGTCAAAGTTTTGTGGAGAAACCACGATGTTGAGGAAATGACCTAGGAGTTAGAATCTGAAATGAAGTCAAGGTATCCTTACCTCTTCGATATACCAGGTACGTACCCTAATTTCGAGGGCAAAATTTCATAAGAAGGGGAGGTTGTAAGACCCCAACTTTTATAAATAAAGATGAATTTTCTATAAATATTATTTTTGAATATTATGGAGTAAATTTAATATAATGTTATAGTTGTGGGTAATATTTATAAATTTTGCAAAGTATGCAAGTTGTCATATAATATTCGATTGGTCGAGGAATATTCATACAACGGCACAATCATTGGTGGACCCCACAACGGAATTATTGTAGGATTGAGAAAACGACAAAAATACTTTATGAAATTAACGGCGGAAGTTTTACCATTAATACTGTTGAACTACTCGGTAGTAAAAGTACAGTAATACGCGTGGTTGCATAGTAGCACACGGTATTGATTATTGATGCTTACGTGAGAAGTCACTCAGCTATACTCAATTATTGCTACAGTAATTACTGCATCATATCTCTTATATTATTGATTCAATTATTGTCACAGTATCATCTGCATAATATGTTATATTATTAAATCAATAATTGAGACGACAAGTTATAAATGATTAATAATTGTTGAAAGATTAAATATGTGTTGATTAAAAATAAAATGATTTGTGGTAATATTTATTCAATCCTTGATGTATATAAAGAGTCTGTTATGAGACGTTTGTGGTAAGTTTGGCTACTTTATGAGGGGCCCATATGTCATCATCTAAGAGTCCCTTCGTCAATAGTAATTACCTTCGTTAATAGTAATTACCTTCGTCAATAGTAATTACCTTCGTCAATAGTATTTACCTTTGTCAATAGTAATTACCTTCGTCAATAGTAATTATCTTCGTCATTAGTAATTACCTTCATCAATAGTAATTACCTTCGTCAATAGTATTTACCTTCGCAAATAGTAGTTATCTCTTCAATATTACCAAGAGTCATTTTGACCCTTCGTTAAGACCAAGAGCTACTCTCAGTTTTTCTATAAATAGAGGCTTAGTGCTTCATTATTTTTCACGAATTCATTCAAGCTATAGAGAGAGAAAGTATAGAGAGAATAAGAGAGAAAGAAGAAGAGTATTCTGTTACTACACTACTACAATATTCAATCTACTACTAATGTAAAGGGTGTTATTCTTTCTTATTCACGAAGAAAGCTATTGTTATTCCATTGCTTATTATTCTGTTGGAATAACCTATATACGCGGTTTACCCTATACTTGGTGACATTCTTCTATTATTCTGTTGGAACATCCTGTCTGTGTTTTTTACACCGGACCTGGTTCCGTCTTTATTATTATTCTGTTGGAACATGCTGTCTATGTGTTTTACACCGGACCTGGTTTCGTCTTTATTATTATTCTGTTGGAACATCCTGTCTGTGTGTTTTACGCCGGACCTGGTTCCATTCTTTATTATTCTGTTGGAATATCCTGTCTGTGCGCTTTACGCCAGACCTGGTTCTATTATTTATTATTCTGTTGGAATAACTTGCATGTGCGATCTATCGCATGCATGGTGATTTCTTTTGTTATTCCATTCTTTATTATATTCAGTTGGTTAAAACTTTGACTTCTATACTCCATGAAATTAGTGGAATATCCTTGATATTTGCGCTTCATCTAGTATCTTTTCATGAAAATATTCTTCTGAGCATTCTTGAATTTTACACCACAAAACAGTATCATGTTGACAATTTGGACATTATTAGTTCTTGGATAAATTAAATCTTGAACTTGTTTTATTGAATTCTTATATCATTGTCATCATCCTCATATTTATAATTTTTTAAAGTCATCTGTGGCCTGTAGTGCATAGATGGACTTGGTATGATTATGACCAGGGATTATTCGGTGTAATCATGACCGTAATGTTACAAATGATGTGGTAAAAGTTCTCATTGGCCCGTAGTGCATTGATGGACAGTTGTTGGCATGATCATGACGATTAATGAATACACAAATATTCTTGGCCCGTAGTGCCTGGATAATCTGTGGTCGTGATACTAAAGAATATCCTTGGCCGTAGTGCAGGGGTGATTCGATGATGTGGATTATTTATTAAGCTGAGTCCCAGCGATAACAGTGTTGAAAAATCTTTTAAATCATAGAAGATAGTAGATTTTATTCTCTACTTGACTCTTCTAATGGATTGCTTGTTCCGCTGCAGTTAAACTTGACATTTATTATATTTTATCAGTTTAACACTGTTGAAGGCTAACGATAAATTATTCTGCATTATCTTAGTCATAATATTTCTTGCTGGGCTAGTTGAGCTCACCCTTTCTTTCACTGTTCTCTTCAGGAAATGAGAATATAGCTGGGACAAGTCGGGGAACGGAGTGATGGACCAGATGATAGTGTTAGTATTCCTCACTATTCTTTAAAATAGTGTGATAATAATGTAACGAGGACTCCTTTTGAGTTTGAATAATCTCTAGAAGACAATATTTGTATTCAAACTCATAGCATATGTTTTGTCATATTGTACACGACAGTTGTATTATTAAGTTATATTTCAATTATGTACCATGTATCTGACGACCCAAGATGGGTGATGTATACCTAATTTTGGGGGCGTCACAACTATGGCGAAATTTTTTCAAATGCAAGCATTGGGTGGTCATGCATTCTAACTCTATTATATGTGAAAGTAAATGCATGCATGCATATAGTCATATAATGCATTTTAGAAAGCTCCAGGTAAGGAAATACCACACCCTTTCTGAGGTGATTTGGAGATTTGTTATCCAGATATTATGGATCCGGATCAGCCAGCAGTTCTTACAGGACCGCCTCTGGCGCACGGCGGAGGGCTTCTGAAGTGCCTCGTCCCCGTTCTGTCAGACAGCCTCGTCGGTTGGTGGAGGTTGTGATTCGTCCCGTCCAGGTAGAGGTTCCCGACATTGAGGACGAGGAGGTGGATATTGAGGATCCCGCTCCTGCTGTACATATCCCTCGTAGGGAGCTTCCGAGCATCCAGGTGGTGAACCCAGAGTTATTAGGTGATTTAGGTAGACACCCATCGATGTACTTGCATGCTAACGAGGTACCACGTTAGACTTTATCTTCCTTCTTTCCTATTGATGAGGATAAAAAGGGTCCTGATGTTGATCTGCGATTCATGCAGGTTTCAGGTTTTACACAGCCTCGGGGGAACTGGTTTAGCATCCACTCCATGTACCAGGCGCTTCATCTTGATTATAGAGCAGTAGTGCATGAGTGGGGATTTGAGGCATTTTTCTCCATCCTTCCCCGCCGTTGTCCCTGGGGTTATCTCAAGGCATTGTCTGAGCCATCGTTTCATCAGACTCAGTCACTCGACCTGCTGGATTGCGAGGTGATGATGACGCCTATGGATTGGCGATTTATCATAGGCATGGGGTTTGGAGGGGAGCCAGTGCCTTGCATGGCGAATATCACCCCTACTGCCGTCCGGTCCTTGTTAGGAGTTCCAGTGGGTGCGCTCAAAGGTAGGACTGTCCGTTCAGGTCCTTTGAGCGTAGATGTTATGAGCGGGCTATTGAGTGTGCCCATGCCTGATGATGTCAGGATCAGGGATCGCGTTCTGCGGCAATTGTTCCTGATAATCATTCGAGGCTGCTTCATAGTAGATAACTCTTCCACGGTATCTTTCGCTCTGGTCAGCGCCACACGCGATGTGGACCGTATAGGAGAGTACGATTGGGGCTCTTACACCTTTGCCAATTTCTTCCGGGGCATGCGTCTGCGCTCACAGGGTTTGACCGAGGCTTGGCTAGGATTTTACCCGTTTCTGCTGGTGAGTATTTCTCTTGTCTTTTTTCTTTCACAGGTTAAGAGTGTTTACTAATAGCAGATATTTTGCCATTGTGTTGGCAGTTTTGGGCCTATGAGAGGCTTCCATATTTACGTCCTGTGAGTGTGTTAGGCTTAGATACCTATCCACAAGGACGACGATGGCATCATTCTATCTTGCCAGAGGTCCCTGTATCAAAGGGCTTCGTTCATTGCCGTATGCAGCTGGAGTTGCTGACAGCCGACGGCATCACATGGCTTCCATACTCAGGGGATCATTTGATCATTGCTTTTAAGGATGGACACCCTACTGGAGTAGAGTATTTGATTTCCACCCGGAGATTTCCTCTCTCCACAGATGGAGGCTGGGAGCTCTATTTAGGAGAGTGTGCTATTAGGAGCACCACATTGGAGATTCGTATATCGATCTTGCCACCTGTCAGGCGTTATTGGCCTTTATCACAGTCACCCGCCATTGATATTCCATTATTGGGAGTTGACGGTTTTGATTTATCAGAGGGTACATGTACTCAGGAGATATTTCAGCGCTGGTGGCTCCCTCGCACTATTGGGGCCCAGTTCCGTGCCACACAGTTTATGGGGGACATGGTTCCTGGATCATTGATGATGACTGATTGGGTAGCTTGTGTTCGAGCTTCGACCCATATGACCCAGATTGATAGCTTGAACCGGCAGTTGGATCGGGCACAGATATTCATTCGGCATTTGGGCAGTGATCCAGCAGAGGCGGAGACATTTGTTCCTTCCAGCTCAGGTGCTGGCCCCTCAGACAACCCATTTGGTTTTTTCGGCGCAAATCCTCCCGTTTATAGGCCTGACATCCCTGTTTATAGAGATCCAGTGACTCAGGAGGAGTTACATCAGGTAGACATGATTGAGGATGTGGACATCGAGACTATTGTCTTCTTCTGATGTGTATTCTCGCTATATCTTTTGATAGGCCTCTGTTAGATACTGGATGGTTGTTCCCAATTCTCGCTATATCTTTAGATAGGCCTCTATTAGTAGTAGGGCGTTTGTGCCCCATTTTCATGTATTTGTAGCTGTGTAGAGCTGATGTATTAGATGATGATATATTTAGGAATGTATGCACCATTTTTTTATTCCTTATATCATATTTCCATCCATTTTTGGTTATGCATGTATCATGTTATGCATATGTATGTATGTCCAGAGATACTCGGTAATAACCCCTGGATGGTCTTATGACACGGCCCGCACAGATGTATTCTTCGACAGTTAGCCGTATAGATCATACCCCACCGTCAGTGGTGGCATTGGGTATGCACTCGTGGTACGATAGCATGTCACCACCAGATAGGGTGACTGTAGATATGTTATTGCAGCATACTATGACCCTTTTGGCATTTCAGGTTCCTGCAGGATTTGTAGATGGGATGCTAGAGCATTGGCTAGCTGATAGGCAGGTATTTCGCTTTGGTACCCATGAGTTGACTTCTACTCTAGAGGAGTATGCTCGTTTGACGATGCTGCCCCTGGACCGACCTTGCGTACACATGGCTTTGGGAGACATGAGTAGACGATTCATGACTCTCACCGGATTGAGGTGCAGAGTGGTGTAGGATGAGCTGACATCTGGTCATGTGATCTCTCAGCGTTTTTTGTATGACAAATTTGGTGCGGAGGATAGCTTCTCACGACATTCAGGGGATTTCACTGTGTTGGAGGATCATTGGCATTTGGCCAGAGTTGACGTACTGATACTATGTGTACTGTCATACGTGTACATGCCGCGGTACATGGATGAGATAGATATCGACGCTATCATGGCGGTGAGAGCTCTCAGGGAGGGTGGTACCATTGTACCTATGATCGTGGCAGAGACCTTGCGATCAGTGTCCTACTGCCGTACTTACCCGTCAGGTGTGTTTACTGGGAGTTCGATCATGCTATACGTGTGGTTTATGTCACACTTGCGACCAGTTGGTACCTTTAGACGGCACGGATATTGTTTCTCCCATGAGGTGGCTATGTCGTATTCCTTTTAGCCATCGGAGTGTGTGGATGCTCAGTCCTGGTCCACATTCTTGGCAGATATCAGAGATCCATTTAGCATATTGCTGTGTTCGGGGCTTTGCTCACCATACAGCTTCATTACCCATGCTCCGGGCATGGATTTCCTCCCTTTGGCTGGCTTGAGGGGCGCGACGACTTATCATCCATTGGCCATGATGTCGCAGTTCGACCAGTTCCAGGATTTTCATCCCTTCGAGGGGGCGACAGGTCAGCGCTCAGCTTCTCGATACCTCTCAGCCGAGGACCGATCTCGTGTATACGCTTGCTAGGATCAGCGTGAGCTAGCTGCTTTTCTGCCAGTCGTCCCGGTTATTCCGTAGAGTACTCCGTATGGATGGAGACAGAGGTTTTATCGGCTGCAGCAGTATTTGCAGTACCGGAGATTGAGTCAGACGATGTAGAGCCTGCAGAGGACATTGATACCTACATCGAGGAGGAGCCCGCTGCTGTGTTGCCAGCATTTCTTCCGGATTCTCCTAATACTAGTACTTTTGTGATCCAGCGCTCGGCACGGTATTTAGAGCAGAGTCTTCATCTGATGACCTATGAGAGAGATCAGATCCGATCTATGATGTCAACTGCTCTGGATGTGAGGGACGCCGCCCTATTAGAGAGAGACAAGGCATTAGCTCGTAGAGATGCTGCTGTTGTTGAGCGGGATGAGGCTAGGTCAGACAGAGACGCAGCGATAGTTGAGCGGGATAGTGTTATATCTGCCCGGGATGTGGCTGTCACAGATAGTACTGCAGCGAGGTCCCTTACCACTAGTATGATCGCAGAGATGAGTGCTTACATTGATGAGCACATGGTCATCATGCAGACAGCTTATGATCTATTGGGTCGTGTTGATATTCTCATCCAGGAGACTACAGCTTTACCTCCTTCATCTGAGAGGGACACCATGTTGGCTTTGCTACCTCGCATGTACCCTGATTTGTAGATGATCTTGTATTTACCTGCACAGACTAGCTTAGCCATTTTGTCACGTACAATTCACATTGTATATATATCAAACAACATTATATATGACAGGGAAATATATTTTTGGATCACTTCCCTTTTGATATGCCTTGCTATTTGCTTGATATTTTGCCTGCTGCTTCAAGGCTTGTGATCTTGATAAATTCTGAATTCTTCCTTGGTGGATGGACATTGAGCTGTCTCTGGATAGTTCAGAATGGATCATCGATCTATGTATATCCCCACCATCTTTGGTGTCTTGGGACTTGTTTCTGAATGGAAATGTGGAGAGGAATGTAGCTTTTCCTCTCTGAGATTTACCGCACCACAGATGGTCGCCAGTACTTCTATTTAGGAGAAGCCCAGTTAATTCCACCTCTTATGGTTTAGTATTGCTCTTCGAGGTATGACCGCAGCTTAGATGGTCGCCGAATCTCCTATTTGGCAGGAGTTCAGAAAGTTCCATCCCTTTGGTCTAAAGTCGAATAAATGTAGTGGATTGAAAGAGAATCCCAATACCCGCTGACAATGGTTTGTATTTTGGTAGGGAGTAAGACCGCACCATGAACGGCTGCCTACGTACTCCTATTAAAGAGGAGATCAGGTCTGCGTAGTTCGAACCTGGTGTAAGAGGTTCAACGATGTATATGGCTGACATGGTGTAAGAATGTTTTTGGTTGTTTTTTGTTTTTGTAAGGAAAAGAGGGTAGGAATGTTTTTGTTGTTTTTGTTTTATTGCGACCGGGCCACGTAATATGGTTGCCTACGTACTCCTATTGAAGAGGAGATCAGGTCGACGTAGTTCGCCCCTCAGGGCGAGAAGAGAAAGCGTAATCCCATGTGCAGGTCAGAATGCGGGGAGGAGAAAGTTTAATCCTAGGTTGAGGATAAACTGTAGGTACGAGAAGTTTGATCCCATGTATGGGTAGCCAAACTGCAAGTGCGAGAGGTTCGATCCACGGTGGGATGACCTATGAGTGCAAAAGAGAAAACCAGGATGCTGGCTTGAAGAGTACGTTTCCCTGAGGGGCAAAGTGTAGAAAAGTTGTATGTGGTAAAAGGGTTAAAGAACCGGAATGACTGGTGGCCTGATGATGACGCATCAGGGTGTTTGCTGGTTACTTCAGACATAATACCGTTTCACGGTGTCTGAGTTGATGAGTTGTGGAAATTCATCGCCGTCCATTTTTTGCAATCTGAGAGCGCCTCCTGTCAATACTTCTTTGACAATAAACGGGCCTTCCCAGTTAGGAGCGAATTTTCCTTTGGCCTGATCTTGATTGTCAAGAATCTTCTTCAGAACCAAATCATGTTGTTTAAACTGCCGCAGCCGAACTTTTTTGCTATAGGATCTGGAAATCCTTTGCTGGTATAGCTGACCATGGAAGATAGCCGCGGTTCGCCTTTCGTCTATCAGAGATAATTGGTGATACCTATCTTGTACCCATTGGTTTTCATCCAGCTGAGCGTCGATCAACACTCTGAGAGATTCCATGTCAACTTCTATGGGGAGCACTGCTTTCATCCCATAGGTTAAAGCATAGGGGGTTGCCCCAGTTGAAGTACGCATTGTGGTCCTGTAGGCTAACAGAGTCAGAGGCAATAGGTCAGGCCAATCTTTGTGGTTGGATAACATCTTTTGCATAATCTTCTTGATATTTTTGTTAGCCGCTTCAATAGCACCGTTCATCTTTGGATGATAGATGACAGAGTTAAGATGTTTGATGTGGAATTTACTGCATAACTCCTCCATCATTTTGTTGTTGAGGTTTTTGGCATTGTCTGACACAATCACCTCTGGTTGTCCATATCGACAAACGACATTGTTTCTGATGAAAGCAATGATGACTTCTTTAGTGACCCTGGGGAAGGAGGCTTCTTCTACCTACTTGGTGAAGTAGTCGATCATGGTGAAGATAAATTGGTGACCATTACTGGCTTTAGGCTCAATGGGCCCAATAACGTCCATTCCCCACATTGAGAAGGGCCAAGGCAAACTCATATTGTGGAGCTCCCGTGGAGGGGCGTGTATAGCATTTCCATAAATCTGGCACTGATAGCATCTTTTGACGTGGTCATGGCAATCAGCCTTGAAAGATAGCCAATAATGTCCCGTCCTGAGGACTTTCTTGACAAGGAGGGGGCCACTCATGTGGGGGCCACAGACTCCGCCATGGATTTCATCCATAAGCCTTTGGGTTTGATCTTTGTCTAGACACCTGAGGAGACCTAGTCCTGCATCTCTTTTATAGAGCGCATCTCCACTCAAGTAGAACTTCATAGCAAGTCGATGGATCCGCCTTTTCTCAGTCAAGCTCACCTCAGCGAGTGTAGATCCATCTCGCAGATATTCCTTGATATGCTGATACCAAGGAGGTTGGATGGGAGGTAGCTCATCAGATACTTCTCCAACGTAATTCCCATAGGTTGGGGCCTTGTGCAGGGAAATTGTGACGCTTGGCAAGTGTTCCTTGTCTGATATGCGAATCAAGGAGGCCAAAGTTGCTAATGCGTCTGCAAAATCATTCTTATTACGAGGAATGTGTAGAAAGGAGATTTCTTCGAACTCCAAAGCAATCTTTAAAACTTGCCGATGGTAAGGCAACAAATGTAGTTCCTTGGTTTGATAGACTTCGGTGGATTGTCTGATTACCAACTCCGAATCTCTAAGGAAAGTTAACCGCCTGATGCCCATTGAACGGGCAAGTTTTAGCCCCATGAGACAGCCTTCATATTCAGCCATATTGTTGGTGCTGACAAACTGTAATTTGACGGCAACGGGATACTGCTCCCCCGTATACGATACTAGAATTGCTCCAGCTCCAGAACCTTTCATGTTAATAGCTCCATCAAAATACATCTTCCATGATTGGCGTGTATTGTACTGATGGTGTTGCTGCACTGTCATTACTCCTTCATCGGGGAAATATGTTTCCAAGGGTTTGAAATCCCCTGAAGGTGCGGCGGCCAGTTGATCCGCGATTCCTTGACCTTTGATGGACTTTTGAGTCACATATACAATGTCAAATTGTTGTAGGATCAACTGCCATCTGGACAGCCGGCAATTCAACATGGGTTTGTTGAACACGTACATGAGAGGATCCACGCGGGATATGAGATGGGTTGTGTGACCATGGAGTTAATGATGTAACCTCATGGAAGCCCATGCTAAAGCACAACACGTCTTCTCGATCAGAGTGTACTTGTACTCACTGCTGCTGAACCTTTTGCTGAGGTAATAGATAGCTCGTTCTTGGCCTCTATTGTCTTTCTGTCCCATCATACAGCCCATGGCATTGTCACTTTTGGACAGGTACATGAACAGGGGAACTTCATCCCTGGGCAGTACCAAGATAGGAGCTTTGACCAGCTGTTTCTTGATTGTAAGGAAGGCATTCTGGCACACATCACTCCATTTCATGGAGGAGTTCTTCCTTAATAACTTGAAGATTGGCTCACAGGTTGCTGTTAGTTGGGAGATAAACCTGCTGATGAAGTTGATCCTTCCCAAAAATCCCCGTATTTCCTTTTCTGTCTAAGGAATGGGCATTTCCGTGATGGCTTGGATTTTCGTAGGATCCAGCTCAATCCCTTTGTGGCTGACTAGAAATCCTAGCAACTTGCCTGACTTGATGCCAAAGGAGCATTTAGCTGGATTCAACTTCAAGTTGTACTTACGCAACCTGTTGAACAACTTTCTGAGATGGTCTAGATGGTAATCCTCCTTCCGGGACTTGACAATGATGTCATCCATGTAGATCTCAATCTCTTTATGCATTAAGTCGTGGAAAAGAGCCATCATAGCTCGTTGATAGGTAGCTCCGACATTGATGAGGCCGAATGACAACCGTCTGTAGCAAAAAGTTTCCCAAGGAGTGATGAAAGCAGTCTTCTCACGATCTTCCTCGGCAACCATGATCTGATGGTACCCCGCAAAGTAATCAACGAAGGAGTACATGTCGTATTGAGCAGTATTGTCAATGAGAATGTGGATAAATAGCACGGGAAAGCTGTCTTTTAGGCAAGCTTTATTCAAGTCCCGGTAATCCACGCAAACTCGCACCTTCCCTCCAGGTTTAGGTACGGGCACGATGTTGGATATCCATTCAGGATATGTAGACACCGTGATGATACCGGCTTGAAATTATTTCATAATTTCTTCTTTCACCTTTAAACTCCACTCAGGTTTCAATCGCCTGAGCTTTTGCTTGACTAGCTTAAATCCCTCTTTAATGGGAAGGCGATGAAGGACAATGTCAGTGGACAAACCCACCATGTCTTCATGAGACCATGCAAACACATCCTGGAATTGGGTTAATAGCGTAACCATGTCATTCCGTTGGTTTGGGGTAAGGTCTGAACCAATCTGGATTAGCTTAGGGCTTTCTAAGGTTCCGAGATTGAAAGAAGTGGTTTGATCAAGGTTGGGTTTGGGTTTGTCTTTGACCCATTCTTGAATTTCTGGAGGCACCTCAATGTCATCCTGGAGATCCATCAAGGCTGAATTCATCTCTACATCAAAGGTACAATCTTTGTGTAGGAGAGGCATCGTATCCGTAAATACAGGCACATCTAAATTCAGAGTCCTGAAGCAAAATATGCTTTCACTTAGTATATATGAAATGCGTTGATCATACACAGTGTTAGCATATACTGGCAAAATAAACCGCTAATATTGTACAAAAAAGTAAGCAGTTATTGTATCTACAGGACAGAAAAGAATTTCTGCCCATTTTACTCTTGTTGACCAAAGCAAGGAATGCTATTCCAATTGGTAAGGGTAAAGTCCGGGTGGACCGCAGTGATGGAGGGATTATCGTCATCCTCCTTGTCCCGAATGATGGCCATTACGTCAGGGCAATCATCGTCTGGGGTGTATCTATTGGTATGCTCATCATGGACGATGATGCGCATGCCCGACATTATTCGGACAACGTTTTCCTTGATTCTCCGCTCCTCTTCTTCGATTGCGGGATTTGGACTAACGATTTTTTTTCTCCACCAGTTTCGCCTTAGGAAATAACATGGCCATGACATTGGCTGGCACCTTTACTGGAGGTTGTGCGGACTCGGAGTCTGAAGGCGAAGCCAAACGCCACATGGTTGAAGCTGAAGGAATCTGTTGATGCTTATGAGGATTCCTGTGACTAGAGCTGGCAGAATAGCCTAGTCCAGCTGTTCCAACTTACTTGGTTAGTCGAATGGGGTACTGGATACCCTGGCCATCTTTACCCAATCCTTGTCCTGACTTATGTCCCAACGACATCATTTCTTGAGTGGCTGACATAACCTCATCAGAAATGTGGGGTTCTGGCAATGGTGCTCCAATAGCGTGGTATTGGGTGTTGCTTATTTCCAAATCATGAAAACTGACTGGTTCTACGTCTGCATTGGCATTGATGAACGGAATGTCCCCGTGCTGAGGAATTTCTGGTTCAGCATTGACCGTGACCAGGCTATTGTTAATAATATACTTCAATTATTGGTGAAGAGTGGAGGGGACTGCCCCTGCCATGTGGATCCATGGTCGTCCCAAGAGCAGGTTATATCCCGAATCTATCTTGAGCACATGGAAGGATACAGAAAATGTATGAGGGACAATTTCGATTTGCAGCTCAATTACTCCAACCGAGTTACGGCGGGCTCCATCAAAAGCTTTGATGATAGTATGGCTACTCCAAATTTGGTTGAGATTGATATTCATCTTCACCAAGGTGGCATACGGGCAAATATTCAGAGAGGAACCTCCATCTATTAAGACTCCATCCACCATGTATCCGGAGGACAAGACCGCGATGTGCAACGGTTTGCAATGACCGGTCCCTTCAGATGGTATGTCATCATTAGTGAAGGATATCACATTGTTGTTGAAAATGTGATCAACCATGTGTTAAAAGTTTTCTGTATCCACTGATGTCGGGAGATAGGCTTCTTCTAGAACCTTTAACAAGACCTTCCGGTGATTCTCGAAAGTTAGGACCAAGTCCAAAATTGATATTTGTGGTGGAGCTTCCTTCAAGCTTAAAACCACCGAGGCTTCGTTATGACCCACAGCAAGGAGGAACTTTTTAATCTTCTCCATGGGTATTTTCCCCTTTGATTTGGTGGTGGGGTTCATCACCCGATGGGGAAGATATAGTGGATTTTCCTTCGACACTGCAGCAGTGGTATGTGAGGTGGATCCTTCACCTTCTCCATAATTCCACGGAACCTTGCGCAAGCTAACAATAGGATATTGTGCTCTGCATGGCAAATTGATGGGCTCGGGAGCGGCCACTTTCAAAGGATTGCTTCCTCCTTTGAGCTGAATTATCAGTGTTGTGAGAACAGTATTAATCCCTTCACCTTCAGTAGATATAACTGCTACCACACTTTTCCACTTAGTAGGGCCTGCATTCTCACTTACACATAACACAGTGTCGTTATCTGCCAAGCGCAGTACTTCACTGTCGATGAGATTTTGAATATGGTGGCGGAGTGCCCAGCATTCTTTTGTGTTGTGACTGCGAGACTGGGAGTGATACTGACATACTCCATCAGAGTTGTACCGTCCCGAACGGGGGTTGATTGGAGGTAGAAGGGAACTGATCCTTCCTTCATTGATTAACATGTGAAGGATTTCTTCCATGGGTTGACCCAAATAGGTGAATTCCCGTTTGTTGGCAACATCCCGACGGGCTTTGGCATTTGCTGTCTTCGTCACTTTGTCTTCTAGCATTTCATTTTCTGAAAGGGATGAGGGAATATTCATGATGATTGGTAGGAGACTGGAATGCTCATGGCTGATTAATTGCTGAGTCACTTGATGCTGATAAGTCACCAGTTCCGCCAATTGCTCAATTTGTTTGCCAAGAGCTTTGATCTTTCGTTCCATTGTGAACTGGAACTTAGCATAATCCCATTTGTCATCACCGTCTTTGATGGTCTGGGGGGAGTCACAGCTGAAGTTGGAACTCTGCCCACTACTCCAATTAATCATGTTAACTTCTTCTTCTTTATATTGAGGAAGAGGGTTGTCTTGTACATGAGGTTGATCGGGTTTGGTGACTACGATCTCTCCATTATCTATTAGGTCCTCAATCTTGTGTTTCAAGGCCCAACAATCCTGAGTATCATGTCCAGGTGCCCCAGCATGATAAGCACATTTTCTAGCAGCATTGAAACCCCGTCCATTAGGGCTGGCTGGTGGGAGAAGATGCGTAATTTTCTTCTGTGTTGTTAGAAGATTGAGAATGTTCTCAAGTGTATCCCCTAAGGGCGTAAACACTCGATGGCGTTTGACTTCTCCACCTTTTGGTACTAGAGGGTGTGTAGACTGTGCTGGAAAGGGAGTGTAGTTTCTCCTTTGAATAGGCATACTTTGATTGCCTTTTTGTCCCTATAGTATCAGGGAAACATCTTCCTCTTTCTTTTTATGGACCCTCCGGGGGTTATTCCCATAATTTCCAGACTGGATGTAATCAGCAACAGCTTTGAGTGTGGCTAGGTCTTGAATCTTTCCTAACTTCAACCCCATTTCAGCCATCTCCCTGTGTTTAACCATTTCAGAAAATGGTTTGCCTATACCGGCTAAAAGTTTCTCATAGAAGGGAGCTTCTTGTATATCTATGAATGTCATGACCATTTATAATTCTGACATGGCAGGACTAACTTGGGCAGCCAAGCGTCTCTACCTTTGAGCATACTCTCTGAAAGACTCGTTAGACTGTTTCTTGATCTTGGTAATTTGATACTGATCAGGAGCCATTTGAGTTTGAAAACTGTATTGAGTGAGGAAGGCATGTGCTAGCTCTTCCCAGCTGTAGATTTAGGAGTTGTCTAATCTTGTGTACCACGAACGGGCTTCTCCAGTTAGACTCTTTTGGAACAATTGCATTCTGAGTTTTTCATCCTCTGCATAGGATCCTAGTTCTCCACTAAAGACTTTTAAATGTGTATAAGGATCCCCTAACCCGTCATATTTTTCAAAGTCAGGAGTTTTTAATTTTTCTGGATAGTGAAAACCAGGAAAAATACATAGATCAGCATATGAAACACTCCCGTGTGTTCCAATTCCTTTGATAACGCGAAGGGTCTCTTCCATTTGGAGGACTTTCTTTTTGATGTCACCATTGTCTGGATCTCCAGTGGAATGGGCAGCATCATGAGTTTTGTTGGTCGTATCCAACTGTGGCTCTGGTATGGTAATGATTGGAATTCCTCCTTGTGTGGAGGATTCAATATGTACGGATATTTTCTGACCCTTTGTAGACTGGTGTAATTCTTTTAATAGAACAGCCAAATCTTTAATCTTTTTGCTTAACCCGTCGAATTCTTTGCGAGAAACTGGAGGCTTGTTGCCTTTTTGGACTTTGACCAGGTAGTAGGTCCGATTGATTCCCTGCGAAAGACTGGCATAGTTTAGTCAAGATGTATAATGACATGCTATGTGATGTGTCCATTTTAGGAATTTTATCCTGCAAAACGGGTGTCAGCTGTTTTTAGCATGTATGTGGACATATTGCTTCATATTTCTCATTACATGGAGACAGATATGGAATGAAATTACAAGTAATTATGTTTACAAGTAATTTGAAATAAGAGCATGAAGAGACTTTTCTTCGTTTTGGGTTTATCAGAGGCTGACCTATCTTAGGTTACTCTCGCGGCTTTTTGGCATGAAGGTTCCCAAATCATCGCAATCTACTAGACGGGAAGTTAATCCGGTCTTTTAACTGGAGCGAATTTGGGTGGTGCCTTTCCTGAGCCTCAGAGAATCAGGCTTCTCACGAGTCCAGTAATCAAACACCGACGGGATAGCCTCCTGGTGGAGGGACCACACAACATACATTCACATACATCGCGTCTCACCGTATGAAATGATGACATGTGCGAAGCACTAATATCATAAGCAGTTTATAGTGCGAAGCACTAACATCACACGCAGATATGATGTGAAGCACTAATGCTCAAACAAGACATGCATTCGTACACATTCATTCAATGTAAATGCAACATCCACACACAAGGATATAACAGTTTTAAAAAAGATTGTAGTAGCGACTTAAGTCCTCTTACTGGAAGATCCCCAGCAGAGTCGCCACCTGTCGACGTCGGGATTTTTGGGTGTCCCTTTCCGTTACTTGTTCTTTGGTGTTCTCATTTTAGGTGAGATTTGTGTGAAAAAACAAGTGAAAAAAGTCCGACATGTATAATGTCGACGATGGGACTGTTAAGAGTCGCCAGTTGGTTTTTTAAATGGTTGTACCAACACAACCGAGAAAAGGTTTGCACATTGACCCAGTGATGCGACACTGATATACGGGTCGACGAAACCGAGATTCGTTTAGGGTCCGGGGACTTGGTTATGCGGGGGGAAGGTGTTAGGCACCCCCCGACATCCGTGTTACCACGGTGACCACCTCTTTTCAAGAAACCATTATATGAATGTTTATGTGTGTGTGTGTGTGGGTCAATGTGCTGTTTATATGAAAGTTGTGCGAGGCCACTTTCGAACCTATATACACAGGATTTGAATTTATGTAAAAATTCAGTTTTTAGCTAGATATGGCAATGATGTTTTATAAAAGAGGTTTTTTCCAAACCCTGATGCTCAATAGGAATTGAGGCCTTTTACACTTCCATTTTTATTAATGAGCGGCTGGATTGATTTTATTTGACGAATGCGAGGCATCCGTATGAAAAATAATATATATATATATTTATATATATAAATATATTATATATATATATATATATATAATATAATATAATATGTAAAGACCCCAACTTTTATAAATAAAGATGAATTTTCTATAAATATCATTTTTGAATATTATGGAGTTAATTTGATATAATGTTATAGTTGTGGGTAATATTTTATAAATTTTGCAAAGTAAGCAAGTTGTTATAAAATATTCGTTTGGTCGGAGAATATTCTTTTTGTCGGGGAATATTCGTACGACGGCACAATCATTGGTGGACCCCACAACGGAATTATTGTCGGATTGAGAAAACGACAGAATAATCTTTCTATAAAAATAACGGCTGAGGTGTTACCGTTAAAACCGTTAAAACTGTTGAACTACTCGGTAGTAAAAGTACAGTAATACGCGTGGTTGTATAGTAGCACACGGTATGATTATTGATGCTTACGTGAGAAGTCACTCAGCTATACTCAATTATTGCTAAGTAATAAGCTGCATCATATCTCTTAAATTATTGTCATAGTATCATCTGTAAATATGTTATATTATTGAGACGTTGTGGTAAGTTTGGTTATTTTATGGGGGGCCATATGTCATCATCTAAGAGTCTCTTCGTCAATAGTAATTACCGTCGTCAATAGTAATTACTGTCGTCAATAGTAATTACCGTCGTCAATAGTATTTACCTTGGTCAATAGTAATTACCTTCGTCAATAGTATTTACCTTGGTCAATAGTAATTACCTTCGTCAATAGTAGTTGTCCCTTCAATATTTCCAAGAGTCATTTGACCCTTCGTTAAGACCAAGAGTCATTTGACCCTTCGTTAAGACCAACCAGAGTCACCCTCAGTTTTTCTATAAATAGAGGCCTAGGGCTTCATTATTTTTCACGAATTCATTCAAGCTATAGAGAGAGAAAGTATAGAGAGAATAAGAGAGAGAGAGACTAAAAGTATTCTGCTACATCACTTTTCCAATATCCAGTTCTTTTAAGGTAGGGAATATTATTTCTTTTATATTCATGAAGAGAACTTCTGTTATTCCATTTGTTATTATTCTGTTGGAATAACCAGTATACGCGGTCTACCCTATACTTGGTGACATTCTTCTATTATTCTGTTGGAACATCATGTCTGTGTGTTTTACACACGGACCTGGTTCCGTTTATTATTCTGTTGGAACATCCTGTCTGTGTGTTTTACACCGGACCTGGTTCCGTTTTATTATTATTCTGTTGGAATATCTGTCTGTGTGTTTACACCGGACCTGGTTCCATTATTTATTATTCTGTCGGAATATCCTGTCTGTGCGTTTACGCCGGACCTGGTTCCATTATTTATTATTCTATTGGAATAACCTGTCTGTGCGGTCTATCGCATGCATGGTGATTTCTTTTGTTATTCCATTCTTTATTGTACTCAGTTGGTTAAGTTTTGACTTCTATACTCCATGAAATTTGTGGAATATCCTTGATAGTTGCGTTTCATCCAGTATCTTTTCAAGAAAATATTCTTCTAAGCGTTCTTGAATTTTACTCCACAATGCAGTATCATGTTGACAATTTGGACGTTGTTAATTCCTGGATAAATTAATTCTTGAACTTGTTTTATTGAATTCTTATATCATTGTCATCATCCTCATGTTTATAAAATGTTGAAAGTCATCTGTGGCATGTAGTGCATAGATGGACTTGGTATGATTAATGACCAGGGATTATTCGGTATAATCATGACCGTAATGTTACAAATGATGTGGTAAAAGTCCTCATTGGGCCCGTAGTGCATTGATGGACAGTTGTTGGCATGATCATGACCATTAATGAATACACGAATATCCTTGGCCGTAGTGCATGGGTGATTCGATGATGTGGATATTTTAATTAAGCTGAGTCTCAGCGATCGCAGTGTTGAAAAACCTTTAAACAAAAATATAGTAGAGTTTATTTTCTACTTGACTCTTTTAATGATTGCTTGTTCCGCTGCAGTTAAACTTGATGTCTATTATATTTTATCAGTTTAAACATTGTTGAAGGCTAATGATAATTTATTCTGCATTATCTTAGTCATAATATTTCTTACTGGGCTAGTTGAGCTCACCCTTTCTTTCACTGTTCTCTTCAGGAAATGAGAACGTAGCTGGGACAAGTCGGGGTACGGAGTGATGGTCCGAATGATAGTATTAGTTAGTAGTCCTCAAATTCTATGTAATGGTGTGTTAAAAATGTAATGAGGACTCCTTTTGAGTATGAATACTCTCTAGAAGATAATATTTGTATTCAAACTCACAGTTTATGTTTTGTCGTATTGTAACACGACAGTTGTATTATTAAGTTGTATTTGTATTCTGTACTATGTATCTGACGACCCAAGATGGGTGATGTATACCTAATTTTGGGGGCGTCACATTTGGTATCAGAGCTTAGGGATATGATCCCTGGCTAAGATGTGAGAATAGAACTAGGAGGGGAGAGACGGGGATTCCTTCGCTAGTATGGCATACCTAAGTTTATTTGCATGGTATTTAATTGGTCGGTCATAATATAAGGATAATATTTGACATATCAATTAATTTTTATTTTGTGGCAATCTGAAAATGGCATCCGAGAAATGTTGAGAATAGCAATGGAGCACAGACGACTGTTGATTCACCACACATCAATAATCATGATAATGTGCATCAGAAGGTGTCAATCCTCATGCAAACAACAACACAGACCAATGATGAATGATCAAATGTTCAGAGGCTTTATTAATTCATGCAACAACAGGTGAAAGCGGCTCCTGTCCACAACGTAGGTGGAAATACTGGAAACTCTCAGGTGGTCACCGCTAAACAGTTTAAGGAGCTGGGACCACCGGAGTTTAAGGAGAAACCCAAACCACTTGTAGCTGAAACATGGATAAAGCAGATCACCAAGATATTTGATGTCTTGGGTTGCTCCGAGGAGCAAAAGGTTCCTTTGCCGCCTTTATGTTGCGAGGAGAGGCAGATTACTGGTGGAAATCGATAAAGCGTACTCAACCTGCCGCACTGAAGATGTCTTGGGAGAAGTTCCAAGATCTGTTTAACGACAAATACTTTCCCGAGAGTATTCGTCACATGAAGGAGGTGGAGTTCATCAAATTGGAGCAGAATAATATGACCGTGTCGCAGTACGAGGCAAAATTTGCGGAGTTATCCCGGTTTGCGTCCCACCTGGTGGATAATGAAGAAAGAATGACGCGGATGTTTTTAAGAGGTTTGAAGCCGGAGATACGTCAACATCTTGTTTCTCATAAACTGTGTTTGTATTCAGATGTTGTAAATAGGGCTCAGTTGGTGGAGCGCGATAACGAGATAACGCAACCAAAAGAGAGCAGCCGGCAAAATGATAATACCAGTGAGAGCAGTCATCGAAGCGGTGACAACAAGCGTGGAGGGAATCAACAGGCCAGAAATGGTAACCACTTCGGTGGTAATCAGGGCCAAAACAATAAGAATGGACATTTTAAGAAGAGGAGATTCAACAATGATGGAAAGATGTCAGCACCAGCACCTGTCGTTAAGGAAGGAGAACGACCACCTATCATATGTTTCAAATGCGGAGGGGAGGGGCACATCAGTCCAAACTGCGCGATGCCGTCCAAAGCATGTTATAATTGTGGAAGAGAAGGTCATTTAGCCCGATTTTGTCGTTTACCGAAGACAAATTCAGCTAGGATGGAGGCACCAAAGGCCGTCCCAGAAAAGTCAAAACCGTTTGTGCAAGGGAGAGCGTTTGTTGTGACCTCCCAGAACGCAAGGAACCCGAATAAGGTCATCACGGGTAAGCTTATCATAAACTCTAACGAAGTCTATACTTTATTTGATACCGGTTCAACCCATTCTTTTATTTCTCCTACTTGCGCTCATCGATTAAATTTGATTCCGAGAAATTAGACTTTGACTTAGCAGTTGAAACTCCATTGGAGAAACCTTCATTACATCCACGGTTTATAAGTCTTGTTTGGTTCAAGTTGGTACCCACACATTACCTGTCGATCTTATTTCATTAAAAATACTTGCATTTGACGTGATTCTAGGGATTGATTGGTTAACTACTCATCATGCAAAAATTGATTGTTTTCGTAAGGTTGTTAGCTTTCATATTCCTAATCGACCTATTATGCGAATTCAAGCAACCAAACCATTAAAATCAATCGCTGTCATCTCAAGCCATAAAGCTATTCGTTTATTGAAAAACGGATGTCAAGCTTTCTTAGCTCATGTCACAGATCTAAACAAAAATACGTCAGCTTTGAATGATATTTCTGTTGTTAATAAATTTCCTGACGTATTTCCCGAAGAACTTCCTGGCCTACCCCCAGAGCATGAAATTGAATTTTGTATCGACCTTGAACCTGGTACAAAACCCATTTCCAAAGCCCCATATCGAATGGCTCCTATTGAACTTCAGGAGTTAAAGACCCAACTGCAGGAATTATTAGACATTGGTTTTATTCGTCCTAGTACTTCTCCTTGGGGTGCTCCTGTTCTGTTCGTGAAGAAGAAAGATGGGAGTATGCGACTTTGTATTGATTATCGGGAGTTGAATCATGTCACCATCAAAAATAGGTACCCATTGCCACGTATTGATGACCTGTTTGACCAGTTGCAAGGAGCACAATTCTTTTCAAAGATCGATCTTCGTTCTGGATATCATCAGCTGAAGGTTAGAACTGAGGATATTCCAAAGACGGCTTTTAGAACTCGGTACGGGCATTATGAATTCTTAGTTATGTCTTTTGGATTGACTAATGCTCCTGCTGCCTTCATGGATATGATGAACAGGGTATTTAAGGAATATTTGGATCACTTTGTGGTCGTCTTTATCGATGACATCCTTGTTTATTCCAAAAGCCGTGAAGATCATGAGCAACACTTGAGGCTGGTACTCCAAAAGCTTCGTGAATACAAACTTTATGCCAAGTTGAAGAAATGCGAGTTCTGGCTGGAAGAGGTAGCATTCCTTGGGCACGTAGTATCAAGTCGTGGAATATCTGTTGACCCGGCAAAGATTGAAGCTATTCAAAGCTGGGAGCAACCTAAATCAGTGACCGAGGTACGTAGCTTTCTTGGTTTAGCTGGTTATTATCGAAGATTCGTGGAAGGATTTTCTCGAATCGCTACTCCATTAACTCAGCTGACTCGGAAAGATACAAAGTTTGGTTGGAGCGAAGAATGTGAGCAGAGTTTTCAAGAACTCAAGAGGAGACTCATTTCAGCACCTGTTCTAACAATACCATCTGGCTCGGAGGGATTTGTCATCTACAGTGATGCTTCGAGCAAAGGGTTGGGATGCGTTCTCATGCAACATGGAAAAGTCATAGCCTATGCATCAAGACAACTCAAGGAATATGAGAGGAATTATCCTACTCATGATCTAGAGTTGGCAGCTGTTGTCTTTGCACTTAAAATTTGGAGGCATTACTTGTATGGGGAGAAAGTGGAGATCTTTACGGATCATAAAAGTCTCAAATATTTCTTCACTCAAAAGGAACTCAACATGCGACAACGACGTTGGCTTGAACTGTTGAAAGATTATGATCATACCATTCAATACCATCCTGGAAAAGCGAACGTGGTAGCTGACGCATTGAGTAGAAGATCATATGCGGGTACAAATGCAATATTAACAACGCAAAGGCCCATTTTGTGTGACTTGCAAAGGATGGAGATAGAGTTGAAGACTTCAGGGACCCATGTGATGATGGCGAATATACGAGTAGAACCGACTTTAATCGATAAAGTTAAAGCTGCTCAAGCTACAGACCTGGAGCTGATGCGTATGAGGAAGAAAGTGCAAGAAGGTTCTATGCCGGAAGCAAGAATCGATGAAGAAGGAATACTTCGAGTCAACTCCAGACTCTGTGTTCCTAACAACCCTGATTTAAAGTATGAAATCATGATGGAGGCGCACAACACACCATTTGCAATCCATCCTGGAAGTACCAAAATGTATCATGATCTTCGTCATACATTTTGGTGGAGCAATATGAAGAGAGAGATAGCGTTGTTTATCTCAAGGTGTCTAACTTGTCAACGAGTCAAAGCGGAGCATCAAGTACCAAAAGGTCCATTGCAACCACTTGAAATTCCAGAATGGAAGTGGGAGCACATCACCATGGATTTCGTTACCGGTCTTCCTAGGGTTTCTCAAGGTATTGATGCGATTTGGGTCATTGTTGATAGATTGACCAAGTCTGCTCATTTCTTACCGATACGAGAAACTTATACACTTGAACGTCTTGCTCGTATGTACATAAACGAGATTGTAAGACTGCATGGTATGCCAGTATCCATAGTTTCTGATCGAGACCCAAGATTTACTTCACGATTTTGGGTTAGTTTACAAAAAGCTATGGGCACGGAGTTACGATTTAGTTCAGCATATCATCCTCAGACGGACGGACAATCAGAGAGGACTATTCAAACTCTTGAAGATCTATTAAGACTCTGTGTCTTTGACTTCAAGGGAAGTTGGGACAAGTTCTTACCATTGGTGGAGTTTTCCTACAACAACAGTTATCAAGCAAGTATTGGCATGGCTCCATTCGAAGCATTGTATGGAAGAAAATGTCGTTCTCCAGTATGCTGGGATGAGGTAGGCGAAGCAACGTTGTTGGGACCGGAGTTGGTACGTATGACTACAGAAAAGATTCAAACGATCCGACAACGTATAAAAACCTCACAAGATCGACAAAAGAGTTATGCTGATCTTCATCGAAAGGACGTGGAATTTGATGTAGGAGATCATGTGTTCTTACGTGTTGCTCCATGGAAAGGTGTTACGAGATTTGGAAAGAGAGGAAAGCTAAATCCTCGATTCATCGGTCCATTTTTAATCCTCGATCGAGTAGGAACTGTGGCTTATAGACTCGCTTTACCGCCAAGTATGTCTCGTGTTCATAACGTTTTCCACATATCCATGTTACGTAAATATGTGGAAGACCCGAACCACATTATTGAGTTAGAACCGGACGAAATAGCGGAGGATTTGACGTATGAAGAAGTTCCTGTTCAAATCTTGGATAAGAAGGAACATATTCTACGCTCCAAGGTTATACCTCAAGTCAAAGTTTTGTGGAGAAACCACGATGTTGAGGAAATGACTTGGGAGTTAGAATCAGAAATGAAATCAAGGTATCCTTACCTCTTCGACATACCAGGTACGTACCCTAATTTCGAGGGCGAAATTTCATAAGAAGGGGAGGTTGTAAGACCCCAACTTTTATAAATAAAGATGAATTTTCTATAAATATCATTTTTGAATATTATGGAGTTAATTTGATATAATGTTATAGTTGTGGGTAATATTTATAAATTTTGCAAAGTAAGCAAGTTGTTATAAAATATTCGTTTGGTCGGAGAATATTCTTTTTGTCGGGGAATATTCGTACGACGGCACAATCATTGGTGGACCCCACAACGGAATTATTGTCGGATTGAGAAAACGACAGAATTATCTTTCTATAAAAATAACGGCTGAGGTGTTACCGTTAAAACCGTTAAAACTGTTGAACTACTCGGTAGTAAAAGTACAGTAATACGCGTGGTTGTATAGTAGCACACGGTATTGATTATTGATGCTTACGTGAGAAGTCACTCAGCTATACTCAATTATTGCTACAGTAATTGCTGCATCATATCTCTTAAATTATTGTCATAGTATCATCTGTATAATATGTTATATTATTGAGACGTTGTGGTAAGTTTGGTTATTTTATGGGGGGCCATATGTCATCATCTAAGAGTCTCTTCGTCAATAGTAATTACCGTCGTCAATAGTAATTACTGTCGTCAATAGTAATTACCGTCGTCAATAGTATTTACCTTGGTCAATAGTAATTACCTTCGTCAATAGTATTTACCTTGGTCAATAGTAATTACCTTCGTCAATAGTAGTTGTCCCTTCAATATTACCAAGAGTCATTTGACCCTTCGTTAAGACCAAGAGTCATTTGACCCTTCGTTAAGACCAAGAGTCACCCTCAGTTTTTCTATAAATAGAGGCCTAGGGCTTCATTATTTTTCACGAATTCATTCAAGCTATAGAGAGAGAAAGTATAGAGAGAATAAGAGAGAGAGAGACTAAAAGTATTCTGCTACATCACTTTTCCAATATCCAGTTCTTTTAAGGTAGGGAATATTATTTCTTTTATATTCATGAAGAGAACTTCTGTTATTCCATTTGTTATTATTCTGTTGGAATAACCAGTATACGCGGTCTACCCTATACTTGGTGACATTCTTCTATTATTCTGTTGGAACATCATGTCTGTGTGTTTTACACCGGACCTGGTTCCGTTTATTATTCTGTTGGAACATCCTGTCTGTGTGTTTTACACCGGACCTGGTTCCGTTTTATTATTATTCTGTTGGAATATCCTGTCTGTGTGTTTTACACCGGACCTGGTTCCATTATTTATTATTCTGTCGGAATATCCTGTCTGTGCGTTTACGCCGGACCTGGTTCCATTATTTATTATTCTATTGGAATAACCTGTCTGTGCGGTCTATCGCATGCATGGTGATTTCTTTTGTTATTCCATTCTTTATTGTACTCAGTTGGTTAAGTTTTGACTTCTATACTCCATGAAATTTGTGGAATATCCTTGATAGTTGCGTTTCATCCAGTATCTTTTCAAGAAAATATTCTTCTAAGCGTTCTTGAATTTTACTCCACAATGCAGTATCATGTTGACAATTTGGACGTTGTTAATTCCTGGATAAATTAATTCTTGAACTTGTTTTATTGAATTCTTATATCATTGTCATCATCCTCATGTTTATAAAATGTTGAAAGTCATCTGTGGCATGTAGTGCATAGATGGACTTGGTATGATTATGACCAGGGATTATTCGGTATAATCATGACCGTAATGTTACAAATGATGTGGTAAAAGTCCTCATTGGCCCGTAGTGCATTGATGGACAGTTGTTGGCATGATCATGACCATTAATGAATACACGAATATCCTTGGCCGTAGTGCATGGGTGATTCGATGATGTGGATTATTTTATTAAGCTGAGTCTCAGCGATCGCAGTGTTGAAAAACCTTTTAAATCATAAAAGATAGTAGAGTTTATTTTCTACTTGACTCTTTTAATGGATTGCTTGTTCCGCTGCAGTTAAACTTGATGTCTATTATATTTTATCAGTTTAACATTGTTGAAGGCTAATGATAATTTATTCTGCATTATCTTAGTCATAATATTTCTTACTGGGCTAGTTGAGCTCACCCTTTCTTTCACTGTTCTCTTCAGGAAATGAGAACGTAGCTGGGACAAGTCGGGGTACGGAGTGATGGTCCGAATGATAGTATTAGTTAGTAGTCCTCACTATTCTATGTAATGGTGTGTTAATAAATGTAATGAGGACTCCTTTTGAGTATGAATACTCTCTAGAAGATAATATTTGTATTCAAACTCACAGTTTATGTTTTGTCGTATTGTACACGACAGTTGTATTATTAAGTTGTATTTGTATTCTGTACTATGTATCTGACGACCCAAGATGGGTGATGTATACCTAATTTTGGGGGCGTCACAATATATATATATATATATATATATATATATAAATAATGCCGACTTCCTCGTGGGTATGGAAACCATCTGAGGAAATACAGACATCGCAGAATAATTTACAAGCTGCTTACAGCTGAAAATATCCATCACGGGAACCGAATCTAGATCCAATGGGATGAATCTGTGATCACATGATTCCTAAGCGCACAAAATATTGCAATTTGTATAAAAGCAATAAGAAGGTATATATATAAAAGCGATAAATATATATATACAGACAGGATCACCAACCACGAAGTATCTCCATGGGGGATCAGAAATATAAATAAAGCTATAGATACGGTCAACCGCCACGAAGGAAACTCCAGGTGGGACAGAATGTAAATAAAGCTGTAAATGCGGTCAACTGCCACGAAGTAAACTCCAGGCAGGACGGAATGTAAATAAAGCTGTAAATGCGGTCAACTGCCACGAAGTAAACTCCAGGCAGGACGAAATGTAAAGAAAGCTGTAAATGCGATCAACTGCCACGAAGGAAACTCCAGGCAGGACAAAGTAAATATATATATATATATATATATATATATATATATATATATATATATATATATATATATATATAAAAGCGAGTAAACGCACCAGACCGAAGTCTAGGCTCATCAAACAAAGTCCAACACACAGTTGATATATATATGTATATATATATATTAAAGCAGTAAACGCTCCAGACCGAAGTCTAGGCTCATCGAACAAAGCCCGACATACAGTTGATATATATATATATATATATATATATATATATATATATATATATATAATATATATATATATATATATATAAGTATATAAGTATATATATATGTTAAAACAGTAAACGCTCCAGACTGAAATCTAGGCTCAATCGAGGTATAACTCGATAATGTTAGTCAATATATATATAAATATAGATATGTATATAATATATATATACAGACTGAAAGGAAACCACGGACCGAAGTCCGAGCAAAAGCAAGCAACACGACTCTCAACGTGTAGAAGGGGTGTGTGCAAAGATGAAGAGAAAGACTCTAAAGTGTGTGAGAAGGCTTACAGCTGACTGATAAAAAAGGCTTCTATATCTTTAGAGTGGGTAAACACTGGACTTTTGTGGGTACAAAAGGGCTATATATGAACTCACAGGTGTTTGAAAGTGGGAAAATACACTGTATGGCGAGTGTAGAGCAAATTGTACAGGGTTTCCCCGTCTTTTTTCTCTTAAAAAATAGCACCCCGAGCCTCTTATTTATAGGCAAAGGGTGCCGCAGGTGTACCTGCGGCTCAGCCGCAGGTGTACCAGAGGTGAGTCGGGTCGGCCCGGTTCCGTCAGGTCGGGTCGTCTCGAAGTACGTGCACTCAGACAATGTAATGTCCACTCGAATTTTGAGAAGTGCAATCCGGGCATCCGTTTGGAGGTATTCTGGACCTATTTCGGATCGCTGTTGTCGAGAGTTGTACGATGGCATGGGATTAGAGTTTGTACGAAGTCTTTAAAGATGGGACGATGCCCTCCGGTCTTCAAGCTTCAACTTTCATCCATTACCCTGCACAATAGTCACTCGAGATTGGTTAACCTTGTGGGACAATGTTGCGTAGAGACGAGACGTGGCATCGTGTTGGACGAGATGTCGATGTTGCCCCTCACCGGTGTTTTTGTTGGATTGGGCTGATAAGCAGACGTTGCTCAGATTTCGCTGAGATTGGATTGCTGCATTTGTTGAAGGTCCTCATTGTCATCTTTGAGGTGTGCCTGTCTTCCCGATGTTATTGCCGGGTTGGTACAGTGTATCTCGTTGTGAGTGCCGAGATTGAAGCTGATAGCACTTGTAACAAGCATTTCTGGGGTTAATGCCGAAATTGCATTCCTTGGGGTTATCGCCAAGGTTGGTAGCTATTCCCATGGTTGGGACTGATCAGACTGGATATCTCAGGGTTATCTCCGAGATTAATCGATCTTCTCCGGTGTGTGTTCCGATATTGTATCTGCAGGTCTCGGGTTTAGATCCGAGGTTGAAACCGTTATTCCCAGATTGCGATCCGGGGTTGATGCTGAACTTCCGGTAGTATCCGATATGGATTTGGATTGTCTTTCAGGGTTCTCTCTTAAAAGACAAATCTATCCTCCTGCAATAATTTCTCGTTTATCCCCTGATTTTCGTGCACAGCTTCTTTGGGGAAGAACCCTAGAAAATTGGAAGCCAAGAGGAAGAAGAAGGGTATTTTAGACATTTTCAATTTTTTTTTTACTGTTACACCCTCTTTTCACGCGTTTTTGGCGTTTGACATGCACGCACGGTTATTTTGGATGGAAAAGGTAACGTTTTCACTTCAACTCAAAAAGTCGGGAGTTTAAATGTAGCTTTACTGACTACAGGTGGTTAAGTGGAAAAACGCTCAAACCCCAGGTACTCATCTGAACTTAACCCAAAAAAAATTAGCCTAAAATGGTTGCACTAATACTAGGCCCATTTGTCATAAATCAGAGTTGGGTATTATAATCAAGATATTAGGAGTTTTACCGATTTTGTTTGAGATTATGGCAAATGTTGGAAGTTTATTGAACTTGTGTGAGATTATGACAAGATATTTTGAGTTTTATTAACTAGGTCTAAGAGTCAGAAATTGAGAAAATTCATGAATTGATTGTATAATACAATAATTTGACTATCAATAACAATCAGCTTGTAAATTGTGTCTTAACCAGTTAACTGTCTCCGTTAATCTATAGTCTGACTTTTAACTTATTTAATAAGTTGTAACAACCAACTGAACTAGCCTATTTAGCTATAAATAATAATCTTGTACAAAATAATCTTTAATATATGGGGCGAAAGTATACGCATCAATTCAATTTCTTAATGATCACCTCCTATTTAATTCACATAACAGACTGTTTTTTTTTTTTTTGTGAAATCACATAACTGACCATTGCAATTCCTTAAAGAGTGATATTAGGTATGTAAGTGCAAGTTTTTAGCTTTTGTTTCAAATGCTAACTGGAACTTGAGAATTTGATTGGCAGCATTGATACTACGGGGAGTCTATTCCTTACGGAAGTAGTGGTGAGGCATATAAGAATGCTACTACTTTATCCTATCTAACAGCGGAACAAGCACTTGCGGATTATGCAGTATTGCTCACTGACCTCAAACGAAATTTGTCTGCTGAGGCTTGCCCTGTGGTTCTGTTTGGTGGATCATATGGTGAAAGTAAGACCCAACTTTCTACCTTCTCTAATGCAATGTGCACTATTTATTGTCCAACACCTAACTCTACAATTCAGTGTTCAAGTTATGAGATCCACTGAAATTTTCTTTGCATTCTGAATGCAAACAGTGTTAGCAGCATGGATGAGGCTCAAGTATCCTCATATTTCAGTAGGTGCTCTAGCTTCTTCAGCGCCTTTACTTCAGTTCGAAGATAAATAAATACATGTTATATAGTATTAAGCATGTCATAACATGTCTGTGTCATACTTCTTTAGATAGTGTTAGGTCATCGGTCCATGTTGTGTTGTTTTGTTTCTGTGTGCCATGTCGGTGCTTAATAGAATAAGAGAATGGAGGAGATGTTTTACTCCTAAAACACAATTTAAGGTTGATCTTCGTTAAGAATTTTTAATTGCCATAATTTTCAATTCAATATATTTTTAGGTATCTAATTATAATGTCATCGTAATATTAGCCATTATGGACAATTTATATTCAAATTTTGTATTCAATCTATCAATCCTTTTGTTTTATATGTAGTTAAATTTTTGAAAGTGCGAAACTACCGGTACCAAACTTGCAAGGTGAAAATAATGTACTAGGCTATTAGGACCGAACTTGGAAATTCAATTGTAATGAGGTCATGGGCTGAATTTAAAGAAATATTAATTATTATTAAAAGTTTTTTTTTTCTGTTTCACTGTTTGTTGAAGGTGTTTCATTCCATGTAAAATATAGGTTTTTGAAGTTTCATTGGATAAGTGCTTGAATTTAAATTTGAGAATGTTAGCTTTAGTTTATAACCGGCAAAGTTTATGATGGATTTAACATTTGATTTTAATTTTTAGACAAAGAAGTGGCCTTCTATTGACTACATGGAGAGGGTTCAGAGCGACATTAATGCCAGCATGCGTGATGTCCTGATTGATTGGCTTGTAGAGGTAAAAACATAAAATTTAACAACTATACACCATGAAAATTAACTCTCCCTTTATATAAAAAGTACTAATTGAGTTATTGGCAATATTGCCCACATCATGCTGCTTAGAAGTTAGAGCTTGGTGATGGAAGCAGTTTATAACTTCTTTAACTGTGTGGTGACATCTATTTCTCTCTGTAGGTTGCTGAAGAGTACATGCTTTTACCTGAAACATTGTTTTTGGCTGTTAACTATGTAGACTGTTATCTCTCTAGAAATAACATTAACAGGCAACGATTACAGCTGCTTGGTGTTGCCTCCATGATGATTGCTACGTAATATATAAAATTTTTCCATCTTTGTTTCTGATTATTCTCTCCCCCCCCCCCCTCCCTCCCTCCCTCCCTCCCTCCCACCCACCCACCCGACATGATAGTCTTTCTCTCAACACATTCACAGAGATGATAGTAAAAATAATCAGAATATATGATATTTCTGCCAGTAAATACGAGGAGATTTGTGCGCCTCGGGCGGAAGAGTTTTGTTACATCACTGACAACACATACTCCAGGGACGAGGTTTTGTTCACTCCCCTTCTTAAACTTGCCAATACTAGATGCTCTTGTACAGTTTACGTTTTTTAACCTCCATTGATAAAATTAATTACTACAGGTCTTGCAAATGGAATCTGATGTGCTGAATTACTTGAAGTTTGAAATGGCAGCAGTAACTGCTAGATGTTTCTTGTGGTAATAATAAGCTTTATGTGATCTTAATGAAATGATTAACCACATTGCCATTTACTGCTCTGTTATTGACTTGATTTATTCATGCAGGCGTTTCGTTCGAGCTGCTCAAGGGATTGATGAGGTAGCTATCTTGGACTTCTGTTCTATATAATTTGGAAAGTTATCTTTGTATGTTATATTTGGTTTTAGTGTTGTAGCCTGTATGAACGATAATTTGTTGGCATTCATTATTTGTCAAATGTGGAAAATGAGCAACTCATGTCAAGAAATTCAGTATTAGTCGGTATAAGAATATTCATATACTTTAAGATGTTATGGTGCTCCATACATATTTAGGTTTGTATGTGGTGTCATATATCGTTGCACTTGTTTATCAAATCTGATATTGCACTTGTTTATCAATTCTGATATTGCACAGCCAGACATGCGATTCTCTAACAATTGTCGTATCCGATTTCAGGTTGGTTACTCCATACGATTTGAAGATTGCACTTCTCAGAAGACAGTTATCAAATATATGACGGATGAAATGTTATTGCTGAAGTTTCTAGGGGAACCTTGACCTATCAAGTTATAGGTAACACATCACCCGACAAGAGATGAGCAACTGCAATGCCTTCAGAATACTATAAGTAAATTATCTGATATTTATTTACCATTGATTTATTTTGTGGATGTAATCAAATTCACAATTCAATATAGTAGTAATTATATTGAAAAGTGAATTTGAGATGTATTTATGTATAGTTTGGTATATATTTTGTAGATGTAGTAATTTGAAACTATAAACGATTGGTATTATTGGGATGTATTTTGAATGGTTGATACATTTTGGCTTTAAATTTAAATAAGAATTTAGACCTTTTAGCTATATATCATGGCATTAGCATATTGCAGGTGCATTGGTAATATAGGTGAACTACAATCTTTTTTTTCTTTTTTTTTATCTACAACATTTTAAAAATGTTGTATATTTGTATAAATAAATGACACTTTTTAAATAGATGACACATTATAAACGTTGTGTAAATGTGCCTAATACGTTGTCTGATATATTAAACTACAATATTTTTAGCCAGAAAACGTTGTGGAATCACACCTTCTACAACATTTTTAAGCATCTGCTAATTTTTAGAAAACAAATCTACAGCGTTTGTTTCCTAAAAAACGTTGTGTATTGTGCTTAACTACAACGTTTTAAAAATATTGTGTAAGGGTGACACCCTTAACCACGACGTTTTTCTGATTGAAACCACAACGTTTTTTCCGCGTTATCTATTTATACTGTTTTGTAGTAGTGCATGTACAAAAACCAAGTATGGATTTGGTTTCACCACCTGAAGGCATTAAGCCTATTGGGCGTAAATGGGTCTTTAAAAGAAAGACAGGAGCAGACGGTAAGGTAGAGACCTATAAGGCCCGACTGGTCGCAAAATGTTTCCAACAAATGCAATGAGTTGACTAGGATGAAACCTTCTCACTAGTAGCGATGCTCAAGTCCATTCGGATTTTACTTACGATTGCAGCTTACCACGATTACGAAATCTGGCAGATGGACGTGAAAATGACCTTCCTCAATGGGCAACTTGAGGAGGATGTGTATATAACACAGCTAGAGGGATTTGTTTCAACAGTTGGAACAAATCAAGTTTGTAAGCTACAACGATCCCTTTATGGATTGAAGCAAATTTCTCGTAGGTGGAACATCCGTTTTGATGAGACAATCAAAGAGTTTGATTTTATCAAAAATGAGGATTAACCATGTGTGTACAAGAAGGTTAGTGTGAGCGCTGTTTTATTCCTTGTATTATATGTTGACGATATATTACTGATAGGGTATGATATTCCTATGTTGCAATCGATTAAAATCTGGTTATCTAAACACTTCTCCATGAAGGACTTGGGATAAACATCCTATATTTTAGGGATAAAGATCTATAGAGATAGATCTAAAATGATGTTTTGCTTATCTCAAGGAACGTACATTGACTCGGTGTTAAAGAGGTTTAGCATGGAAGATTCCAAAAGAAGTCTCATGCCGATGAGCCATGGAATACATCTCTCCAAGAAACAGGCCCCATAGACACTAGAGGAAAGAGACCGTATGAGTAAGATTCCTTATGCTTCAGTAATAGGATCTATCATGTACGGTATGATATGTACTAGACCGGATATCGCTCATGCACTAAGTGTGACAAGTAGATATCGGTCGAATCTAGGAGAAGAGCACTGGAAGGCAGTGAAAAATATCCTAAAGTATTTAAGAAGAACTAAGGATGTATTTCTTGTCTACGGTGGGTCTGAATTGAAACTAGATGGCTTCACAGACTCAAGTTTTCAAACGGACGAAGATGACAGTAAATCTATTTTGGGGTATGTGTTTACCATAAACGGTGGCGCAGTGAGTTGGAAGAGTTCCAAACAGCAAACAGTTGTTGATTTAATGACAGAGGTATAGTACATAGATGCAAATGAAGCTGCAAAGGAGGCTATTTGGATGAAGAAGTTCATAACTGATCTTGGTGTGGTTCCTAGCATTAGAGTACCCGTACCTTTATTCTGTGACAACATCGGAGTTGTTGCGCAGGCTAAGGAACCCAGGTCTCATCAGAAATCCAAACATGTGTTGTGGCGGTTTCATTTGATTAGAGAGATCATTGAAAGAGGAGATGTCACCTTGGAGCGTGTGGACTCTCAAGATAACATTGCAGATCCATTTACTAAAGAATTAACACAACAGCAGTTCGATCATCACTTAAAGAAGATGGGTATGAGATATCATGGCGATTGACTTTAGTGCAAGTGATAGATTGAAAGTAGTATGCATACAAGCCAATCATGTATGATGATAAAATATATATTTTGTAATCAATCTTATTTATTTATTAATAAAATCATTATTTATTAAAGGCATTTAATTTATCTACATGGTGTTGTTTTAATAATATGTGATAAACTCATAGTTTTAAGCAATATTTTTAGAATCATGATGAGATCATGCTAATGAGATCTAAATTCTTCGATAGCTTAAAAACTAAAATGTTCCCAATCAATGGATTACTAGAAAGGGGATTAGTGAATCCGAATAGATTGGTACATACGTTACTTGGTCATTGGATGAGGATGATTGATCTCATGATCATTTATGTGGAGACACTAAAGCAAGTATGTAGGTGCTTATTGGAGAATAAGTTCACTGAACATGACTCACTAAAGAATACCTAATAGAGTTTTACTTGCCTATCAATAGGAATTCCTGAAGTGATTGTAGTACAAGTGATCCTTAGACTTGAGATCATCATAGTATGTTATATATAATGATTTATACTTTGACATATTCCTTTAGACCCTTAGGGTATATCAAAGAGTATGCTTAGGTATAATGAGTTATATATAGAGATAATGAATGATCAATAAAGAATCTACTGCTTCTAATAAAAGAAGAGATATGTCATATGTGATTCGATAAATGACAACCCAGGAATCCTTGGCCAAGGTGGAATGAAATTAGAAAGTAGTTTCTAATTTGCATTTATTCGGAGTTGTGCATTTGTAAATCGAAATACATATAATTAAATAAAATAAGACTTGACAGTAATTTCATGTCTTATATTTAATTGGGACATTGTATGGTAGAAGGATTGAATTGCACGGTAATTATTTACTCAAATGTTCTTTTATGATTGATGTTGAAATCTATATTATCTAGAAAGTCGTTAATCACTAAAGAGACTTATCCTTATTGTAGAATAAATATTATTTATTTAAATAAATTAATAGTTTATTTTATTTATTTAAATGAGATTAGAGTTGTTCTAATTGATTTATTCACAACTAGTTTAATATGGAGAACCTAAATGGTCACACCATAAAAGGAAGAAAAATTATTTAAGAAGTTAATGGCATAATCGTAATAATATGTTAAGTATATTTAATTTATTCTATGGTAATAGAATAAATTAAATAGCTTAATATTTATTATTTAATATTTTAAAAATATTAAATATTAATTAATAAGAGGAGTCTTATTAATATTATTACAATTATTATTATTATTATTTTAATTTCTAAAGGAGTTTGGGAATTAATTTAATATTAGTACCTCATTTATTCCTAATAAGATTAGGAGACAAATTAATTAAAAGAGTTTAATTAATTATCTCTAATAAGATTAGGGAGTTTAATTAATTAAAAGAATTTAATTAATTAAATAATACTCATATTTCTAATTAGATTAGAAGGGTTAACTGATATCTTTATAATAGTAGTCTTATATCAGATGTCAGGTAACGTAATTTCAATTGTTGGAGAGTACGCCTTTTTCTACACAAATAGAAAAATAGGGTTTTAGCCAAAACACCCTTCTTCTTGATTCTTGTTTTTCCTTGGTGGATCACCTCTAGAGCCCAAACGCTTGGGTGGATAACATTGATCAAATGATTCAAACTCGCGTATTCAAGGAGAGCACGAAGGATTAGGAGTTGAACTTTTACTTGAGGAAGCTCGTATCTTCAAGGGTATAATTCTGATTCTCCTACTATTTTATAGACTGATAATCAATCACAAGAATGATCTTGGTTTATGATTTGTAAGAAAAATTTTAAAATCCGTTTTGTTACGCTTCCGCTTCAATTATGTGATTTGATTCATATTCTTGTTTTTAGTAAACCTAACAAATTATAATTAAAAAGGATGTAAAGCTCAGATTTCTCTATCAAATTATATGCGGTGTATATGTATATCTCTATCCTAGACACAAATCATGAGTTTCATCACCAAGTAGAAAACACAATCATATGCTATTATGATCAGATCTAAACCTATAATCCATCTTCCAAGTTTATGTAGATTATCACACTAATTGTTGATCACATAATTAATCAATTAAATGCAAATCATAATAGACAATCCTAGTATAATCAATAATAACCAACAAGGAAGAAATTTAGTTTAACTACACATTGAGTTTCATTGTAATCTTAAAAAGAAATTAGTCATAACTGAATCAATAACCACAATACACAAGTAAACCATCATCCAAGAATTACAAAATAAAAAGATAAAAGAAGAAAGGAAAAACTTTTTGGAATCAATCCTTGATATCCTCCTTAGCCTTCTATCTTGATCTTCCTTTGTGATAATCTCTTGCTTCAAGGCTCCAATCCTTCTTCAATTACAGGGTTAGCGAAAAGTAGCAAGATCCCCTTCTAATGGTCTAAAAACATCTATTTATAGCCTCTAATTACAGTCCTAAACCAATTAGAAGCTACAAAACCAAGTTCTAATCGAATTGGAAAAAATCAAGCTTTTCAGCATCTTTTCCTTGTGACGCCCCCAAAATAGGGTCCACACAACCCAATTTGGATCACCAAAATACATACCATAACTATACATTCTCTTATTACAGTGTCATAGATAATACAACAATATCCACACCCAAATTATTATAATGTCGTATAAGATACGACGACACGTATTACAAGTCCTCAACATGATTATTGCCACACTATTTTACAACATAGTGAATACTAATATAGTAAATATCTTGGACCATCACTCCACACCCCCGACTAGTCCCAACTACACTCTCATTTCTTGAGAAGAATAATGGAACATAAAAGAAAAAGGGTGAGCTCAAATAGCCAAGTAAAGAATATCATGACTAAGATAATAAATAACAGATTATCCTTAGCCTTTAATAGTGAAAAATCTGATAGAATATAATAGACAACAAGTTTTAGATCAATAATAACAATCAATTAGGAGAGTAAAATAGATCATAATGTTCACAATCTTCTCTAATTTAAAAGTTCACCATCAATATTTCTTCATGTAACACCAATCAATAGTTCCTTATCATAATCATGCAAATCAACAATTCATCTTTTCACTACGGGCTAAAGATATTCAAAAGTAACACCAATGGTCATGATCATGGAAGTCAACAGTCCATCTTTGTACTACAAGCCAAAGAAAACTTTTCACCATGTGTTCTTGCCATACAGACCAAATACACTCAACAAATATATCATTTTCGTACACAGGCCAAAGATATTCATCAATCATACTATCTTTACACTCAAGCCAAAGATATTCACAATAACTTGATTTAAATCAAGTGATACAAAGGATGAATAGAAATTGTAAGAATAATAAAAAAAAGAATAAACATTCGAGATTTGACATTTAATTTGTCAACAGTTCAATAATGTCCAAATTGCCAATATGATGACAAAAATGTGGAGTCAAACTCAAGAATGATATTCAAGATTCATATTTCAAAGATAATGATTAAAATTTAATAAGAAGGTTCAGGTAAATAAAAAGTTCAAGTGAAATGATATTAGACGAAGCGAAAACCTCAAAGGAATTTTGTCGACGCCAGGAAAGATTCGCGCGTGTTTCTTTTTTCCTTTTTTCCTCTTTTTGATTTGTTTCTACCCTTTATATTTTGATATGTTGATTGATTTGATTAAAGGGTGAGGATTTAGGAAAATACCGACATTAGTCGACTTATTTTACAAAGTTTGATTTTATTGATTAATTTTGATGATTGGACCGAATGAGACAAAGCCGCAAGATAGTATGGTTTAAATGGATGTACCAACTCATCCGAATTTTGAAGGTTTTTGCAATATGGTCTAATATGTGACTCCATAGGATTGGTCTGGAAACTCAAGATTCAAAGAGTTTTGGGGCTAGCTTATGCGAAGGGAAGGTGTTAGGCATCCCCCAACTTTTGTGAAAACACAATTAACATATCTTATTGATTTCCTAAGCGTAAAGTGCGTGCATGTGTGTGTGTGTTTTAATTTGAAAACCTTTTTTAGGCTTTATTTGTGTTGTTTGAAAGTAGTGATGTTCCTCTTTTGTACCTATGTATGAATGATTTGATTTAACGAAAATTCATTTAAAACAAAATATACATATTGTAATGATATTTTGGGAAAACATAGTCTTCAAATCTTTCTACTAAATAGTAATCGAGGACATTTGATACTTCCTTTTATTTATATTAATCTACCCCGAATCGCTTTATTATTTGGGAAAGCTCTTTGCGATTTTAATTTGAAATTCACTTTTGGGTGATAATGCATGTGTAAGCTATATAATAATAGTAATAGTAATTATTATTATTGTAGTTATTATTATTATTAGTACTAAAAATAACAACAACAACAACAACAACTATAAATAATAGTAATAATAGTAATAATAGTAATAATAATAGTAATAGTAATAGTAATAATAGTAATAGTAATAGTAATAATAATAATAATAATAATAATAATAATAATAATAATAATAATAATAATAATAATAATAATAATAATAGTAATAATTGAGACGCCCCCAAATCTGGGTATCTTCCAACTCGACAGATGGTGCTACACGGTGCTACAGTTCAAATAAACATTCAATTGAAATACCTCAAAAGAACAGATATATCTTATATATATATATATATATATATATATATATATATATATATATATATATATATATATATATATAAAGAATATTTACATTCCCCAGGTTCTTTACAACCAATACATTTGTCTTTGTCATAATATCAAATATTATTCTTACATAACCTATACTATTACATATGTAATCTACGGGTTCGCCTTCGTCTTCGCCTTCCCTTTATCCTTGCCGGATCCATCGGTCCGCTCGGTCTTAGCTGCATTCATATGATTCAAGCAAGAATGAGCCTAACTAGCTCAGCAAGTACAACAATTCTAGGAAAATGGCATACTTGAAACATAGGAATAGTATATCTTCAATAACTGAACAATAACTATGAAGTACTATCGACAATTCAAAATAGCACTTCTTTTCATTCAAAACGTTTTACAACAACAATATCCAGTAAAACATCAATTCCGGTTCAAGACAGTATGAAATTCATAAGTACTTTGAAAAGAACGTCCCGACACTAAGTCCGTCAGTCCGACATAGCTTACGAGCACGTCTAGGTGATCAGCCTATAGTACTCTATGTTGATCAACACTACATTCATTAAACGTGTATACGTTTAAGTTGTGGCAACCTCACGTGCCTGTCGTTTGACGACAAAACATTTTAGCATACTCAGTCTGCTTTTGAAAACCACAACAATATTAGTTTGGTAAATCCTTATCAACACTTGATAGAATAACATAGCATACGTCTAGCCGAAAGATTTGGCTTTGACTTCCTCAAACATTAACTCATGCGAAAAATACATGAATCACAAAGACTTGTCCAGATCAAACTAGAACAAGGGTTAGAGTACTTGCCTTTAGTGTCTGTTATAGTTTATAACACGTGCACTTTAAGTCTTTAAGTCTCTATAGTAGATACTAACATCACATAACACATTAGGTCATAAGTAAACATACATAGTTTCTAAAGAATCTTACCCTTCTTCTCAATCTAATTACGTATTAGATTTGTTATTATAGGTTCCGACTTTCTATTACGTTATTCTTACGTTCATAAGTCATTAACTTTCTTTAACCCTAAGTGATCATGCTTAAGGCTTAAGTATGTCTTAATAATGTTTCATTAAGATCTTAGTTAAGTATTAATCATTTACTCTTCCTACTCAACATGTAAACATTTTTCACTATGTGGTTCTTGAGGCTGGCGCTGCGGCACCGACTATTACTCTTGGTGCCGCGCTGCAGCGTCACATCTTATTGCTCAAAAACCCGGACTCGGCGCTGCGGCGCGAGTCCCTTTGTTATCTGTCGCGCTGCGGCGCGAGTTTACAAGGGACTAAGGCCACTTTGGCACTGCGGCGCCGGCTAAATGGCTTGGAGTAGCGCCGCGGCGTGGACTCTGAGCCACAGAAATGTTCAACAGATTTTTTAAAAGATGAGATTCCTGGACTCGTAACTTCTTCGTTATAAGTCCGAATTGGCTCGTTAAAGAGCCTACGGGTCACAAATTACGTACTCTATGCGTTCACGTAAGAATTTTATCTATTGTACTTTGTTTGCTAAAATTTCACCTATTAGTCCATTTTAACGAAAACGATAAACGTTCGTGAACGTTCAACGCTCGTTTCTTCGTTCTAAGGTCGGAATCTGGCCATTTTTGAGTCCGCAACTCTATAATGCTAATTATGACTTGTCTACATCGAAAACTAACGTTTACGACTTCAAACACAAAATACGACATCCATTCCGAGAATGTCATGAATTCGACGATAATCGTCCAATCGTGTGAATTCCGGTAAAACTTCTTTACTAAACGTTTTTAAATGGATTTTAATCAACATATAAACATTTCAAGTTACTTATTACACCAACTTATTATCAAAGTGGGTTTTGCCTTATTCTCACAAGTCAATGACTTATTCAACTTACTAACTACAAATTCTCAAGCTTATGACTTACTATGAACTTAAGTCCATCAATCAAAGTTCTCATTCTATTTTGAGCATACTAACATCATATAACAAACATATGGCAAGTTCTTCACAAGTTCATCAACTTATTTATATTCAAGTTGCTTATTCAACTTATTCGGCTTAAGTTCATTCATCAACGACTTATTCCTTGTTATCATCAAACCATCCCACTTCTCTATCAATCCTATCATAGAAGAGATAAAGATAATAGATATGAGTCTTACCCTTGAAGACTATTACTTCACTTCACTTTCAAAAATTTAGCAAAAGTTGAAATGGCTTATAAGTGCTTATGTGGCTTATTCTCTCTACCAAGTAAGTTGTTTGTCTTGAGAGGAGTTGGATGAAATTTGAACAACTAACAAATGAAATGAAGCTTGGTATTTATAGGCAACTCAAAGTAAGGGCACTATGGACATTTAGGCCATCCCACCTCCTTAGTTAACCTCCTCAACTTCCACCTCCTTACTATTCATAACCTAGCAACCAAGTAAACTTGCTAGCCACAACACTTGCTCATCACATAAATTGTTTGCCCATCAAGTCTGTGACGAACGAGAATTTTGTAATTTATTTTAAATATTTATTGAATTAAATAAATATTTTTCGATGATTTAATTATTAGATTTGATAATTAAGTGATGCAATTGTGGTAGATTAATTTAATTATATGTGTTACATTTATTAAATTAATGCAGAGAATTTTTAATATTCAAAGTATGTGATTATGTGAGCTTATTGAATTAAATGAATTATTTAATTAAGCATGATGTTATTTTAATTAATTTAATTATTAATTAGAGATTTAATAAATTATTGTTATTTATTAAATAGATAATTAATATTGTGACTACGTGATTTTATGAGAAATTATTATATTTTATTTAAAGTAAATTAAATAAAATATTAGATTTATCTTATAAGAGTGTGACATTTATTAAACTATATAATAAGAGGGTTATTAAAATAAAGAGTTTTGGAGCCTAGTTGCCAGCCAAACGTGGCCTTAGAGGAGTTATGGCCAGTTAACCCATTATGGGCAACTGACCATGATGCGCGTCAGTTTGATTTTTTTTATTCATACGTCTTTTTATTCTTTTCATTTTCATTATTGCTTTAGTCTGATAAACATCACAGAGAAAGTTTGAGTGTATAATGATCAATTAATTGTGAAAGAATCACCACTGATCATCTCTTCCATTGGTTATACTCTGGGTAAATTTTTCTCCAAACCCAAATTCTTATTTCACGTCTTTTTAAGTTTTATGATTATGACTTTCTTATATTATGTTAATCTCTGTGAAGTGAGAAATTGTGTTATGTTATATCAAATTGTGTTTAATTATGTATATATTTCACAAACCATAACATCAGAATTGTGAAAACATGTCGTACATATGTTATTTCAAAATAAACAGAGTACGTGATATGGCCATATGGCCATATACGTGAAAATTTATATATTGATCATATATTATCCCTAAATTTTAGACTTGTATGTTGTTATGCATGTTAATACGAAGAATTTAAGCCTTAAACGAACAAATTCGGTGTTATAACGAATTCGTAGGGAGAATTTTCACATAAAGTTTTCTAAAACATCATGAACATCAAAGTCAGTGAATTCACATATTTTAATTATGTGATTATGTGTTTTAATTGGTTAAAAGTACTCTACAGATATTGGGTATTGATTATATAGAAGTATTAACATGTGGGTACGTTAAATTAGTGAGTTTAGTGATCATAAAATGTGTAAATCGCCGAACTCTGTGTTCTTCGCGAATCTGGGAAACCGTTTCTGAGGTTTCGCGCTGCGGCGCCAACTTCAGAACTGAAGTCCCGCGCCGCAGTGCCACCGCGCCGCAGCGCCAATACCCAAGCCACGGCGCCATAGCGTCGCAACGCCAAGGGCCCGGCCACAGCGCCACCGCGCCGCAGCGCGACTCCTTAGTTCAATAGTGGCGCCGCAGCACCACTCTCCAGAAAATTCAGAAATGTATTTTTAAAAATGTTTAAGTCTAACAATGTGTTAGTGGATTATTGTAATGAATATGTAACATGTTAGAAGAATAATGTGATGATAAAATAGTTGTTTAACATGTAATAAAATATTACATATGAATTGAATTGTTAAATACATAATTGGTTTGATAATTCATGAAGTATAAATTATATGACAACGTGATAATTTGACTAAGTTTAGTCATTAATTAAAGTAGACAACGAGAATGAATTTATGTTGATTAATTATTAATTAACAAGTATTGTGTATATGAATGGTATGTAGGATTTAATTCAAAGAACGTGCTTAGTTAAAGTATAATCTACGCACGAGGCAAGTTTGTTAACTTTACTTTTACATTGAGCAAGTATCCTATCCCTAACTCCATTCTATTGAGCAAGTTTATTTAAACTTAAACGTTACTTTTATGTCGAGCAAGTTTCCCTAACCTTACTTGCCATTATTGTTCAAGTTTATTATTTACCTTGAATAAATTATCCTTGTTATTATTCAAGTTCAAGCATGATATTAAAGATTAATTATCTTTCCAAAGCATGATTCAGTTATACAATAATTGTCCTATTATATACTTTTGAGATTATTATTCTAATCAAATATCAATATTTGGTGAACCTTATTAGACTAGTGAACCTTATTGATTCAACTAGTCCATAGTTGATGAGCGTTCTAAATTTCAGAACCCTTGATGAAAGTATCCAAACCAAACTTCCTTTGGTGCGGACTCGAAAGACAAACTGAGATGAACAACCCTGTATAGGAGATTATTTACGCTTTAGCGTTAAGATATTGTGCATAGTATGGTACTAAGGGCTGATCCCCCTAAGTACGAGAAGAAGGTCCATAGTCTTATGACTGTTAAAGGTTTCAAGTATAACCCTTGTTAACCTAGGACATAGTTCAAGGTCTTATGACCCTCAGAATTCTTTTGATTCTTGTTATTTATTCTTGATTCAAAAGTTGAGCTTTTATTCAGATGTCTTCGATTATTCGCATGTTATTATACTGTTATTTCATTTTTATACTTGTGGGCATTTGTGCTCACTCTTGCTTAATAATAATATTACAGTTAAGAATGAAAGAAGCGATGAACCCTCCACTAGTAAGGGCAAGGGCAAAGTTAGCAAGTGATGAAGACTTGATATTTTAATTGATGATGTATTATGTTTAAGACTTATGTTGTTGTTTAAGACTTATTTGTTTAGAATTACGCACAGATGTTTTAAACTTAGTTAACCTGGGATTTATTTATGATTCAGTTGATGTAACCCTTAAGGGAAGAGATTTTTTATGATTTCTATCTATTTTATGGTTTGATATTATTTATGGGTAGATAGTTAGATGATGCTTGTGCAGTGAACACCAAATCCCGTGGAATCGAAGTACCCGGATTTGGGGGTGTCACAGGTTGGTATCAGAGCTGTAGGTTATGAACCTTAGGTGGGGAAAACAACCTTAGGTAGTAACCATATAGAAAGAAGATAGTAATGGAAAACTCTTATCGAGTTCTAAGAAATGAATTTTTGTAATTCATTGAAGATAATAAAATACATTATGTGTTTATGTGTTAAGTATGCGTTAGATAGTATGACTTAGTAACTAAAAGTTAAAATTTTGTTGTCAGGATGACGAATGTTGGAGAAGCTAGTCAAGCTGGGGAGGAAGATCCCCGATTACCTATAGTACCTACAGAGGAGGAGACCCGAGACATTCAAGTTGTCAGGGAGCAGTTGATTCAGAGGGAACCATCTCCATTGATCACCGTTGTTGGTCAGGAGTATGAGCCTGAGACTGATCCTGAGGAGGATCCTGAGGGGGAGTTTGATGAGGAGGAAGAAGAAGTGGAGTTACCACGGTACACTATTGATGCTGAGATGTATGACACACTATATGATCGTAACGTGGAGTTACAGGATGAGGTTCAGGAATTGACTGAGCGAGCGACTGTTCAGCAGTCTACTTTAGAGGAGAAGGATAGAGAGATTGTGACCCTTCATACACGTTTAGGAAACGTGGAGTGGGATCTGGTTCAGGAGAAGGGTCAAACCGAAGATAAGACTGAGGAGATTGAGAAGCTGAAGAAGGAACTGAAGGAAACCTCCGGAAGACTGAAAATAGCAGAGGAATGATGGGTAAGAGAATCACGTCGAGCTGATCGGCAGAAGATGATAGTCGTGCAAAGAAGGCAAAGCTTAAAGACACGTACGTCACACTTAATCATGCAATGGATGAGGTTCAAGAGCGAGTGTTAAGGTACCCCATCCAGTTTGAAGGACTTCCATCGTATATGTTGGATCGCAGGACGATGTTTCGTATCATGAATGAGGAGCGTGGCAAGGCTATTGAGCACCTTGGAAGACAGGAATAGAATCTGTTTATTTATGTGAAAGACCTATATAGTTTTATGTAAATTCCGATGTGGTTATGAACTAAGGAATATGTTAATATTTGAATGTTTTAAATCCTGTGGATTCTTTATTCCAGGATAGATGATGTAAATAGCAGTATGCTATAGTTTAATGTTGAAACTTTTTATTTGAATGAAAAGATATCAAGTTGTTTGAGATGATGTGTTAAGTGATAGGTTAAATTGTTGAGTAATGTCTTAACTATGTAGAGAAATAAATAAAATTCTAATAAACGTTTATTTAACAGAAAAATGCCGCCAAGGAGAAGACATCAACGTCAACCAGCTCAGGAAGAGTCAACCAACAATAACAATAATGCCAACGTTAATCCAGTTCAACAGCTAGTTAATTTACTAACTGGAGTCATGAATAACCAACCGCAAGCTCCACCTAGCACAACGTTTAAAGATTTTAAGGCGGTGGGACCGCCAGAGTCCAAAGGTTCTAGAAACCCAATCGAGGCTCAAACGTGGGTGATGGAAATAGAGAAGGTTTTCGACGTTGCTAGGGTTCAAGAAGATCAGAAGACCGTTTTTGCGACATTTATGCTGAAGTCTGAGGCTAGCTACTGGTGGCAGGCAAACAAGATGCGAGGAGGTGAATGTGTAATTACGTGGGAGAGATTCAAAGAGATGTTTTTCGAAATGTATTTCCTAGCTAGTTCGCAGAATCAGATGGAGGTGCAATTTCTGGATCTGAAACAGGGAAACATGAGCGTGTCTGAATACGCGGCTAAATTCGATGAGTTGGCAAGGTTTGCCCCGTATCAAGTACACACTGACGAGAGGAAAGCCAGACGATTCGAACAAGGACTGAAGCCTTGGGTATACAGCAAGGTATCAATGTTTCAAGTTAACACGTTTGCGGGAGTTTTGGAAAGGGCCATTCTCGCAGAAGGAGGAAGTGATGTAGTGACTAAGTACAACCAAGAGCAGAAAAAGAAAAAGAGTGAGAATGAAGGTAATAACAAGACTGGTGGAAGTAATATTGGGAATAGTAATAATCAGAAGAGGAAGTGGACGGATAACTCGACAGCTGGAAGTCAACACGGAGGGCAAAAAAAGAAGATAGAAGCATGTCCGACTTGCGGCAAGGCACATCTAGGGGTTTGTTTGAAGGGAAAGAGAGTGTGCTACAATTGTGGTCATGAAGGCCACATAGCACCAAATTGTCCAAACCCAAAGAAGGGTGCTTGTTTCAACTGTGGTTCGAAAGATCATTTAGCAAGAGACTGTCCCAAGAAGGGATCGGGAGGATCAAGACAAGGAGGAAACCAGGGAAATAGCAGTGAAAATACCTTAACCATCACCGGACCACCTGCAACATACCGACCAACCGCCAGAACTTTCAATATGACGCTGCAGGATGCAATCCAGTCTCGTGAGGTGGTGTCAGGTATCATTCCGATCAATGAAATTAATTCTTATGTTTTGTTTGATTCGGGTGCTACTTGTTCCTTTATATCCGAAGACTTTGCTAATAGTTTAGATTTGCTTATGGATGAATTGGATTACCCCATGAACATAGAAATTGCAAATAGGGAAATAATCCCTGTTAAGTACGTGTTTAAGAACTGTAGGGTGGATATTAAGGGTAATATCATGAATGTAGATCTTATCCCTATTCGATTGGGGGAATTCGACGTTATATTGGGTATGGATTGGCTATCCAATTATGGGGCTGTAATTGACTGCCAAAAGAAGCGTATTAACCTTATGACTCCGTCAAAGGTTATGTTTTATGGTAGCAAGTCGCCTAGACAAGCGAGTTGTCTGATGGTGTTGCAGGCCAGGAAGTTATTAAGACAAGGCTGTGTAGGATATTTAGCTTACATAGTCGACAGTCGAAAAGAAAACCTGAAGGTAGAGGAGATACCGATTGTGAGAGACTTCGTCGATGTATTTCCAGACGATTTGCCAGGACTTCCACCAGATAGGGAAGTAGACTTTGTGATTGATTTGGCGCCCGGAACTGCTCCAATATCGAAGGCACCATACCGAATGGCGCCAGTAGAGATGAAGGAATTAATGGTACAACTACAAGAATTATTGGACAAAAAGTACATTCAACCGAGCGTATCGCCGTGGGGAGCGCCGGTGTTGTTCGTGAAAAAGAAGGACAGATCGATGAGGCTCTGCATTGACTACAGATAATTGAACAAGGTCACGATCAAGAACAGATATCCATTACCGAGGATCAATGATCTGTTTGATCAATTGAAGGGAGCAAAATACTTTTCCAAGATTGACTTGAGGAGTGGTTATCACCAACTGAAAGTGAGGCCAGAGGATGTACCGAAGACAGCGTTCCGAACGCGATACGGACATTATGAGTTTTTAGTAATGTCGTTTGGTCTTACGAATGCTCCTGCAACATTTATGGGACTAATGAATGGTGTATTCAAGCCGTTTTTGGACAAATTCGTGGTGGTATTTATAGACGACATTTTGGTATATTCCAAAACCAAAGAGGAACATGAAGAACACTTGAGGTTAACATTGAAAGTATTGAGAAGGGAGAAGTTGTATGCTAAATTTTCGAAATGCGAATTCTGGATCGAGAGAGTATAATTTCTTGGTCACGTAATCGATAAAGATGGAATTTCGGTAGATCCATCCAAAGTAGAAGCTGTGATTAACTGGGATCAGCCGAGAACGCCGTCAGAAGTAAGAAGTTTTCTTGGATTAGCAGGATATTGTAGAAGATTCATACAAGATTTTTCTAAGATCGCAACCCCGTTAACGAATTTAACTCGAAAAGCTGTGAAATTTGTTTGGACGGAGAAGTGTGAGGAGAGTTTTCAAGAATTAAAGAAGAGGTTGAGTACAGCGCCTGTGTTATCTCTTCCGGATGATACAGGAAATTTTGTTGTTTTTAGCGATGCATCGCATAAAGGACTTGGATGTGTGCTGATGCAAAACGGCAAAGTCATTGCGTATGCATCACGGCAGTTGAAGGATTACGAAAAGGGTTACCCAACCCATGATTTGGAGTTAGCTGCAGTTGTTTTTGCTTTGAAAATTTGGAGGCACTATCTTTACGGGGAGAAGTATGAAATATATACGGACCACAAGAGTCTGAAATATATTTTTACACAGAAAGATTTGAATATGCGTCAAAGAAGATGGTTGGAATTAATCAAGGATTATGACTGTGAGATTTTATACCATCCGGGTAAGGCTAATGTGGTTGCCGACGCCTTAAGTAGAAAGGGTCGTAAGAAATTGATGATGTTGACTGCTCAGCAGGAGCTAATTGCAGATATGGAGAAACTGGAGTTAGAAGTGAAGTATCCTATGGAGATTGATGAGAAGCTATTTCAGATGCAATCTTGTACAACTCTACTGGATAGAGTGAAGGAGGCTTCACTCTATCCAGTTTCAGAATGAAGAATGTAAAAAGGTGACAAAGAAGATATCTGAAGGAACCGAACCAAGATTTAAGATAGATAAGGAAGGAATATTGAGATTTGAAAGCAGAATTTGGGTTCCGCCAGTACAAGAAATTAAGGAAGAAATTTTGAGTGAGGCTCATAGTTCAAGATATTCGATTCACCCTGGTAGTACAAAAATATACCAAGATCTTCGACAACATTTCTGGTGGCCAAATTTGAAGCGTGAGGTTGCAGAATGTGTTGCCAAATGCCTGACATGTCAGAAAGTTAAAGCAGAACATCATAGACCGAGTGGATTGCTACAACCGTTGGAGATCCCAGAATGGAAATGGGAACATATTACGATGGACTTCGTGGTTGGCCTTCCGACGACTCCGAAAGGCTACGACGCAGTATGGGTTATCGTTGACCGACTGACGAAATCCGCGCACTTCCTTCCTATCAAAATCAGATTTAACTTAGATCAGTTGGCAGGATTATATGTGAAAGAGATTGTTTCGAGGCACGGAGTGCCGGTGTCTATTGTTTCCGATAGGGATCCGCGCTTCACATCAAATTTCTAGAAACGTCTTCAGGAATGCATGGGTACACAACTGCGAATGAGTACAGCTTACCACCCTCAAACAGACGGACAGAGCGAACGAACGATTCAAACACTAGAAGATATGTTACGAGCCTGTGTAATGGACTTCAAAGGAAATTGGGATGATCACCTACCGTTAGTAGAGTTCGGCTACAACAACAGTTACCACGCTAGTATTGGTATGCCGCCTTACGAAGCGTTATACGGCAGAAATTGTAGAACTTCGCTTTATTGGGATGAAGTTGGTGAAAGACAATTGCTAGGGCCAGAATTGGTACAGCAGACGGCAGAAATAGTCAAAGTGATCCGAGCACGACTGGTAGCAGCTCAAGATCGACAGAAGAAATACGCTGATCCACATCGTAAAAATATCGAGTTTGAATCAGGTAGTTTTGTTTTCTTGAAGGTCTCTCCCTGGAAGGGAAAGATCAGGTTCGGAAAGAAAGGAAAATTGAGCCCAAGATTTATTGGACCCTTTGAGGTACTGCGAAGAATTGGAGAAGTTGCGTACGAGGTAGCCTTACCTCCAGCACTCGAGAATATCCACAACGTCTTCCATGTTTCTGTGCTACGACCTTACAAACCTGATTACAAGCATGTAATTGAATACGAACCCCTGCATTTTGAGAAAGACTTATCTTATGAATAAATTCTTGTCCAAATTGTCGACTGAAAAGAACAAGTTTTCAGAAATAAAGTTATACCTTCTGTTAAGGTAATTTGGAGGAACCACAACGCTGAAGAAGCTACGTGGGAACTCGAAGAGAATATGATGAAGAATTACCCTCATTTATTTACTTAATTATGTGTATGCGATTCCGGAGACAGAATCTTTGTAAGGGGGAGAATGTAACGGGTCGAAATTATTGAGTCGTGATTCTGGGGACATAATCCTTTTAAGGGGGGAAAGATGTGACGAACGAGAATTTTGTAATTTATTTTAAATATTTATTGAATTAAATAAATATTTTTCGATGATTTAATTATTAGATTTAATAATTAAGTGATGCAATTGTGGTAGATTAATTTAATTATATGTGTTACATTTATTAAATTAATGTAGAGAATTTTTAATATTCAAAGTATGTGATTATGTGAGCTTATTGAATTAAATGAATTATTTAATTAAGCATGATGCTATTTTAATTAATTTAATTATTAATTAGAGATTTAATAAATTATTGTTATTTATTAAAGAGATAATTAATATTGTGACTACGTGATTTTATGAGAAATTATTATATTTTATTTAAAGTAAATTAAATAAAATATTAGATTTATCTTATAAGAGTGTGACATTTATTAAACTATATAATAAGAGGGTTATTAAAATAAAGAGTTTTGGAGCCTAGTTGCCAGCCAAACGTGGCCTTAGAGGAGTTATGGCCAGTTAACCCATTATGGGCAACTGACCATGATGCGCGTCAGTTTGATTTTTATTTATTCATACGTCTTTTTATTCTTTTCATTTTTATTATTGCTTTAGTCTGATAAACATCACAGAGAAAGTTTGAGTGTATAATGATCAATTAATTGTGAAAGAATCACCACTGATCATCTCTTCCATTGGTTATACTCTGGGTAAATTTTTCTCCAAACCCAAATTCTTATTTCACGTCTTTTTAAGTTTTATGATTATGGCTTTCTTATATTCTGTTAATCTCTGTGAAGTGAGAAATTGTGTTATGTTATATCAAATTGTGTTTAATTATGTATATATTTCACAAACCATAACATCAGAATTGTGAAAACATGTCGTACATATGTTATTTTAAAATAAACAGAGTACGTGATATGGCCATATGGCCATATACGTGAAAATTTATGTATTGATCATATATTATCCCTAAATTTTAGACTTGTATGTTGTTATGCATGTTAATACGAAGAATTTAAGCCTTAAACGAACAAATTCGGTGTTATAACGAATTCGTAGGGAGAATTTTCACATAAAGTTTTCTAAAACATCATGAACATCAAAGTCAGTGAATTCACATATTTTAATTATGTGATTATGTGTTTTAATTGGTTAAAACTACTCTTCAGATGTTGGGTATTGATTATATGGAAGTATTAACATGATGGGTACGTTAATTAGTGTGTTTGTGTAATAAATGTGTAAATCGTGAACTCTGTGTTCTTGCGAATCTGGGTTTTGAGGTTGCCGCGGCGCGCGCGCCAATTCAGAACTAGAAGTCCCGCGCCGTAGCGCCACCGCGCCGCAGCGCCAATACCCAAGCCACGGCGCCATAGCGTCGCAGCGCCAAGGGCCCGGCCACAGCGCCACCGCGCCGCAGCGCGACTCCTTAGTTCAATAGTGGCGCCGCAGCGCCACTCTCCAGAAAATTCAGAAATGTATTTTTAAAAATGTTTAAGTCTAACAATGTGTTAGTGGATTATTGTAATGAATATGTAAACATGTTAGAAGAATAATGTGATGATAAAATAGTTGTTTAACATGTAATAAAATATTACATGTGAATTGAATTGTTAAATACATAATTGGTTTGATAATTCATGAAGTATAAATTATATGACAACGTGATTATTTGACTAAGTTTAGTCATTAATTAAAGTAGACAACGAGAATGAATTTATGTTGATTAATTATTAATTAACAAGTATTGTGTATATGAATGGTATGTAGAATTTAATTCAAAGAACATGCTTAGTTAAAGTGTAATCTACGCACGAGGCAAGTTTCTTAACTTTACTTTTACATTGAGCAAGTATCCTATCCCTAACCCCATTCTATTGAGCAAGTTTATTTAAACTTAAACGTTACTTTTATGTCGAGCAAGTTTCCCTAACCTTACTTGTCATTATTGTTCAAGTTTATTATTTACCTTGAATAAATTATCCTTGTTATTATTCAAGTTCAAGCATGATATTAAAGATTAATTATCTTTCCAAAGCATGATTCAGTTATACAATAATTGTCCTATTGTATACTTTTGAAATTATTATTGTAATCAAATATCAATATTTGTTGAACCTTATTAGACTAGTGAACCTTATTGATTCAACTAGTCCATAGTTGATGAGCGTTCTAAATTTCAGAACCCTTGATGAAATTATCCAAACCAAACTTCCTTTGGTGCGGACTCAAATAACAAACTGAGATGAACAACCCTGTATAGGGGATTATTTACGCTTTAGCGTTAAGATATTGTGCACAGTATGGTACTAAGGGCTGATCCCCCTAAGTACGAGAAGAAGGTCCATAGTCTTATGACTGTTAAAGGTTTCAAGTATAACCCTTGTTAACCTAGGACATAGTTCAAGGTCTTATGACCCTCAGAATTCTTTTGATTATTATTATTTATTCTTGATTCAAAAGTTGAGCTTTTATTCAGATGTCTTTGATTATTCGCATGTTATTATACTGTTATTTCATTTTTATACTTGTGGGCATTTGTGCTCACTCTTGCTTAATAATAACATTGCAGTTAAGAATGAAAGAAGCGATGAACCCTCCACTAGTAAGGGCAAGGGCAAAGTTAGCAAGTGATGAAGACTTGATATTTTAATTGATGATGTATTATGTTTAAGACTTATGTTGTTGTTTAAGACTTATTTGTTTAGAATTCCGCACAGATGTTTTAAGGTTAGTTAACCTGGGATTTATTTATGATTCAGTTGATGTAACCCTTAAGGGAAGAGATTTTTTATGATTTCTATCTATTTTATGGTTTGATATTATTTATGGGTAGATAGTTAGATGATACTTGTGCAGTGAACACCAAATCTTGTGGAATCGAAGTACCCGAATTTGGGGGTGTCACAAAGTCTACCCACTTACACTTGGATTGATCCATGGATCATTTCCAATTCATTGGGCTTGCTAATTAATCTAGCTAATTTCTTATTGGGCTTATGCTACCATAATTTGGACTCATGACATATCAAACACTTGGGCTTGAGTATTACTTTTTATTGGACTTCTATTATTAAGCTAATAATCTTACAAGTTCATTACATTTAATTAAACAACTTAACAAATGTACACCACGTATAATTCTCGTAGGCTAGCTCGTATACTAATTCGTAATATACGTTATTTCATTCTCCATACACAATAGTGTAATACGTCGTATTATACTCACGTTCATTACCTCGTATAATGCATACGCATCATACGATTACAACTTTCTTTCGTTAACGCTTAATAAACCTAACGCTCCCAAATTAAGTCCGCATGCGAAATATTGCATTTTCTATACTTAGATTATTATTATATAATCCATCTCGTCTTTATATTATAACGTTACGTATTTCTCGGAAGTTCAAAAATAACTCCCGAGCGTTAAACGGCGAATAGTGTATTTCGTAAACTTCCTCGGAAAACTTTTATTTTCATCTTGGAAATTCAAACACTTTAATTCATTCACGTGGTTCAAATACTACGATGTTCCGACGTTTCTAGGTTATAGAACGACATACATCTTATTAACACAAATAAATAAGATTATTTTATTCATTATTTAATTCTTTCAAATATTTTACAAAGGATCCGAATTTCTCGGTCGTTACAATAATTATTATTATTATTATTATTTTGAATTAAAATTAGAATGAATCTGAACCGTCCTTGTGATTTCCTGCCCAAATTAATTAGAATGAATCTAAACCTAACTCGTGTTTTATTGCCTAAATTCAAAATGGGTTCTGTTTTATTATCAGGCATGGAAGTCATCTTAATAAATCTGAACTCCTGCAATTACAAGTTTTCACTATTACGGGATCTTCAGTCCAAATTCTCGGGACGAACCCCCTCAAACTTGTTTTAAGATCCAATATTACATGTATAACGATTTTGAAGTATTTAAACAAAAATTCCATTATAGGAATCTAGTTAAGATCCATTCAATAAATCTCAACCCTATGATTCTTAGGCTCACATTGATATATTTAAATATGTGTATACAACATCCTAGACTTGATATTAGGTGATTTCATCGATTGAAATCCATATATCAAGCCATTAGTACCTCCTCACATGTGACGAACGAGACCTTTGTAATTAATTTTTAAATATTTATTGAATTAAATAAATATTTTATTGATTTATTTATTGAGTTAAATAAGTATTTGATAGAGTTGTGGTAAATTAATTTAATTAAGTGTCACATTAATTAAATTAATGCAGAATAATTTTATAGATCAAAGTGAGAATTTAATTGAGATAATTAAATTAAATGAGTTGTTAAATAATTTTAATGTTGTTCTAATTAATTAAATAATTAATTAGAGATTTATTGATTTGTTATAAATAATAAATGCGAATTTTAATTATGTGATGATGTGATTTACTAAGTAATATTGCCTTTTATTTAATTAAATTTAAATAATATTATTTGATTAATTAAAGTGTGACAAATAAACTATATAGTGAACAAGTTAATTTAAATAATGGGAAAAGGAGTTGAATTGGAACAAACCAAACATGGCATGAGGAACATGGGAGCAGTTAAAGGCCCGTTGCGCTTAACTGCTGCCCATGATTTCACCGGTTATATTATACATCTAATATAACCTTCATATTACCTACTCTGGAGAACAAACTCAGAGAGGGAAAATAGAGAGAATTGAGAGTTAGTGAGATTAAAGAAGAAGAGGTTGGAGAATTAAAGAGTTCCTAACATATTGCCTAGTCATAACAAAGAAATCAAGGGCAATCCCTTAATCTCAAGTTTTTAAATTACGTTCTTAAAAGTTCTTCATGAAATCAATTTTAACTTCCTATATTTGAATTTTTATGAATGATTGTTAAATATATAATATTATATATGTTTATAACATGTTTTACATGACTTGCATGAGATTTAGAATAACCAAATCCATGAAATCAAGCTTAAAATCTGAGTTTTGAGTTTATAGTGAAAATATTATTTTAGTTCTCTGTAATTGAATTTTTATGGCCAAATTGTTGAGAAGCTGTTTGTAATTGTTAATATGCATGTATAATATGCTATTTGATGTCTATAAACAATTTTAGAGTAATTAATCCATGAAATTAAGATTAAGTTGGAATATTGAAGGTTACAGAGAAATAATGTTTGAATGTGGCCCATAATTACAAAAATCGGTGCCTTAATTGTACGTTAAACGATAAATTGATAATTGATTATGTTTATATATGTAAAAACGAAAAGAATGAAACTTGTATGGATTTATTTGGTTGAAAAACAAGTTCGTAGTGGTCGATTTCGTTAAGAATGTCAAAAATGGAGTTCTTCACAAAAATATTGAAATTGTGGCTTTAAATTTTATTGTTTATGTGACTTAAGATGTTAAAAGTAAGCTAAGAATATCATTAAATGTTTCTGTTAAGTTCAGAACATATGGGTGAAACTGAATTCGTTATTTGTGTGAAATTTTGGCCTAAATTGGACATGTTCTGTGTTCTTAGCGAACTGTAGAAACTGAATCTGGGTAACCCCACCTCGGCGGGCATACCAAGCTAAATTACCCTGCCCCGGCGGGCAAAAAAAAAGTGATGTCCATGAGATGATATGATGTTATTTAAACTTAAGATCTGAGATTTCAGTCTTGTATATGTGAATGATAGTAATAAGCAGAATTTAAACCAAGTTAACAAGTTGTATTAAAAGAGGGAACTAAACCTATAAGGTTAGTATTAATGTAACTAATGAATGTTGTGAATACATATGGTATGCGTGTAGGACTTGTGGTGAACGTGAGTAGTTATCGTTTAGCCTACGCACGAGGCAAGTTTTCAAACCTTATTCTTACATTGAGCAAGTTCTTAAATCTTATTATTATTGAGCAAGCTTCGTATTCTTATTTGGAACTGTTCAAAGTTTAATTATTCAAGTTTATGATTCCAAATGAAATGTTCTCATTCTTTTGAAATATTACTTCTATTGTACAAAGTTCATTCAATTGTGTAGAATTGAGATCCAAACTTTTCAGTCAATTATATATAGTTGATATTCAATCTTTGATTTGATTTTTGATTTTGATATTGCATTGAAACATTGAATAGATAATGATTCCTTATTGATTCGACTAATCCTTAGCTGGTGATTATTGAACTCTAAATTACCCTTAAAGTTAATCCAAACCAAACTTCCTTTGGTGCAGAATCTAACATCAAAATTGAGATGAACAACCCTGTTATGGGGGATTATATTACTCGATAGCGTTAAGATGTTGTGCACATACATGGTACTAAGGGGTGATCCCCCTAAGTACGAGAAGTAAGGTCCATATAGTCTTACGATTGTCAAAGATTTAAAGTAGAAATACTTAATTACCAAGGGCATAATTCATGGTCTTGTGAATCTCAGATGTACTTTTGATTCTTGTTCTAATCTTGATTCAAAAGCCAAGCTTTCTTTTGTTTAGTATCCATTGATTATTTGCATTGTTTGTTCACGTTGTTTGTTCAATGCTTGCTTGATTCTCTCTCATCTGTCTGATCTGCATATATGTGATGTTGAAAACTATCCGTTGGATCCATCCGTTGTGGCATTAAATGCGTCTGAACTTTTAGTACTGTGATGGTGACATTTCTGCACATCTTCTGAAATTGCATTCTGGCCCACTGACACAGCAGCCTGCTTTTTCACCTACCACCGGAAAAGGTGTTTCGTCCCTCTTATCCATGGTACTATCCTTAGCTTCTTCAATACGCTTCTTTGTTGCATACTAAGGATATTTCTTTACTCTGGGACTGATGAGCACTGCAACGTCTAGAATCCATTCCTCATATGTTGAAATCTACCTTTACACAAATCATGAGGCTTGACGTTTTCTGACATGAGACAGATGGTGCTCTACGATTTGGATTATGATTCTCTACGATTCAGATCGTAGTGACTTCTTACCTTGGTGCTTGATCTGATGCTATCATTTAGAGAGCACTGCGATTTCTCTTAAACCCTTGCACACTACGATCCTTACTTGCTCGTGTTGTTGACTCTACGTTCCTGAGAGCACACTACGATCGTTGACTTGTAAACTTCATGTTTCCTTCAGCACACTACGATCGTGGAGTTTGCTCGGCAAACGTTGGGACTACTCTACGATTTCTGAAGAGTCCCTTCAAGGCAGGCACAAACTACGATTCGTTAAGCTATACGTTTCTGCCTTGACTTCTGCACTATTGATCAGATGATACACTACGATTTCTTTGAACCCTATCTATTACATCTCAAGATCAACCTAACAGATTTGATATTTTCTATCTATACATTCTATTAAAAGAATGATACATGTTAAGATCTTAGATCAACCTAACAACTTTGATCTATCACTAAGTCCTTGTACATATATTCATTGAAGGACCTTACAAATAATTATGAGCATATACATTAAAACATTAAATCATAATATGCATTCTCCCAACAATCTCCCCCTGTTTGATGTTGACATAACCAAGGAGATTTGTTGTCATGATTATTCGTGATTAGATGCATTTGCAAGAAATTTAAACATGACTTAGTATTTCAGTGAGCAGCTGAAATTTCTAGAGAATAAGCATGAATTTATTGATGATCAGAAGATATTACAATTCAACATTACATCAATAAGAAATTTAAGTTTCAACTTATCTCTATTTCCTTGGCTTCATTCGTGGAGGTGGGTTGGCATACTCCTTAGCCCTTCTTTTTCTTTGAGCTTCCTCGTTTCTGGCTAACTCTTCCAGCTCGCTTAGACTTAGTATTGGATTCTCCTTATGCCTGTGCATGAATGCAGGATCTCCGATTGGCATTCTTATGCGTACAGTAGACACATCTTGTGAGCTGGGAGTTGACTCCTGACGGCTTAATGGTATAGCCATTACAATTCCCTGTTGATAAGATCGTTGAGTCTGACTGTGGAATTGTCATCCCTGTGCATGATATTGTCTTCTTCCCCTTTCTTGAGTTCCATGACCTCCTCTGCCTCTGCCTTGTCCTCCCTGAACTCCTTTCCCTTTATTCTCCCCCTTTATGTCAGCATCAAGGGTTCGAATATCGACAGACAGTCGATTAACACCTTGGACAAACTCGTTTAGTTGGCTTTGTGTTTGAGCAATGTCCTCTCTATTTTCCTTGATCTGTTTTTCAGATCTTACTTCTTTGTTTTGGAGAACTGAAAGAATCATATCATTATGTTTTTCCTGATTGGCATAAGATTTCTGGAAGTCATAGACAGAGGCTTTTAAGTTGATGATATTCTCCAGCATCAGGGTATGTTTGGCCGTCTTGATGTGGCTGCATTGCAAGAACAACCTCTCTTTGCTTGGCAGCTATTTAGAAGTGAATTTCATCTCTGTCCTTCATGCTCTTAAGAATTTCTTGGATAATCTCCATCAACTTCTTTGTAAGCTCAGTATTCATAGTGCCATGGAAATTATTTGCAGTTGTGATCATTTGATTCAGTCGGATATTGATGAGATAAGAGTGAGATTCCAAACTTGCTTCTTTAGACTTGACCATTTGCTCGGAAGTTTCTTTCAAGTCATCCTTTGTAGGCAGGCTTGGGAGAGTATCATTGGTGTGAGGATTGTTGGTTGGAGGGGTTGTATGCTTGGGTTGATCTTGCAAGTTGTAAAGAGCAAGGTCAAGACTAAAGTAGTCATTTGAGGAAGATGATGGTATGTCTGATGGAGGGGCTTAGGTTTGGATGTCTGGGATAGGTGACTCTACGATTTCGATGTGAGACTCTACGATGTGGTTGGAGTCTGGAATCGTAGAGGTGGTGATTTGTGGGAGAAAAATAAAGTTGACTTCATTTGGTTCTTCAGTTACAGAATTTTGGGAGTCTGCAACTGAAAATTGATTTACTGGATTGAGACTCACTTCCAACCATCAAGGGAATTCATAAAAATAGCTAAATGAAGATGATGGTAAGAGATTAACTCAGAATTTGGTAGGGATAGACAATACCTCAGATTTATCTTTTGAGGAAGAGGTATTTGTAAGCAGCTTCTTGGCAAAGATGACTTTTCCTGGAAATCCATGAGCCAGAACTGAAATGGCTGGATACTCTTTAAAGCTCCAGAACATGTGATCCCATAAGTTCAGGATTTGAGCTTGATGGTATGCCATCATAGGTAAGTAGGAAAACATTTGAGTGTACAGATAGCTCCTATATCCATCTTTCCTCACGCCAGTGATTACAAGCTCATCATCATCTTTTTCCTCTTCTTTATCTTAATTTGAGGATTCCATTAGCTCAATGGTCTCTGGATGGTCTGGCACTGATTCATTTTTATCTTGGGCAGGAATCTCTTCTTCTACCATGGAGATATCATGAGGCTCCCCCTCAGCATGATTATCTTCTTGTAAGTTCAGTAAATCCCCCTTAGCTGGAACATTTTCTTGAGAGTTCAGAAACTCCCCCTCAGCTGTAACATCTTCTTGAGCTGCAGACTTCTCCCCCTCAGGCCGGTGTATTCTCTATCATGAGAATTTCAGGGGTCTCCCCCTCAGCTGGAGCACTGTCCTCTTTATTTGCTTAGGACAGTTCTTCTTTTGCAACCACACTCTTGGCTTCCTTTTTCAGCACCTTTTCATTTTCAAGAATGTATTTCTTGACCAGCTTTCTCCTTGATTTGCTGGGTTTAGCCACAACTTCAGGACTCTTTTGAGTCAAAGCTTTGTCTTTCTGAACAACTTTTATACTTGAAGCAATTACCTCCTTTTCTGCCACACTTGGTCTTGTCTCAGTGAGCAGCAGAGACTCTCCGATAGAGGTGAATGATGGTCTTTTGGACTTATGTTCAACTTTGTTCTTCTTTAGGATCTGTGATATGGTGTCTTGATCCTCATTAGCTTCATCTTACTGTTGCTTCCTTCTCAGCAATCTCAGAGTCTCTATGTCAGAGGACTCTATAGGAATATCAGTTGTAGAACCTTGAGGCTCTTCTATCTGTCTAGCTCTTAGCTTCCTCTTGCCCTTGCTTTTTCTGGAAAGGGAAGAGGGTTCTTCCTTGTTGATTTCTCCTTCTTGTTCTTCTTCCCTGACAACAGACATGTTTCCAGGAATGCCTGCGTTCTTCAGATCCCCAGTTCTTTCACTAGATTTTATCATCATCCGAACATGCTCTGCTGGGTTTCTCTTCCAGTTTTCAAACAACTGCTAGGTCATTCTTCGAGTTGGGTTTATCGCTTCTCCTTCTTCATCCCCAATTTTGTCACCCAGTGCTGATTGCAGAATGATACTTATGAAATGCCCATATAGCATTTTTTGAGGGCTTTTTGATTTCTTCGAGTTGAGGATCCACCTAACGATCCACTCGAGTAATACTGCTCCATAGTTGAGTTGTATGCCATAAAACATGGCTGTCATGAGCTTAAGTTGAGCTTCATTCACCGAGTCATGACCTGAGCTTTTGCAGCATATGCATTTTCCAATAATGTTAGCCAAGAACTCATACCATTGTGGGAACTCCTTTTTTTTGTATCCCTTTACAGAGGGGTTTTTCTTGTGATGCATTTTCTTTAGACTCTCTTGGAAGTTTATGCTGTCTAAAAATGGGTGCACTTCATTCTTGAAACCTAGGGCCAGATTCAAGTCCTCTTCCCTTAGTCTCATTTCTACTCCCTTTTCTTGAGTAGTGATGGTGTTGTGTTCGAACACACCATTCTTATAGAACTCCTTCACTAGCTTGGGATAGATGAGTGTATCGGTGCTCAAAGCCTCTTCGAGACCCGCCTTCTTCAGTAAGGCCAACGTCTTGTGAATTTTTGGTGGAGCAGTCTTGAACTCGTCGAAGCAGAGTCTGTAGACTGAAACCACATTTGAAGCAACCATTGATTCTGTAGTTGGAAGTGAGATATGACTGAGCTTTCTGCTGATTTAGGGTTTCGCTTTGAGAGAGAGAGAGAGGATGAGAGAGATAATCTTTTGGACTTCATATTTCAAAAACATGATTTCAATTTGTACTTGTAACTTCCCTCTCTCTTTTTCACTTAGTGGGACAGGTGTCGATTTTTGCTTGGCTCTATGATTTTGACTGTGCAGGAATGTACTGATTTGCCTTTGGCCTTTTCAGAGCTGAGGTGTCCTTAGGAAGACTACGATCGTTGAGGTAGTCTTATGTTCATTGAGACTGTCCTGCAATCGTCGAGTCTGTCCTACGATCGTCGAGTCTGATCAGCATTCGTTGAGTCTGTCCTACGATCGTCGAGTCTGTCCGAATCCTTGTGATGAGTTTTTGATAAAGCATCCTTTTAAGGTAGCTCGGGAAGGGCCAACCTCTTGGAGAGATTCAAGGGTTAGGTTTGTTCCTGAGCTACCTCTTAGAGAGATTGCTATGCTATTAAGCTTGTCATCACAGGATACATTTTTGCTTTGTGAATGGGGCTTGTGTCATTGTTGAGTCTATACTACAATAGTTAAGTCTTTGCTACGATCGTTGATGTAGTCTTCTTTTCAGCTCTACGATCGTGAGCTTTCCTTAATTATGTCTACGATTTTGAGTTCAGCCTTTGTATCTGTTATGGTTAGCACAATCTAGAGCATATATTTCATGGTTGTAGATTTAGCATACCTAGCTCACTTATTAACTTATTAAATCTGGATTCATCTAGTGGTTTTATAAAAACATCATCAAGTTGATTTTCAGTAGGGATATATTGTAAAGTTATAGTTCTATTTTGCACATGATCCCTAATGAAGTGATACCTTATTTCTATATGCTTAGTCCTAGAATGCATGACAGGATTATGAGTTATAGCTATGTCACTTGTGTTGTCACAGTGTAAGGGAATAGATTTGAAGTTGAACCCATAGTCAGCTAGCTGATTTCTCATCCATAGGATCTGAGCACAGCAGCTGCCAACAACAATATATTCAGCTTCTGCAGTTGAGGTAGACACTGAGTTTAGCTTTTTGCTAAACCAGGACACAAGTCTGTTTCCTAGAAGTTGACAAGTGCCACTGGTACTCTTTCTATCTATTTTGCATCCTGCAAAATCAGCATCTGTGTATCCTATTAGTTCAAATGAGGATTCCTTGGGGTACCACAGCCCCAAGTAAGGTATACCCTTGAGATACCTGAAGATCGTCTTTACGGCAGACAAATGTGACTCTTTAGGGTTAGCCTGAAATCTAGCACATATGCATGTTGCAAACATTATGTCTAGTCGAATGGCAGTTAGGTATAAAAGAGAGCCTATCATACCTCTGTATTGAGTGATATCAATAATTTTACCTTTCTCATCTTTGTCAAGCTTGGTTGCAGGAGCAATTGGTGTTTTAATGGGAGAGGCTGATTCCATGCCATACTTCTTTAGTAAGTCTTTGATGTACTTGGCTTGGTTTATGAAAATTCCTTCTTCAGTCTGCTTTACTTGCAGTCCAAGGAAGAAGTTCAGCTCACCCATCATGCTCATTTCAAACTTGCTATGCATTAGCTTAGAGAATCTCTTGCATAACTTTTCGTCAGAAAAACCAAAGATAATGTCATCAATATAGATTTGAACTAGTAAGACTTTGTCTTTATGCTTTATAAGGAACAATGTGGTATCTACTCTACCTCTAGTGAACCCATTTTCGATTAAGAAGTTAGTTAATGTTTCATACCATGCTCTAGGTGCTTGTTTAAGACCATATAAGGCTGTATCTAATCTATAGACATAATTGGAAAGTGATGGATTGATGAAACCTGGAGGTTGTTCTACATAGACTTCACCTTGGAGTTCTCCGTTTAGAAATGCACTCTTGACATCCATCTGAAAGACTTTGAACTTCATATGAGCAGCAAATGCAAGAAAGATTCTGATGGCTTCCAGTCTGGCAACATGTGCAAATGTTTCATCGTAGTCGATACCTTCTTCTTGAGAATAGCCCTTTTCCACTAGTCTTACCTTGTTTCTAGTGATGACCCCATCTTCATCCATTTTGTTTCTGAAGATCCACTTAGTTCCTATCACAGGATGACTCTTTGGTCTTGGTACCAATCTCCATACTTTGCTTTGTTCAAATTAGTTGAGTTCTTCCTGCATGGCTTTTATCCAACTGGAGTCTTCCATAGCATCCTCTATCTTCTTTGGCTCTATTTGTGACAGGAAGCTTAGATAAAAATATTCATTATGAGTAGCAACTCTTGTTTTGACTCTGGCACTCGGATCTCCAATGATTAGATCCTGAGTGTGATCTCTTGCCCATCTGTTACTGGTTGGGACATCTGTCCTGATGCCTTCCTGTCTTAAATCTTCAAGGTCTATTTCTTCTTCTTGGAGTGGAGGCTCGTTGTCTTGCATGGACCTCTCTACGATCATATTCTCATGCTCTACGATTTCACTATCTGGCACTACGATCGTAGTGTTGAGCTCGACGACTTCATTCGTAGTGTCTGCATTATTGGTCGTAGAGTCTTGAGGCACTGTTTTGTCTAAGTCAGTTGCATCAAAGATGATGTGTATTGAGACTTCGACATTCAGTGTCTTCTTGTTGAACACCCTGTAAGCTTTGCTGTCTCTGGCATATCCAAGAAAGATCCCCTCGTTTGACTTGGGCTGGAATTTTGTCAGATACTGCTTTCCATTGTTGAGAATATAGCATGCACAGCAAAAGACATGGAAATAGCTGACACTAGGCTTTCTTCCTTTCCACAGTTCGTAGGGCGTCTTCTTAATCGTAGAGTGTATGAGTGATCTGTTCTGCATGTAGCATGCAGTGTTGATAGCTTCTGCCCAGAAGTATTCAGGTAGATGGGCTGCAGCTAGTAGAGTTCTTCCAGCCTCAATCAAGGTTCTGTTCTTCCTTTCAGCTACTCCATTTTGTTGAGGAGTTCGAGGAGCTGAGAAGTTGTGACTGATCCCATTGTTTGTGCAGAACTGATCCATTTCTGAGAGATCGAATTCTCTGCCATGATCGTTCCTTATGGCCTTGATTTTCTCTCTTTTCTCGTTCATTACCAGTCTGAACATCTTGATTAATTCGGAGCTCGTTTCATCCTTTGAAGTTAGGAAGAATACCCATGTGAATCTGGTGTAGTCGTCGACTACGACTAGAGAGTTTCTTTTTCCTCCAAGACTGGTTGTTGGAATTGGCCCAAAGAGATCTAAGTGAAGCAACTGCAGTGGTTTGTCAATAGAGTTGGCAGTCTTGCTCTTGAATGAGCTTCTGGTCTGCTTTCCAAGCTGACAGGCATTGCATGGCCTTTCCTTCACGAAGTTGAACTTGGGTAGGCCAGCTACTAGGTCTTTTGATGCCAGTTTGGACATGCTTTTGAAGTTTAAGTGAGACAACCGTCTTTGCCATAACCATTTCATTTCTTCAGATGCTTGTGCCAGAAAACATATTGTCTCATCTGAGCTTAGTTGACCAAGATCCACTGTGTAGAAATTTCCTTCTTTTGTCCCGGTTAGCTTTACAGCAGATGTCTTCAAATCTCTGACTAAGGAATGTCACTTGATGACCCTTGTCACAGAGTTGGCTGATACTTAGAAGGTTGTGTTGAAGACCTTCCACATAGGCTACTTTGCTGAAAGATATTGCACCATTGCCAGCAGAGCCATATCCTCTTGTCTTGCCCGAGCCGTTATCTCTAAAGATGACTGAGGGGCCTTCTTTTTCTATGTAGTTAGATAGTAAAGCTTCGTTCCCTGTCATATGCCTCGAGCATCCACTGTCCAGATACCATGTTGAGGTCGTGGAGCTCTTTTCCTTTCAAGATATTTGAACCTTTATTTTGGTACCCATATTTGCATGGGTCCTTCATTGTTAGTACCTTTGGGGACCCAAATCTGTCTAATCTTGGGTCTCACATGCATGGAGTTATAATAACATTTTGTGGCCCTATGACCATATTTATTGCATATGAAACATCTATTATGATGCATGCCTCTGTGTGCATGATGATTCATCCTCCATTTGGATTTGTGTGGTTCTTTAGTTAACCTTTTGTTAAACTGATTCTCTTTCTTCCACGTGTCGTTAGGTTTCATAAATAGTGATGAGTGTGCCTTACCTCTACTGTACCTTCCCAGTTGATTCGTAGAGTTGGTCTTGCTTGACTCTACGATTCTTCGAGGTTGGTGAGTAGAGGTTAGGTTACTCTTCTCCTTTACGAAGCCCAGGCCAGCGTGAGATCCTTTATTTCTCTGAGTATAACTAGAAACAGTAAAATAAGGTTGAACTAGCTCTTCCAACTGTGAGGATTTCACAAAGGCAATGCCTCTATCAAAACTTGAGGCATTAGTAGTGCTAGTTTCCACTGTCTTTTCCACACAAGGCTCTGAGATGAATTCCCCAAAGCCTAGACCTGTTTTGTCGAAAGTACTTCTCTGACTAGAGAGCAGGCAGTCATGGACGATGAGGATTTGTTCCATGTAGAGATAGTCTTCTCTAGGTCCTCAATTTTAGAGGTTAGAATAGACTCTCTTTGTGCATTGAGTGTGTTTGTCTGTTTTATGGTCTCATTCTCAGCCTCAAGCTTGGAAAGAAGATTAGTACTTAGAAGGGCTGTTTCAAGCTCTTCTTGAACTTTCTTCTTTTCCTCTTGAAGAAGTGAATGATCTTTAGACAAGACTCTGAACCACTTCATGTATTGATGTAGATCAGTCGTTATGCCATGCAGTGTAGTTCTTAAGTCATTCATGTCTACATCAGGTGAGTTTAAATCAAATACCTCATCGAGACTTACATCATGTATGTTGAGGCTTTGTTTGTCCTTTGCATGTTCGGCCATTAAGCACAGATTTGCCATATGTGGTTCTTCCTCGTCTCCGGAGTCAGCATTTGAGTCATTATCTGAGTCACTCCATGATCCTCTAGCTACCAGGCCTTTGTCTCTTTTATGAGGCCTCTTGTTTCCTTTGTATTCCTTCTTTGCATGTGTTTTCTTCTTTAGTTCTTCTTTGATAGGTTTGTTGCAGTTGGCGATGAAGTGGCCAGGCTTTTTGCAGTTGTAGCATAGGTCATTCATTTTCTCTCGACTACTGTAATTGCTGACCTTCTTTGGCTTGCTGATTCTGCCTTGTCGCATGAACCTTCTTAGTTTCTTTACCAGCATAGCAAAGTCATCATCATCGTCTTCATCATCATCAGAGTCAATCTCAATGTTAACCTTTGATGCACTTTCAGTTGCCTTGAGAGCAACACCCTTATCATTCCTTATACCTTCTGATAAGGTTTCAGCACGTTGGGTCAGCTCCAGTTCGTATGTCAGGAGATTTCCATATAGTTGTTGAACTGTCATTTCGTTGAGATTCTTCGACTCTCTTATTGCAGTGGTCTTGGCATCCCACCTGCTTGGTAGGGCTCTCATGAATTTTATGGTCAGATCTTTGTTAGGATAGACCTTTCCATATGCTCGTAGAGAGTTGAGCAGAACATTGAATCTTTCATAGGTGGCAGTTACATTTTCTCCTTGCACATGAGTAAACATTTCGTACTGCTGTGTTAGAAGAGACTGTTTGTTCTCTCTAACTTCTTCAGTTCCTTCGTGCATGATCAGTAGAGCTTCCCAAACTTCATTAGCTGTTTTGATGTTTACAACATTTTCAAACAGATCATCCTCTAAGGATTGGAACAAGATGTTCTTAGCCTTCTTATCAAGTTGGCTGTTTGCTCTTTTCTCGTTGTCTGTCCACTCTTCTTTAACTTTGATCTGTATATGGTTTGGATCGTCAGTGGTTGGTGCAAGCTTGGTTGGAATATAGGGCCCATTTTGAAATGTCTCAAATAGATCTTCATCTATTGAGTCCATGTACGCTTACAATCTGACTTTCCAGTCAGCAAATTTATCCTTATTACACATTAGTGGCTTGCTGCCTCTCCCGGTCCTGGATTCGCTTGGTACGAGTGCCATTGGATCTACTAAAACTTGTAAGCTATAAAATAGAACCTGCTTTGATACGAATTGTTAGTTCCTAGTTGGCACAATAGTTATCTAGAAGGGGGGGTTGAATAGATATTTAAAAATCTTTTCGTTTTAAACTTGTTCTTTGATAATGATTAAAACTTAGCTGAATAAATGTTTGTTTTAATCTTCTTTACCAAGCAATGGAGTAATGAGGGTGAGGCAGTTATGGCAGGTATAACCGATATAGCAGTTATGATATGAATGTAAATGACACAGTCGTTTTTAAGTGGTTAAGAGCACTTAAAGCTCCTAGTCCACTCTTCTACTTAATGAGTAGGATATCCACTAAGGATGTCTATTACAACTTCTAAATCACACAGATTCCTTTTAGACCAGCAGTCTAGGAACTTCTTAGTTCACTCTTGAACTCTTTAAGTCCAGCAAACTTGGCTTTCTTATAGTTGACAACGAACTCTTCAAGTCCAGCAGACTTGGTATACTTCTTCAGTTGATTGATAATGTTGTGTTCTTGATGGTTGCTACTCAGTCGCTGTGTAAGCACTTGTTCTAAAGAACTGAGTAGTTGAGCAAGCTTTGCAATATCTCAGATCGTAGAGTTGAGCTTGAGAGATGTTCACGTTATTTGTTCAATGCTTGCTTGATTCTCTCTCATCTGTCTGATCTGCATATATGTGATGTTGAAAACTATCCGTTGGATCCATCCGTTGTGGCATTAAATGCGTCTGAACTTTTAGTACTGTGATGGAGACATTTCTGCACATCTTCTGAGATTGCATTCTGGCCCACTGACACAGCAGACTGCTTTCTCACCTACCACCTGAAAAGGTGTTTTGTCCCTCTTATCCATTGTACTATCCTTAGCTTCTTCAATACGCTTCTTTGTTGCATACTAAGGATATTTCTTTACTCTGGGACTGATGAGCACTGCAGCGTCTAGAATCCATTCCTCATATGTCGAAATCTACCTTTACACAAATCATGAGGCTCGACGTTTTCTGACATGAGACAGATGATGCTCTATGATTTGTATTATGATTCTCTACGATTCAGATCGTAGTGACTTGTTGCCTTGGTGCTTGATCTGATGCTATCATTTAGAGAGCACTACGATTTCTCTTAAACCCTTGCATACTACGATCCTTACTTGCTCGTGTTGTTGACTCTACGTTCCCGAGAGCAAACTACGATCGTTGACTTGTAAACTTCATGTTTCCTTCACCACACTACGATCGTGGAGTTTGCTCGGCAAACGTTGGGACTACTCTACAATTTTCGAAGAGTCCCTTCAAGGCAGGCACACACTACAATTCGTTAAGCTCTACGTTTCTGCCTTGACTTCTGCACTGTTGATCAGATGATACACTACGATTTCTTCGAACCCTATCTATTACATCTTAAGATCAACCTAACAAATTTGATCTTTTCTATCTATACATTCTATTAAAAGAATGATACACGTTAAGATCTTAGATCAACCTAACAACTTTGATCTATCATTAAGTCCTTGTACATATATTCATTGAAGGACCTTACAAATAATCATGAGCATATACATTAAAATATCAAATCATAATATGCATTCTCCCAACAAAGACTTATTTATTTATGATGTTCCGCATTTGATGTATTAAGGTTAGATAACCTTGGTTTTTTTTAATTTGTTGTAACCCTTTAATGGGAAGATTTTTATTTAAATTTTATTGTTATCTTTGCTATGGGTAGATATATGTTATTTATTTTGGTAAATGAACACCAAATATGTGGGAAACTTGAGTACCTGGATTTGGGGGTGTCACGGGTTGGTATCAAAGCTGTAGGTTATGAACCTTAGGTGGGGGAAAAATCTTAGGTAGTAGCCTTATAGGAGATTGAGAACATAATGGTGATAAACTCTTATCGAGTTCTAAGAAATGAATTCCTTAAAAGACTTTATGTGCTTATGTGATATACGTATGTGCTCACGAGTATCGATTAGTAACTAAAACTTAAAACTTTGTTGTCAGGATGTCTGATGTTGCAGGATCTAGTTGGGCTTGGGAGGAAGAACCCTGAGTACCTAGAGAAGAGGAGCCCCAAGACATTCATGTTGTCCAGAAGCAGTTGGTACAGAGAGAGCCATCTCTATTAATCACTGTTGTGGGTCAGGAGCATGAGCCTGAGACTGACTCTGAGGAGGAAGAGGATGAAGATAAGTGTCCACCAAACTCTATTACAGCTCAAATGTATGATGAGGTGTATGACCATAACATTGAGCTTCAGGATAGAGTTAGAGAATTGGAGGAGCTGGCAGATAAACGTCAGACCACTATAGGTCAGAAAAATGAGGAAATCGGAGGACTTGATGTACGTCTTGGAAATATGGAGTGTAAATTAGTTCATATAGAGGGTGACAACGAGCAGCTGATGGCAAAAGTTGCGAAGCTGAAAGATGATCTAAAAGAAGAGTCCACCAAGAGAGCAAGGGCTGAAGATGCTTATGAGGAGGCTTCCCAGCGTGCAGATGTAGCCAAGGAAGAGGTGCATGCAAAGAAGGCCAAGATGGTGTAGATGGATTGTGCATTCCACACTGCGATGAACAAAGCTCAGAATTGAGTTATGTACTATCCAGTCCAGTTTGAGGACTTACCTTGGTACATGCTGGATCATAAGACAATGTTTGTATCATAGAAGAAGAGCGCAGAGAAGCTGCTCGACGTCTTAGTAGGCCTCAATAGGAACATTATGAGTTATGTGAATATCTATGGTAGTTAATGATGTAAATTCAATGTGAATATAAGAAATGGAATATGATGATTTAATCATGAAGATTCTTTATCTTGGGATAGTTGATGTAAATAGCAATGATGCTATCTTTCTATGTTTTAAATGTTATTAATGAATAAAATATCAATGTTTATTCAAGATGATATGTGTTAAGTGATACTCTTAAAATGTTTAAGTTAAGTCTTAAATACTTAAGAGAATGAGTAATGATCTAATAAGCATATATCTTAAACAGAAAATACCGCCAAGAAGACACCTAGCACATCAACAAGCTCAGGAAGAATATCCACGAACATTAACAACAACAACGATAATGCCAATGTCAATCATGTTCAGCAGTTGGTATACGTATTAACGGGAGCACTTGCGAATCAACCACAAGCTCAAGCTACCTCATTTAAGGATTTCAAGGTGGTAGGACCGCCAGAGTTTAGGGGATCCATGAATCCGGTCGAAGCTCAGACCTGGATTATGGAAATGGAGAAGGTGTTTGCCGTTGCAAGGGTCAATGATGACCAGAAGACTGCCTTTACAATGTTTATGCTAAAGTCAGAGGTCAGCTACTGGTGGCAAACAAACAAGGTTAGAGGAGGACAGGGTGTGATCGCATGGGATAGGTTCAAGGAGATGTTCTTTGAGATGTATTTCCCAACGAGCTCTCAGAATCAGATGGAGGTTCAGTTTCTGGAATTGAAGCAGGGAAACATAACGGTGCAAAAATATTCCACAAAATTCAAAGAGTTGGCTAGGTTCGCAACTTATCAAGTGAATACGAATGAGAGGAAAGCTAGGAGGTTTGAACAAGGATTGAAGCTGTGGTTGTATAGAAAGGTGTCAATGTTCCAATTAAACACTTTTGCGGGAGTTTTGGAGAAGGAAATTATTGTAGAAGGTGGAAGCGATGCTCTGACTAGGTATAATCAGGAGCAGAAGTAGAAAAAGAATGAAAGTGAGAACAACAAAGCTAGTGGCACTAGTAGTGGTGGCGGTCATAGTTAGAAGAGGAAGTGGAATGATAATATGTCTATTGGGAATTAGCAAGGAAGTTAGAAGAAGAAGGTGGAGGCTTGTCTTACCTGTGGGAAGAATCACATAGGGGTATGCATGAAGAGAAATAAGGTTTACTACAATTATGGTAAAGAAGGCCACATAGTGCTAAATTGCCCTAACCCTAAAAAGGGGGCTTATTTTACTTGCTGGTCGAGGGATCATTTGGCTAGGGATTTTCCCAAGAAAGCAGCAGGAGGAGCATGAGCGGATGGAAGTAAGGGAAACAACGGTGGTAGCACTCTGATTATCACCGGACCGACGCCGCCAAACCGACCCACCGCCAAAACTTTTATTATGATCGTGCACGATTTTGTGCAGTCCCGAGATGTGGTGTCAGGTATCATTCCGATCAATAATGTTAATGCCTATGTATTATTTGATTCGGGTGCTACTTGTTCATTTATATCCGACGATTTGGCTAAGAATTTGAATTTGCCTAAAAAGGAATTAGAATACCTTTTGAACATAGAGATTGCGAATAGGGAAGTGATTCCTGTTAGGTTTGTACATAAGAACTGTAGGGTGGACATTAAGGGTCATGAAATGATGGTAGATCTAATCCCGATTAAACTTGGGGAATTTAATGTCATTTTGGGAATGGATTGGCTATTTAATTATTGGGAAATAATTGATTGCCAAAGGAAGTGTGTAAACCTTATGACTCCATCAAAGGTTGTATTTTATGGCAGTAAGTCGCCTAGACAAGCGAGTTGTTTGACGATGATGCAGGCCAGAAAGTTGTTGAGACAAGGATATGTTGGATATTTAGCCTACATAGTCGATACTCGAAAGGAGAATCTGAAATTAGAGGAGATACCAGTCGTTAGAGACTTTGGAGACGTATTTCTAGATGACTTGTCAGGACTTTCGCTACACAGGGAAGTAGAATTTGTGATCGACTTGGTGCCAGGAATTGCCCCAATATCGAAGGCCCCGTATCTTATGGCTCCGGTGGAGATGAAAGAATTGATGGTGCAACTATAAGAATTGTTAAACAAGAAATATATTCAACCGAGCGTATCACCATGGGGAGCACCGATATTATTTATCAAGAAGAAAGATGGGTCAATGCGACTTTGCATTGATTATAGAGAATTAAACAAGGTCATAATTAAGAATAAGTATCCATTGCCAAGGATTGACGACCTGTTTGACCAGTTGAAATGAGCTATGTATTTCTCAAAGATAGACTTGAGAAGTGGGTACCATCAGTTAAAGGCGAGGAAAGAAGATGTACCAAAGACAACATTCAGAACTCGTTAGGGTCATTACGAGTTCCGGTGATGTCATTTGGTCTAACGAATGCTCCTGCAACGTTTATGAACATAATGAACAGAGTGTTTAAACCATTTTTGGATAAATTTGTGGTGGTGTTCATCGACGATATTCTGGTATATTCTAAGACAAAGGATGAGCATATCGAACATTTAAAGGTGACATTGGAGGCATTGATAAGAGAGAAGTTGTACGCCAAGTTTTCAAAATGTGAATTCTGAATAGAGCGAGTGCAATTTTTTTGGTTATGTGATTGACAAGGACGAGATTTCGGTAGATCCATCGAAAGTTGAAGTTGTGATGAACTGGGATCAGCCGAAGACACCGTCGAAAGTAAGGAGTTTTCTAGGACTTACAGGTTATTACAGAAGATTTATTCAAGATTTTTCCAAAATCGCGACTCCGCTTACGAATTTAACTAGGAAATCGGTAAAGTTCGTTTGGACGAAAAAGTGTGAGGAAAGTTTCCAAGAGCTGAAGAAGAGGTTTAGTACAACACATGTGTTATCTCTTCCGAATAGCACAAGAAATTTTTGTAGTGTATAGTGATGCATCACATAAGGGACTAGGCTATGTGTTTATACAAAACAGCAAGGTCATTGCGTATGCGTCACGACAATTGAAGGATTATGAGAAGGGGTATCCTACACATGATTTAGAACTGGCAGCAATGGTGTTTGCTTTGAAAATATGGAGGAATTATCTCTACGGGGAGAAGTGTAAAATATATACTGACCATAAGAGTCTAAAATATATTTTTACACAGAAGGATTTGAACATGCGTCAGAGGAGATGGTTTGAGTTAATAAATGATTATGACTGTGAGATTTTATACCATACGGATAAAGCGAATGTAGTTGTCGATGCCTTAAGTAGAAAGGGTAGAGAGAAACTATTTATATTAACTGCTCAGGAGGAGCTAATTTCAACAATGGCAAAACTGGAGTTGGAGGTGAAATACCCTAAGAAGTCAGATGAAAAATTATTTCAATTGGGAGCCGGTCCAACTTTGATGGATAAAGTTAAGGAAGAATAGCTTCATGATAAGGAATGTGAAAAGACAAGGAAAAGAATATCTGAAGGTGATGAAGTGAAATTCAAAGTCGATACGGAAGGGTTACTAAGATTCGAGAAAAGAATTTGGGTTCTAGAAGTATCAAAAGTAGAGGAAATTTTGAACGAGGCTCATAGTTCACAGTATTCGATTAACCTGGGGAGTACAAAGATGCACCAGGATCTCCGACAGCATTTCTGGTGGCCGAATATGAAGAGAGACATTGCCGATTGTGTGGCAACGTGTTTGACATGTCAGAAACTTAAAGCAGAACATCAAAGGCTGAGTGGGTTGTTGCTACCGTTAGAAATCCCAGAATGGAAGTGGGAACATATCATAGTGGATTTTGTGGTAGGTCTTCCAATGACTCAGAAAGGTTTTGACGTAGTATGGGTTATCGTGGACCGATTAACGAAATCAACACACTTCTTACCGACCAAGATCAGATTTAACTTGGATCAATTGGCGAAATTGTATGTGAAGGAAATTATTTCAAGGCACAGTGTTCCAGTGTCTATAGTCTCTTATCGAGATCCGCGTATCACATCGAACTTCTTAAAGCGACTGCAGGAATGCTTGGAAACACAGTTAAGAATGAGTACGACTTATCATCCTCAAACGGACTGGTAGAGTGAAAGAACCATCCAGACATTGGAGGATATGTTAAGAGCTTGTATAATGGACTTTAAAGGAAATTGGGATGATCATCTGCTGTTTATGGAATTCTCTTACAATAACAGTTACCACGCAAGTATTGGCATGCCGCCTTACGAAGCGTTGTACGACAGAAAGTACAGAACCCCATTATGCTGCGATGAAGTTGGTGAACATCAACTACTAAGGCCAGAATTAATACAACAAACCACCGAGATTGTCAAAGTGATCATGACAAGATTGATAGTTTCTCGGGACAGATAGAAGAAATATGCCGATCTACATCGACAGAATCGAGAATTTCAATCTGGTAGTTACGTTTTCTTGAAAGTGTCTCCCTAGAAGGGAAAAATTCGATTTGGTAAAAAGGGAAAATTGAGTCCAATGTTCATTGGACCCTTTGAAGTATTGAGGAGAATTGGTGAAGTCGCGTATGAGGTAGCCTTACCTCCGTCCTTAGAACATGTCCATAATGTTTTACATGTTTCTGTCTTACGACCGTATAAGCTCGATTACAAGCACGTTATCAAATATGAACCCCTACAATTTGAGAAAGATTTATCTTATGAAGAAGTTCATGTTCAGATAGTCGACATGAAATAGCAAGTACTCAGAAATAAATTAATACCTTGTTAAGGTAATCTGGAGGAACAACAACGCTAAAGAAGCTACATGGGAACTCGAAGAGCAAATGATAAAAAATTATCCTCATTTATTTGCTTAATATATGTGTAACGATTCTTGGAACATAATCTTTGTAAGGGGGAGAATGTAACGGGACGAATTAAGTGAATCGTGATTCTTGGGACATAATCCTTTTAAGAGGGAAAAGATGTGACGAACGAGACCTTTGTAATTAATTTTTAAATATTTATTGAATTAAATAAATATTTTATTGATTTATTTACTGAGTTAAATAATTATTTGATGGAGTTGTGGTAGATTAATTTAATTAAGTGTGTCACATTAATTAAATTAATGTGGATTTTTTTTTAGATCAAAGTGAGAATTTAATTGAGATAATTAAATTAAATGAGTTGTTAAATAATTTTAATGTTGTTCTAATTAATTAAATAATTAATTAGAGATTTATTGATTTGTTATACATAATAAATGAGAATTTTAATTATGTGATGATGTGATTTACTAAGTAATATTGCCTTTTTTTTAATTAAATTTAAATAATATAATTTGATTAATTAAAGTGTGACAAATAAACTATATAGTAAACAAGTTATTAAAATAATGGAAAAAGAGTTGAATTGGAACAAACCAAACATGGCCTAAGGAACATGGGAGTAGTTAAGGCCCCCCGTTGAGCTTAACTGTTGCCCATGATTTCACCGGTTATATATATTATACGTATAATATAACCTTCAGATTACCTACTCTAGAGAACAAACTCAGAGAGGGAAAAGAGAGAGAATTGAGAGTCAGTGAGATTGAAGAAGAAGAGCTTGGAGAATTAAAGATTTCATATCATATTGCCTAATCATAACAGAGAAATCAATGGTAATCCCTTAATCTCAAGTTTTTAAATTACGTTCTTAAAAGTTCTTCATGAAATCAATTTTAACTTCCTGTATTTGAATTATTATGAATGATTGTTAAATATATGATGTTATATAAGTTTATAACATGTTTTATATAACTTGTATGAGATTTAGAATAACCAATTCATGAAATCATGCTTAAAATCTGAGTTTTGAGTTTATAGTGAAAATATTATTTTAGTTCTATGTAATTGAATTTTTATGGCCAAATTGTTGAGAAGTTGTTTGTAATTGTTAATATGCATGTATAATCTGCTATTTGATGATTATAAATTATTATAGAGTAATTAATCCATGAAATTAAGATTAAGTTAGAATATTGAAGGTTACAGAGAAATAATGTTTGAATGTGGCCTATAAGTACAAAAATCGGTGCCTTAATTGCATGTTAAATGGTAAATTGATAATTGCTTATGTTTATATATGTAAAAACGAAAAGAACGAAACTTGTATGGATTGATTTGGTTGAAAAATAAGTTCGTAGTGGTCGATTTCGTTAAGAATGTCGAAAATGGAGTTTTTCACAAAAATATTGAAATTGTGGCTTTAAATTTTGTTGCTTATGTGACTTAAGATGTTAAACGAATGCTAGGAATATCATTAAATATTTCTGTTAAGTTTAGAACATAGGGGTGAAACTGAATTCGTTGTTTGTGTGAAATTTTTGCCTAAATTGGCCCTGTTATGTGTTCTTCGCGAACTGTAGAAACTGAATCTAGGTAACACCACCCCGGCGGGCATTACCAAGCTAAATTACCCCGCCCCGGTGGGCAAAAAAAAAGTGATGTCCATGAGATGATATGATGTTGTTTAAACTTAAGATTTGAGATTTCAGTCATGTATATGTGAATGATGGTAATGAGCAGAATTTAAACCAATTTAATAAGTTGTATTAAAAGAGGGAACTAAACCTATAAGGTTAGTACTAATGTAACTAATGAATGCTGTGAATACATATGGTATGTGTGTAGGACTTGTGGTGAACCTGAGTAGTAATCATTTAGTCTACACACGAGGCAAGTTTCCGAACCGTATTCTTACATTGAGCAAGTTCTTAAATCTTATTATTATTGAGCAAACTTCTTATTCTTATTTCAAACTGTTTAAAGCTTAATTATTCAAGTTTATGATTCATAATGAAATGTTCTCATTCTTTTGAAGTATTACTTCTATTGTACAAAGTTCATTCAATTGTGTAGAATAGAGATCCAATCTTTTCAGTCAAATATATAGAGTTGAGATTCAATCTTTGATTTGATTAGTGATTTCGATATTGCATTGAAACCTTGAATAGATAGTGATTCCTTATTGATTCAACTAATTCTTAGTTGATGATTATTGAACTCTAAATTACCATTGAAGCTAATCCAAACTAAACTTCCTTTAGTGCGGACTCTAACATCAAAACTGAGATGAAAAACCTTGTTATGGGGGATTATATTACGCGATAGCGTTAAGATGTTGTGCACATACATGGTACTAAGGGCTGATCCCCTTAAGTACGAGAAGAAAGGTTCATATAGTCTTACGACTGTTAAAATTTTAAAATAGAAATACTTAATAACCAAGGACATATTTCATGGTCTTGTGACCCTCAGATGTACTTTTGATTCCTGTTCTAATCTTAATTCAAAAGCCAAGCTTTCTTTTGTTCAGTATCCATTGATTATTCCCATGTTATTATTATTATTATTATTATTATTATTATTATTATTATTATTATTATTATTATTAAACTTGTAGGCAATTGTTGCTCTCTTGCATAATAACATTGCAGCTAAGATTGAGAAAGTTGATGAGTCATCCATAAGTAAGGGCAAAGGCAAAGTAAGCAAATGATGAAGACTTATTTAGTATTTGAGAATGATTATGTTAAGACTTATTATGTGATGTTTAAGACTTATTTGTTTATGATGTTCCGCATTTGATGTATTAAGGTTAGATAACCTGAGATTTATTTGTTTAAGCTGTTGTAACCCTTTAATGGGAGGATTTTTATTTAAATTTTATTGTTATATTTACTATGGGTAGATAGATGATATTTATTTTGGTAAGTGAACACCAAATCTGTGCGAAACTCGAGTACCTGGATTTGGGGGTGTCACATCACCTCTAGATACAAATCTAGGGTTCTACGGAGTGACTGAGACTAACCAAAAGTAGTAAAACATCTAGATCTACCATGGATATAAACCGATCAAGCATATAGGTTAGAGCTTCATGCTTCTTAACAATTCAAAGGTCCTAGATCTGGCTAGATCTAGTCAAATAACTTGTTAAAACTTAATATGCACAAAATAACCGGTAGAAACTCAAGATCTACCAACTACTACAAAATATGTTTGTAAAACGACAAGTTTAACCGGTAGAAATTGCTATATCTACATAGATCTAGATATAGAACAAAGTTTACAAAGTAAATGGACAAAAGTAAGCCTTTTCACCTTGGGAGATGCATAAATAAGCCTCCTAGGACACAATTCTAAGCTCTACAACACAAAGTGTATGAGATCTATGATATATGTGGAAGATTTGAGCTAAATATAGTGTTAGAATGCTAAACCTGACCCTTTCTCTATCTAGATCCGAGCTTCTCTCTCTAACTTGTCCCTTTTTTTTCTTCTAATGCTACTGCTACTGCTTTAAGGTGATCCGTGTGATGCCCCCAAATCTGGTTTATCTTCAACCTGACTTTGGTGTATCACGCGTGCTTACCATTTATTCCGTACATCATTATATCATGAAATATAACAACATATTTCTTCAATTCCCAGATTCTATTACCTTAAAATCTTCGTTCATTACAATAATGATAATAACATTATTCTTTACTTCTTTACATGTGTGGCTTTCATCCGCCACAACGTATACATACAATTTATTAAACTAATCTGTAGTTTAATTAAACTATTCTATATTATATGTCTTGACTTGATCTTCACGCTTATTCATATAATGAATGACACTTTGTCAGGATACCGGTAAGCATGATCTTCACAGGATCCTTTAATTCCTTCTAACCTCGTTGGCTGAAAATGTTTTTATTTTAATAATTTAAGCAAATGTGAGCATTCGATTACTCAGCAAGTTTTAGCAATTTAATAACAACAATCTCAAGAATCACACATTCTTTTAGAACTTCAATAACCGAACAAAGGTTACGAACCAGCTCGAATAATAGGAATAAATTCTGATTCCTATCATTTTAAAACATTGGTCACATTCTATTTGATATAACATCAATTCTTATACTCTTTTTTTACATATTGTCTAGCTAAATTGTATAAACTTTACATTAACAGTTCATGAATAAACGTTACTCTTTTACATTTAACAGTTCAATCACAGAATAATTCATCTCATAGAAACACATAAGTGTTGAAAATTTGGCACATGGCCTTATACATCATAAACACCTCATTTTAACATCACCCATTTGCACATAGATAAAACTTACTCAAGTCCAACATCTGAGTAAGTTTAAGAAACTAGCATCCATTTAAATATGATTGAAGTTAGGAAACTTGCCTCAAGTATAGCTTACAGTTTACGCTGTACGACTCTTCGAAATACCTATATATCACATAAGGAATAACACATACCAATTAGTCATATAATTAACTTACGTATTGGTTTAAACTTAACTTTACTTCTTATGGTTCGCGTTCTAATACTTAAGTCCATGAAACCAACTTTCTTTACCATCTTTTGGCGTTACGACATACGGAGATGTCTTAAGTCTTATCATCATCTTCCATGATAGATTTACATTACCTTTCCCTATTCATAGCTTAAATTACGTCAATTATCATTCCTTATGGCTTTCTAACAAATAAATGTCATACCTCAGGATTATTATTTATCATCTAAGTCATACAATCTTTAGTATGCTAAGAGCAATCATTCAATGCTAATACTATGCGTTCATAGCATTTAAGCATTTTACATTATCTCATTTCATATCTTATAATGTTCAGTTCATTTAACTCGGAACATTATTCAACTTATTATCATTAACTCGGCTTCTTAACATTATATGTTATTCATTATCAAATTATTGTAACGCTCATGGTATTTATGACCATAGCACTTTACAACGATCAATTTTCTACCGACTTGCTTGGTATCCCTTACTAAGAGTCTACATGTAGTGCATTCTCATTCTGAGACATCACCAGCGAGAGGGTCGAGGTTCTTCACGCATTACACGTCACTTATAAATTTTCATTATCTTATGTTCAAATCATACATGAGTGTGTATATTAAGCACATTTAAATTACACTTATCGCCTTGTCGGTTTACGTGTTTTAACACTTACGTTCTTTCTCACATCCTTATCTGATCTAGGTTCGGAACATTCGTTAACCCCATTACCGCTCGTTACAACTTTATAACATTTAAATGTCATAAGTTATCATCTTTGTTAAATGTTCAAGTCATTGTATTTTATGTAATCTTAAACGTTCATTCCATACGAATATAGTTGATGAATGGGTTTATACCTACAAATTAAGTTCCTGTTTGGACTTAAACGGTGTTCAATCTAGTTATTTCTGTATAGTTTTAATTTTTTTGGGTTGTTTTATGTTTAGGTTGCATTACGCGTCATTGGTGGTATAATGGTGGCTTTGTGGCGAGAAAACAGTAGCAAAAGGCAAAAAAAATCAGCAACTGCAAAAATCTTGACCCCCGCTGGGGCGGGCCCTATAAGGAATAAAACCCCCGTCGGGGGGCCGAGGGTGTATGTGGCAAGCAAAACATCAAGACCCCCCGCCTTTGAGGCTTAGACTGGAGAACTTTGGCATGGATTGGGATTGTGTGTGGACGTTTTTCTATCAGTATTATAGAGATATAAGAGCACTACACACTGACTTCAATTAACAATCAATCAAATTAGCAACTTGAAGCCCTAATTTTTAGAGAAGACATTGGAGGAGCAGAGTAGAAGGTCAAGATAACGAAAATTGCAGATTTGAGCGAGGATAAGGGTGTTGTTTTACTATTCTTTGTCTTTCAATTCAAATTTTGTAATTGGGATGATGAATTCTTTACTTTATTCAGTTTTTAATTCATCTGTGATGAACTAATTTTCTAATTAAGCTTGCAATGGATCTTTAGTGTTGAATGATGATTGTCATGCTTTAATTTCAGTTTAATACGACTATCAATTTAGTTCATCTATTGTGATTTATGCTTAATTTATGAATTGCTTGTTCACCAATTTTATGTGGATTTGTATAGACTCGATATGCATCTAGACCTAATTACAATAGCATGTGCTCATGATTTCTGCATTTTGATGGAATTCTTGATGTATGTTTAGGATATAGATATACCTAACATCGCATGTAATCAATAAAGAACTTGGATTTTAAACCTTCTTTGATTTTAATTCACATAGAGATTAGTGAATTAGTTAATTAGGGTGTTTGGCTTATTTCTATCAAATTATGGATTTAAGTTAATATGGTGTTAGTGCATTGAGAGATGGCTAATTTTACGTTAGTGTTCGTGATTAATGAACTGAGATAGTAAGTTAAATTGGAAAGAAATGTGATAATCAGAGTGAAACTTAAAGTGCAATTGTAAGCTTAATTCTCAATTATCTGATTGAAAATTTCAGTTATTAGTTGTGTTGATTTATTTTGATTTCTAGTTTATTAGTTTTTAATTAATTGCAATTATTCATTCAAATAGTTTAATAAAATTGGAATAATTTAAAACTAGTAATTGTTAGATTAAAATTCATACTTGTCTCTGTGGGAACGATACTGTACGTACTATTATATTACTTGTTGATCACGTATACTTGCGTGTGGAGATTAATTTAAAATATATCCAACAAGTTTTTGGCGTCGATGCCGGGGAAATTCACAAATTGAGCACCAACACTGCAATATCATCACTCAATTGGGGAAATACACTGTGGGTAAGTCATTGTTATCAAGCATTTCATGAAATTGGGATTTCAGTTGTTCAATATTCAGTACTGTGTAAGTTGTGTACACTAAGTGCTTGTGATATTACCAAAGCCAAGTTTGGGGGAATATTATGACTGCATTGTGAGAAATGACACCTAAAACTCCATCAAAACGCTAAAGGGGGAGAGGGTTCGGGTTCTTCACCACCGATCTGAGCCTTTGATAAGCGAAAGATTTTTAGTTCTAACGCGGCCGATAAATACGACTACCTTATGCCCAAAGCACTAACACCTGAGCGGGGCTTGGCGTCGGATTCATTCGATGGGCAGATGCGTAGAAAAATACATGAACAGGGCTGGGAAATGATCACAAATGATCCAGACTAGGCCATAGTGAATGTGGTGAAGGAATTCTACGCCAACATTAAGGATAGGGCGCTATATATGGCATTTGTGAGGGGTAAGCAGGTTCCATTTAGTCCTAAAGCAATTAATGAGTATTACAGTCTGTGATCCCTCGCAGTATGTTATTATGTTCAGCTACGCAATAGCAATCCTAACTATGACCAGATCTTGATAAAAATTTCTAAATCGGGCACAGTTTGGGCAAAAGGAAGAAAGGGTGGCACAATTTTCATGAGTAAGGACTTGAGCCTTTATGGCAAGATCTGGAATGTGTTTCTGTGTACGAAGTTATTTCCTTCGATGCATACCAGTGAGGTGACAAGGGAAAATGTTCTACTACTATATGCTATAGTGAAAGACTTCAGCATCAACATCAGCTCTATCATCAGCTTCTTCATCCGACGATGTCTGCACGGGCCATTTTCAAGTGGACTACCACACCCATCGCTCATATGTGGGTTATGCAGGCAGTCATGTGACGCCCCCAAAATAGGTATACATCACCTATCTTTGGTCGCCAGATACAAGGTACTGAATACTATTAGTTCGTAGGTGGCACAATAGTTATCTAGAAGGAGGGGGGTTGAATAGATATTTAAAAAATCTTTTCATTTTAAACTTGTTCTTTAATGATGATTAAAACTTAGCGAAATTTATGTTTATTTTAATCTTCTTTACAAAGCAGTGGAGATATAAGAGTGATGCAGTTATAGCAGTTATAGAAGATATAGCAGTTATAGTATGAATGTAAAAGACACAATCATTTTTAAGTGGTTCAGAGCACTTAAAGCTCCTAGTCCACTCTTCTACTCAACGAGTAGGATATCCACTAAGGATGTCTTTTACAACTTTTAAATCACACTGATTCCTTCTAGACCAGCAGTCTAGGAACTTCTTAGTTCACTCTTGAACTCTTTAAGTCCAGCAGACTTGGCTCTCTTATAGTTCACTTAGAACTCTTCATGTCCAGCAGACTTGGTACTTTTCTTCAGTTGATTGATAGATGTTGAGTTCTTGATGGTTTCTACTCAGTTGCTGTTTAAGCACTTGTTCGAAACAACTGAGTACCTAAGCAAGCTTTGCAAATTCTCAGATCGTAGAGTTGAGCTTGAGAGTTGTTCACATTGGTTGTTCAATGCTTGCTTGATCCTCTCTCATCTGTCTGATTTGCATATATGTGATCTTGAAAACTATCCGTTGGATCCATCCGTTGAGGCATTAAATGCATTTGACTTTTTTGATCTTTGATGGAGACATTTTTGCACATCTGCTGAAACTGCATTCTGGCCCACTGACACAGCAGACTGTTTTCTCACCTAACACCTAAAAAGGTGTTTTGCCCCCTTATCAATGGTACTTTCCTTAGCTTCTTCAATACGCTTCTTTGTTGCATACTAGGGATATTTCATATTACTTTGGGACTGATGAGTACTGCAACATCTAGAATCCATTCCTCATATGCTGGCATCTGTCTCCACACATATCATGAGGCTCGACGTTTTCTGACATAAGACATATGATGCTCGACGATTTATATCGTGATACTCTACGATTCAGATCGTAGTGACTTGTCGCCTTGGTGCTTGATCTGATGCTATCAGCCGAGAGCACTACGATTTCTCTTAAACCTTTGCACACTACGATCTTTGCTTGCTAGGTTCTAACTCTACGTTTCCGAGAGCACACTACGATCGTTGACTTGTAAACTCTACGTTTCCTTCAGCATGCTACGATCGTTGAGTTGGCTCGGCAAACGTTGGGACCACTCTACGATTACCGAAGAGGCCCTTCAAGGCATGCAGACTATGATCTTTGAAGCTCTACGTTTCTGCCTTGACTTCTGCAATGTTGATCAGATTTATACACTCCAATTTCTTCGAAGCCTATCTATTACATCTCAAGATCAACCTAACAACTTTGATCTTTCTATTTATACATTCTTTTACAGAATGATACACGTTAAAAGCTTAGATCAACCTAACAAATTTGATCTATCACTAAGTCCTTGTACATATCTTACTTGAAGGACTTTACAAATAATCTTGAGCATATACATTAAAACATCAAATCATAATATGCATTCTCCCAACAATCTCCACCTATTTGTTGTTGACATAACCAAGGACATTTGTTGTCATGATTATTAGTGTTTAGATGCATTTGCAGGAAATTTAAACATGACTTAGTATTTCAGTGAGCAGCTGAAATTTTTAGAGAATAAGCATGAATTTATTGATGTTCAAGAAATATTGCAGTTTATCTTTACATCAATAAGAATTTAAAGTTTCAACTTATCTCTATTTCTTTGCCCTTTTCCTTGGAGGATTAGAATACTCCTCAGCCCTTCTTTTTCGGCTAGCTTCATCTCTTCTGGCTAACTCTTCAAGCTCACTCGAACTTACTATCGGGTTGTGATCATGCCTATTCATGAATGCTAGATCTCCAATTTGAATTCTTAGGCCTGTGGTGGTCACACTTGGTGAGCTGGTATTTGGCCCTTGATTTCTTAGAGGCTGAGCCATCAAGACTTCCTGCTGATCAGATCGTTGAGTCTGATTGTTTGATCGTGCAGTCTGTTGGTGTTGGTAGAACTGTCTTGCAGGAGGGCTTCGTGAAAATTGTCCTATTCCCTTTTCTAGGTTTCCTCTGCCTCTGCCCTGATCTCCCTGTGCTCCTTGAACTCCTTTCCCTTTATTCTACCCCTTTATGTCAGCATCAAGGGTTCGAATGTCTGCAGAAAGTCGATTCACTCCTTGGACAAGCTCGTTCAGTTGGCTTTGTGTCTGAGCAATGTCCTCTCAACTTTCCTTGATTTGTTTTTCAGATCTAGCTTCTTTATTTCGGAGGGCAGTGAGAACAATATCATTCTGTCGTTCCTGATTGGCATAAGATTTCTGGAATTCTCCGACTGAAGCTTTCAAGTTGATGATATTCTCCAGCATAAGTTTATTTTGAACTTCTTGATTTTTCTGCATTTCAAGAACAACCTCTCTTTACTTGGTGGCTATCTGGAAGTGAATCTCATCTCTGTCCTTCATGCTCTTAAGGATTTCTTGAATAATTTCCCTTAGCTTCTTTGTAAGCTCAGCGTTCATAGTGCCAGGAAAATTATTTGCAGCTGTGATCATTTGATTCAGCCGAACATGAATGAGGTCGGAGTGAGATTCCAGGCTTTCTTCTATGTTCTTGACCATGTTATTGGATGCTTCTTTCAAGTCATCCTTCGTGGGCAGATTTTGGAGAGTATCATTGGTTTGAGGATTGTTGAATGGAGGGGTTGTTTTCTGGGATTGATCTTGCAGGGAGTAGAGAGAAAGATCGAGACTAAAATAGTCATTTGAGGAGGAGGATGGTATGTCTGATGGAGGGGCCTGAGTGTCGATGTCTGGAATATGTGGCTCTACGATTTCAATTTGGGACTCTACGATGGGGCTAGAGTCAGGAATCGTAGAGGTGGTGGTTTATGGGAGCAAAGTGAGGTTGATTGCATTTGGTTCCTCAGTTACAGAATTTTGGGATTCTGCAACTGGAAATTGATTTACTGGATTAAGAATCACTTTCAACCATCGAGGGAATTCATTGAATTGACTAAATGAGGATGATGGCAAATGATTAATTCTGAATTGGGTAGGGATAGACAGTACTTCAAGTTTATCCTTTGAGGAAGAGTTGTTGGTAATAAACTTCTTGGCAAAGTTGAATCTCCCTGTGAATCCATGTGCCAACACTGAGATGGCTGAATACTCTTTAAAACTCATGAACATGTGATCCCAAGAGTTTAGGATTTGGGCTTGATGGTATGGCATCATGGGTAGGTATGAGAACATCTGATTGTAGAGATAGCTTCTATACCCATCTCTGCCCACACCAGTGATCTGAAGGTCATCATCATCTTCTTCCTCTTCTTTTTCTTCGTTGGAGGACTCCATTATCTCAATGGGCTAATGATGATCTTTTACTGGTTCCTCTTCATTTCTAGCAGGGACATCATCTTCTGCCATGGAGATATCTTGAGCCTCCCCCTCAACTTGATCATCCTCTTGTAAGCTCATAAACTCCCCCTCAAGTGGAGCATCTTCTTGAGTTTCAGGCATCTCCCCCTCAGCTGATGTATTCTCTATCATGAGAATTTCAGGGATCTCCCCCTCAGCTGGAGCAACGTCCTCTTGACTTGCTCTTGACAGTTCCTTCTTGGCAACCATAGTCTTTGCTTCCTTCTTGAGCACTTTTTCATTTTCAAGAATGTACTTCTTAACCAACCAGCTTTCTCCTTGATTTGCTAGGCTTAGCCACAGCTGCAGGACTTTCTTGATTCTCAATTTTGTCCTGTTCAACAGCCACTATGCTTGAAGCAGCTACCTCCTTGCCTGCCATGCTTGGTCTGGTCTCTACGAACAGTAGAGACTCTACGATTGAGGTGACTGATGGCCTTTTGGACTTATGACCAACTTTGTTCTTCTTCAAGATCTGGGATATGGTAGCCTGATCCTCATCTGCTTCATCTTCCTGCTGCTTTCTTCTTAGCATCCTCAGAGTCTCTATATCAGAGAACTCTACAGGTATATCAGTAGTAGATCCTTGAGGTTCTTCTACCAGTCTAGCCCTTAACTTCCTCTTGCCCTTGTTTTTTCTGGTAAGGACGGAGGGTTCTTCTTTGTTGATTTCTTCTTCTCCTTTGATCTCCCTGACCACAGACATGTTTTCTGGAAAGCCTGAGTCCTTCAAATCCTCAGTTCTTCCACTGGATTCTGTCATTATTCGAACATACTCAGCTGGGTTCCTCTTCCAATTTTCAAATAGCTTCTAGGTCATTCACTTATTTGGGTTGATAGCTTCTCCTTCGTCATCCCCAAGTTTGTCACCCAGGGCAGACTATAGAATAATGCTTATGAATCGCCCATATAGCATCTTTTGAGGGCTTTTTGACTTTGATGAGTTGGTAATCCACTTGCCAATCCAATCAAGCAATAGGGCTCCATAGTTGAGTTATATTCCATAACTCATGGCAGTCATGAGCCTCAGTTGAACATCATTCACAGAGTCGTGACCTAAGCTCTTTCAGCATATATATTTCCCAACTATATCGGCTAGAAATTCATACCTTTGTGGGAACTACTTCTTCTTGTACCCTTTCACAGAAGGGAGTTTCTTGTGATGCATTATTCTAAGTCCCTCTTGGAAGTCTACACTGTCTAAGAATGGATGCCCTTCATTTCTGAGACCTAGGGCAAGATTGATGTCTTCAGCCTTCAGACTGATTTCCATATTCCTTACTCTCGTAGTGATGGTGTCGTGTTTGAACACACCATTCATATAGAATTCTTTCACCAGTTTGGGATATATCAGAGTGTCTGCGCCCAAAGCCTCTTCGAGACCTGCCTTCTTCAGTAGCGCCAGAGTCTTGTGAAATTTAGGTTGAGCTGTTTTGAACTCGTCAAAACAGAGTCTGTAGCCTGAGATAACACTAGATGACGCCATTGATTTTCTAACTGGAAGTGAGATTCGACTGAGCTTTCTTCTGGGTTAGGGTTTTTTCTTTGAGAGAGGATGGGAGAGAGATAATCTTTTGAACTTCAGATTTCAGAAATACGATTTCAGTTTGTACTTATAACTTCCCTCTCTCCTTTTTCGCTTAGTGGGATAGGTGTCAACTTTTGCTTGGCTCTACGATTTTGTCAGTTAAGGATTGTACTGATTTGCCCTTGGTTCCTTCAGAGCTGAGGTGTCCTTAGGGAGGACTACGATCGTTGAGGTAGTTTATTGATCGTTGAGTGCTTTGCATTTTTTGAGTCTGATCTATGATCGTCGAGTCTGTCCAGTATTCGTCATGTCTGATCTACGATCGTCGAGTCCGTCCAGCATTCATCGTGTCTGATCTACGATCATCAAGTCTGTCCAGCATTCATCGTGTCTGATCTACGATCGTCGAGTCTGTCCGGGTCCTTGTGATGAGTTTTTGTCATAGCATTCTTTTTAAGGTGACTCATGAAGGGCCAACCTCTTGGAGTGAGTCAAGGGTTGGGTTTGTTCCTGAGACGCTTGTCAGAAGGATTGCTTTGTTTTGAAGCTTTTCATCACAGGGTGTACTCTTGCTTTGTTGATGAGGCTTTTGTCATCGTTGAGTCTGCTCTACGATGGTTGAGTCTTTGCTATGATCGTTGAGGTGGTTTTGTCTCTCCAGCTCTACGATCGTGGACTTTCCTTGATCATGTCTACGGTTTTGAGTTAAGCCTTTGTATCTGTTATGGTTAGCACAATCTAGAGCATATATTTTATAGTTGTAGATTTAGCATACCTAGCTCACTTATTAACTTGTTAAATCTGGATTCATCTAGAGGTTTTGTAAAAACATCAGCAAGTTGATTTTCAGTAGGGATATATTGTAAAGATATAGTTCCATTTTGCACATGATCCCTAATGAAGTGATACCTTATTTCAATATTCTTAGTCCTAGAATGCATAACATGATTATGAGTTATTGCTGTGGCACTTGTGTTATCACAGTGAATGGGAATAGATTTGAAATCAAACTCATAGTCAGCTAGCTGATTTCTCATCCATAAGATCTGCAGCACAGCAGCTGCCAGCAGCAATGTATTCAGCTTTTGCAGTTAAAGTAGACACTGAGTTTTAGTTTTTGCTAAACCAGGATACCAGTCTGTTTCCTAGCAATTGACAGGTGCCACTGGTACTCTTTCTATCTATTATGCATCTTACAAAATCAGCATTTGTGTATCCTGTTAGTTCAAATGAGGATTCCTTGGGGTACCAAAGCCCCAAGTAAGGTGTACCCTTGAGATACCTGAAGATCCTCTTTACAACAGATAAACTCTTTAGGGTTAGCCTGAAATCTAGCACATATGCATGTTGCAAACATTATGTCTGGTCTACTGGCAGCTAGGTATAAAAGAGAACCTATCATACCTCTGTATTGAGTTATATCAATACTTTTACCCCTTTCATCTTTGTCAAGCTTGGTTATAGGAGCAATTGGTGTTTTCATGGGAGAGGCTGATTCCATGCCATACTTCTTGAGTAAGTCTTTGATGTACTTGGCTTGGTTTATAAAAATTCTTTATTAGTCTGCTTTACTTGCAGTCCAAGGAAGAAATTCAGCTCACCTATTATGCTCATTTCAAACTTGCTCTGCATCAGCTTAGAGAATCTCTTGCATAACTTTTCGTCAGTAGAACCAAAAATAATATCATCAACATGTATTTGAACTAATAAGACTTTGTCTTTATGCTTTCTAAGAAATAGTGTGGTATCTACTCTACCTCTAGTAAACCCATTTTCAATTAAGAAGTTAGTTAGTGTTTCATACCATGCTCTAGGTGCTTGTTTAAGACCATATAAGGCTTTGTCTAATCTATAAACATATTTTGAAAGAGATGGATTGATGAAAGCTGGAGGTTTCTCTGCATAGGCTTCTTCTTGGAGTTCTCCATTTAGGAATGCACTTTTGACATCCATCTGAAAGACTTTAAACTTCATGTGAGCAGCAAAGGCAAGAAAGATTCTGATGGCTTCCAGTCTGGCAACAGGTGCAAATGTCTCATTGTAGTCAATGCCTTCTTCTTGAGAGTAGCCCTTTGCCACTAATCTTGCCTTGTTCCTGGTTATGACTCCATCTTCATTTATTTTGTTTCTGAAGACCCACTTGGTTCCAATGACAGGATGACTCTTTGGTCTTGGTACCAATCTTCATACTTTGCTTTATTCAAATTGGTTGAGTTCTTCCTGCATGGCTTCTATCCAACTGGAGTCTTCCATAGCATCCTCTATCTTCTTTGGTTCTGTTTATGATAGGAAGCTTAGATAAAAGCATTCATTTTGAGTAGCAGCTCTTGTTTTGACTCTAGCACTCGGATCTCCAATGATTAGATCCTGAGTGTGATCTCTGGCCCATCTGTCACCGGTTGGTGTGACAACCCAGAAAATCGGATTGTCAAGAATTTAAGTTTAAAGAATTAGTTATTAATAAAATAAATTTTTATTAATACTATTATGTGCTATGTGTTTATTAATCATTCTATAACATAGAATGATTATTAATCGAAAGGATTCTGGCTACGAGCTAGACTGAACGAGTAAGAATTTTCAAGACGAAAATTAAAGTTTTCCGGGAACAAAAATATTTCCGAGGAAAAAGACGAAATAGGCATTATTCACCCATTTTTGCTCGGAGATTTATTTTGAAATTCCGAGAAGTTATTGATTGCGTGAAATCTTGAAACGTGATGGAATATTCAATAATATTTCAGTTATGGCAAAAACGAAGTTTTTGCCTGCGGACTCAAAACCTAAGGGATAGGAAAAGTGAGTTCCGCGAATGTAATGAGTACGTATAATAACTAGGGTTATTATGCGCGAGAAATACGAGTATGATACGAGTATAGAAAGAAGAATAGTACGACGTATAATACGAATATCGTACGAGTTAAATATAAAGAGAATACGAAAATACGAGAAAGGAATGCGTAGAATACGATAAGTCTTAATGAACTTAGTGTTCATAAACTTTTGTAGAATCCAATTGGACTTGGATTATGTCAAGCCCAATTATTTGTGAAGTTAAGCCCAAGTTAGGCCCAAGAAGAATTAGGATTAAGCCTGATCCAAAGAAATTAACCGCGGATCGAATCGATGAGTCACCAGATGGGTAAAACCCATGGGACAACCCATGGGGATGACCCATGGGCATAAGGGGAGGCCATTTGGTCACCAAGTAAGGGTGGTGACCAAGTAAACTTGGTGGCTAAGTTTGGAATAGTAAGGAGGTGGGGGCAGAATGACTGATTTGCCCTAGGCTTTGGTTTTCTATAAATAGAAAGCTTAAATTCATTATTTTGGATTTTTGAAAATCATATACCTTAGAGAGAGAGCTTGAGAGCTTGGAGAAGAAGAATAAGGAAGAGTATGAGCATGAATGCTTGGATCAAAAGTGGTCGAGAAATAGAAAAGCTCGCAAATCGCCGGCTTGGTCTAACGGAAGAGGATTAAAGAAGAACGGTAATCCGAATCCTAGTTTCTTCTATTATTTTCTTTAAGTATAATATGTTAAAAATAGAACTTAATTAAGATAAGAAGTAGATGAAGTTAAGAATGATTTCATATGGTTGAAATTATGAGAAAATGAAGAAATAAGGATAAGAAATTTAGTTTATAAAATTCTTAAGGAAGTATAAGATTCGTAAGGATTTTGAGCGATCCGAATGAATCTTATGAATGAGTATGTCAAATTAGTAAGGAATGATGTTTTATAACATCAAATTCCAAGAAAAAGTAGAATCGTAATCCAAAATATCGATTAAAATGAAGAACGTACGAAGAACGCGAAGAACACGCGAAGAACGCGTAGAATGTTGTTGATGGGCAAATTTAAAACCATAGTAGTGCAAATGTTGTTGATGGACAAGTTTAAAACCATCGCATACAAGTTAGTTGCTTATTTCTTGGTTAGGAACATTAGAAACGTTCATGAAGAACAGATTAAAATTGAGCTATAACGAAGTTATAGCGAAATTCTCGTAAAAGACAAACGAGAATTTGAAAGTTAGTAAATGAACCTGAACGTGTAGGGTTTCATAAGAATTTAAGAGAATGTAGAAAACATGAGTCGTGGACTCAAGAACGAATGAGTTCCGAGTTCGGATGACCGAATTACGGACGAACGAGTGAAGAACGTTAAAAGCGTAAAAAGAACGAAGAATGAAGATTAAGCTAATTGAATGGCATGTTAACGGATTCAGAAAGAATTTCTGTCTATAGGTAATTGATGTACGTAAGATAAGGAAGAAAATAGCTTTGGAACGACCTCGTTCCGAGTTATAACGAAGAAGTTATGAGATCATAATGTATGCGTCTCAAGCTTTTAAAAGACTTAGAAAAATTTTCTAGGTTTCATACTCGGCGCCGCAGCGCGAGTCGTGCCTTGGAGGCCGGCGCCGAAGTGCGAGCTCGGGCCATTAGCTGCTGCTAAGTGGCACCGTAGCGCAAAGAAAAGAGAAGGGCACGGCGCCGCAGCGCCGGTGCAGAGGGAAATCCATAAATGAGATTTTTATTGCTCAATTTCTCGGGGGATGTGCAAGAAAGAAATATGAACATGTAGTTCAATTAATGTAACACTTAATCAAGTAAGTTAAACCTTTAGTAAAGGTTGAACAGAAAGATTAAACGAGACTAAAAGAATGTAAACACTAGATTACGTAACCGATATCCGGGGACCGTAGTCGTGATGAAACGAACGTGAGGGATTACTATGATTGTGATTCCTTAGACGTTGAGTAACGAGGGTAATGAATAACATTTTGATGTTATGTTATGGTAATGTAAGATGAATGTAAAGCGTATAGACGCTGTGAACGTAATGTTGTTGTGAAGAACGATCGGTCTTACCATACAATGATCTGTATGGCTTCGACATTAAGAAAGAACAAAGAACATGGGGTTCATGGGATGGATAATAATTGAAAGTAATTAAAACCTTGAGTAAAGGTTGAATGAGAGGTTAAGTGACGAGCAACATGAACGTTGAATACGTAAACGATCCTCATAAATCTTATTCACGTCGGACGAACGTTCTAAGTATACCCTGGTTGTATGACTTAGACGTTGACAAAGGTAGTAAGTAAGATACGAATGGTATCAAGAGAGCCGTAGCGAACGGTAATAAGATTTCTGAAAGCCGAATATAAGTCGGATGAAAATGTTAGAATGAAATGTAAGCGTTGAACACTTTAACCGACGTGAAGGTTGAGTGTACGCAAATATTAAACGGGTAGAACCTACACCCCGTGTATGGTTTGACCGTAGGATAGCGAAGACTATTGATTAAACCTATGAACGGTGAAGAAGCTGAATTAGAGAGGTATGTATAACGTAAAAGAAGCTGAGTTAATGTTTATAACTTGGATGACGCTCCGAGTCGAATGAACCGGACATTGTTAGATAAGAATAAGGTAACGTAAAATGCTTAACGCTATAAATGCGTAGAATGAATATGAAATGATCGTTCTGAGTATACAAAAGACTGTATGACTTAGACGATGATGAATGAATTCTGAGGTATGGCAATTAGTTGCTAGAAAGTCATAAGGAATATGAATTTGACTTAACGAACATTATAGTTTAATAGTTCCGATAAGTTAAGGTAAGGTAGGTTATAGTACAATCGCAACCTTTGATGGTTGACATATGGGAGCTGGGCTAAACAATTCCTTCAGAGAGCGAAGGTATATACAAAACTGGCAACCGATCTAACTCACTGTGTGGGCAGTGTAGATGAGACGGGAACTTATTTGTTGGTTGTTTGTGGGAAACCACTCAGAGTACTATATGGACTACTAGCAGAGACGCGATGCGTGCTGAGTCCTAGAAAAGTTATAAGAAGAAGATAAGAATGTAAATCATCAAAGATGATGAACGTATTGAGTAAGACATCTCCGTATGTCAGGAAGTCGTTAACCGGTAAAGGAAGTTGGTCGTGTAAACTTAGTTTTTAAGAATGTGAACCCTAAGAAGTAAAGTAAATTAAATGAATGCGTAAGTCAAGTATATGACTAATTGGTACACGTGTTATTTCCTTATGTGCTGCATAGGATTTAGAATGAGCAGTTTAGCGTAAACTATAAGCTGTAGCTGTGCGTAAGGCAAGTTTTCTAAATTCATTAATATTTTAAATGAATGCTAGTTTCTAATACTTCTCAGATGTTGAACTTGAGAAGTTTTGTCTATGTGAAAATGTATGATATTTGTACAAGGTGGTAGAATGTATGTGGCCTTGTGCCAAAATGTGAACACTTCGGTGTTTCTATGATATGAACTGTTTTGTGATTGAACTGTTCAATATGAGCATGTTCTGTTTATACATAAACCATTATTGATAAGTATGTGCTATTGATTCTAGCCAGACAGAATGTGCATGAAAGAGAGTAGAGAATGAATGTATTTCAAAGTGCATGTAACTGTTGTTTTAAGATGATAGGAATCAAGACTATTCCTATTATTCAAGATGCTTCATAACCTTTGTTCGGTTATTGAGGTCTTAAAAGAATGGTTAAATCCTTTAAGGTATTTGTTCAACTGTATGACTTGTTGGGCAATTGAATGTTCACACTTACTTTAAATAAAAACATTTTCAGCGAACGATGTTAGAAAGAACTGAAGGATCCCTTAAAGATCAAGCTGATCGATATCCAGACGAAGTGCCATTCATTATATGAATGTGCGTGAAGAGCAAGTGAAGACTTGTAATATAGAATTATAGAATTAAACTATAGAATAGTTTAATGAACGATTATGTAACCTTGGTGGCGGATAAAAGTCACTTGTACAAGATTGTAAAGAATAATGTAATTACGATTATTTGTAATGAAAGGGGTTTTAAGGCTTTGAGAACCTGGGATTTGAGAATGTATGTCATTATATTTAGCTATATAATGATGTATGTTTGGAAGAAGATGGGATCGTGACGTACGGAATCCGGATGTGAAAATAGACCGGATTTTGGGGCGTCACAGTTGGGACATCTGTCCTGATGCCTTCTTGTCTTAAGTCTTCAAGATCTATTTCTTCTTCTTGGTGTGGAGGTTCACTATCTTGCATAGACCTCTCTACGATCTCATTTTGTTGCTCAACAATTTCATTATCTGGCACTACGATCGTAGTGTTCGGCTCGACAATTTCATTCGTAGTGTCTGCACTATCGGTCGTAGTGTTTTGTATTACTGTGTTGTCTGAGTCTGTTTCATCGAAGATGATATGAATTGAGACTTCAACATTCAGTGTCTTTTTGTTGAACACTCTGTAAGCCTTACTGTCTGTGGTATATCCAAGAAAGATTCCTTCGTCTGACTTGGGCTAAAATTTTGTCAGGTACTGCTTTCCATTGTTGAGAATGTAGCATGCACAGCCGAAAACATGAAAGTAGCTGACACTTGGCTTTCTTCCTTTCCGCAGTTCGTAGGGCGTCTTCTTGATCGTAGAGTGTATCAGTGATCTGTTCTGCGTGGAGCATGCAGTGTTGACAGCTTCGGCCTAAAAGTATTCAGGAAGATCAGCTGTTGTAGAGTTCTTCCAGCTTCTATCAGGGTTCTGTTCTTTCTCTCAGCTACTCCATTTTGTTGAGGAGTTCGTGGAGCTGAGAAGTTATGACTGATCCCATTGTCTGTGAAGAACATGTCCATTTTTGAGAAGTCGAATTCTCTGCCATGATCACTCCTTATGGCATTGATTTTCTCTCCTTTCTCGTTCATCACCAGTCTGAACATCTTGATTAATTGAGAGCTCATTTCATCCTTTGAAGTTAGGAAGAATACCCATGTGAATCTGGTGTAGTCGTCGACGATAACTAGAGAGTATCTTTTTCCTCCAAGACTAGTTGTTGGAATTGGCCCAAATAGATCCATGTGAAGCAACTGCAGGGGCTTGTCGATAGAGTTGGCAATTTTTCTTTTGAATGAGCTTCTGGTTTGCTTTCCAAGCTGACAGGCATTGCATGACATTTTTTTTATGAAGTTGAACTTAGGTAGGCCAGCTACAAGATCTTTTGATGCCAGTTTGGACATGCTCTTGATGTTTAAGTGAGACAACCGTCTATGCCATAGCCAACTCATTTCTTCAGATGCTTTTGCCAGAAAACATAGTCTCATCTGAGCTTAGTTGACCAAGATCCACTGTGTAGACATTCTCTTGTCCCGGTTAGCTTTACAGCAGATGTCTTCAAATCTCCGACTTGACATTGGTTATTGAGGAATGTCACTTGATGACCCTTGTCGCAAAGTTGACTGATGCTTAGAAGGTTGTGTTGGAGACCTTCTACATTTGCTACCTTGTTGAAAGATACTGCACCATTGCCAGCAGAGCCGTATCCTCTTGTCTTGCCCGAGCCGTTGTCTCCAAAGATAACTGAGGGACCCTCCTTCTCTATGTAGTTAGATAAGAGGGCTTTGTTCCCGGTCATGTGCCTTGAGCATCCACAGTCCAGATACCATGTAGTGATCGTGGAGCTCTTTTCCTGTCAAAATATTGAACCTTCATTTTGGTACCCATATTTGCATGGGTCCTTCTTTGTTAGTGCCTTTGGGGACCCAAATCTGTTTAATCTTGGGTCTTACATGCATGGAATTATAATAACACTTAGCTACCTTGTGACCATATTTATTGCATATAAAACATCTAGTATGATGCATGCCAGTGTGTGTATGATGATTCATCCTCCATTTGGACTTGTGTGGTTCTTTAGTTGTCCTTCTGTTAAACTGATTCTCATTCTTCCACGTGTCCTTAGATTTTATAAATAGTGATGAGTGTGCCTTACCTCTACTGTACCTTCCCAGTTGATTCGTAGAGTTTGTCTTGCTTGACTCTACGATTCTTCGAGGTTGGTGAGTAGAGGTTAGGTTACTCTTCTCTTTTATGAATCCCAGACCAGCATGAGATCCTTTACTATTTTGAGTATGAATGAAGATATTAGGACAAGGTTGAACTTGTTCTTCCTTCTATGAGGATTTCACAAAGGTAATGCTTCTACTAAAACTTGAGGCATTACTGGTGCTAGTTTCCTTTGTCTTTTCCACACATGACTCTGAAATGGATTCCCCAAAGCCTAAGCTTATTTTGTCAAATGTGCTCCTCTGACTAGAGAGCAGGGAGTCCATGGATGATGAGGATTTGTTCCATGCAGAGATAATCTTTTCTAGTTCCTCAATTTTAGAGGTTAGATTAGACTCTCTTTGTGCATTGAGTGTGTTTGTCTGTATTAAGGTCTCATTCTCAGCCTCAAGCTTGGAGAGAAGGTTAGTACTTAGAAGGGTTATTTCAAGCTCTTCTTGAACTTTCTTCTTCTCCTCTTGAAGAAGTGAATGATCCTTAGACATAACTCTGAACCACTTCATGTATTGATGTAGATCAGTGGTTATGCCATGCAGTGCAGTTCTTAAATCATTTATGTCTACATCAGGTGAGTTGAAGTCAAATACCTCATCGAGACTTACATCATGAATGTTGAGGTTTTGTTTGTCCTTTACATGTTTGGCCATTAAGCACAGATTAGCCATTTGTGGTTCTTCATCATCTCTTGAGTCAGGATTGGAGTAATTGTCTGAATCGCTCCATGATCCTCCAGCTACCAGGCCTTTGTCTCTCTTCTGAGGCCTTTTATTTCCTTTGTATTCATTCTTTGTATGCTGTTTCTTCTTTAGTTCTTCTCTTAGAGGTTTGTTGCAGTTGGCAATGAAGTGGTCAAAATTCTTGCAGTTGTAGCATAGATCATTTATTTGCTCCTGGCTGCTGTAGTTGCTGACCTTCTTTGGCTTGCTGGTTTTGCCTTGACGCATGAACCTTCTCAGTCTTTTTACTAGCATAGCAAGGTCTTCATCATCGTCTTCATCATAATCAGAGTCAATCTCAGTGTTGACCTTTGATGCACTTTCAGTTGCCTTGAGAGCAACACCCTTATCCTTCCTTCTTCCTTCTGATAGGGTTTCAGCTCGTTCAGTCAACTCCAGTTCATATGTCAAGAGATTTCCATATAGCTGTTGGACTGTCATATCGTGAAGATTCTTTGACTCTCTTATAGTAGTGGTTTTGGCATCTCACATGCTCGGTAGGGCTCTCATGAACTTTATATTCAGATCTTTGTTAGGATAGATCTTCCCATATGCTCATAGAGATTTGAGCAGAAGGTTAAATCTCTCATAGGTGGCTGTCACGTTCTCTCCTTGAACATGAGCGAACATCTCATACTGCTGTGTCAGGAGAGATTGTTTGTTTTCTCTGACTTCTTCAGTTCCTTCGTGCATGATCAACAATGCTTCCCAAATCTCCTTAGCTGTTTTGATGTTGACAACGTTTTCAAAAAAATCGACTTTTAAGGATTGGAACAGGATGTTCTTGGCCTTTTTGTCAAGTTGGGCAGCTCTCTTCTCGTTGTCTGTCCACTCCTCTTTAACCTTGATTTGTATTCTGTTTGGATCGTCAGTGGTTGGTGCAAGCTTCATTGGAATATAGGGCCCATTTTGAACGGTCTCAAATAGATCTTCATCTATTAAGTCCATGTAAGCTTGCATCCTGACTTTCCAGTTTGCAAATTTATCCTTGTTGCACATTGGTGGCTTGCTGCCTCCTCCAGTTCTAGATTCGCTTGGTATGTGTGCCATTGGATCTAGTAAAGCTTGTAAGCTGTATAATATAACCTGCTTTGATACTAATTGTTAGTTCCTAGTTGGCACAATAGTTATCTAGAAGGGGGGGGTTGAATAGATATTTAAAAAATCTTTTCGTTTAAACTTGTTCTTTAATGATGATTAAACTTAGCGGAATTTATGTTTGTTTTAATCTTCTTTACAAAGAAGTGGAGTTATGAGAGTGAGGCAGTTGTAGTAGTTATGGCAGATATAGCAGTTATAGTATGAATGTAAATGACATAGTCGTTTTTAAGTGGTTCAGAGCACTTAAAGCTCCTAGTCCACTCTTCTACTCAACGAGTAGGATATCCACTAAGGATGTCTTTTACAACTTCTGAATCACACAGATTCCTTCTAGACCAGCAGTCTAGGAACTTCTTAGTTCACTCTTGAACTCTTCAAGTCCAACAGACTTAGCTCTCTTACAGTTCACTTAGAACTCTTCAAGTCCAGCAAACTTGGTACTCTTCTTCAGTTGATTAATAGATGTTGAGTTCTTGATGGTTGCTACTCAGTTGCTGTTTAAGCACTTGTTCGAAAGAACTGAGTAGCTGAGCAAGCTTTGCAAATTCTTAGATCGTAGAGTTGAGCTTGAGAGCTGTTCACGTTGTTTGTTCAATGCTTGCTTGATCCTCTCTCATCTGTCTGATTTGCATATATGTGATCTTGAAAACTATCCGTTGGATCCATCCGTTGAGGCATTAAATGCATTTGACTTTTTTGATCTTTGATGGAGACATTTCTGCACATCTGCTGAAACTGCATTCTATCCCACTGACACAGCAGACTGCTTTCTCACCTAACACCTGAAAAGGTGTTTTGCCCCCTTACCAATGGTACTTTCCTTAGCTTATTCAATACGCTTCTTTATTGCATACTAAGGATATTTCATATTACTTTGGGACTGATGAGTACTGCAACGTCTAGAATCCATTCCTCATTTGTTGGAATCTGTCTTCCCACATATCATGAGGCTCGACGTTTTCTGACATAAGACAGATGATGCTCGACGATTTATATCGTGATACTCTACGATTCAGATCGTAGTGACTTGTAGCCTTGGTGCTTGATCTGATGCTATCAGCCGAGAGCACTACGATTTCTCTTAAACCTTTGCATACTATGATCTTTGCTTGCTAGGTTCTAACTCTACGTTTCCGAGAGCACACTACGATCGTTGACCTATAAACTCTACGTTTCCTTCAGCATGCTACGATCGTTGAGTTAGCTTGACAAACGTTGGGACCACTCTACGATTACCGAAGAGGCCCTTCAAGGCATGCAGACTACGATCTTTGAAGCTCTACGTTTCTGCCTTGACTTCTGCAATGTTGATCAGATTTATACACTCCGATTTCTTCGAATCCTATCTATTACATCTCAAGATCAACCTAACAGCTTTGATCTTTCTATCTATACATTCTATTACAGAATGATACACGTTAAGAGCTTAGATCAACCTAACAAATTTGATCTATCACTAAGTCCTTGTACATATCTTACTTGAAGGACTTTACAAATAATCATGAGCATATACATTAAAATATCAAATCATAATATGCATTCTCCCAACAAATACAAATACAACTAATTATACAACAGTTGTGTAATATACGACAAAACATAGGCTGTGAGTTTTAATATAAATATTGTTATCTAGACAATATTCACACTCAATGGAGTCCTCATTACATTTATTATCACACTATTTCACAGAATAGTGAGGACTACTAATGCACCATCTAGGACCATCACTCTGTTCCCCGACTAGTCCCAACTACGTTCTCATTTCCTGAAGAGAACAATGAAAGCAAAAGGGTGAGCTCAACTAGCCCAGTAAGAAATATTATGACTAAGATAATGCAGAATAAGTTATTATTAGCCTTCAACAGTATAACAACTGATATAATATATTAGACAACAAGTTTTAGATCAAAAACTGCAGCGGAATAAGCAATCCATTAGAAGAGTCAAGTAAAGTATAAAATCTACTATCTTCTATGATTTAAAAAGTTTTTCATCAACTTTATCGCTGAGACTCAGCTTAATAAATAAAATCGAATCATCCCTGCCCCACGACAAAGGATATTCATGTAATCATCAATGGCCATGACTATACCGAATAATCCCTGGTCATAATCATACCAACAACTGTCCACCAATGAACTACATGCCAATGAGGTCTTTTACCACATCATTCGTCACACTACGGTCATGATTATACCGAATAATCCCTGGTCATAATCATACCAAGTCCATCTATGCACGTAAGCCAAAGATGACTTTCATCATAATATAAGCATGAGGATGATGACAATGACATAATAATTCAATAAAACAAGTTCAAGAATATACATTTTAAAGATTTATAAATTAATTTATCCAGGAACCAATAACGTCCAAATTGTCAACATGATACTGCTTTATAGAGTAAAATTCAAGAATGCTCAGAAGAATATTTCCATGAAAAGATACTGGAAGAAGTGCAAATATCAAGGATATTCCACTAATTTCATGGAGTATAGAAGCCAAAGCTTTAACCAACTGAGTATAATAGAATATATATGAAACTGCAAATGGATTTTTGCTCGCCATGCGGTAATCCACGTAGACAGATCATTTCCACAATTTAATAAGGAATGAATACGAAGGATCATTCACCATGCATGTGGTAATCCACATAGACAGGTTATTCCAACCGAATAATAAAGAATGGAATAACAGAAGAATTCACCATGCATGCGATATACCGCACAGACAGGTTATTCCAACATAATAATAAAGAATGGAACCACGTCATGCGTAATCCGCACAGACAGGATATTCTAACAGAATAATCAAGAATGGAACCAGGTCATGCGTAATCTGCACTCACAGGATATTCTAAAAGAATAATAAAGAATGGAATATCAATAGAATTCACCAGGCATGCGATAGACCGCATAGACAGGTTATTCCAACAGAATAATAAAGAATGGAATAACAAAAGAATTTCACCATGTATGCGGTACTTCGCATAAACAGGTTATTCCAACATAATAATAATGAATGGAATAACAATAGCTCTCTTTATGAATACGAAAGAAATAATACCCCTTACCTTAGAAAAATTGAATACTAGAGTAGTGAAGTAGCAGAATACTTTTCTTCTTTCTCTATATAGTTTCTCTCTCTAGAGTTTCAGTGAATTCATAAGAAATAATGAAGGAATGAGCTTCTATTTATAGAAGAACTGAAAGTAGCTCTTGGTCTTAACGAAGGGTCAAAATGACTCTTGGTAATATTGAAGAGGCAACTACTATTTGCGAAGGGGCAATTAACTCTTGGAACACCGAAGAGACAAGTAACTCTTGGAAATCCGAAGGGACAAGTAACTCTTAGAAAATCGAAGGGACAAGTTACTATTAAAGCTTTAAACCAACGATCCATATTGATTTACTATTATAATTTCAACCAACTATCTGAAAAATTATCATATCTTCTCATGGAATAATATTGTACTCAAAAATGATTTTGACCGAAAAGAAATATATTTTTTGGGTGAATAGTATCCCTTGAATAGTGCTTCGGGAATAGTACCCCGTGAATAAAACCCGACACGAAAAGTGTCCCAAATACCCGAGTGAACAATACTAGAGTGAATTGTTAGCGGGTGAATAGTAACCCGTGAATAGTACTTAGACACAAAAAGTGTTCCAAATACCCGAGTGAACAATACTAGAGTGAATAGTAACCCGTGAATAGTACTCCGACACGAAAAGTGTCCCGAATACCTGATTGGTCAATATAACCTCCAGACATCAATTATTATCGAAATAAATATCGATTTCTTCTAACACTAATATTTTTCACACAATGGAACTATCAATTTCATCTTTAATCAACACGAACTTATTCATCATTAATATTATAATTCATAATATTTAACAACCAGGTCGTTCCCAGGAAAGAGGGGGCTTTTCGATAAGGATTTCTCCTTATTGGCGCGTAATTAGGTGACCAAACCTCTCCTTAACAGAAGTTCTAGACATTGTCAATATTACAAATAATAATATGAATAACTTTGTTGTCTCAATTATTGATTTAATAATATATCATATTATGCAGATGATACTGTGACAATAATTGAATAAATAATATGAGAGATATGATGCAGCAATTACTGTAGCAATAATTGAGTATAACTGAGTGACTTCTCACGTAAGCATCAATAATCAATATCGTGTGCTACTATGCAACCACGTGTATTATTGTACTTTTACTACCGGGTAGTTCCACAGTTTTAACGGTAACACCTCCGCCATTATTTTTATAAAAAGATAATTCTGTCATTTTCTAACTACGACAATACTTCCGTTGTGGGGTCCACCAATGATTGTGCCATCGTACGAATATTCCCTGTTAAAATGAATATTCCCCGACTAATCGAATATTGTGACGCCCCCAAAATTAGGTATGCGTCACCCATCTTAGGTCGCCACTTACATGGTATAGAATTCAAATACAAACTAACTTATACAACACGAGTTGGGAGTTTTAAATACGCATATTGTCATCTAGACAGTATCCACTCTCAGAAAAAGTTCTCATTACATTTATTATCACACTATTTAACAGAATAGTGAGGACTACTAATACTATCATCTCGGGCCATTACTCCGTTTCCCGACTAGTCCCAGCTACGTTCTCATTTCCTGAAGAGAACAGTGAAAGAAAGAGTGAGCTCAACTAGCCCAGTAAGAAATATTATGGCTAAGATAATGAAGAATAAATTATCGTTAGCCTTCAACGGTGTTAAACTGATATTATATAATAAACATCAAGTTTAACTGCAGCGGAACAAGCAATCTATTAGAAGAGTCAAGTAGAGAATAGAATCTACTGTCTTTTATGATTTAAAAAATATTTTCATCAACTTTTATCACCTATATTCACCTGAACCACTAAAGATTATAATTAAGTTCACAATTCATATTTATAATAACATGAACTAATAATTCATTCTTGCCACAAGGCTTAATAGAACGTTTACTCAATATCCTTACCCCAAAGGCTGAAGATATTCAAGTGTAATAACAATGATCATAATAATCAGTTGTCTACCTTTGCACTACGTGCCAAGGATATTCAACTATAAAACCAATCGCTGAGACTCAGCTAAATAAATAATCCACATCATTGAATCATCCCCGCACTACGTGCCAAGGATATTCGTTAGTATCGCCAATGGTCATGATCATGTCATACACCTGTCCATCTTTGCGCTATGGGTCAAAGCTATCAAATAACAGATCATCTTTGCTCTACAGGCCAAAGACATTCAACAACATATCATCTTTGCACTACAGGCCAAAGACATACAACTGTAAAACCAATAACCAATAGTACAACAAAGAATGGAATAATAAAAGAATTTCACCATGTATGCAGTACTTCGCATAGACAGGTTATTCCAACATAATAATAAAGAATGGAATAACAGAAGAATTATTCATGAATATAAAAGAATAATATCCCTTACTATAACAATATCCCTTTACGAATATTGAACGAAAATAATATTTATATGAATATGAAAAATAATTTCTCTTCAGAATGAAAAAATAATAATCCTTACCTTTGAAAGAAGAGTACTCCGACTGGTAGGGCAATGATATACTCGAAGAAAACTTGTACTACGCTCAAAGCTTTCTTAAACTCTAAAGAAATACTCTCAAGATTATAGAAGGAGAATTCTCTGAACTTCTGGTGTGATTTCAATTCTAACTAAGCTTCCTATTTATAGGAAATGGACTGCATAGTAACCAATCCTATGAACGGTCCAGATTGATTTACTTTAATCAGACGGTCCATATTTAAAGTAAAATCTTTTAAATTAAATATAATATATTATAATTATTGCCTAATAAAATTAAATAACTTTAATAATGATTTTACTATGCAAATCACTATGCAACACTATACATAATAGAATATAATATATTCTATTTATAGAATAACTTTAATAAAGTATTCTGTTTTATATAAAAAAGATGTTTCTATTTTATTACATTAATAATACGAATAAAACAAAACTTCATCATCACCTACTTTGAAAAATTTTCAAATATCACCCTTAACTTTAACCTTTTATCAATTTAACTATTTACTAAAATAAAAAAATTAAATACTTTTATTTCATAAAATTCGGGGTCTCACAATCTCCCCTCCTTATGAAATTTTGCCCTCGAAATTTACATACGTACCTGATATTCGAAGAGATGAGAATACCTTGCTTTCTTTTCAGATTGTACCTTCCCGATAATTTCCTCGCTATCATGATTTTCTCATTTCTCATCTCCCGTGTTTCAAATATCATTCTAGAACATAGTTTCAAAATAAGGGTTAATTAACATATCACATATTATTCCTATACTCTGGCCGACCAATTAAATACGAAATAAACTTAGGTAGGTCATACTAGCGAAGGAATTCCTCGTCTCTCCCCTCCTAGTTCTTATCTCACATCTTAGCCAGGGATCATATCCATATGCTCTGATACCAACTGTGGCGCCCCCAAAATTAGGTATACGTCACCCATCTTGGGTCGCCACTTACATGGTACAGAATTCAAATACAAACTAACTTATACAACATGAGCTGGGAGTTTTAAATACGCATATTGTCATCTAGACAGTATCCACTCTTAGAATAAGTCCTCATTACATTTATTGTCACACTATTTAACAGAATAGTGAGGACTACTAATACTATCATCTCGGACCATTACTCCGTTCCCCGACTAGTCCCAGCTACGTTCTCATTTCCTGAATAGAACAGTGAAAGAAAGGGTGAGCTCAACTAGCCTAGTAAGAAATATTATGACTAAGATAATGAAGAATAAATTATCGTTAGCCTTCAACAGTGTTAAACTGATATAATATAACAAACATCAAGTTTAACTGCAGCGGAACAAGCAATCTATTAGAAGAGTCAAGTAGAGAATAAAATCTACTATCTTTTATGATTTAAAAAATGTTTTCATCAACTTTTATCACTTGTATTCACCTGAACCACTAAAGATTATAATTAAGTTCACAATTCATATTTATAATAACATGAATTAACAATTCGTTATTGCCACAAGGCTTAATAGAACGTTTACTCAATATCCTTACCCCAAAGGCTGAAGATATTCAAGTGTAATAACAATGATCATAACAATCAGTTGTCTACCGTTGCACTACGTGCCAAAGATATTCAACTATAAAACCAATCGCTGAGACTCAGCTAAATAAATAATCCACATCATCGAATCATCCCCGCACTACATGCCAAGGATATTCGTTAGTATCACAAATGGTCATGATCATGTCATACACCTGTCCATCTTTGCGCTACGGGTCAAAGCTATCAAATAACAGATCATCTTTGCTCTACAGGCCAAAGACATTCAACAACATATCATCTTTGCACTACAGGCCAAAGACATACAACTGTAAAACCAATAACCAATAGTACAACAAAGAATGGAATAATAAAAGAATTTCACCATGTATGCAGTACTTCGCATAGACAGGTTATTCCAACATAATAATAAAGAATGGAATAACAGAAGAATTCTTCATGAATATAAAAGAATAATATCCCTTACTATAACAATATCCCTTTACGAATATTAAACGAAAATAATAATTATATGAATATGAAAAATAATTTCTCTTCAGAATGAAAAAATAATAATCCTTACCTTTGAAAGAAGAGTACTCCGACTGGTAGGGCGATGATATACTCGAAGAAAACTTGTACTACGCTCAAAGCTTTCTTAAACTCTAAAGAAATACTCTCAAGATTATAGAAGGAGAATTCTCTGAACTTCTGGTGTGATTTCAATTCTAACTAAGCTTCCTATTTATAGGAAATGGACTGCATAGTAACCAATCCTATGAACGGTCCAGATTGATTTACTTTAATCGGACGGTCCATATTTAAAGCAAAATCTTTTAAATAAAATATAATATATTATAATTATTGCCTAATAAAGCTAAATAACTTTAATAATGATTTTACTATGCAAAACACTATGCATAATAGAATATAATATATTCTATTTATAGAATAACTTTAATAAAGTATTATGTTTTATATAAAAAGATGTTTCTGTTTTATTACGTTAATAATACGAATAAAACAAAACTTCAACATCACCTACTTTGAAAAATTTTTAAATATCACCCTTAACTTTAACCTTTTATCAATTTAACCATTTACTAAAATAGAAAAATTGAATACTTTTATTTCATAAAATTCGGGGTCTCACAAATATTATATAACCACTTGCTTACTTTGCAAAATTTGTAAATATTACCCACAACTATAACATTATATCAAATCCACACCAAAATATTCAAAAATATATTTCGAGAAAATTATTCTTTATTCAAAAAAGTTGGGGTCTTACAAGTCAGGCGTTAGATGGTTAGGTGATGAGCCTGTGCAACAGCTACTTCAGCTATTAGACTCCAGGATGATAGCTAGATACTCTGTCTGGGCTGGAGAGGAGTCGCATCCACGAGGTGTCGGTTTCGTATTTCCTGACGCTCCTGATGAAGAGGAGGCTGAGGTCACCTCAGAGGATGATGAGTTCCGAGCAGATGAGATGACCGGGGAGGATGAGATTGCGGGGAGTAGTAGGTCGGGCAAGTACATGTTTAGTACTCAGTTCCGCATTCTTCAGCAACATGTTGATGAACGAGACAAAGTAGTTGACAAAAAGATGAAAAGACTGGAGGCCATGCAGGAACACATGTTTAATACCATGAACAGGTCATTTGCCTCCTTGAATGCGACATTACAAAGTCTGACTCCTGCCGCTGCCGATCAATTTCTGTTCCAGAAGCGTGAGCCTATGCCATAGTACCCTCCCTCAGATTCAGATGTGGAGGAGTGTAGAGTGTTTGTTCCACGACCACCATCACCACCATCACCTCCTACTTAGCACTTTACAACGAAGTCCTCTTGCACTTTACTACTATATTTTTACAATGAGGACATTGTAACTATTATGTTTGGGGGAGCTAGTTTTAATTTTATTCTGATATGTGTGTTTAGTTTGCATATGTTAGTTTAGTTTTTTTTCATGTTTAGTTTTTTTCATGTCAAGTATGTTTGCATTCATGTAATTGCATAGTAGTTTACTTAAGTAGTTTAGTAATGTATTAAGTTTCTTGTTCTGTTTTTATTAAAAAAAAATTAAAATTGAAAAATCATAAAAATATTAGTTTAGTTTACTATTTTTATTGCATTTAGTTCATGCATTGCATGATTCTAGCTGTTAGATAGTAAAAGTCTGTTTTAGCCAATGATGAGATTAGAATTGCATAGACAAGTATAGTATTTACTATTAAGACCATGATGTGATTTCTTGTCATGAGTTAGATCTTTATCTGTTTGAAACTGATATAATCAAGGTAGCATCTTAGAAACAACTATGTTGACTGGTTAAGGCTAAATTTGGTATATAATGGAATTCTTAAGGAAAATGCTAGTTTGAATGAAAGAAAGACATGAATAGGCAGAGATTGCTAAGATTAGACAAGAACTTAAGTTTGGAGAAAAATTTGGGATATATAAGCTATTTAAAAAAAAAAAGAAAAAAAGAAAAAAAAAGTATGAATAAACACCGTGGCAAGTTTAGTTTTGTGGCCTTTGTTACTTGAGTAAGTACGCCCAATGGAATGTCTCTACACCTAGTGCTCTAAAGCCTTAGCGGTTTGGGAGTCGTTGGTTGAAAGCTTGCTAAGGGGTAGCATTGAAAAGCCTAAGAGGACTGTGACAACCCGAGAATTTGGATATTTATAAAATCTTAAAATATTGAATTAAGGTTAAATAATAAACCTAGACATAAAATAAGTGAATGGATTTGAGATTTTCGAGAAGTAATTTTGTGAATTTAAAATTTCTATGGTGAATTATTCAAGATTAAGTATATAAGTGAATATGTTCTATGTATATGGTATTATATGTGTATAATATGTGGTTAAGGGTCAAGGGTTGACCATATAAGCCATATCAGTGGCAAACCCTAATATAATATTAAGAACGCCAACATTCAGTTCGAAAATTCTTACGATTTATAAGAAACCCTAAAAACCGATTCTGAAAACCCTAATTTCAGTTCTGGGAATTTGAAACCCTAATTTGGGGATTTAAATACAATGTATAAGGTTTTTGTGTATTAATCACAAATCTAATTAGGAGTAAGCCTATTTGATTAAGTAGAAATTCTATTAATTAGAAAACCCTAATTTTAATGTTGGAAACACTAATTGTTTCGTTAGAAACCCTAACTTTGAATTTAAAACCCTAATTGCTAAATTAGCAATTTTAATTAGGAAATATTGATCCTAATTAGCAAGCTTGAATTAATGATTAGGAAATCTTAATATAATTATATAATCCTAATTATAATTTAAAAATATTAATTTTTTATTTTAAAAACCTAAATTAAAAAATGCTAGAAAATTAATTTTTAAGAACCTTAGGTTTTAACCCCAAGGGTCAAACCCTAAGGGTTAAACCCTGAGGGCCAAACCCTAAGGGTTTGCACATGTTACAATTATGCCATTAAATTTAAAAGCCAAATGTCCAGAATGCCCTTCTTGTATTTTTTTTATATGTTGAGTGCAAATCTTGCCAAGATAATGAGTTGTTGGCCAACTAAAGGCTATCCCATGTGCCTATATCATTTATATCAGCCAACATGCCAGCTATATACATTATATTATAATTTATATATTAAAAGTAAGAAAAGTCTCACTTTATTTTTCAACTTGTCCAAGACCATCCTCTCTCTCTCTCTCTAAATTCGGGAATGAGGGTGAAAGGGAGTTCTAGGTTAAGCCAATATCAGTTCTTAACTTGCCAAAATTAGGAAGCAAAAGTCAGAATCTGGATCAAAACTAGAAAAGGTATAAAATCTAAAATTTTAAAAATCATGTGATCTTATGTTAATGATGTAATTGGTTGTTTAAAGTTATGTATTAAGGTGTCATTTATTGATCTGGGTTGTTAGATCCCAGATTCATAACATCAAAGTGCTCGAAATTGAAGATTTCTTAAATCTAGAAAATTTCTAAAACGTTGTCTGACAAGCAAATGTCAGACTTCATAGATCGGTGTCTGTTAACGGTATTAGTGTTTTAAATGTTTGAACTTGTAGTGTAAGACCCCAAATTATTAATAAATGAAATTTAATTTCCTCTATTTATTATTTTGAAATAGTAAGGGTTGATTAATGTGATTAGTTATGGGTAAAATGCGCAAATATTTTAAATAAGCAAGTGGTTATAAAATATTCATTGTTGTCGGGGAATATTCGTTTGGTCGTGGAATATTCGTTTGGTCGTGGAATATTCGTACGACGGCGCAGCCTTGTGCGGGCCCATAACGGAAAGTGATTGGATGAAGAAAACGACAAGTATAAGTTGTTTATAAATAACGGCGCAGTTGTTACCGTTAATACTGTTGGAATACCCTGTGGTTAAAATACAGTAATACGCGTTGTTGCACAGTAGCACACGGTATTGCACCAATTATTGATTCTTACGTAAGAAGGCACTACTCAATAATTGTTACAATAATTAATGTTCAGTATTTTATTTTATTGATTCAATAATTGCTGCGTTGATTTTTTATATTACTGTTGTTTCAATAATTGTCACTACACAGTATTTTCTATTATCGGAGCAATAATTCATATTATCTAAATAATATTATTAGATAACATTATTGGTAATGTCTAGAAAGTTCTGTCTAAGGAGATGTTTGGTCACCTAATTGCGCGCCAGTAAGGAGAAATTCTTATTGAAAAGCCCCCTCTTTCTTGGGAACAGTTTAGTTGCCAGTACTGTGATTCTGTAATATTATTTGTGAATAATTAATTATTAATTTATATGATGAGGAAAATATTGATTTTATGTGGATATAGATGGAAAAATTTTTTAAAGTGACAATTGTTAAAAAAATGATATTTTATCTTTTCTAATAAAATAATTTATTATTATATTTTAATAATATAATAATGGTGATAGTTTTACAATGAATATGGATATATGAGTATATGAGGAGGAAGAGTATTTTTGTTGCATTAAATGATTAACACATGTTTTGTGTGTCGGTGGACCCCATATCTTGATTGAAATTTGATTATAGTCTGTAAAATCGTCCGTTTATGAATTTCGGTCAATTTGAGTTTGGAATTTGGAAAAATTTTCTTTTGCAAAGTTGTAGAGAATTGAATTTCCTATAAAATACCGGAGATTCAAATTTTCTGATAAAAGGGCTATTTATTATGAATTATTGAAGTTTCAAAGTTCCGAAATAATTGATTTTTGAAAGTTTTAAATATTTTAATTTACAAAAACGTTTTTTTTTGTGATGTAGGCTACTTGAGTGGCTGATCTTTGACTGAAATATTGGGCGTAGAAAATTTATATATATATATATATATATATATATTATATATATATATATATATATATATATATATATATATTATATTAAATTTTCTGCTTTTGTGTTCTAAGCATTTTCCTATAAATAGGGTGCTTAGGTTAGAACTGAAAATCACACCAGAAACTAAAGATTTCTCTCTCTTTCTCTCTCTATATATCGAGCGTATTTTTGTGAGTATTTTAGTACTTTGAGTATTGCTATATGGTGCAAGTTCTTTCAGCACTATATCTAGTATTCCAGTCAGAAGTACTATTCCTTTTGAGGTAAGGGATGTTATTTTCTTCGTAAGTGATATTATTTCTTCAATATCATTATGCCGAAATATTGGTTAGAACTTTTTATCAAATTTAGAACTTTTTCATGTCGGGGTTACTATTCACAAGTTACTATTCATGAGTTACTATTCACGAGTTACTATTCATGAGTTACTATTCACGAAACATGATGATTTTTTTTGTGAAATTTCTATCTTTTAGTGTCGGAGTTACGATTCACGTATACGGCACTATTCACGTATACGACACTATTCACGAATACGACACTATTCACAGAAAAATTAAATTTTCTTTTCTGTGTCCAAGATTGTCTGTTATGATTCCTATCTTTGATTGGATTTATGTTTTGGTCTTCATTCTTAAATTTTACTCCACCATGATTATTAATGAAGTATTTTTGAACTCGGATTGTTTAAAATACGAATCCTTAATATTTATTCTTTTGTTTCACTGTATTCGTTTTTTTTAAAATATTTTTCATCATCATCAGTCCTAAATGATGATATAACTGAATATCTTTGGCCCGTAGTGCAAAGATGAATGATTTTATGATGAATATCTTTGGCCCGTAGTGCAAAGATGAACAGGTGTTTAGATGAGCATGACCAACTGGTGAATATCTTTGGCCTGTAGTGCAAAGATGAATGTTTAATTTATGATGTATATTGATTGATGTTACAGGGATAAAATATCGATGATGGACTTTTAAATTCATAGATGATAGTAGATTTCATTCTCTACTTAACTCTTTTGTTGTCTATTGTATTATATCAGATTTTTCCCTGTTGAAGACTAAGGATAATTTGTTGTATATTATCTTAGTCATAATATTCTTTACTGGGCTAGTTGAGCTCACCCTTTTCTTTTTTGTTCCATTTTTCTTCTTATGAGGCGAGAATGTAACGAGTATTAGTCGGGGTATGGAATGATGGTTCTAGAAGTTATTTTAGTAGTCCTCACCATTTTTGTAAAATAATGTATCAATAAATGAAATAAGGACTTATTTGAGTGTGGATATTGTCTAGATGACAATATTTGTATTTAAACTCACAGTTTTTATGTTGTATTAATAAAGTTGTAGTTGTTTCTGTACCATGTATTTTGACGACTCTGAATGGGTGGTGTATACCTGTTTTGGGGGCGTCACATGTAGTATGTTATGTGGTATTTGTTCTGAAACTCGAATCGGGGTCAGTTCATGTTCGGATTGAGAGTTATTGTTGGTCAAAACCCGTTGACCGTTCACGAAATCATGTTTCTAGGTAACCCAGAAACCCATAAATCTCTGATAGTCGTTTTGCAGGGCCTTGATCTTGCTTATGTTTTAGGTTTTAGGTCATGTTGTTAGTTGGATGTTGTATACTGGTATATGAACTATAAGTTTATGCTATTAGATCGCCTAGATTAACTGTAGAATCATAATTATTTGTGGTCAAACAAGGGTGGACCGACTGCCCGGATGAAGATTCTGGAAAACCCAGAATCTTCAAGAACGTGTTTTCTGACAAGAGTTTGACCGACCTTAATCTCTCATCTGTTATGTTGTTAGACTGTTATAGTGCATGATAATTGTAGCTTAACATATGGACTATATGATTAAACATTTACATCACATAAACAAGACAAGGAAATCAAAGATTCAAGGTTGCAAAGTAGCACCCTTGTTACTGCTTGAGTTTCTAGGCAACCCAGAAACTCAAGAACACACCTGACAAGATTTTCTCGGGCTTTGATCTTGTTGTTAAGATGTAGGATGGCCATGAAAGTTGTTTGTAGTTGTAGTACTACATAAGTACTGCAATCATAACATATTAAACTGCCCAGAAACATGAGGATCCAAGATCTATGATTGGTCAAAGGTAGCAACCTGATAACTGACATGAAGGCTCAAGAACATCTCAAGAACACCTATAGCGACAGTTTCGTCGCTATAGGGCCCTTTAGCGACATTTTAATTAGAAAAATAATTATTTTATTTATTAAATAGAAAAAAAAAGTTTTTAATTATTAAAAAAACTAAACAAATTTCTAAAAATTATTTTAAAGCCTGAAAATTAGTTTTTATTATTATGACTATATTTCATAAATATTTAATATTTTTGGAATAATAATGGTATTTAATTATAATATTAATACATGAAAAATTATGAGAAATTATATTATGGTATAAGAAAATATTCTAAAGTTATTTTTAGTGACTTTTAATATTTTGTGAGGAATTTCATTAATTAATTAATATTAATGATAATTAATTTATTTAATAACTATATTAAATAAATTATGGAAAAATAGAATTAATAATTTAAAAATCATATAAAAATTATTTAAGTTAAGTTATAAAATATAACTTTTGATATTTTGTCATAAAAACATTAATATTTATTATTAACGGCAATTATCGGATAATGAATTCAATTGTTTAAAAATCATATAAATGTGATTTTAAAGTATTAAAATACTTTGATATATTATAAATATATTATAATATTATGACATGTATTTCATTAATATTTGATATTACATAAATATTAATGATAAAGAAATTATGTGGTATTAAATTCATATAAATACGAGTTTAATGATTGAAAATGCATGATAAATGATAATAATTATATAAAAATTATTATGAGCTTATTAAAAATATTTTGACTGATAATATAATTATCTCAGATAATTGTTAAAGTGTTAGGCATAGTTTAATTGGAACTTAAACTCGATATTTATCCGACTAAGCCGTCGGGATGTCAGAACTGTACCGAACTCGACTCAGACTGTAAAAGTTTGACTTGAGGTTAAGTCTTATGTGTGTTATAGACGGATAGGATTATGTGATAATGTGTTTAGGTTATTTAAATACTGTGATGATATTATTCTGACTTAGCAATAAATATTATTAATATTAGGTCTTCAGACAAAGCTTATTAAATTGCATAGCGGTAATCAGCGGTTCATGCAAGTTTTTCTTAACTCGACCTCGAGTTGTATTATTCAATTATACTTGTGATTAAGCATTTCTGATTGCCATGTCTAAGAATTATTAAATCGCACTCTGTGCATACTGTATGTATTCATCGTGTATGAAAGGCTCATCACCTTCATTACCATTCGGTCCAAATATATCTTTATATATATATATATATATATATATATATATATATATATATATATATATGTGTGTGTGTGTGTGTGTGTGTGTGTGTGTGTGTGTGTGTTCATGTTCAATGTTCGTTTAACTATGTAAAATTTATTCATGCTAGTTCGCAATTATATTGTACAACTCTAGCCAGCTTTTGTTCAATTCTTTCCATCATGATATATCCTTAAATTATTGAACTTAAACTTGCTGGGCAAACTTTTTTGCTCACCCTTGCTATATCATGATTAATATTACAGATTAAGACGAATATGTCGGATACAGGAAATAACAAGGCCAAGTTCAACTTGGGATTATGTGTGCAGTTAAAATGTAATAATATAGTATAATAATAATGCTATATGTTAGATAGTTTATGAATTGTGTATAAGTTAAGGTTACTCGACCTTGGGGAATAGTGTGTAAAGTTTTTGTATAAACAATTTATGTTTATATCTTCCGTAATAGTTGTAGAATGATTATACCAGATCCGCGGTGATTTGGGACCCGGATTTGGGGCTCTCACAAGGACTAGACATTGCACAGCCATGAGATAAATAAAATGTGAAAAAGGGAAAAAGAGCAAAAAGCCCCCATAAGTGAAAAATAAAGCATAAGTATCCCCTTTTGACCCTTAAATTTTGTAACTGTTTGGTTTTAGTCGGATCTTGCTTACTTTTGGATTTCTTAAGTTCACATTATCTGATTCCATTAAAGAGACCTATTATGTGCTGTATTTGACTTTATATCAGTTAACATGGTTGTTGGGCACACACGCATTATATCAGTTAGAACAGTTTAAGATTTGATGATTGACTGTAAAGTTATTGATCTATCTTGGGATGATATAATGTCGTGTTTATTTGATTTCTTTGAGGCCGGGTGAATAGATTATGTTCTGTATTACTGCTAGATTCTTAGGCATATAGTTAGCTGCATTACATTGCATATTATGTTGTGTTTGAGGACTAGCACATTTTAAGTTTGGAGGAGTTTGATGAGTGAGTTTTATACCTATGAATCAAGTTCCTATTTGAACTTAAACGGTGTTCAATCTAGTTATTTCTGTATAGTTTTACTTATTTTTGTGATTTTTTATGTTTAGGTTGCATTACGTGTCATTGGTGGCATAATGGTGAAAACAGTAGCAAAAGGCAAACAAAATCAGCAACTGCATAAATCTTGACTCCCGCTGGGGCGGGCCCTATAAGGAATAAAACCACCGTCGGGGAGGGGGTGTACGTGGCAAGCAAAACATCAAGACCCCCCACCAGGGTGGGCACCAACAAGCATAAAACCCCCGTCGGGGCGGGGGTACGCGGACAGAAAGAAGTAGTTGGTTGTGATTTTAACTCTACAAAGGCTTGGACTGGAGAACTTTGGCGTGGATTGGGATTGTGTGTAGACATTTTTCTATCAGTATTACAGAGACATAAGAGCACTACACACGGACTTTAATTAACAATCAATCAAATTAGCAACTTGGAGCCCTAATTTTTAGAGAATACATTGGAGGAGCATAGTAGAAGGTTAAGATCACGAAAATTGCAGATTTGAACGAGGATAAAGGTGGTGTTTTACTATTCTTTGTCTTTCAGCTGCGCGGCCGCACTGCTTCTATTTTCTGCATACTGATGTTTTGCTGCTGTTGCTTGTCCTTCATTAATGCTCATTTCCATGTCTACACATGTTCCACTTGTCATGCCTTTGCTAGTCTCATACCACCTTATCAATGCCAAAACATGCCATTTCTTGCATTTCCATACCATAGGAGTTCTAATTACGAGTATTGCAAAATAAACATAAAATGTAACTAAAAACATACTAAATCTACTTGAGATGAGCATAATTCTCGTGAATTAATATCCAATAAGGAGGTATAAATCCTACATATCAAATACCCCCAAACTTAAACTATTGCTTGCCCTCAAGCAATGCATACGACATTAAACAATGAAATGCAACTAGATTACGATGCAAATGAGTCCCACATTTTTCTAACTAAAATAGAATTCCAATCCAATATGCCTCAGCGAATTATCCAGAATCAAGAATAAAAATTCAAACTAAGCTACAGACATAATATCATACAATCAAATAACCCATATTTGCTATAAAGATGATGTGTGTGTGTTGTGTTCACCAAAACTTAACTAAGGCAAACAATTTAATATTAAACTTCTCAAAACAAAAAATTACAGTCTAAATCAAGATCCATGTATACTAATGCAACAAAAATTATTCTAACATATCAATACAAACGAAGGTTCAACACTGGGTTTAAACTGCTTTATTTTTACTTAACATTGGGTTTCAACACTGCGTTTTACGCTCCATCTCGCCCCTTCCAAAGAGTCAATAATTCAGCTCAAGAAGGTTTCAAGATAGATTTTCCTCTTTCTTTTGTTTTTTTTACAATAAGTATACCCATGTGTTCCCAAAGCTTGATTATCAATGTTTTCATAGTCTAAGTTAATTTTCCACACAATTCTATTTTTAAAAACCACAGTTTCTATCAAGCAATAAAACACATACTCTTATACCTAAAAGCATTTGTGAGCACTTAAGTGCAAACCGAAAGCATCTAAACAACATCCATGGATTACATCATGTAAAACATTATATCTACACTCATGTTATCCATTAAACTCAACAATCCTTCAAAATTCAGTTTCATCATAGGCTAGACTTAAACTCCACAAAGCTAAAAATGCGAGACATGCAACTAAACATATACTAACACATTTAATAATGACTAAAAATAGAAAAATACTATTCAATTATTAACTAACACATAAAAATGCAAAATAAACATGAAAAATTGAAGCTAACATGCATAAACTAACATGCAACTACCCTACAACCCAATACCCCCAAACTTAATATATTCATTGTCCCAATGAATGAAGGTATAGGATTAGAAGAACTATCCTACTGATCAGCTGAACCACTCTCTTCGAGTGGTGAATCCGGTGGTGGAAATTGCACGGCTGTCCCAAATTGTGGCCACTCGAGCATAGTACCCTGCTGTGTAAATGCCTCTGCTAGAGACCTCGTCAAACTATTAGCAAATACTGCAAAGTTATCATACATAGCGTCGACTTTCCTCTCCAACCTTCGGAGATGTCGATTATCAGTAGTAGCAGTGGCTTGAGTTGACGTGCCTAGTTCATTTGTCCCTGATGGCTACTGCGATGGCGCAGATGATGCGGGACGAAGGATAAAACCCTTACCCCTTGGGTGTGGGGTACCTCCTGCCCAATCTTCGAATTTTGCTATCGTGCCATGGGTGATATCCTTACTTGGGAATTGCAGCTACTCATCAGACCACCTAACTCTTGCTCTAGCACACAAATGAGCCATAATCGAGGCATGTGGTATACTTCTCGTAGTGCTCCCCCGCATATAACGTAACATGTTCTGATTAATTAGATGACCAATATCAATGTATTTCCCTTTAACAATTCCCCAAAGAATGATGGCTCTCTCAGTTGTAATCTCATGTTGATGGGATGACGACATGAGTTTTGCACAAATAAAGAGATTCCAAGCCTTAGCATAACGGTTGAGAGTTGAAGCTGGGAAGGACTTAGGCTGATTAGTGCTGGGCGTGCAAGTCTATTATGTACCCGGTATACACAAATAAGTGATAACCTCATCTAAATCTGTCTCCATTCGTTCCGCCTTAACCCAATTTATACGTCCAGTTGGAGGGTCGGGTAAATTGAAGAAGCCATGAATTGCCCTAGGTCGATAGTCCACTTGAAACCCTCGGACAAAAGAAAATTCATTCATTGTCTCCTAATCATTTGCATAAAACTCCCTTACAATGGACATAGGTGAAGCCATTGGTGTAGAGAAAACTCCATGCCAACATTTTTCCTTGATCATCTGCACCAATTGCCCATCTTGTGCCTCTAGCTTAAACCCTCTTTCTCGAACAAAAGACTTTGCTACAATACGGTAATATTCTATATGTGCATCTAGGCTGACAAATTTAGAGAAATCAACATTGTCACCACTTTGGCTACTGTCAGAGGATGACTCAGGAGTGCGAGAGCGAGCACGTTTTGGTCCCATTTGTGTTGTTGAAGAAGAAGAAAAACCTTATTGATGGAATTATGGGTGTAATATCTGATGAATAGGGAACCCCCAAACTTGTATTTCACACACCCACCGAAAAACCCTAGTTTTATCAGTGAAGACTTTGAACGTGGGTAGGAGAACTGATGCAAAATACGCGTAGTGGGATGAGACGTTAAACTATTGGATTGGAACGATTTGGAGAGGAAGAGTCATGCACATTGTGGAGATGAATGAGATACGTTCAGCTACTTCAAATGTTATAAGTGATGGAGCAAGACACGTCTTTACAATCCTATAAAATTTTCAAAACCCTAATGGCGGGCGCACGTTTTCTGAATGGGGAAATTGCACGGGCGCGCTACTGCTCTTTCTGCACAGACTTGAAAGTCCTCATGGCGTGGCCGCGCGTCCCTGCATTTTACACTATCAATCTGCATCTCAAATTAATAAAAACAGTGATGAATCCACTCCAATACACATGTTCAATCAACAACTATCATTATTAGATATCAACCCTCCAAAATCAAAACATGAATTGATGATTATGGATACATGACTATCCTAACACAATACTTTCTCTGCTACTCCTACGTCTCATCGTACGCTCAGTCAGCTCCCATAATACTAATTTAACAAAATGTATGCTATGAATACTAATAGGAACATGCAAATTAAATAAAAGTTAAACTGAATCAAACAAAAGTTAAAGATAGAAATAATGGGTTGCCTCCCATCAAGCGCTAAGTTATAGTAAATTAGCTTGACTATCTCTGACACTTCATGTTGAAGAAAGAATTGAGATTACTTTTTGTCTATCAACCTCGCCACCAAAATAATGCTTTAGCCGCTGTCTATTTACTTTGAACGGCTTGTCCGGGAATTTATCGAACACTTCTACTGCACCATGTGGAAAAACTGTCTTCACTGTGAATGGCCCTGACCACCTTGATTTGAGCTTCCCAGGAAAAAGTTTAAGTCACGAATTAAACAGTAAAACTTTGGGCGAAGGTGCAAAAATACCCCTGATGTTTACACGGATGTCCCACTTCCACCTTAAACTAATTTTTTTTTCCAAAAGTACCCTTAACGTTACAAAATTCTGCCCAATTATGCCCCTCCCGTTAACAGACTTGCCAACGAGGCAAACGGAGCAGACACGTGGACAAAATTTGCTGACGGAGCAAAAATAAATTATTTTTTTTCTCTTTCTTCTCTTTCTTCTCTTTCTTTCCTCTTCCTTTCTTCTCCCTTTTTATCTCTCTATCTCTCTATTCTTTCTTCTTCCTCTGTTCTAAAATAAAAAAACTAAAATCACAAATCTCCAGCACCAGCATACTCACAGTAGCAACAAATAGTCATCGAACCACCATAAATGCGGTAGTTCACGGCATAAACATCACAGAATTCGGCCAATTAAACCAAAAAAAATCGCCAGTAGCCCAAAAAACAAATGTCAGAAGATTCCAACCCCATCGGCAAAACATATCTGGGTACTATCAACGAACAGAGCGGTAAAAGATCCAAGAAATGGAATCAAAAATCATCCATTCAGAAACACTCATGAACAAAATAGCGACAACAGTAGGAGACAAACATGCTAAATTGAACATATAAAAAACAAATCCAAGAAATCCAGACCATAAGCATCCAAAGGTGCCGACGAAACAGGACAATAAAAATTAAAAAACAAATCCAATAATCAGATTCAAAGCAAGTAAATATGAAAAGGAATCAAACTACCCATGAATTTGCAGCAATAAACAGAGGAATTTACGATTGAAGGGAAATCATAGGTAACAATCAGACCGATCAAAACCCCACCACAAATCAGAGCCAAGAATACCCTATCAGCACACGAACATATTTACCATGTAATATATAATGATTAATATTAATTTTGGTTTTATATTTTCCAGATGGAGGTTCAGTAGGAGTAAATTACGGAAGAATCGTAAACAATCTACCCTTACCTTCCAAGGTAGCTCAGCTCCTCAAATCTCAAGGAATTGATCACCTCGAAGTATTTGATACCGACCCGACTGTTCTCAAGTCCTTATCCGTCACCGGTATCAAAGTTATCGTCGACCTTCCCAACGAACTATTCTACTCCGCCGCCAAACAACAGCCATTTTCTGACTCATGGGTCCAGCGCAACGTCGCCGCTTACTTCCTGTTAACCTGAATCGAATCCATCGCTGTCGGTAACGAAGTTTTCGTCGACCCAAAAAACACCACCAAGTTCCTCGTACCCGCTATGAAAAATATCCACCAAGCTCTAGTCAAATACAACCTCCATTCCTCTCAAATTGCAGTTAGAGAGTCTTCCCTCTATGGTTGCAGCTTGAGGCTACTACTCAGTTTCGTAAATTGCTTTCTCTTCTCTCTCCTCAACCCATTTTCTCTCTCTAGATGATGATTCAGTCAGCAGTAAGAATTCAATGAATGGAAACTCATCAAAAGTGGCAGCCGCAATAGAGGAAGAAAAAACAGAGTGTTGAGACCAAAATAATCCCCTCAAAAACAGAGACAATTTTGAACAAAAAATCATCCACAACCCAATTGGGCAAGCTGAAGGACACGGTCTTCTTCCATCGTAACACGGAACTCCTCCTGAATCTCCTCCATGAACTTCTTCATCAACTTCTTTGATCAACACTGTATCTCCTCCTGAATCTCCTCCTGAATCTTCTTCATCACCTTCTTCGATCAACATTGGGCTTCACCTTCTTCGATGGCTTCACCTTCTTCTCGCGTCTTCTTCTCCTTTTCAATCGAAGCCTCTCTCTGAAGAAACTGATTAGGGCTTTTTTGCCCCTTTTTTGGATCAACGCGTTTGTTTTGTTCTTTTGACCCGTGACGTTTCAATTTGTTCCAACCCTAAGTGCCTAATCAGCAAAAATAATCCACGTGTAAACAGCGTTAGTCCAAGTGGGTGGTTTGTTGACAGTAAGGGCATGGGTGGCCTGCTCTTTGAAACATTAAGGGTACTTTTGGAAAAAAAAATTAGTTTAAGGTGGAAGTGGGACATCCGTGTAAACATCAGGGGTATTTTTCGACCTTTTCCCGTAAAACTTTTTTTCCTGGTTTAAATACTCTCTCGATGATCTTGCGATCATGCCATTTCTTCACCTTTTCCTTGTATAGTTTTGAGTTTTCATACGCCTGTAATCTAAATTCATCCAACTCATTGAGTTGGAGTAGGCATTTTTCTCCTGCAGCCTTCAAATAAAAATTTAGCTTTCGAATTGCCCAATATGCCTTGTGCTCAAGCTCCATAGGAAGGTGACAAGCCTTCCCATAAACCAACTGAAAAGGTGACATGCCCAACGGAGTCTTATAAGCAGTCCTATATACCCAAACAACGTCATCAAGTTTTAAGGACCAATTTTTTCTTGTGAGGTTCACAACTTTTTCCAAAATTCTTTTGACTTCACAATTAGAAACCTCGGCTTGGCAATTAGTTTGAGGATGATAAGCTGTAGCAATGCGATGATTTACCCCATACTTGGCCAACAAAGCTGCGAATTTCCTATTACAAAAATGACTGCCTTCATCACTAATGATAGCTTGTGGTGTCCCAAACCTTGTAAAAACACTCTTCTGTAAAAATCTTAGGACCACTTTGGCATCATTCATTGGAAGAGCTGCCACTTCCACCCACTTTGACACATAATCAACTGCTAACAAGATGTATAGATTTCAACATGAAGAAACGAAAGGGCCCATAAAATCTATCCCCCAAACATAAAAAATTTCCACCTCGAGGATCGTGTTCAATGGCATTTCATTCCTTTTCAAAATATTCCCAACTCTTTGACATCTATCACATCTCTAAATAAAACTATAAGCATCCTTGAAAATCGTCGGCCAGTTGAATCCTGCTTGTAACACTAGCCGTTCTTCGCTCTCCACCGTAGTGACCACCATATAATGAGGCATGGCAATCCTGCAAAATCCCCTCAGTCTCACTATATGGGATACATCTCCTTATTATCTGATCATCACATTGTTTGAACAAATATTGTTCATCCCATATAAACCACTTCACATCATGCAAAATTTCTTCTTTTGATATCCAACTAAGTAAGAAGGAATCATCTTGCTCACCAAGTAGTTCGCATAATCTGCAAACCATGACACTTCCCCTTTCACCACAAATAACTGCTCATCTGGAAAGGATTCATTAATTACAGTCTCGTCATCTACCTCCCTTCCCAGATTCTCCAGTCGAGATAAGTGGTCCACCACTTGGTTCTCTGTTCCCTTTATGTCCTTAATCTCTAAATCAAATTCTTGCAATAATAGTATCCATCTGATCAAACGAGGTTTTGCATACTTCTTTTCCACTAAGTGTCGAATTGTTGTATGATCCGAATACACTATCACCTTTATATCAATCAGATACGCTCAGAACTTGTCAAAAGCATACACAACTGGTAGTAATTCCTTCTCTGTGGTAGTATAATTCAACTGCGCATCGGTAAGGGTCTTGTTTGCATAATATATCACATGAAAAATCTTTTCCTTCTGCTAACCCAAAGAAGCCCCCATAACATAATCACTGGCATCACACATCAATTCGAATGGTAGGTCCCAATCCGGTGTTGTAATTATTGGTGCTGAAGTTAACCTCCTCTTCAAATGCTCAAATGCAGACACACAATCCTCCTCAAACTTGAACTGTACATCCTTCTCTAATAAACTGCAAAGTGGTTTTGTTATCTTGGGGAAGTCTTTAATGAATCTGCGATAAAAGACTGCATGTCCTAGAAATCTTCGAATACCTTTTACTGAAGTTGGTGGCGGCAAATTCTTAATAGTTTCTAATTTAGGTCTGTCCACCTCAAGTCCCTTCTTCGATACCTTATGTCCCAGAATTATTCCTTCTTGTACCATAAAATGGCACTTTTCCCAATTCAATACCAAGTTTGTCTTAACACATCTTCTCAAAACCATCACCAAATTTTCCAGGCATAAATCAAAGGAATCCCCAAATACTGAAAAATCATCCATAAATATCTCCACATTTTGCTCCACCATATCTGAAAAGATAGCTATCATACACCTCTGAAAAGTGGCTAGGGCATTGCAAAGGCCAAAAGACATCCTTCTGAAAGAGAAAGTACCATATGGACATGTAAAGGTTTTATTTTCTTGGTCTTCTGGAGCTCTAACAATCTTATTCTAGCCTGAATACCCGTCCAGAAAGCAATAAAACTTATGACCCGCTAGTCTATCCAACATCTGATTTATAAACAGCAGTGGGAAGTGATCTTTCCTTGTAGCTTTATTAAGCCTACAATAATCCATGCAGACTCTCCACCTCGTCACTGTTCTTGTCGGAATCAACTCATTGTTCTCATTAGAAATCATGGTCATACCACCTTTCTTCGGTACACACTGTACCGGGCTCACCCATAAACTATCTGAAATTGGATATATAATGCCTGCATCCAACCATTTCAATACTTCCTTCTTTACTACTTCCATCATGATTGGATTAAGTCTTCTTTGATGTTCCATTGAAGGTTTGCTATCATCTTCCACGAGGACCTTATGCATACAGAAAGATGGGCTGATCCCTTTTATATCTGTTATAGTCCATCCAATAGCTGACTTGAACTCTCTGAGAACTCTTAGTAGTTTTTCTTCCTAAAAAGATATTAGTGTAGAAGAAATAATCACAGGTAATTTTGAAATTTCATTTAAAAATGCATACCTCAAATGGTCTGGAAGTTGTTTCAACTCAAGTTCTGGAGGTGTTTCAAGAGATGTCTTCAATTTTATGGATGACTCTCCAACTTTCTTTAATAGCTCAACAGGAGTCTTGAATTTTCTGAATTGTGGAGTTATATCAAGAAATTGCACAAGTTCTCCAGTCTCCTGATCATCTAACTCTAAATTTCAAGTAATTGCAATTCTCAATGGTTCTTGATTCACCAAGCTCTCTACTTCATCATTTGTAATCCTTTCCACAAAATCAACCCTGAAGCATTCCTCATCTTCTGTCAAAAATTTCATTGCCTTGAATACGTTAAAAGTGACTTCTTGATCACGAACTCGCATTTTTAGTTCCCCTTTGTGAACGTCTATCAAGGTTCTTCCTATAGCTAAGAATGGTCTTCCAAGGATTATCGGTGTACGTCTGTCTTCTTCATAATCTAGTATAATGAAATCAGTCAGAAAGATGAATTTATCCACTTTAACCAATACATCTTCAACAATTCCCCATGGATAAGTGATCGACCTGTCAGCTAGCTGTAAAGAAATATTTGTCGGCCTTGGAGCCGGTAATCCCAACTGATTGAATACTGACAAGTGCATCAAATTGATACTTGCCCCAAGATCACACAAACATTTGCTGAAACTCATCTTTCAGCTTTGGAGGTAATTTGCGTTGAAGCACCGCACTTCATTCCTACGTCAAGGTCAATGTTTTAAATTCTTTTAATCTCTCCTTCCTTGACAAGATGCCCTTCATTAAATTTATATAACTAGGCATCTGTTCCAATGCTTAAGCGAAGGGTATGTTAATCTGCAGCTTTTTAAATACCTCCAAGAACTTACTGAATTGCTTGTCTTCCCTCTACTTATGTAATCTCTGTGGACAAGGAACCGGAGGGTGGACTATTGGTATCTGATTCACAGGCTTCTCAAAATAACCTTCTTTATTCTTCTCTTCTTGCTGTTGTTCAGAATCCTCATTATTCAATTTATCATCAGACAAAATTCCCTGACCGCGCGGCCGCGCGTCTTCTCTTTGCAAAAGTGGAGCGGACACGCCATGGTGGTTTCCTGCAACTTGTTTCCCAGACCTAAGTGTAATTGCTTGACATTGTTCCTTCCCTTTTCTTCTTGGATTGGCCTCTATATTACTTGGCAATGAACCCTGTGGTCTGTTCTTAAGCATGCTAGCCATCTGACCCATTTCAGTTTCTAGATTTTTGATAGCTACTGCTTGGCTTTTAATCATTACCTCGGTGTTTGCCATGTACTTCATCATCATCTCCTCCATTTCTGACTTCTTTTCTTGCTGAGGTGCCGTTGGTGGATGATGTTGTTGTTGTTGAGGAAATCCAGGTGGATAGGGTGGTCTTGGGCAAACTGTTGCTGAGCTGATTGTGACTGAAACTGTTGTTGTGGTTGAAACTGATTTTGTTGATTGTTTTGGTTGTTCGACCAACTAAAATTTGGATGGTTGCGGTTGTTGGAGTTGTATGTATTCTGAAATTGACCTTGATCTTTCTGGTAGTTTCTCACATATTGTACAGACTCTGAACTGATAGCACATTGGTCGGTTGAATGTGATCCTACACATACCTCACATACGAAAGCAACTGTCTTTACCTTAATATCCGCGAAAGAATCAATCTTCTTTGCCATAGATGCCATCTGAGCTGATAATTGTGTGATATCATCTACCTCCAAGACTCCTGCAACTTTGGGCTGTGGCATACTAGCTGTAGGATTTTGGAAATCATTTGCTGATATCGTCTCAATAAGATTATAAGCCTCTTCATAGCTCTTTGCCCATAGAGCTCCTCCTGCAGTTGCATCTACAATAGGCCTTGACTGCCATCTCAATCCATTATAAAATATGTTAATCACCATCCAATCCGGCATGCCATGGTGTGGACACTTCCTTAGCATTTCCTTATATCTCTCCTAGGCTTCATATAGTAATTCACCCTGTTGCTGCTCAAACTGGGAAATTGTTGTCCACATTTTAGCAGTCTTAGCCATTGGGAAAAACTTGGCTAAGAATTTATGTGCTAGGTCCTCCCATGTGGTGATAGATCCCGAAGGTAAAGAGTGAAGCCAACTTCTAGCTTTATCCAGCAATGAAAATGGAAATAGTCTAAGTCTGATTGCATCCTCTGTCACCCCCGTTGTATCTGAAGGTGTTACATATTTCAATGAAACTCAATAGATGCTCATTAGGATCATCTGTAGCAGCACCCCCAAACTGTACCGAATTCTACACCATTTGAATAGTGCCCGACTTAATCTCGAAGGTGTTGACTGATATCGCTGGTCTGACTATACTTGACTGCAATCCATTAATATTCGGCATCGAATAATTTCTTAAAGCCATGTGCTCCTCCCTTTGCTCTTCTTCCGCCATATTAGATGTTGTGGTCTCTAACTCTTCTTATATATTTCTACGCACTCTCGATTTCCAACCTCTTCCGTTAATATTATCCTAAGCAGGTGTTAACTCAGAATTGGATGATCGTGTGCGCATAAAATATACACAAGTACCTGAAATACAAACAAAAACAAAAACAAAAATAGAAATGAGATAAGATTAGAATTGTCTAAGTCATACAATTTATCTTAAAATTGATGATAATAATAATAAAATTAAATGCCTTTCCCCGGCAATGGCGCCAAAAACATGTTGTCTCCTTTTTAGTCTTAACAAAAGGACTCTAACTCATGCAAGCATGCATGAGTCAACAAGTAGTACAGAGTAAGAAAAGTATCGATCCACGGAGAAAGGTTTTAAATTTAAACTATCATACACAAATTGTATCACTATTTTTATATGCTTAAATGAATAATCCACAATTATAATTAATCTAAAATCAATTAATGAATAAAAACACAAGACTAATTTAATGTAATCAAATTTGGAAAGAATGGGATTCTAACTTCATTTCATACTTCATCTAAATATTACCATCATGCAAGATTATGCATTTATCATGGAAAATTAGCCAAGAGCACAAAAGTAGACATAACCATTTTTCAATAAATTATGACACGTTTACATAACCTCCATATATGATAGAAATCATGCAATCGACAATATTACCAAGTTCACTATATTTCTATGTGAAATTACAGTAATAATGAATTAAAGTGCAGACTCTTACATCACTACATACGGTGAAACAGTATATTTCTATCTGATTCACGAAGTACAAATCTTAACATTTTAGCCTCATAAACGTATGCTATTATGACTATAACCATACTCATATATCATTTTTTAATTCCATATAAGTAAACAAGGTGAATGGCGATCAAACATTCATTCATTACGCTCAATCACAATAGATAACCTAATGATAAACATACAATCACACAATTAGGTAATTAATTATAGACTACATATCAAATTCCGTTAGAATCCCATAATGGGGTTTAGTTCATTTCTGAACCAAAAACCATTATGGGATTATAGTAACACATGGATATTAAACAACACAATTGATATAGAAGAGAGAATTGATTAAACCCAATTGCAGGATTCTGTTCCAAAATGCTATTCCAAATCACCACTGATCTCCCGGAGATGAAAATATACTTTATTTTAATAATCTAGAATGAGAGAGACAATTGTACTGATCAGAGCTCCAAAATCTCTCTAGAACTGATAATAATAACTTAGAACCCTAATTACTTAGATGATAAATGATAAAAAAAAATAACTCTCCACGTTTGGTGCCAACCAGAATAGTTTTTGATGAGCTTAAGCGCTTCAAATTTCAAATTTAAAAATAAGTCAACAAATAACTTCAGAGGACTTGTGCAGCTGCGCGAGATCCTAGTACAAAACGGGCGCAGGCGCGCGTGTATTCGATTTTGGCTTCTGCCAGCAAATGGCGCGGGCGCGCGAAAATTAGCTTGTTCAGCTGTGCGACCGCGCTTCTTCTATTTTCTGCATATTGATGTTCTATTGCTGTTGCTTGTCCTTCATCAATGCTCATTTCTATGTCTACACACGTTCCACTTGTCATGCCTTAGCTAGTCTCATACCACCTTGTCAATGCCAAACCATGCCATTTCCTACATTTCCATACCATAGGAGTTCTAACTACGAGTATTGCAAAATAAACATAAAATGTAACTAAAAACATACTAAATCTACTTGAGATGAGCATAATTAATATCCAATAAGTAGGTATAAATCCAACTTATCAATCTCCGTCGGGGCGAGGGTGTACGTGACAAGCAAAACATCAAGGCCCCCCCCCCCCACCAGGGCGGGCACCAACAAGCATAAAACCCCTGTCGGGGCGGGGGTATGGGGACAGAAAGAAGTAGTTGGTTGTGATTTTAACTCTACAAAGGCTTGGACTGGAGAACTTTGGCGTGGATTGGGATTGTGTGTGGATGTTTTTCTATCAGTATTACAGAGACATAAGAGCACTACATACGGACTTCAATTAACAATCAATCAAATTAGCAACTTGGAGCCCTAATTTTTAGAGAAGACATTGGAGGAGCCGAGTAGAAGGTTAAGATCACGAAAATTACAGATTTGAGCGAGGATAAGGGTGGTGTTTTACTATTTTTTGTCTTTCAATTCAAAATTTGTAATTGGGATTATGAATTCTTTACTTTATTTAGTTTTTAATTCATTTGTGATGAACTAAATTTCTAATTAGGCTTGCAATGGATCTTTAGGGTTAAACGATGATTGTCATGTTCTAATTTCAGTTTAATAATATTATTAATTTAGTTCATCTATTGTGATTTATGCTTAATTTATGAATTGTTTGATCACCAATTTTATGTGGATTTGTATGGACTCCAGAGATGATGTATGAATCTAAACCTAATTACAATAGCATGTGTTCATGATTTCTATGTTTTGATGAAATTCTTGATGTATGTTTAGGATAGAGATATACCTAAAATCGCATGTAATCAATAAAGAACTTTGACTTTAAACCTTCTTTGATTTTAATTCACATAGAGATATAGTGAATTAGTTAATTAGGGTGTTTGACTTAATTCTATCAAATTGTGGATTTAAGTTAATATGGTGTTAGTGCATTGAGAGATGGCTAATTCTACGTTAGCGTTCTTGATTAATGAACTGAGATAGTAAGTTAAATTGGAAAGAAGTGTGATAATCAAAGTGAAACTTAAAGTGAAATTGTAAGCTTAATTCTACATTATCTGATTGAAAATTATAGCTATTAGTTGTGTTAATTTATTTTGATTTCTAGTTTATTAGTTTTTAATTAATTGAAATCATTCATTCAAAAAGTTTAATAAAATTGGAATAATTTAAAACTAGTAATTGTTATATTAAAATTCATACTTATCTCTGTGGGAACGATATTGTACTTACTATTATATTATTTATTGATCATGTATACTTGCTTGTGGAGCTTAATTTAAAATATACCCAACAATAGTCTACCGTATTTCTGAATACGGGATCCTGCATTCCAATTACACACTTTGCATTTATATTTACAATCTTCAAATTAATTCTTGATTATAATACTCAAAGTTTTAATAAAATTCATCAACATCTAAGTTATACAACCAATGTATACTCAGAACGTTCGTTCGACGAAAATACGGTTCACGGATAACGTTTACGTACTTTGCGTTCACATTGCTCGTCTTTTAAACTTTCATTGAACCTTTATTTAAGGCCTAAATCATTTCTTTAAGTGTTACATTATATGATTATTATATTCATAATCATTTCTTACTCTCCCCCCATGAACTGAGCAGTTAAAAGCTCATTTATGGGTCTTTCCTTACACCGGTACTGCGACGCTTGTTCCCTTTTCTTTTATAGGTGTTGCAGCGCATATTAGCAGAAGTTGAGGTCGGTGCTGGCGTTGCGGCGCCTCTTTTCATGCCTTGGCCGGCGCTGCAGCGCCTGGCCCAGAACTTTGAAATTTTTTTCTAAGTTCTTCAAATGTTTGAACCGCCTACTTTGCGATCTCATATCTTCTTCGTTTTAACTAGGAATGAGTTCGTTCCAAAACCATTTTCTTTTATTCATTACATACTCAGATTTCCTTTGGATAGAATACTTTTTTGAATCCGTTAACGAGGCATTCCATTAGCTCAAATTTCATTGTTCGCTCGTTTTACGTTATTAAAGTTCTTCGTTCGTTCGTCAGTAATTCGGTCATCCAAACTCGGAATTCATTCGCTCTTGAGTCCACGACTAAAGTTTTCAATGTTTTTCAACATTCTTATGAAACCTCATTAATTTGGGTTCATTAACTTACTTTTTACTTTTCATTCGTCTTTTACGAAATTTTGCCATAACTTTGTTATAGGCTAATTTCAATCCGTTCTTCATGAACGCTTCTTTCAATTCTCTAATTCCTAACCAAAAATATGTTAACAAACATATATATGATGGTTTTAAACTTTTTCATCAACAACAAGCTTTAATTAAAATTATTTTAAATTTGTCCATCAACAACGTTCTTCGTGTTCTTCGTTTTTTAATCGATATTTTGATTACGATTTCACTTTTTCTTGAATTTTAGTTTTATAACTCACCAATCCTTACTTATTTCACCGAATTGTTCTTATGATTCATTCGGATCATCCAAAACATCAAGCAATTCATACTTCATATGAAAAGCTTTTAAACGAAATTTATACCTAACTTCAAATTCTTTCTACTTTATTTTCTTATGATTAAATCATATGAAAATCATTCATTAACTTCTTTTACTTCCATTTTCATTAAGCTACATAATTTTTATATAAAAACTTAAAGAAAAATGGATTAAAACTAGGTTTAGTATTACCTTTTTTCATTATTCTTCCTCATCTTGACAAAACTAGCAATTTTCTAGCTTTTCTATTTCTCTATCTTCTTTGATCCGAGGTCTCAAGCTCTTTCTTTTCCTTATTGCTTTCTCTCTCTATGAGTTTTCTCTTAGATTTCAAATCCAAGAGAATGAGCTTAGTATATATAAAATTTCAAGGTTATGGGCATTTTGGTCAGTTGGCGGCTTTTTACCATTTTGCCCCCACCTCCTTACTACTCATGTCTCCTTACTATTCACGAAGCTTCTCTTGGAAGGCTTGTTATTCTGTCTTTCAGAATTCATCCGACAGTTTTAAAAACTGCATTCTCCAGAATCTAAATATTTTTAGATATTCCGTCTTTCGTTTACAGATTAACTTTTACACGTTCTTCGAAAATTTGACAAACTGAAAAACATTTTTTGATGAATTGTGTTTTCCGTCACGTTTTCCCAAAGTGTAGTTAAACGATCGTAAAGTACATAATAATACTTATCGTCATTTATATTTCGTTTGATTTTTAAACGTTTTTTGAGAAAAAAATTTATCGTCTAGCATGGCTTTACACGACATATTACGGTCAAATCTTGAAACGAAATGTCATTCCGACATACCGAACTCTCAAAACGACTTAGGTTCTTAATCGGATGAATAGTTCCTATTTTATCTTTTTCTCGAAAAATTTCTTTCCTCGGAATTTTTTTTATTCTAGTCTTCAAAATTCTTACGCACTTATTCTCGCTCATAGCCAGAATCCTCCCGTTTTATAGTCATCCTAGGTTATAGAATGACTAATAAACACATAACACAGAATATAGTTAATAAAAATTTATTTTATTAATTAATAATTCTTTAAACTTAATTTTTCAGGACAATCCAATTTTCCGGGTTGTCACATTCTTCCCCTATTATAAGAATTTCGCCCTCGGAATTACCATTACATAATTACACCCGTATATGGATGCATTATCCTTACTTGTATTTCTTCATACTTCTCTTTTATGTTGAATAAACTCAACATACTATTTCAATTAGGTATTACCTAATTATTCCTTTCCTTAACTCATTCCTTCCCTTTTTCTAAGGACTATCTTATAAATATAATCGTCATTAGTTAAACTTCATGCTTAACTATTCTTCCAATCATTCGGGTTATCACATTCACCCCTTCTTCTAAAAATTTCATCCTCGAAATTTTAGCATACAAACTTTCTCAATTAATTGAGTTTCTTACTACTTCTTGTATGAGAATCATATCTTATTACAACTCCTCTTCGCAGAAGTTTACTTCTTCTAGTCATTCTAGAATCTTCACAATATATCAAAGAATTATGATGTAGAATGAATAATTAGGAATATAAAGATTCCTTTAAAACATTTCATATTTTGTTGAGGTGTCATATAGACCATAAACTCTGGACTTAATTTAACGATATTTCACCGTAAACCATTCTTTCTTACCCAGTATGTTTACAATCACAAAGAAGGTAAACTACCTTTCAGGGTACATTAGGTGATCATTGTAATAACCCGATATTTTCTATGTAAATAAATAAGAAATCTTGCATATAAATTTTTTTTTATTTGAAGAAGGGAATACGTGCCAAGTAATGTGTATGTATATATGTAATAAATAAAATTCATTTATTATATGAATAATTTCAAATAATTTTATTTTAGAATTATTGATCATTATAACATATATACTTATAATAATTAATTTTATAGTAGAAATGTCTTTATTATTTATTTTCTATGAAAATATGATTTTTATATTATTTAAATAATATATGAAATGATTATTGGAATTATTATAATTACTATTTTATTATATGAATTTTAGTTCAGATTATTATGTTAATTATTTTAACTTAATTAATAATGTTAGATATGAAAAATAAATCAGATATGGAATCCAGAATCTAAATTTGGGTATTGATCAATGGATGAGAATAATAATATAATATTAATTATATTTTAATTTTCAGTGCTATAAATATGTACTGTATATCCGTAGTCTGATAATGGTGGGCCAAATATGGTAAATTAGGTCATAACCCTCATATCGTATTATTAAACCCTAATTGTTAAACACGGTTATGAGTTTAAGACTGAGCAGTAATTGTGTTATATGAATTTTACTGTGTATTACATAATTTCTGTAATTAGGAGAAGCCCTAATTATTTATTTGAAAACCCTAATTGCAAATTTTAAAAACCCTAATTATTGTTTTTGTAAATTATAATGATAATTAGGAAACCCTAATTGTTACTTTGGGAACCCTAATGATGTTAAGGAACCCTAATTATTTAAACCCTAATATTCTATTAAAAACCCTAATTTAATTAGTGTGTTTAAAATTAAAATTTTATTACACTTTAATTTTTAATTGTCCAAATCCTAGAAATTATTTTGGAAACTTTAAGATGTAAAATCTAGTAATTAAACCCTAGATTCAATAACATTAGACAAGAATACCCTTGAAATTTAATATAATTACCAAAATACCCTTTTGTCCCATTAGTTGAATTATTGCTAGCAAATCTTATCCAATCTTGTAGCCACCCTACCCTAGACCTACCTACAACCTACATCACCATCACATTATCAGCCACTAGCATACAAGTTCATTACATACATGATTTGCATAATTTAAGAGAGAAAGTGATCATTTTTGGCCTAATTTGTTCACAAATACCTAGTCATTCTCTCCCAAGCTCAAACCCACGAAATTCCCTTGTTAGATCAGTCCATGATCAAGCCCCACGATTACCAGTAGCAGATCAGAAGAACAAAATCAGAATCAAAGCTTAGAAAAGGTACAAAAACCCTAGCCTCAAATCTGTCCAAACATTATGTGTTAGATGTTAATTTTGAATGTTAGAATATGTTGGTTGTAGTCGATTTTGATGATCAGGGTTGGTAGTTTACAGATCCATAACATCTAAGTCTTCTAATTGATGATTTTTCAAAATCTGGAAAATTTATTTTTGGGTCTGACAACCGAATGTCAGATCGTCTACATCTTAGTGTGTTTATTTATTTGATGTTTTAAGTGTTGAGTATTGTATTATGATATGAGATCTTTACTCTGAAAGTTGAATCAAGCTAGCTCATAGCATGAATAGATTGTCAGATATGGTTGGTCAAAGGTCGTTGACCGACCATGACCAAACCATTTCTGGGCAACTCAGAAGGTCATTTCTAGAGTCTGACAACGTTTTTAATTGCTTTGATCTGACAGGTTTTGTACGATTAGTTGGTGTTATTGTAGTTAGATTGTTGTGTGTTGTATAAACTTTAGATTTATGCCTCTAGATTCCTTATTATATCAACAGAATCTTTGTAGTAGATGGTCAAAGTAGACCATCCGGTAACATTTTCCATTTTTTGGAATTTCCAGAAATTGTATGAACGAGTTTTCTGACATAATTTGACCGGCGTGTATCTGCTTTATTTGTTGATGTTATGACAAGGTTATGTGACAGATCTGTAGTCGTAGGTGTTGTCTACAAGTTGGAATTGATAGATCGCAAAAACATTTCATGTATTGCAAGTTATGAGGATCGTAAGATGCCTACTCGGACTGTTCTTCATTTCTAGAAACCCATAAATGAAGTATAGCTTCTGACAAGGTTTTCTGCAGCCTAGATCTTTTGGTTTCTTATGTTTTGGCCATGTTTCTTGTTTGATAATGTAGTGTTGAATTTGAACTACATGATATGATGTTTAGCTGTTCCAGAAACATTATAAGTTAAGAATTATTGTTGGTCAAACATGCCTACTCGGTAACAAGCTTGAAGGTTCTGGGTTTGGCCAAAAACACGAAGAACACCTATAGCGACGGTTCTGTCGCTATAGGTGGTCTTTAGCGACAGTTTTGAATAAAAATTATATTTTTCTTAAATAATTAGTATTAATTATTTTTTAATTATTAAAAATACAAAATAAATTATTAAAAATTATTTTAAATTCTGAAAGTTAGTTTTTAATTATTTTAAGTATATTTCATAAATATTTAATATTTTTAAAATATTATTAGTATTTAATTTATTTAATTATAATATTAAATAAATTAGATAAAAATGATTTTTATATTTAAAAAATCATTTAAAATTATGTTATAATATAAGAAAATATTTTAAGTTATTTTTAATGACTTTTAATATTTTGTGATAAATTTCATTAATAAATTAATATTAATGATAATTAAGTTATTTACTAAATGAATTAAATAAATTAATTAAATATGATTTTATTATATTAAAAATCATTTTACAAAATAATAAGGTATTTAAAAATATTTTAAGTTATAAAATATAACTTTCAATATTTAAAGGTAAATTTCATTAATTAATTATTATTAAAGATATTAAAGTTATTTAATAATTATATTAAATAATTTAGTTTAAAAATGATTTTAATATTATAATAATCATTTTAAATAAAAATAAAGTGTTTAAAGATATTTGAAGTTATAAAATATAACTTTTAATATTTAAAGGATAATTTTATTAATAATTTAATATTAATAATTATTAATTTATTATTAATGATATTAAATTTATTTAATAATAAATAGTTTAAAAATGGTTTTATTAATTTCAAAATCATTTAAAAAGGAAATAAATGAATTAAAAATATTTTAAGTTATAACTAATGACTTTTAATATTTTAATAAATAATAAATTAATATTCTAATAATAATGGTAATATAAATGATTTTTAAATGATTTTAAATGCTTTAAAAATTATTTAAGGGTAATATTAATACTTTAAAAATATTTTGAGTTATTATAAATAACTTTAATATTTTGGCAATAGTTTCATTAATAGTTTAATATTAATTAAATATTAATGATAATAGAATTAATTAATATTTAAATCATTTAATAATGATTTCAGTGTTTGAAAATTCATGATAAAGTATAATAATTATTTAAAAATTATTATAAGACTATGAAAAAATAATATGACTGATATTTAAAATATCTAAACGAATATTAAACTACACGATAGAGTCTTAGACTCGATATTTACCCGATAAAGCCGTCGGTACACCAAAATATTTTAGAAATTGATCTGGACTTAGATAATGTAATTATATATGTGATTCAATGGTTGTTAAACATAGGTAACAAGGTGATTAGGTTATGTGCTGACTGAAATAGACAGTGTTCTGTGTTACGATATATTATTCTAATCTAACGAATGATCTTATTACTGATAGGTCGCTGTATAAAAGATTAATCTAGGTTGCGTTATTGTAAGCAGCAGCTCAGGCAAGTATCTAAACCTTATGCACTACTTTTATTTCGTGCAATCAGGTATATCATGTTATGTAAGTTTCCTAAACTTACTCCAATTATTATTGAGCAAGTATCTGATCTATTATTTACATTGTGCAAGTATCCTACTTTTGCATTTACTTTATGCAATGGACATGAGTAAGAAAGTTTCAGAATTATATTATTATTGTGCCAGATTATTAACTCTATTATTATTGATTATGTATCCAATCTTTGTATTCATACAAGTTATTACTTTATCCGATCATTGTATTATTGTATAATTCAGATATTTATTCTGTGCGTTAATTCATATATAGGGTTAGACAAGTGTCCCCACTTGGATAACCATTGTATTTAATCATATGTTGATACATACTTATTGATTTCAAGTGTGTATACGTTGACTTAAAAGCCGTCTAAGCTATTTGATTCAGCTAGACATAAAAATATTGTTGAACAAGATAGAACGTTATTGTATCTAACCAGATTGTTTTGGTTTGGATTCCCGACTAAGTATGAACATCCCGAATATAGGAAAACTTTTGTGCACCTAAGGTGGATAGAGTGAACGATAATATCGTTCTTGCATGTAGTATTGATTAATACAGGGCATAACGGGTTGATCACCCCCCGTGCCCATAAGTTATGACGGTTTAAAGATGAAGTTCTGTTAAACCTTTTCGAAAATAGAAAACAATGTTCATAGTATGTTGACTGATCTCCAGTTATAGTCTATACGTAGTTTCAAAGATTACATATGGAAGTGATGTGTTGTTATTATTGGTTCAGCTTACTTCACAACTGTTGATTCGTTGTAGAAGTGTCTTTCATAGAAAATATTTAATTCTTTCAGCTAATATATATTGTTGTTATTACTTGCTGGGAAATCCAATGCTCATTCTTGCTTTAAATTTAAATGTTTTCAGTTAAGTATGATCAACCTGAAGGCTCAGGCAAGAACAAGGGGAAAGGAAAGCTGTACGAATGAGATTTATAATATGTTGTGTAATAGTTAAAGTTTATTAAGACAATGATACTTATTATCTATGATGTAATGAATGTTTAAAGGTCTCGTACCTGGGAGTAAACTTTGATGCATATGTAAATTAAGTTTGAACTTTATATTATTGTTATATATTATTATTAGCATTATTCAGCTTATAGAAATGGTATCGTGAAGCACCGAGTTCGGGTTTCAAGTACCCAAATTTGGGGGCATCACAATCATCCTATCCCCATATCTCGGGGTTTGTTCTCCTCAGACTTATTCATCAAATTTCGCACCAAAGCAATTTAGTTTGGCACAACTTCTCAAAGAAAGCTCGATTTTCTTTTAAACATGACATATCATTCATCTAGCCAAATCAAATAGCTTAGACTATACCAAAAAATTGGTCATCAACTGGAACATTCATCTAGTCAAATCTGTTGACATCGACTACTCTTTAATTCTTTCAAATTTCTTCAAAACATTTAATGACGTCATGACACCGCACTGCTTCACAGTACGTTGAGGAGTGCTGTGTCGTACAAATTATGCATTTCTAAGAATTATGAGAAGTAAATATTTTCCAAGAATTTGATTGCTAAATGGATATATTCTTTGAAATGGGTATATTCTTAACCCATAGTACATATTTATTTACTTCTATATATCAAAGTACACATTTAATTACTCCACCACACATAATGTCACATAACTTCCTTATATATGATTCAACTTGCTTTTATTATATAGCTTCATGTCATACCTTATTATATATATAATTATGAATGTAGCAACTTCATTATATATTACTACATATTATATGTTATTGCACATAACCAACTATTTAACAATAATAGGAATTAGTTTATCATTTATTCAATTCATATTTCGTTTACCATATAGTTTTGGGGTTACATTTATTCACATTAAATATCACACCTTATGATAAGTCAATGCATGAAATAATTATTCGGTACTACTACCTACATGCTCCTATATCACACATGGTGGTATATAACAATATTTAATAATAATGCTCACATAATACTAATGGTAATTAGTCCACTATATCACTTATTCATTTATTCTTTCATTAATGTTAATAATCCATCTTTGCAACTCATGCATACAATAGAGGTTATTTTCCAAGTCTTGCTACCGGCGCAACTGCGCTGGTTTATAATACAGAAGTAGCGCAGCTGCGCCACTCTGAGAATTCTCAGACTTGGTTACTGAAGAATTTATTCCAAACCCTACATTAATAATACTACTAGTTAAACACCTTATTTGATATTCCATGCATGAAATCACCTTATTACTTAATTATATGCAATCACTCATAATAGCAATTGATAAAATAATATAATATTTATTAATATTTCTTCTATTGAATCATTCCTCTATTAATTCACTTAATGCATGTCTTAGTCTTTCAGCATGCCATACCAGGCAATCCTCATAAGCTTTTAAATTAAGCTTTTTATGAATCCTAACACATTACCTTACTTATCATATAGTTCTCAAACACTTGACTAAATTGAATAGAATTTCTATTACACATGCCATAACAATATTTATTAATATTCAAAGAAATATTCGAATTTTTATAATATGATTATTACTAATATTCAGAAAATTCTCAAGTATTACACTAACGACTGTTAAAGGTTGAAGTAGAAATACCTATAACATGGGACATAGTTCATGGTCTTGTGACCCTCAGATGAATTCTAACTTCAATTTTGTTTATCAAGAGAATGTTATTCGATTCAATTAAGCTTATTCATTGCCAGTTATTATGTCCTTTTAAGTGAGTATTTGTTTTTCTCACTCTTGCATATATATAACCATTGCAGCTAAAATTGAGAAGGTTGACGAGCCAAACACTATCAAAGTGAAAGGCAAGATAAACAAGTGTTGAAGACTTGTTGATTGTTATAGTTTATGTATTCAGACTTAAATTTTAATTATGTGATGTAATCAATTATTTTTCTGCATTTGATGATTGTTTTAAGGTTAGACAACTTGGGATTTATTAGTTTAAGTTTTGTAACCCTTTAATGGGAAGATTTATTGCTTGAGTTTTATTTAATTTGGGTAGTTAGAATTGAATGTTTGGACAGCGAACACCAAATCCTGTGGGAATGAAGTACCCAGATTTGGGGTTGTCACAGTTCACATCATTTACGCATAGCTAGCATCGTTTATCACTTTAATATATGCCTAAACTCATGATTGGTTAACTTTCATTATGTCTAACACATATGAATCATGTTTAGAGTCAAAAAGAACATAAACATGTCATCTTAAATGTCCATGACATAAGTACTCTAGACATATGCAACTTAGTTTGAAAAATATCCGAGTTTGCTTTTGAAATCATTTTAAACTTAAATAATGCAATCTAACACATACAAAACATCTTTAAATCTCTTTTCATGTGTAGTTAAGTCATGTTTATTGTGACGCCCCCAAAATTAGGTATACATCACCCATCTTGGGTCGTCAGATACATGGTACAAAATTCAAATACAACTTAATAATACAACTGTCGTATACAATACGACAAAACATAACTGTGAGTTTGAATACAATTATTGTCTACTAGAGATTATACAAACTCAAAAGGAGTCCTCATTACAATTATTAACACACTATTTCACAAAATAGTGAGGACTACTAATGCTATCCTCTAGACCGTCACTCCGTTCCCCGACTAGTCCCTGCTATGTTCTCATTTCCTAAAGAGAACAGTGAAAGAAAGGGTGAGCTCAACTAGCTCAGTAAGAAATATTATGACTAAGATAATGCAGAATAAATTATCGTTAGCCTTCAACAGTGTTAAACTGATAAAATATAACAATATCAAGTTTAACTGCAGCGGAACAAGCAATCCATTAAAAGAGTCAAGTAGAGAATAAAATCTACTATCTTTTATGATTTAAAAGGTTTTTCATGACTTTTGTCGCTGGGACTCAGCTTAATAAATAATCCACATCATCGAATCACCCCTACACTACGACCAATGATATTCTTTAGTATCACGACCACAAATTATCCATGTACTACAGCCAAGGACATTCGTGTATTCATTAATGGTCATGATCATGCCAACAACTGTCCATCAATGCACTACGGGCCAATGATAACTTTTACCACATCATTTGTAACATTACGGTCATGATTACACCGAATAATCCCTGGTCATAATCATAACAAGTCCATCTATGCACTACAGGCCACAGATGACTTTTAACATAATATAAACATGAGGATGATGACAATGATATAAGAATTCAATAAAACAAGTTTAAGAATTAATTTATCTAGGAACTAATAACGTCCAAATTATTAACATGATACTGCTTTGTAGAGTAAAATTCAAGAATGCTCAGAAGAATATTTCCATGAAAAGATACTAGATGAAGCGCAAATATCAAAGATATTCCACTAATTTCATGGAGTATAGAAGTCAAAGTTTTAACCAACTGAGTATAATAAAGAATGGAATAACAAAAGAAATCACCATACATGTGATAAATCGCACAAGTAGGTTATTCCAACAGAATAATAAATAATGGAACCAGGTCCGGCGTAAAATGCACAGACAGGATATTCCAACAGAATAATAAAGAATAGAACCAAGTTCGGCGTAAAACATACAGACATGATGTTCCAATAGAATAATAATAAAGACGGAACTAGGTCCGGTGTAAAACACACAGACAGGATGTTCCAACAGAATAATAATAAAGACGGAACCAGGTCCGGTGTAAAACACACAGACATGATGTTCTAAGAGAATAATAGAAGAATGTCACCAAGTATAGGGTAAACCGCGTATATAGGTTATTCCAACAGAATAATAAGCAATGGAATAACAACAGTTCTCTTCATGAATAAGAAAGAATAACACCCCTTACTTAGTAGTAGATTGAATACTGCAGTAGTGTAGTAACAAAATACTCTTCTTCTTTCTCTCTTATTCTCTCTATACTTTCTCTCTCCATAGCTGGAATGAATTCGTGAAAAATAATGAAGCACTAGGCCTCTATTTATAGAATATTTCTAGCTTAGCACTTGAAATGTGAAAAGGCAAGTGGCTTGACGACTGGTGATGTGAAAAGAAAAGTGGTTTGACGCCTGTAATGTGAAACGACAAATTGTTCGACGCCTAATATGAAACGGCAAGTGGTTTGACGTCTAGTAAAGGTAATTACTATTGACGAAGGTAATTACTATTGACGAAGAGACTCTTAGATGATGACATATGGGCCCCCCATAATATAACCAAACTTACCACAAACGTCTCATAATAGACTCTTTATATACATCAAGGATTGAATAAATATTACCACAAATCATTTTATTTTTAATAAACACATATTTAATCTTTCAACAATTATTAATCATTTATAACTTGTCGTCTCAATTATTGATTTAATAATATAACATATTATACAGATGATACTGTGACAATAATTGAATCAATAATATAAGAGATATGATGCAACAATTACTGTAGCAATAATTGAGCATAGCTGAGTGACTTCTCACGTATGCATCAATAATCAATACCGTGTACTACTATGTAACCTCGCATATTACTGTACTTTTACTATCGGGTAGTTCAACAGTTTTAACGGTAACACCTCCGCCATTATTTTCATAAAGTATTTTTGTCGTTTCTCAATCCGATAATAATTCCGTTGTGGGGTCCACCAATGATTGTGCCGTCGTACGAATATTCCCCGACAAAAAGAATATTTCCCGACCAAAGGAATATTTTATAACAACTTGCTTACTTTGCAAAATTTATAAATATTACACACAACTATAACATTATATCAAATTTACTCCATAATATTCAAAAATAATATTTATAGAAAATTCATCTTTATTTATAAAAGTTGGGGTCTTACATTTATATGCTCACAAAGTCAGAACATACTCCATGTGGTACTCATAGATATTAGTTTCAAATATGTCAGGTTTTCCTTAAAAAAATCATTTAGCTCAAAGCCAAACAAGTTGGACATGAACAAAGTGATCTTGAATCACAACGCATGCTCATTAATATTCATAAATCAGTCATATATGTATACTATCATGCTTAGAATTTCAGAATACGAGTTTCATCAAAGTTTATTTTGGAAACTTTAAGTTTTTGTTATAAAACTCCTATTAAATCATGTTTGGACAATTCATATCTAATAAGAAAGCTTTATACTACATGTTATACTAATTTTCAAGCATATATTGATCATAATATCATGTTAGAAATAACTCATTATAAAAGAAGTCAGAACCTAGTTTTGGGGACTGGCGCAGCTGCGCTGCACCCCAGTACAAACTAGGCGCAACTACGCCTTTCCTGGACAGAACCAAGAAGGAGCTCTATTGTGTAGAAATTTCAAACCCAATTTCGATTTTCTCCATCCTAAACATGCTCAAACTCATTCTTAGTAGTTCTTGTTAGGTTTGTAAGATTTATGGACACAATCAAATTGCACAAAACAGCGAAAGCATGGTAAAATAAAGTTTTAAAATTTTACAAACCATATACCCGGATCATCCTTTATGCAAAATTATTAATTAAACGAAAAGAAGAAGAATAAGAATTATACCCTTGAAGATTTGAGCTTCCTCAGATACTAGTTCATCTCCAAATCTTTTTCGCGTTCAACTTGAATCCACTGGGTTTGATTCCTTCCTTTGATCAACGTTAGCCACCCAAGTGTTTGGCCTCTAGAGGTGATCCACCAAGGAAGAAGAAAGATTCAAGAATGAGGGTGGCTGGCTAAACCCTTGTTTTTTATCTCTGTAGAAAAAGCGTACTCTCCAACAATTGGTATCATGTCGTCTGGTATCTGATTTAAGTGAAAAACGTTATGAACACGAGACATACTTGGCGGTAAAGCGAGTCTATAGGCCACAGTTCCTACTCGATCGAGGATTAAAAATGGGCCGATGAACACGAGACATATTTGGTGGTAAAGCGAGTCTATAGGCCACAGTTCCTACTCGATCGAGGATTAAAAATGGGCCGATGAATCGTGGACTGAGTTTTTCTCTCTTTCCAAATCTCGTAACTCCTTTCCATGGAGCAACACGCAACAACACATGATCTCCTATATCGAATTCCACATCCTTTCGAGGAATATCAACATAACTCTTTTGTCGATCTTGTGAGGTTTTTATACGTTGTCGGATTGTTTGAATCTTTTCCGTAGTCATACATACCAACTCCGGTACCAACAACGTTGCTTCACCAACCTCATCCCAGCATACTGGCGAACGACACTTTCTTCCATACAACGTGTGACACCCCCAAAATAGGTATACAACACCCATTCTGAGTCGCCAAATACATGGTACAGAAAGCAAACTACAACTTCAATAATATAATTGTCGTGCAAAATACGACAACACATACTGTGAGTTTAAATACATATATTGTCTTCTAGACAATATCCACACTCAAATAAGTCCTCGTTACAATTATTCAAACACTATTTTACAGAAATAGTGAGGACTACTAAAATATCTTTCTAGAACCATCACTCCGTACCCCGACTAGTTCCTGCTATGTTCTCATCTCCTGAGAAAAATGGAACAAAAAGAAAAAGGGTGAGCTCAACTAGCCCAGTAAAGAATATTATGACTAAGATAATATACAACAAATTATTGTTAGTCTTCAATAGGAAAAAATCTGATAAAATATAATAGCCAACAAGTTTTAGATCAACAACTACAGCGGAAACAACAATCCATTAGAAGAGTCAAGTAGAGAATGAGTTCTACTATTTTTTAAGATTTAAAAGTCCATCATCAATATTTTATCCCTGTAACAACAATCAATATGCATCTTTAATCAAATATTCATCTTTGCACTACAGGCCAAAGATATTCCTTTGTATCACCAGTTGGTCATGTTCATCTCAACACCTGTTCATCTTTGCACTACGGGCCAAAGATATTCATCAGTTAATCATTTATCTTTGCACTACAGGCCAAAGATATTCAGTAATATCATCATTTAGGACTGAGGATGATGAAAAATATTTTAAAGAAAACGAATCCAGTGTGACAGAAGGAAAAATAGTAAGGATTCGTATAACAGTTTATCCAAGATCAATAATACTCCATAATAACCAATTTTGGAGAAAAAATTAAGAATAAAGATCAAAACATGGATACAATCAAAGATAGTAACCATACTAGACATCTTGGACAAAAAGAAGAAAATTTTATTTTTCGGTGAATAGTGTCGTATTCGTGAATAGTGCAGTATACGTGAATAGTAACCCCGACACAAAAAGTTTCAAATTTGGTAAAAATTCAGATCAATACTACGGCATAATGATATTGAAGAAATAATGTCATATATGAAGAAAATAACATCCCTTACCTCAAAATATTAGTACTTTTGATCGGAATATCGGTATAAGGCTGAAAGAAACTTGCACTGATGAATAGAAACTCTCAAAGTATCTAAATACTCACAAAATACACTCAATAATCTAGAAAGAGAAAGAGAGAAAACTTGTTTCTGGTGTGATTTTCAATTCTAATTTAGCCCTCTATTTATAGGAAAATTTTAGTAGGCTTGACCTGCAACCTGATGGCTTTACCTGCTACTCTTTCACCCACCACATTTGAAATAAAAATCAGCACATTTCTTCACCAATCACAAGTGGGGCCCACCGATTCTAGAATTTTCCACCAAAAATGATTTATAACTTGATTTCCGAATCAGCCACCTCTTAAAATTCATAACAAATCATACGCTCATTTTTAACGATTAAAAATTTGTGGACATATACTCAACATATATATGTATAACATATCCAAAAATAATAACGATCCAACGGTCGGATTAAAAATTATAACTCCCGCAATATATCTCAAAAAACACTGGTTTGATTTTTAATACCTCCAATCCGACAAAATACTAATAAAACACCTCAATATTAATTCCTTCATTTATAACCACAATAAATATATCCAACATTTATATCCACCTAAAATAAATATTTCCTTATCATATGAATCAATAATTAATTATTCACAAATAATATTACAGAATCACATTTATGACAACCAGGCCGTTCCCAGGAAAGAAGGGGCTTTCCAATAACAATTTTTCGTCACTGGCGCGCAATTAGGTGACCAAACCTCTCCTTGACAGAACTTTCTAAACATTGCCAATAATGCTATCTAATAATATTATTCAAATAATATGAATTATTGATCTGATAATGGGAAATACCGTGCATTGACAATTATTGAAACAACAATAATATAAAATATCAACGCAGCAATTATTGAATCAATAAAATAAATTATTGAACAGTAACTACTGTAACAATTATTAAGTAGTACTTTCTTACTTAAGGATCAATAATTCATCAATACTGTGCATCCACGCGTATTACTGTATTTTAACCACCGGGTATTCCAACAGTGTTGACGGTAACAACTACGCCGTTATTTATAAAAACTCAAACTTGTCATTTTCTTCATCCGACAGTTATTCTATTATGGGGCCCACAAATGACTGCGCCGTCGTACGAATATTCCCCGACAACAAGAATATTTCACGACCAAATGAATATTCCCCGACAAAATGATTATTTTATAACCACTTGCCTATTTTGCAAAATTTGCACATTTCACCCATAACCAAAATATTATATCACTTTAACACCTTATTATTCACAATAATAATTAGAGAAAATTTGATTTTATTTATAATAAGTTGGGGTCTTACAACCTCCCCTCCTTCTGAAATTTCGTCCTCGAAATTGACATACATACCTGGTGTTTCAAAAAGGTGAGGATACCTCGCTTTTATTTCTGATTCTAACTCCCAGGTCATTTCTTCAATAGCATGGTTTCTCCACAAAACCTTAACTTATGGTATAACCTTGGTGCGTAAGACATGCTCTTTCTTATCCAAGATCTTAACAGGTACTTCTTCGTACGTTAAATCTTCGGCTATCTCGTCTAGTTCTAACGCAATAATATTGTTCGGGTCTTTCACATATTTACGAAGCATGGATATGTGAAAAACATTATGAACACGAGACATACTTGGAGGTAATGCGAGTCTATAGGCCATATTTCCTATTCGGTCAAGAATCTCAAATGGACCAACAAATCGTGGATTGAGCTTTCCTCTCTTCCCAACTCTTGTAACTCCCTTCCATGGTGCAACACGTAATAATACATGATCCCCAATATTAAATTCCACGTCTTTTCGATGAAGATCCGCATAACTCTTTTGTCGATCTTGTGTCGTTTGTATACATTGTCAAATCATTTGGATCTTTTCTGTAGTCATGCGTACTAATTCTGGTCCCAACAACGTTGCTTCTCCAACCTCGACCCAGCATACTGGAGAACGACACTTTCGTCCATACAACGCCTCAAATAGAGCCATGCCTATACTTGCTTGATAACTATTGTTGTAGGAGAATTCCACCAGTGGCAAGTACTTATCCCAACTTCCTTTAAAATCTAGGACACAAAGTCTTAATAGATCTTTAAGGGTTTGAATAGTCCTCTCTGATTGTCCGTCTGTTTGAGGATGGTATGCCGAACTGAATCGTAAATCCGTGCCCATAGCTTTTTGCAAGCTAACCCAAAATCGTGAAGTGAATCTTGGGTCACGATCCAAAACTATGGATACTGGCATGCCATGCAATCTCACAATCTCATTCACGTACATGAGAGAAAGACGTTTAAGGGAATAAGTCTCACGTATCGGTAAAAAATGGGCAGACTTGGTTAATCTATCAACAATAACCCAAATCGCATCTATGCCTTGAGAAACTTTGGGAAGACCTGTAACGAAGTCCATAGTAATGTGTTCCCACTTCCATTTCAGAATCTCAAGTGGTTGTAATGGACCCTTTGGCACTTGATGCTCTGCCTTTACACGTTGACAAGTTAAACACCTCAAGATAAACTCCGCGATCTCTCTCTTAATATTGTTCCACCAAAATGTATGTCAAATATCATGATACATTTTGGTACTCCAAGGATGGATTACAAACGGTGTGTTGTGTGCCTCCATCATGATTCTATGCTTCAAGTTAGAATCGTTAGGAACACAAAGTCTGGAGTTGAATCTAAGTATTCCTTCTTCATCGATTCTCGCTTCTGGAATAACTCCTTCTTGCACTTTATTCTTCATACGTATCAGCTCCATGTCCGTAGCTTGAGCAGCTTTAACTTTATCGATTAAAGTCGGTTCTACTCGTATATCATCACGTGAGTCCCTAGAGTCTTTAACTCTATATCTATCATTTGTAAGTTATATGAAATGGGTCTTTGACAATATCGCACTCGTACTCGTATACGATCTTTTACTCAACACGTCAGCTACCACGTTCGCTTTTCCAGGATGGTATGGTCAGAACATGTGCCTGAAATGAGTCTCCTCTTGAGTTCTTCGAAGCTCTTTCCACATTCATTGCTCCATTCGAATTTTGTATCTCTACGAGTCAGCTGCGTTAATGGAATAACAATTCGAGAATATCTTTCAACGAATCTCCGATAATAACCAACTAAGCCTAGAAAGCTACATATTTCGATTACCGACTTAGATTGCTCTCAACTGTGACTCATATCCAAACCTTGGATGACACGTCACAATGACACCTATCAGTTTACTATCGCACGAATATGGTGTCCCCTACGGAGAGTCTGGCTTCGGTGTATTCCACAAAAGAAGTCACCAGATAGAGGCTCGGTTATCAACTTCTATAGTTGGATTTTTAACTCCTGAAGTTCAATAGGAGCCATTCGATATGAGATTTTAGAAACGGATTTTGTACCGGGTTCAAAGTCGATACAAAATTTAATATCACACTCTGGGAGTAGGCCAGGAAATTTTTCAGGAAATACGTCAGGAAATTTACTAACAACAGAAATATCATTCAAATCTGACGTATTTTTGTTCAAGTCCATAACATGGCTAAGAAAGCTTGACATCCGTTTTTCAATAAACGAATGACTTTACAGCTTGATATGAAAGAGTTTGACTTCAATGGTTTGGTTGCTTAAATTTGAATAACAGGTTGCTTAGGAATATGAAAACTAACAACCCTACAAAAGCAATCAATTTGGCATGATGAGTAGTTAACCAATCAATCCCTAAAATCACATCAAAAGTAAGTATCTTTAAATAGATAAGATCAACAAGTAATGTGATGGTGCCAACTTGAATCAAACAAGATTTATAAACAGTGGATGTAACGAAAGTTTCTCCTAACGAAGTTTCCACAGATAAATTAAAGTCTAATTTCTCCGGAGTCAAGTTTAAACGTTGAGCACAAGCAGGAGAAATAAATGAATGGGTAGCACTGGTATCTAGTAAGGTATAAACTTCGAAAGAATTTATAATTAACTAACCCGTGCTAACTTCGTTCGGGTTACTCGCTCTTTGAGAAGTCACGAAAAACGCTCTTCCTGAAACCACCGACTTTGTTTTGTCTGTATCCACCTTTGGTGCCGCCGTCCCAGCTGGACTTTATTTCGCTACAGGACAAAATCGAGCTATATGACCGTCTTTTCCATAACTAAAACATACCTTGGATGGCTTTGAACAGTTTGACCTTATATGTCCCTCCTCTCCGCATCTGTAGCGTCTAACTGGCGGTCATTCTCCCCGCTAGAATTTGTTGCTGGTGCTGGTGATGTTGCCGATGTCTTCCCGTTATCGTTAAATCTTCTCTTATTAGATCGGACATCTCTTTCCACAATATTAACGCGTCGTGCGGCTTTTACCCATGCATTACTCATTCTCACTCGTTCTGTTATTGCTTCTTTCAGCTTAGATTCTAGCTTTATCATCTTATACTCTGCCAAAGAGTGCTTTTGTTCAAGCATCACATATCGGGTAACACAAGCTTGAATTGTTGCATCCTTTTGCTCCACGACCGCTTGTCATTCTTCAGCCTGCTCTTCTAACTCATGAATACGATTTTGCAATTCTACATTTTAATCATATAATACCTCTAATAAACTCTCCTCGGGTACCTCTTCTTCCTCTTCTTCCTCACTCTCGGCTGTTACCTCTGCGACTATCTCGGGTGCAACTATCAATTCTTCACTCACCACGTGGATATCTCTAATTCCTTCTTCGTCTGACATCACATTATCCTGGTTGGTGATTAGAGGTGTTTCCACGATCTCATTCACTCTATTATTAACGTTCTCAGCTATCATTATTAAATACTGCCATAAAATAAGGGTTAATAGTCATGCAACATATTATCCCTATACTCTGACCGACCAAATAAATACCAAATAAACTTAGTCAGGTCATACTAGCGAAGGAATTCTCCATCTCTCCCCTCCTAGTTCTTGTCTCACATCTCAGCCAGGGATCATATCCCTAAGCTTTGATACCAACTATGACGCCCCCAAAATAGGTATACAACACCCATTCTGAGTCGCCAAAAACATGGTACAAATATTGTCTTCTAGACAATATCCACACTCAAATAAGTCCTCGTTACAATTTTTCAAAGACCATTTTACAGAAATAGTGAGGACTGCTAAAACATCTTTCTAGAACCATCACTCCGTACCCCGACTAGTTCCTGCTATGTTCTCATCTCCTGAGAAAAATGGAACAAAAAGGAAAAGGGTGAGCTCAACTAGCCCAGTAAAGAATATTATGACTAAGATAATATACAACAAATTATCGTTAGTCTTCAACAGGGAAAAATCTGATAAAATATAATAGCCAACAAGTTTTAGATCAACAACTACAGCGGAAACAACAATCCATTAGAAGAGTCAAGTAGAGAATGAGTTCTACTATCTTCTAAGATTTAAAATTCCATCATCAATATTTTATCCCTGTAACAACAATCAATATGCATCTTTAATCAAATATTCATCTTTGCACTACAGGCCAAAGATATTCATTTGTATCACCAGTTGGTCATGTTCATCTCAACACATGTTCATCTTTGCACTACGGGCCAAAGATATTCATCAGTTAATCATTCATCTTTGCACTACAGGCGAAAGATATTCAGTAATATCATCATTTAGGACTGAGGATGATGAAAAATATTTTAAAGAAAACGAATCCAGTGTGACAGAAGGACAAATAGTAAGGATTCGTATAACAGTTTATCCAAGATCAATAATACTCCATAATAACCAATTTTGGAGAAAAATTCAAGAATAAAGATCAAAACATGGATACAATCAAAGATAGTAACCATACTAGACATCTTGGACAAAAAGAAGAAAATTTCATTTTTCGGTGAATAGTGCCGTATTCGTGAATAGCGTCGTATACGTGAATAGTGCCATATACGTGAATAGTAACCCCGACACAAAAAGTTCCAAATTGATAAAAATTCAGATCAATACTTCGGCATAATGATATTGAAGAAATAATATCATATATGAAGAAAAAATAATATCACTTACCTCAAAATATTAGTACTTTTGATCGTAATATCGGTATAAGGCTGAAGGAAACTTGCACTGATGAATAGAAACTCTCAAAGTATCTAAATACTCATAAAATACACTCAATAATCTAGAGAGAGAAAGAGAGAAAACTTGTTTCTGGTGTGATTTTTAATTCTAATTTAGCCATCTATTTATAGGAAAATTTTAGTAGGCTTGACTTGCAACCTGATGGCTTTACCTGCTACTATTCCCACCCACCATATTTGAAATAAAATTCAGTACATTTCTTCACCAACCACAAGTGGGGCCCACCAATTCTAGAATTTTCCACCAAAAGTGATTTATAACCTGATTTCCGAATCAGCCACCTCTTAAAATTCATAACAAATCATACGCTCATTTTTAACGGTTCAAAATTTGTGGACATATACTGAACTTATATATGTATAATATATCCAAAAATTACAACGATCCAACGGTCGAATTAAAATTATAACTTCCGCAATATATCTCAAAAAACACTAGTTTGATTTTTAATACCTCCAATCCGACAAAATACTAATAAAACACCTCAACATTAATTCCTTCATTTATAACCACAATAAATATATCCAACATTTATATCCACATAAAATAAATATTTTCTTATCATATGAATCAATAATTAATTATTCACAAAATAATATTACAGAATCACATTTATGACAACCAGGCCGTTCCCAGGAAAGAGGGGGCTTTCCAATAAGATTTTTTCCTTACTGGCGCGCAATTAGGTGACAAAACCTCTCATTGACAGAACTTTCTAGACATTGCCAATAATGCTATCTAATAATATTATTCAAATAATATGAATTATTGCTCTGATAATGGGAACTACTGTGTAGTGACAATTATTGAAACAACAATAATATAAATATCAACGCAGCAATTATTGAATCAATAAAATAAATTATTGAACAGTAACTACTGTAATAATTATTGAGTAGTGCCTTCTTACGTAAGGATCAATAATTTATCAATACTGTGCATCCACGCGTATTACTGTATTTTAACCACCGGGTATTCCAACAGTGTTAACGGTAACAACTACGCCGTTATTTATAAAAACTCAAACTTGTCATTTTTTTCATCCGACAGTTATTCTGTTATGGGGCCCATAAATGACTGCGCCGTTGTACGAATATTCCCCGACAACAAGAATATTCCACGACCAAATGAATATTCCCCGACAAAATGATTATTTTATAACCACTTGCTTATTTTGAAAAATTTGCACATTTCACCCATAACCAAAATATTATATCACTTTAACACCTTATTATTCACAATAATAATTAGAGAAAATTCGATTTTATTTATAATAAGTTAGGGTCTTACACAACGCTTCGAATGGAGCCATGCCAATACTTGCTTGATAACTGTTGTTGTAGGAAAACTCCACCAATGGTAAGAACTTGTCCCAACTTCCCTTAAAATCAAGGACACAGAGTCTTAATAGATCTTCAAGAGTTTAAATAGTCCTCTCCGACTGTCCTTCCGTCTGAGGATGATATGCCGAGCTAAATCGTAAGTCTGTGCCCATAGCTTTTTGCAAACTAACCCAAAATCGTGAAGTGAATCTTGGGTCTCGATCAGAAACTATGGATACCGGCATACCATGCAGTCTTACCATCTCGTTTATGTACATACGAGCAAGACGTTCAAGTGTATAAGTTTCTCGTATCGGTAAGAAATGTGCAGACTTGGTCAATCTATCAACAATGACCCAAATCGCATCTATGCCTTGAGAAACATTAGGAAGACCGGTAATAAAATCCATGGTAATGTGCTCCTATTTCCATTCTGGAATTTCAAGTGGTTGTAATGGACCTTTTGGTACTTGATGCTCCGCTATAACTCATTGACAAGTTAGACACCTTGAGATAAACAACGCTATCTCTCTCTTCATATTGCTCCACCAAAATGTATGACGAATATCATGATACATTTTGGTACTCCCAAGATGAATTGCAAACGGTGTGTTGTGTGCCTCCATCATGATTTTATACTTTAAATCAAGGTCATTAGGAACACAAAGTCTGGAGTTGACTCGAAGTATTCCTTCTTCATCGATTCTTACTTCCAGCATAGAACCTTCTTGCACTTTCTTCCTCATACGCATCAGCTCTAGGTCTGTAACTTGAGTAGCTTTAACTTTATCGATTAAAGTCGGTTCTACTAGTATATTTGCTATCATCACATGGGTCCCTAGAGTCTTTAACTCTATCTTCATCCTTTGCAAGTCACACAAAATGGGCCTTTGCGTTGACAATATCGCACTCGTACTTGCATATGATCTTCTACTCAATGCGTCAGCTACCACGTTCGCTTTTCCAGGATGGTATTGGATGGTATGATCATAATCTTTAAAAAGTTCAAGCCAACGTCGTTGTCGCATGTTGAGTTCCTTTCGAGTAAAGAAATATTTGAGGCTTTTATGATCCGTAAAGATCTCCACCTTCTCCCCATACAAGTAAGCCTCCAAATCTTTAGTGCGAAGACAACAGCTGCCAACTCTAGATCATGAGTAGGATAATTCCTCTCATATTCTTTGAGTTGTCTTGAGGCATAGGCTATGACTTTTCCATGTTGCATGAGAACACATCCCAACCCTTTGCCCGAAGCATCACTTTAGATGACAAATCCTTCCGAGCCAGATGGTATTGTCAGAACAGGTGCCGAAATGAGTCTCCTCTTGAGTTCTTGAAAACTCTTCTCACATTCTTCGCTCCAACCGAACTTTGTATCTTTCCGAGTCAGCGGAGTCAATGGAGTAGCGATTCGAGAAAATCCTTCCATGAATCTCCGATAATAACCAGCTAAACCGAGAAAGCTACGTACTTCGGTCACTAATTTAGGTTGCTCCCAGCTTTGAATTGCTTCAATCTTTGCTGGGTCAACAGATATTCCATGACTTGATACTACGTGCCCAAGGAATGCTACTTCCTCAAGCTAGAATTCGCATTTCTTTAACTTGGCATAAAGCTTGTATTCACGAAGCTTTTGGAGTGTCAGCCTCAAGTGTTGCTCATGATCTTCACGGCTTTTGGAATAAATAAGGATGTCATCAATAAAGACGACCACAAAGTGATCCAAATATTCCTTGAATACTCGGTTCATCATATCCATGAAGGCAGCAGGAGCATTAGTCAATCCAAAGGACATGACTAGGAATTCATAATGCCCGTACCGAGTTCTAAAAGCCGTCTTTGGAATGTCATCGGTTCTAATCTTTAATTGGTGATATCCGAAACGAAGATCAATCTTTGAAAAGAATTTGGCTCCTTGCAACTGGTCAAACAGGTCATCAATACGTGGTAATGGATACCTATTTTTGATGGTGACATGATTCAACTTCTGATAATCAATACAAAGTCGCATACTCTCATCTTTCTTCTTCACGAATAGAACAGGAGCACCCCAAGGAGAAGTACTAGGATGAATAAAGCCAATGTCTAACAATTCCTGCAGTTGGGTCTTTAACTCCTTAAGTTCAATAGGAGTCATTCGATATGTGATAAGTAGGTTTTATACCTACGAATCCGATATTAATAAACTTAATTATTGCTATCTTTAATTATTTTTTTTAGTATCTTTTTATGTGTTTTGTGTTTATTTCTTGTAGGTTGGAGCTGGAGGGATAAATTGGTCATTTGGGAGAAGAAAAAGGTCAAAATTCATTAAAATTAAAGCTGAGTGGCATTTTTGTAATTACGCTGTCCTGAGCAAGCGCCTAGGCGCTTGGAAATGGCCTATGTTGAGCGCCTAGGCGCTCATGTGCGGAAAAAAGGAGAGTTTTTCTATTGCTAAGTGGGTTTTTGAAGCAAAAAAGGAATCTAAAAGAGGGTGGAGACCAATACAAATAGGAGAAGACTTTAGAAAAGACGGAACAACTTAATTTCTCAAGAGATTTGCAGAGAGAACAACGAAGGAAAACACGAAGGAGAATTGCAAGGGTTGAAGATTAAAGAGAGATTATTGGAGCAAATTCAGAGTTTCTTCTTTTCTTCTCTAGTTTTAACTTTTGTAATTATCTGGGATGTTTAGATTATTCATCTGGATGATGTTTTTCTTTATTATTATTATGAACTAAATTTTTATTAAGATTGCAACGGAACTTGGTATGTAGTTTAAATTAAATCTTCTCATTGAATGAAAGTTGATTTTTATTGAATTATTTATTATATCTTTTGCTTATTGATTAATTGTTTGGCCAACAATTACTGTGATAATCTATATAAAATTGGAAGATGGAGTATAGATTGAGATCTGGATATGATAACATCTGTTCATATAATCTGATTAGGGTTAATATGATTAGCATGTAGGATAGGAATATACCTATGTGTCTTTTGTATCCATTGAAAGAATTTGTGCGTTAAACCCTAATTAACTTGATTCACATAGGAATATAGTGAGTTGATTAACTGGGGTGTTCCTTGTAATTCTGTGTCTTAAGGATTGGAGTTAGGAGGATTTGTTCACGTGTTTTGGGAAAAGTGTGTGTGAATTCTATAAAATATTCTTGGATAATGATTCATATTAATTAATTGATTTAAATGGGAAGTAAATTGGTTTAAATGAAATACTAAGGGAAGTTGTAATCTTAATCTGTTAAATCTGCAGTTATTCTTGTGAAATTCTTATTTTAATTATTAGTTTTGTTAAGTTTAATTTTTAAATCATAAACAAAATTTTGTAGTTTAAAATAGGATTAATTGCATTGAAATTAGTAATTGATAAATATTAGTCTATTTCCTCGTGGGAACGATATCCTTGCTTGCTGAATATTACAATTGAACGCGTATACTTGCGTGTTAAAGTGCTATTAAAAAATTAGGCAACAAGTTTTTGGCGCCGCTGCCGGGGAAATTAGTTTAAAATTTTTGTCATTATTGATTTTGATAGAATTAATCTTAATTTAAACGTTTTTCTCTTTTCTATTCTATTCTATTCAGGTGCTCTTGACTAGTGTATGCAAACGCGATCGAAGAAGCCAGATTTATTGCCTTACGAGGACGACATCGAAAAAAGGTTTCAACAGTTGCGTCAGTGGGTTAAAGAAACCAAAGAGGCACTTGAAAAGAAAGATACTATGGCTGAAGAAGAGCAAAAAGCACTGCGGGATTATGCTACGCCGCGGGTTACTGAAATTCAGTCAAGTATTACGAGGCCTGCCATTACTGCTACAAGTTTTGAGATAAAACCGGGGACAATACAGATGATTCAAAATTCATGTCAGTTTGGAGGGTTACCGAATGATGATCCGAACGATCACATAGTCAGCTTTATAGAAATCTGCGATACTTTCAAGTACAATAATGTGTCAGAGGATGCAATAAGGCTAAGGCTGTTTCCATTTACTCTCAGAGATAAGGCTAAGAGTTGGCTCCATTCACTACCACCAGGCTCGATTACTACATGGAACGACCTAGCTCAGAAATTTCTTGCAAAGTTTTTCCCACCTGCAAAAACAGCAAAGTTACGGAACGATATCTTCTCTTTCGTTCAGCACGATTCAGAATCACTATATGAAGCATGGGAGAGATTTAAAGACTCATTGCGAAAATGTCCACACCATGGGATTCCTAAATGGCTTCAGGTGCAAACTTTTTATAACGGTTTATTCAGCACAGTGAGATCGAGTATAGATGCTGCAGCGGGAGGAGCTATTATGGCCAAGAATTGTGATGAGGGGTATCAGTTGCTTGAAACCATGGCAGCTAATAATTATCAGTGGCCTACAGCAAGAACGACTCAGCCAAGGACAGTAGGGGTTTATGAAGTGGATGCGATGACAGCATTATCAGCTCAAGTGACAGCTCAGATTTCTGCTCTTACAAAGAAGATAGATGCACTTGACTGGGTACAACCAGTTCAGAAAATGGAAACAATTTGTGAAATATGTGCGGGTAGCCACTCAAGTGATCAATGTGCAATAAATCCTGAATCAGTCCAGTTCGTTTCCAGTTATAATAGGCAGCAGGGCAGTTATCCAAACAGTTACAATCCAGGAGTGAGAAACAACTCAAATTTTTCTTGGAGTAGTAATCAGTCACATGCTCAAGCACAAGCTCCAAGGCAATCATATCCACCTGGATTTCAGCCACATCAACAATCTCAACAACACCCACAGCCTTATCAACCTGACAAGCTATCACAAATGGAAGAATTATTGGCAAGATTGGCAACTCAGTTTGAAGCCACAACGAAAAACCAATCAGCTGCAATAAAGAATCTTGAGAACCAAATGGGGCAGATAGCTAGTGCTTTGAATACTAGAACTCCGGTTCTTTACCTAGTGATACGGAAAAAAATCCAAGGAATGATGGAAATGAACATTGTAAGGCAGTTACACTCAGAAGTGGGAAGGAGTTGACTACAAATTTAGACGGACAAAAGAAAATAATTTCTGCTGAGAATGACGAAAAAGAGAGTGGAAATTCGGAATGTAAATCTGGGGAAAACGTTGTGCAAAAACAACAAGAAGATAAGCAAACAACAGTTGTACCACCTGTGCCATTTCCTCAAAGATTGCAAAAGCAGAAATTAGAGAGACAGTTTTCAAAATTTTTAGAAGTGTTCAAAAAGCTGCAAATCAATATTCCATTTGCAGATGCTTTAGAACAAATGCCTAGCTATGCGAAATTCATGAAAGATATTTTAGCAAGAAAGAGGAAGCTAGGGGAGTTCGAAACTGTAGCGCTGACAGAAGAATGTAGCGCAATTCTGCAAAGAAAGTTACCACCAAAGTTGAAGGATCCGGGTAGCTTCACCGTACCGTGCACGATTGGACCCCAGTTCTTTAATAGATGTTTGTGCGATTTGGGTGCGAGTATTAACTTGATGCCGCTTTCGATCTACACTCAGTTGGGATTACCAGCACCAAAGCCAAATATCTCTTTACAGCTCGCAGATAGATCAGTGACATACCCTAGGGGCATTGTGGAAGACATATTAGTGAAGGTGGACAAATTCATATTCCCAGCTGACTTCATTGTGTTGGACTATGAAGAGGATAAAGATATACCCATTATCCTTGGAAGACCATTTTTAGCCACTGGAAGGACATTAATAGATGTACAAAAGGGAGAGTTAACGATGAGAGTCCAAGATGAAGAAGTAACTTTTAATGTTTTCAAGGCTATGAAATTCCCGAAGGGAGAGAGAAGAGTGCTTTAAAGTTGATCTGATTGAAGGAGTGACAAGGGAGGTATTTAGTGTGTCTGTGAATGAAGACCCTCTTAAAACTGCATTGGTAAGTGAAAATTTATCTGATGATTTAACTGTGCTAGAATGGGTTCAAATGCTAGATTCAGCTCCGAAGTTCACACGATGCTTGCAAAAATTTGAACCTCTGGATTATTGGGGAAAATCGGATGAGAAGGTGAAATCATCCTTAGAAGAACCGCCCAGCTTGGAACTTAAGCCATTGCCTAACCATCTACGGTATGCCTACCTTGGTTCTTCTTCTACCTTTCCAGTTATTATTTCTGCATCACTTGATAAAGTTCAAGAAGAAAAGCTACTAAGGGTACTTCGGCAATACAAGACTGCTCTTGGATGGACTCTTGCGGATATCAAGGGGATAAGCCCATCAATTTGCATGCATAAGATTTTATTGGATGATGAAGCGAAACCAACTATTGAACAACAACGAAGACTCAATCCCATCATGAAGGAAGTTGTCAAAAAGGAAATTATTAAATGGTTGGACGCGGGAATTATCTACCCTATCTCAGATAGCTCATGGGTAAGTCCAGTCCAATGTGTGCCAAAGAAAGGGGGAATGACAGTAGTTACAAATGAACATAATGAATTGATCCCTACTCGAACAGTTACGGGTTGGCGGGTGTGTATGGATTATAGAAAGTTAAATAAGGCCACTCGTAAGGACCATTTTCCTCTACCATTCATAGATCAGATGTTGGACAGGCTTGCAGGACATGAGTATTATTGTCTTTTGGATGGATACTCAGGTTATAACCAAATTGCCATTGCACCCGAGGATCAGGAGAAGACGACATTCACATGCCCATATGGTACTTTTGCTTTTCGCAGAATGTCTTTTGGATTATGTAACGCGCCGGCGACATTTCAACGGTGTATGATGGCTATTTTCTCCGATATGGTCGAACAAAATCTTGAGGTATTTATGGATGATTTCTCAGTTTTTGGGGATTCGTTTGATTATTGTTTGGAAAATCTCACTCTTGTGCTTAAACGGTGTATGGAAACGAATTTGGTTTTAAATTGGGAGAAATGTCATTTTATGGTGCAAGAGGGGATAATCTTGGGTCACCGAGTGTCATCAAAAGGAATTGAGGTTGATAGAGCTAAGATCGAAACCATTGAGAACCTACCGCCACCAGTTTCAGTAAAGGGTATTCGAAGTTTTTTGGGACACGCTGGTTTTTATAGAAGATTTATAAAAGACTTCTCCAAAATCACGAAACCACTTTGTAATCTTTTGGAGAAGGATGTCCCATTCAACTTTGATCAAGCATGCCTTGAAGCTTTTGATGTGTTGAAGAAGAAACTAGTCACCACACCTGTAATCATAGCGCCAGATTGGGGATTCCCGTTCGAATTAATGTGTGATGCTAGCGACTTTGCAATTGGTGCAGTTCTTGGCCAACGAAAAGAAAAAATTTTCCACCCTATATACTATGCTAGTAAGACGCTAACGGATGCCCAGCTAAATTATACCACTACCGAGAAAGAGCTATTAGCAGTTGTTTATGCATTTGATAAATTTCGCTCATATTTGATTGGGACAAAAGTGATCGTGTTTACAGATCATTCAGCAATTAAGTACTTAATAACAAAGAAAGATGCAAAGCCGAGATTAATTAGATGGGTATTATTGCTACAAGAGTTCGACTTGGAGATTAGGGACCGAAAAGGAACAGAAAATCAGGTTGCTGATCATTTATCACGATTAGAAAATGCAGAACTAAAGAAAGATGACACAACAGTGGTCAATGAATTTTTCCCGGATGAACAACTGTATGCGGTAAGGATGGATATACCATGGTATGCAGATTATGTAAATTTCATTGTGAGTAAGGTGTTTCCACCAGATTTGACAAGTCAACAGAAGAAGAAATTTCTCCATGATGTGAAACAGTATTTATGGGATGAGCCGTTTTTATTTAAACAGTGTGGAGATCAAGTAATAAGAAGGTGCGTTCCGGAAATTGAAATAGAGAATATTCTACACCAATGTCATGCATCTGCCTATGGTGGACATTTTGCGGGAGAAAGAACGGCCGCTAAGGTACTTCAATGTGGATTCTTCTGGCCAACACTCTTTAAGGATGCCCGTGTGTTTTCATTGAAATGTGACAGATGCCAAAGAGTTGGTAATATATCAAAGCGACAAGAGATGCCACTAAACATGATCTTAGAAGTCGAATTGTTTGATGTTTGGGGCATCGACTTCATGGGACCATTTCCGTCATCTTTTAGCAACTCCTATATACTTTTAGCGGTGGATTATGTTTCAAAGTGGGTAGAAGCTATAACATCGCCCACCAATGATGCTAAGGTTGTGGTTAAGTTCATTCGAAAGAATATTTTCTCTAGATTCGGCACTCCTCGTGCAATCATTAGTGATGAAGGCACGCACTTCTGTAATAAGCAGTTCTCAGCTATTCTCGCTAAGTACGGAGTCACTCATAGGATAGCTACTGCTTACCATCCACAAACAAGTGGTCAAGCCGAGGTATCAAACCGAGAAGTAAAACGAATCCTTGAGAAGATAGTGAACCCTAGTCGAAAAGATTGGGCTAGTAAGTTAGATGATGCTTTATGGGCATACCGTACAGCATTCAAAACTCCGATAGGGATGTCTCCGTACAGGTTAGTATATGGGAAGGCATGCCATCTTCCGGTTGAACTAGAACACAATGCTTATTGGGCAATCCGGAAGTTAAACTTGGATATGTCTGCTGCGGGAGAGAAGCGCCTCTTACAATTGAACCAAATGGATGAATTCAGACTCCAATCATACGAGAACGCGAAGTTATATAAAGAAAAGATTAAGAGGTGGCATGATGCAAAAATTCTGGAAAGAAAGTTCGAAGCAGGGCAAACAGTGCTATTATACAATTCAAGGCTTAAACTATTTCCAGGAAAGTTGAAATCCCGTTGGTCAGGGCCATTTATCATTACAAAAGTTTATCCTCACGGAGCTGTGGAGGTGGAAGACCCGGATTCCAAACGTAATTTCAAAGTCAACGGTCAGAGATTGAAGCACTACTATGGGGGTTGTGTTAATCGTGAAAAGACATCGGTCAACCTTGCTGATTAGAACAGAGAAGAAAGTCAGGCTGAAGACTATAAACCAAGCGCTAACTGGGAGGCAACCCAGGAACTTTTATTGTTATTTTTTTTTTATTTTTATTTTATTATTATTATTATTTTTTTTTTATTTGCGTTATTGGTTAAACTTTTATAGTTTAGGGTTTGTTACACCCCTTATGTTCTCTAACACGATATTTAATTGATTTCAGGATAGGAAACAAGATTTCATATTTGGCGGGTTCGACTAATGGCCACTACGACTACCCAGTCGGGGGTCTCGCTCCCCGGTGAGCGAGCGGCTGCCCAGCTCGCCGGTGAGCTGGCGGGGGTTGCAAGGGGGCAGCGCCCCCTGGAAGCCAAGCACTTATGAGCTCAATAGAAGAATATTCATTTGTCAAATTCTCAGATTTCTAATCATGTCCTTCATTTTTTTTGTGTTATTGAATTGCTTAGTGGTGTAGGGTATCTTGTTTGTGTTTTTCTTTCTTAGTATGTTAGTTTAGTTAATTATGTAGTTTATCTTAGTTATGGTTTTAGAATAAGTCTTAATTTAAGCTGTGGTATGCAGGTTGGGAGCACAAAGAAGCAAACAGTTCCCCAAGACATTCCCAACCGCCTAGGCGCCCAAGCCCAGTACAAAACAAGCGCCTAGGCGCCTCAATACAGTAGCTGAGATGCCGCCCCAAGCGCCTAAGCGCCCCAAATTAGGCATCATGCAGCGCCTAAGCGCTCCAAGACAGTAGCCACAACGAGCCCCAAGCGCCTAGGCGGTCCAGTCTGGGCCAAACCAAGCGCCTAGGCGCTACATGCGTTCAATGCATTCTGCAGCCAACCGCCTAGGCGGTCCAATCAGTGCAATCCCAAGCGCCTAGGCGCTCCTACTGCAGCGAAGAAAAAAAAAAATTTAAAGCCCTAATCGGGCACAACTTCTACAAACCCAAATTAAAGACTCTCTTGCTCTCCCACTCCAACTCAAACTCACTCAACTCCCATTCCTCCTCTAATCTAGCCACGATAATCTTCTTCTTCTTGACTAAGGATAACCAAATACTCAATCTCCTACCCAAACTCAAAGGCAATTAATCTCCATATGGTCATCCTTCATCACCAATTCGGGGTCATCATCACCAATCCGGGCACCAACTCACATGCTAACCTCATCTCGCTAACGTAAGTGTTCAAACTCCTACAACTTTGCTTGGAACATCAATTAGGGCTATAACCAAGTAAGTGCCCAAAGTTTTATTATAAATTATTTGGATTTGCTTGGAGAGTAGCTAAGGTAGTAAGTTGAAGTTAGTTCTTTCATTGTGTTGGCTCAAGTGGGTTTGGGTACTGTTAATTGTTGTTTGTATTGCATTGGAAGACTAGTGTGCTTAGTTAGTGACAAATTTGGTGAAAATTAAGTTTGGGGGAGTGCCTACCAATAGTATTCAAAATTTGTGCACACCAAGTGTTTGATATATTGTCATAAAGAGGATTGACCCATACTAAGCCTCTGAACATCTTCTATTGGGTAAGCAATTCACACACACGACTCATGGCTACTAAAAGGCAAAGAGGCGAAACTTCGGGCACATCGACTAAGTATGACAAAAAGAGATTTACAAGTGCTAGTGCGTCCGACAAATATTATAATTCACTCTCTAGTAAAACGCTAATTCCTGAGCGTGGATTATGTCCAGAGGTAGAAGATGGGGAGTTACTGCAAATGATTGGTGGTAGAAGATGGGCGAACTTTACAGCCCAACCAGATTCATCGGTTGTTAAAATTGTTAAGGAATTCTACGCCAATGCAAAAGATCATATTGGTAACATGATTTGGGTTCGCGGAAAATCAGTGGAAGTCAGTTTCGGGTCAATAAATGCTTACTACGGCTTAAACACAATACCCAATAATGGCTTCATTCAATATTTAGATCACGAGTTGGACTACAGTGAAGTCATTCAAGCCTTGTGTGTACCTGGAACACAATGGAAATTAACAGATCAACAAGAAGCTGTTTTGTTCCCTACATCCGCACTAAGTAATTACGGGAAAGCATGGCATGCCTTTATTTATGCCAAGTTGATGCCGTGTAGACATACAAGTGATGTTATAAATCGACGGGCAGCATTGCTTTTCTGTATTGCACAAGGAAAATCTATAGATGTAGGTCAGGTTATACATGATTCAATTGACAGAGCAATTAAAGGAGGGACCTCAGGTGGACTACCTCATCCATCTTTGATTACTGGTCTATGTCGACAAGCTGGAGTAAAATGGGATGCTGAAGAAGCTACACAACCTCCTTTAGCCGCAATTGACCACTCAGTGATAAAAAAGTACAAGGTATGGGGAGGGGGAATACCACACCCGAGAGGGTTAGGTTTCATTATTGTGCCTCCCGAGCCTGCAGACGAGCCTAATCAACAGTCACATGACAATCCTACTACTGCTGCTGGAAGTTCTGGGCCACCACAAAATTTTTTTGAAGACATTCGTCAAGAATTAAGAAATCAAACTCGAAGGATTGAGATGGTGGCTAATCGAGTTCAGTATGGATTGACCCGAGTGGAAAGAAATCAGGATAGCTTGGCTCAGCGACAATCAGAAATGTATCAGAACTGTAGCGCAGCATTTCTAGAGATGTTCGACCGCATGAATCCAGCAGGCGCTCCCTACCAATTTCCACCCTTGTCTGCATATCCCCGGCTGATTTACCCCCTGAGGATGAGGTTGATGAAGAAGAAGAAGAGGATACTGACGAGGAATAGAGCGTCGATCTTTCAGGGAAGTCCTCAGTGCCTAATTTCTTATGTTTTTTTTATATACAATGAGGACATTGCATATGTTAAGTTTGGGGGTGTGTGCTTTCTTCCAGCTCCAGTTGCATTCCTTTAGTATTCATTTTATAGTTTTTCATTAGTTTTCATTCGAATATTTTTGAAAAAAAAAAAAAGAGAGAAAAATTCAGGTAGTTGCATGTTTCCAGCTGTTAGATAGTTTAAGTCTGTTTTGGCCAATGATGAGATTGGAATTGAGTAGACAAGTATAGTATTGACTGTTAAGACTTTGATGTGAATTCTTGTCATGATTTGAATCTTTTCCTGTTTGAAACTGATATAATAAGGATAGCACGTTAATAACAGCTATGTTGACTGATTAAGTTTAAAGTGATACATAATGAATTTCTTAAGGATAATACTAATGTGAAGGAATGAAAGACATGAATAGGCAGAGATGACTAAATTTCGATAAAAACTTAAGTTTGGGGGAAAAATTTGGGATATATAAGCTTCGCTAAAAAAAAAAAAAAGGGAAAAAAAAAAAATAAAAAAAAATTACCGTGACTAGTTTTGTTTCGGGGCCTTTGTTACTTGAGTAAGTACGCCCGAAGGGGTATCTTAAAACCTAGCGCCCTAAGGTCTTATATGGTCTGGGAGTCGTTGGTCGAAAGCTCGCTAAGGGGTGACACTGTTAGCCTAATGGAATGAGACATTGCACAGTCATGGTTAAAAAAAAAAAGAGAAAGAAACAATAAAACGGGAAAAGAGCAAAGAAAAAAAAAAGCCCCCGTAATGAAAAGTAAAGCATAAGTATCCCGGATTGGACTCTTGAATTTGGTGGATGTTTGACTTTAGTTGGATCTAGCTTGTTCGTGAATTTTGTGAGTTTACACTGTATGATGCCTTTAAAGAGATCTAGTATGTGTTGTATTTAACCTTATATTAGTTTGCATTGTTGTTGAACACACACGCACTATATCAGTAATGACAGGGTAAGATTTGATGATTGACTAGGAAATTATTGATCTGTCTTGGTATGATGTACTAGCATGTTTATTGTGATTTCTCTGAGGCTTGATGAATAGATTTTGTTCTGTTTGGCTGCTGGAATTTTAGGCATGTAGATACCTGCATTTGCATTTGCATTGCATATTTAGTTATTGCATTGTGTTTTGTTGCTTGGGGACAAGCAATTGGTTAAGTTTGGGGGTATTTGATAAGTAGGTTTTATACCTACGAATCCGATATTAATAAACTTAATTATTGCTATCTTTAATTATTTTTTTTAGTATCTTTTTATGTGTTTTGTGTTTATTTCTTGTAGGTTGGAGCTGGAGGGATAAATTGGTCATTTGGGAGAAGAAAAAGGTCAAAATTCATTAAAATTAAAGCTGAGTGGCATTTTTGTAATTACGCTGTCCTGAGCAAGCGCCTAGGCGCTTGGAAATGGCCTATGTTGAGCGCCTAGGCGCTCATGTGCGGAAAAAGGAGAGTTTTTCTATTGCTAAGTGGGTTTTTGAAGCAAAAAAGGAATCTAAAAGAGGGTGGAGACCAATACAAATAGGAGAAGACTTTAGAAAAGACGGAACAACTTAATTTCTCAAGAGATTTGCAGAGAGAACAACGAAGGAAAACACGAAGGAGAATTGCAAGGGTTGAAGATTAAAGAGAGATTATTGGAGCAAATTCAGAGTTTCTTCTTTTCTTCTCTAGTTTTAACTTTTGTAATTATCTGGGATGTTTAGATTATTCATCTGGATGATGTTTTTCTTTATTATTATTATGAACTAAATTTTTATTAAGATTGCAACGGAACTTGGTATGTAGTTTAAATTAAATCTTCTCATTGAATGAAAGTTGATTTTTATTGAATTATTTATTATATCTTTTGCTTATTGATTAATTGTTTGGCCAACAATTACTGTGATAATCTATATAAAATTGGAAGATGGAGTATAGATTGAGATCTGGATATGATAACATCTGTTCATATAATCTGATTAGGGTTAATATGATTAGCATGTAGGATAGGAATATACCTATGTGTCTTTTGTATCCATTGAAAGAATTTGTGCGTTAAACCCTAATTAACTTGATTCACATAGGAATATAGTGAGTTGATTAACTGGGGTGTTCCTTGTAATTCTGTGTCTTAAGGATTGGAGTTAGGAGGATTTGTTCACGTGTTTTGGAAAAAGTGCGTGAATTCTATAAAATATTCTTGGATAATGATTCATATTAATTAATTGATTTAAATGGGAAGTAAATTGGTTTAAATGAAATACTAAGGGAAGTTGTAATCTTAATCTGTTAAATCTGCAGTTATTCTTGTGAAATTCTTATTTTAATTATTAGTTTTGTTAAGTTTAATTTTTAAATCATAAACAAAATTTTGTAGTTTAAAATAGGATTAATTGCATTGAAATTAGTAATTGATAAATATTAGTCTATTTCCTCGTGGGAACGATATCCTTGCTTGCTGAATATTACAATTGAACGCGTATACTTGCGTGTTAAAGTGCTATTAAAAAATTAGGCAACAATATGGGGCTTTGAAAATGGGTTTTGTACCAGGTTCAAGGTCGATACAAAATTTAATTTCACGCTCAGGGGGTAGGCCAGGAAGTTCTTCGGGGAATACATCAGGAAATTTATTAACAATAGAAATATCGTTCAAAACTGACGTATTTTTGTTTAAATCTGTGACATGAGCTAAGAAAGCTTGACATCCATTTTTTAATAAACGAATATCTTTATGGCTTAAGATGTCCGTGATTGATTTTAATGGTTTGGTCGCTTGAATTCGCATAATAGGTTGATTAGGAATATGAAAGCTAACAACCTTACGGAAATAATCAATTTTTGCATGATGAGTAGTTAACCGATCAATCCCTGGAATCACGTCAATTGCAAGTATTTTCAATGAAATAAGATATACAGGTAATGTGAGGGTACCGATTTGAACCAAACAAGACTTATAAACAGTGGATGTAATGAAGGTTTCTCCCAATGGAGTTTCCACAGATAAGTCAAAGTCTAATTTCTCTGGAGTCAAATTTAAACGATGAGCGCAAGTAGGAGAAATAAAAGAATGGGTAGAACCGGTATCAAATAAAGTATAGATTTCGTTAGAGTTTATGATAAGCTTACCCGTGATGACCTCATTCGGGTTCCTTGCTTTCTGGGATGTCACAACAAACGCTCTCCCTTGCACTACCGGTTTTGACTTTTCTGGGACGGCCTTTGGTGCTTCCATCCTAGCTGAATTTGTCTTTGGTGAACGACAAAATTGGGCTAAGTGACCTTCTCTTCCACAATTATAACATGCTTTAGACGGCATCGCGCAGTTTGGACTGATGTGCCCCTCCCCTCCACATTTGAAACATATGATAGGTGGTCGTTCTCCTTCCTTAACGACAAGTGCTGGTGCTAATATTTTTCCATCATTGTTGAATCTCCTCTTCTTGAAATGTCCATTCTTATTATTTTGGCCCTGATTACCACCGAAGTGGTTACCATTTCTGGCCTGTTGATTCCCTCCACGCTTGTTGTCACCGCTTCGATGACTGCTCTCACTGGTATTATCATTTTGTCGGCTGCTCTCTTTTAGTTGCGTTGACTCGTTATCGCGCTCCACTAACTGAGCCCTATTTACAACATCTGAATATAAACACAGTTTATGAGAAATAAGATGCTGACGTATCTCCAGCTTCAAACCCCTTAAAAACATCCGTGTCATTCTCTCTTCATTATCCACCAAGTGGGACGCAAACCGGGATAACTCTGCAAATTTAGCCTCGTATTGCGACACGGTTATATTATTTTGTTCCTACTTGATAAACTCCACCTCCTTCATGTGACGAATACTTTTGGGAAAGTATTTGTCGTTGAACAGCTCTTGGAACTTCTCCCAAGACATCTTCAGTACGGCAGGTTGAGTACGTTTTAGCGATTCCCACCAGTAATCTGCCTCTCCACGCAACATAAAGGTGGCAAAGGGAACCTTTTGCTCCTCGGAGCATCCCAAGACATCAAATATCTTGGTGATCTGCTTTATCCATGCTTCCGCTATAAGTGATTTTGGCTCTCCCTTAAACTCCGGTGGTCCCAGCTCTTTGAACTATTTAGCGGTGATCGCCCGAGAGTTTCCAGTGTTTCCACCTGCATTTTGGACAGGAGCCGCTCTCGCCTGCTGTTGCATGAATTGCATAAAGCCCCTGAACATTTGATCATTCATCATTTGGTCAGTTTTGTTGTTTGCATGAGGATTGTTGCCTTCCTGATGCACATTATCCTAATTATTGATATGTGGTGAATCAACGGTCGCCTGTGCTCCATTGCTATTCTCAACATTCTCGGATGTCATTTTCTGATACTGCCACAAAACAAAGGTTAAGTGACATGTAACATATTATCCCTAAATTCTGACCGACCAATTAAATACCACATAAACTTAGGTAGGTCATACTAGCGAAGGAATTCCCCGTCTCTCCCCTCCTAGTACTATTCTCACATCTTAGCCAGGGATCATATCCTTAAGCTCTGATACCAACTGTGACGCCCCCAAAATTAGGTATACATCACCCATCTTGGGTCGTCAGATACATGGTACAAAATTCATATACAACTTAATAATACAACTGTCGTGTACAATACGACAAAACATAACTGTGAGTTTGAATATAATTATTGTCTACTAGGGATTATACATACTCAAAAGGAGTCCTCATTACAATTATTAACACACTATTTCATAGAATAGTGAGGACTACTAATGCTATCCTCTGGACCGTCACTCCATTCCCCGACTAGTCCCTGCTATGTTCTCATTTCCTGAAGAGAACACTGAAAGAAAGGGTGAGCTCAACTAGCCCAATAAGAAATATTATGACTAAGATAATGCAGAGTAAATTATCGTTAGCCTTCAACAGTGTTAAACTGATAAAATATAACAATATCAAGTTTAACTGCAGCGGAACAAGCAATCCATTAAAAGAGTCAAGTAGAGAATAAAATCTACTATCTTTTATGATTAAAAACGTTTTTCATGACTTTCATCGCTGGGACTCAGCTTAATAAATAATCCACATCATCGAATCACCCCTGCACTATGGCCAAGGATATTCTTTAGTATCACGACCACAAATTATCCATGCACTACAGCCAAGGACATTCGTGTATTCATTAATGGTCATGATCATGCCAACAACTGTCCATCAATGCACTACGGGCCAATGATATCTTTTACCACATCATTTGTAACATTACAGTCATGATTACACCGAATAATCCCTGGTCATAATCATACCAAGTCCATCTATGCACTACAGGCCACAGATAACTTTCAACATAATATAAACATGAGGATGATGACAATGATATAAGAATTCAATAAAACAAGTTCAAGAATTAATTTATCTAGGAACTAATAACGTCCAAATTGTCAGCATGACACTGCTTTGTAGATTAAAATTCAAGAATGCTCAGAAGAATATTTCCATAAAAAGATACTAGATGAAGCGCAAATATCAAAGATATTCCACTAATTTCATGGAGTATAGAAGTCAAAGTTTTAACCAACTGCGTATAATAAAGAATAGAATAACAAAAGAAATCACCATGCATGCGATAGACCGCACAGATAGGTTATTCCAACAGAATAATAAATAACAGAACCAGGTCCGACGTAAAACGCACATACAGGATATTCTAACAGAATAATAAAGAATGGAACCAGATCCGGCGTAAAATACGCAGATAGGATGTTCCAACAGAATAATAATAAAGACGGAACCAGGTCCGGTGTAAAACACACAGACAGGATGTTCCAACAGAATAATAATAAAGACGGAACCAGGTCCGATGTAAAACACACAGACAGGATGTTCCAACAGAATAATAGAAGAATGTCACCAAGTATAGGGTAAACCGCGTATACAGGTTATTCCAACAGAATAATAAGCAATGGAATAATAACAGTTCTCTTCATGAATAAGAAAGAATAACACCCCTTACTTAGTAGTAGATTGAATACTGCAGTAGTGTAGTAACAGAATACTCTTCTTCTTTCTCTCTTATTCTCTCTATACTTTCTCTCTCTATAGCTTGAATGAATTCGTGAAAAATAATGAAGCACTAGGCCTCTATTTATAGAAGATTTCTAGCTTAGCACTTGAAATGTTAAAAGGAAAGTGGCTTGACGACTGGTGATGTGAAAAGAAAAGTGGTTTGACGCCTGTAATGTGAAACGAAAATTGGTTCGACGCCTGTAATGTGAAACGGCAAGTGGTTCGACGCCTGTAATACGAAACGGCAAGTGGTTTGACGTCTGGTAAACGTGATTACTATTGACGAAGGTAATTACTATTGACGAATGTAATTACTATTGACGAAGGTAATTACTATTGACGAAGAGACTCTTAGATGATGACATATGGGCCCCCCATAATATAACCAAACTTACCACAAACGTCTCATAATAGACTCTTTATATACATCAAGGATTGAATAAATATTACCACAAATCATTTTATTTTTAATCAACACATATTTTATCTTTCAACAATTATTAATCATTTATAACTTGTCGTCTCAATTATTGATTTAATAATATAACATATTATACAGATGATACTGTGACAATAATTGAATCAATAATATAAGAGATATGATGCAGCAATTATTGAAGCAATAATTGAGTATAGCTGAGTGACTTCTCACGTAAGCACTAATAATCAATATCGCGTGCTACTATGCAACCACGCGTATTACTGTACTTTTACTACCGGGTAATTCAATAGTTTTAACGGTAACACCTCCGCCATTATTTTCATAAAGTATTTTTGTCGTTTTCTCAATCCGACAATAATTCCGTTGTGTGGTCCACCAATGATTGTGTCGTCGTACGAATATTCCCCGACAAAAAGAATATTCCCCGACCAAACGAATATTTTATAACAACTTGCTTACTTTGCAAAATTTATAAATATTACTCACAACTATAACATTATATCAAATTTACTCCATAATATTCAAAAATAATATTTATAGAAAGTTCATCTTTATTTATAAAAGTTGGGGTCTTACATTTATATGCTCACAAAGTCAGAACATACTCTATGTGGTACTCATAGATATTAGTTTCAAATATGTCAAGTTTTCCTTAAAAAAATCATTTAGCTCAAAGCCAAACAAGTTGGACATGAACAAAGGGACCTTGAATCACAACGCATGCTCATTAATATTCATAAATCAGTTATATATGTATACTATCATGCTTAGAATTTGCAGAATACGAGTTTCATCAAAGTTCATTTTTGAAACTTTAAGCTTTTGTTATAAAACTCCTATTAAATCATGTTTGGACAATTAATATCTCATAAGAAAGCTTTATACTACATGTTATACTTATTTTCAAGCATCTATAGATCATAATATCATGTTAGAAATAACTCATTATAAAAGAAGTCAGAACCTAGTTTTGGGGACTGGCGCAGCTGCGCTGCACCCCAGTACAAACTAGGCGCAGCTACGCCTTTCCTGGACAGAACCAAGAAGGAGCTCTGTTCTGTAGAAATTTCAAACCCAATTTTGATTTTCTCCATCCTAAACATGCTCAAACTCATTCTTAGTAGTTCTTGTTAGGTTTGTAAGATTTATGGACACAATCAAATTGCACAAAACAGCGAAAGCATGGTAAAATAGAGTTTTAAAATTTTACAAACCATATACCCGGATCATCCTTTATGCACAATTATTAATTAAATGAAAAGAAGAAGAATAAGAATTATACCCTTGAAGATTCGAGCTTCCTCAGGTACTAGTTCACCTCCAAATCTTTTTCGCGTTCAAGTTGAATCCACTGGGTTTGATTCCTTCCTTTGATCAACGTTAGCCACCCAAGTGTTTGGCCTCTAGAGGTGATCCACCAAGGAAGAAGAAAGATTCAAGAATGAGGGTGGCTGGCTAAACCCTAGTTTTCTATCTCTGTAGAAAAAGCGTACTCTCCAACAATTGGTATCATGTCGTCTGGTATCTGATATAAGACTCCTCTTATAAAGATATCAGTTAACCCTTTTAATATTATTAAAATAGGGTATTATTTAATTAATTAAACTCCTTTAATTAATTAGGCTCCCTAATCTTATTAGGGATAATTAATTAAACTCTTTTATTTAATTTTCATTCTAATCTTATTAGGAATAAATGAGAGTACCTATATTAAATTAATTCCGAAACTCCTTTTGAAATTAAATTAATTCCCAAACTCCTTTAGAAATTAAAATAATAATAATTGTAATAATATTAATAAGACTCCTCTTATTAATTTATATTTAATATTTTCAAAATATTAAATATTAAATAATAAATATTAAGTTATTTAATTTACTCTATCACCATATATTAAATTAAATATACTTAACATATTATTACGATTATGCCATTAATTAACTTCTTAAATAATTATTCTTCCTTTTATGGTATGACCCTTTAGGTTCTCCGTATTAAACCGGTTGTGAATAAATCAATTAGAATAATTCTAATCTTATTTAAATAAATAAATTAAAATATTAATTTATTTAAATAAATAATATTTATTTTACAATAGGGATAAACCTCCCTAGCAATTAACGATTTTCCAGATAATATAAATTTCAACATTAATCATAAAAGAACTTTTGAGTAAATAGTTACCGTACAATTCAATCATTCCACAATACAATGTACCAATTAAATATAAGACATGAAATTACTGTCAAGTCTTATTTTATTTAATTATATGTATTTTGATCCTTAAATGCACAACTCTAAATAATGCAAATTAGAAACTCCTTTCTCATTTCATTCTGCCTTGCCAAGGAGTATTGGGTTGTCATTTATCGAATCACATAGGATACCATTTATCATACATTATCTCTATGTAAAACTTATTATACCCAAGCATACCGTTTGATATACCCTAAGGGTCTTAAGGAATAAGTCAAAGTATAACTCATCATACACAAGATACTGTGATGATCTCAAGTCCAATGATCACTTGCACTACTATCACTACATGAATTCCTATTGACAGACAAGTAAAACTGCATTAGGTATTCCTTAGTGAGCAACGTTCAATGTACTTATTCACCAATAAGCACCTACATACTTGCTTTAGCATCTCCACATAAATGATCATGAGATCAATCATCCTCATCCAATAAGCAAGCAACGTATATAAAAATCTATCCTGATTCACAAATCCCTAATTTAGTAATCCAATGATTGGGAACTATTTTAGTTTTATGCTTTCTAATAATTTAGATCTCATTAGAATGATCATCATCATTATTCTAAAAGCATTGCTTAAAACTATGAGTTTATCATGTAAAAACCCAAAACCCTAATAAGACTCGTATATATAAAATCCCGTTATATAAATAAAATTTCTTCGTTCTAAATGTGTTATGTGTTAATATATACTTTGTTTAACAAATTTGACCAAATAATTTTTTGTCCGAAAAATGTCGTGCTTGACACCTCGTGCTTAATTTATTTATTTTCGTAATCGTACTTTTTGGCATAATTATTTTTACAAGTTGCTTTATCGTGCTTATACTGACAAAACGCTTTGTCGTGCTTGTTAGGATTAGTGAGAAATTTAGGTTAATAACCCTAATTAGCAAAACCCTAACCCTAATTAGCAAAACCCTAACCTTAATTAGTAAACCTAACCCTAATTAGATAAACTAACCCTAATTAGCTTATGTTAACACCTAATCATGGTTAGTAAACTTCAATTAGGTACTAATAAACATCATTTAACATTCCTAATCATTAAAAACAAAACCTTAATCAAGATTAGTGAAGATTAGGGCATAATTAAGCTACTAAACTAACCTAACTAGCTCACAAGTAGGTTAGGAGTCACCATTCAAGTTCCTAGGCTGCACATGACATACTTGTAACTCCCAAGCATGATAATAGTCATCAGATTTGATATTTGTAGAGGCAAGTTACTCAAAAATCACTAAAAAGCCAAGTTGGAGAATTCTATAAATAGGAACCTTTGGGCTGAGCAAACTCACAAAAATTATAAGCCATTATACACTTACTTACTTACCAAAACCAGCCTGGGTGATAACAGCAACAAAATCAGAAGCTAGAATCAAAAATCATTCAAGAAAAGGTACAAACCCTAGTTCATAATTAGCTCTTTGATCCTATGTTAGTTTTATTGTTTAGATGTTTAGAATTATGTATTAGTAGGTTAGAAAGTATGTTAGATTGGTAGAACATGTTTTCATAACATCTAGATGCCTAAATTAAGTGTTTTAAGAAATCTGGAAATTTTGAAAACTAAGTCTGATAGCCGAATGTCATGGACTATAGATTCATATGTGTTTATGTTTTGGTCTGTTAATTGTTTGGTATTTGTAGCCTGTTAGTATATCTTTAATCTGGAAAAGAAAACATGTTCATTTGAACCATAGATTTCAAGTTATAAGTAGTCAAAGTGGGTTGACCGTTCACGGATTGTAATTTTCTGGGTTACCCAGAAAACTCAAGAACAGTTGAACCGGCCACTTTGACCAACCTTTTTAATCGCTTTATGTTTGTTGTTTTTATAATGTTTTGTTATAGATCAATACCATGTTATATGAACTACATATCCATGATCTCAAACTGCTAAAACAACTAATAAGATTACTGAAATTAATGGACAAAAGTCGTTGAGCAAGCTTGACTAAGTTTTCTGGGTTGCCCAGAAAACTGAATTACACGAAGAACATCGTTTGGCTGTACTTTGACCAGCATAATTAGAGACCTTAGAGTTATGATTTGTTCATGTTAATGTTATATATATGTACCCTGACATATATATTGTGACGCACGAGAATTTTGTAAATTGATTTTAAATATTTATTGAATTAAATAAATATTTTTCAAGGATTTAATTATTAGATTTAATAATTAATTGATGCAATTGTGGTAGATTAATTTAATTATATGTGTTACATTTATTAAATTAATGTAGAAAATTTTTAATATGCAAAGTATGTGATTATGTGAGCTTATTGAATTAAATGAATTATTTAATTAAGCATAATTTTATTTAATTAATTTAATTATTAATTAGAGAATTAATAAATTGACATTATTTATTTACGAGATAATTGAATATATGATTATGTGAATTTATGAGTAATTATTATAATTTATTTAAAGTAAATTAAATAAAATATGGGATTTATTTTATAAAGAGGGTGACATTATTGAACTATATGATAAAGGTTTTATTAAAATAAAGAGCTTTGAGTTATTTTCTTGCTAGCCAAACATGACACTATGGGAAGTTGATGGCAGTTACCCATGACTGGGTAACTGACCACCAATGCGTCAGTTGATTTCTATATTATACGCCACAGCGCCACCGCGCCGCAGCGCGACTCCTTAGCACATTAGTGGCGCCGCAGCGCCACTCTCCAGAAAAACTCAGAAATGAGATTTTAAAATGTTTACGACTATCAATGTGTTAGTGGATTAATGTAATGAACAAGTAAACATGTTATAGGTATAATGTGATATTAAAATAGATGTGTAACATGTAAATAACATAATTACATGTGATTTGAATTATTAAATTACATAATTAGTTTGGTAATTCACGAAGTACAAATGATGTGACAAAGTGAAAATTTGACTAAGTTTAGTCGAATAACTAAAGTAGTCAAAGAGAAAGAGTTTATAATGATTAGTTATGTTATAATTAACTGGTATTGTGTATGTGAATGGTATGTAGGATTTTTAATTCAAAGAACGAGTTAGTTAAAGTGTAATCTACAAGCAAGGCAAGTATCCTATTCCTAACTCCATTCTATTGAGCAAGTTTATTTAAACTTAAACGTTACTTTTATGTTGAGTAAGTTTCCCTAACCCTACTTGTCATTATTGTTCAAGTTTATTATTTACCTTGAATAAATTATCCTTGTTATTATTCAAGTTCAAGCATGATATTAAAGATTAATTATCTTTCCAAAGCATGATTCAATTATACAATAATTGTCCTATTGTATACTTTTGAGATTATTATTCTAATCAAATATCAATTATTGTTGAACCTTATTAGACTAGTGAACCTTATTGATTCAACTAGTCCATAGTTGATGAGCGTTCTAAATTTCAGAACCCTTGATGAAATTATCCAAACCAAACTTCCTTTGGTGCGGACTCGACTGTCAAACTGAGATGAACAACCCTGTATAGGGGATTATTTACGCTTTAGCGTTAAGATATTGTGCACATTATGGCACTAAGGGCTGATCCCCCTAAGTACGAGAAGAAGGTCCATAGTCTTATGACTGTTAAAGGTTTCAAGTGTATTTCTTGTTAACCTAGGACATAGTTCAAGGTCTTATGACCCTCAGAATTCTTTTGATTCTTGTTATTCATTCTCGATTCAAAAGTTGAGCTTTTATTCAGATGTCTTTGATTTATTCGCATGTTATTATAATGTTATTTCATTATTATACTTGTGGGCATTTGTTCTCACTCTTGCTTAATAATAACATTGCAGTTAAGAACGAAAGAAGCGATGAACCCTCCACTAGTACGGGCAAGGGCAAAGTTAGCAAATGATGAAGACCTGTTATTTTTTTTAACTGATGTATTTGTTTAAGACTTGAGTTATGTTGATGTTAAGACTTATTTGTTTAAAATTCCGCACAGATGTTTTAAGGTTAGAGTAACCTGGGATTTATTTATGATTCAGTTGATGTAACCCTTAAGGGAAGAGATTTTATTATGATTTCTATCTATTGTATGGTTTGATATTATTTATGGGTAGATAGATAGATGATGCTTGTACAGTGAATACCAAATCCCGTGGAATCGAAGTACCCGAATTTGGGGGTGTCACAAGTTGGTATCAAAGCTGTAGGTTATGAACCTTAGGTGGGGGAACAACCCTAGGTAGTAACCTTATAGAAAGAAGATAGTAAAGGAAAACTCTTATCGAGTTTTAAGAAATGAATTTTTGGTAATTCATTGAAGATAATAAAATACATTATGTGTCTATGTGTTAATTTATGTGCTCGTTAGAACGACTTAGTAACTAAATCTTAAAAATTTTGTTGTCAGGATGACGAATGTTGGAGAAGCTAGTCAAGCTGGGGAGGGAGAACCTCGATTACCTATAGTACCTACTGAGGAGGAGACCCGAGACATGCATGTTGTTAGGGAACAGTTAGTTCAGAGGGTTTTATCTCCATTGATCACCGTTCTTGGTCAGGAGCATGAACCTGAGATTGATCCTGAGGAGGGTCCTGAGGAGGAGTTTGATGAGGAGGAAGAAGAAGAGGAGCTACCACGGTACACTGTTGATGCTGAGATGTATGACACACTATATGATCGTAACGTGGAGTTACAAGATAAGGTTCAGGAATTGACTGAGCGGGCGACTGTTCAGCAGTCTACTTTAGAGGAGAAGGATAGAGAGATTGTGACCCTTCATACACGTTTAGGAAACGTGGAGTGGGATCTGGTTCATGAGAAGGGTCAAACCGAAGTTAAGACCGAGGAGATAGAGAAGCTGAAGAAGGAACTGAAGGAAACCTCCGGAAGACTGAAAATAGTAGAGGAAGGATGGGTAAGAGAATCACATCGAGCTGATCGTGCAGAAAATGATAGTCGTGCAAAGAAGGCAAAGCTTGAAGACACGTACGCCACACTTAATCATGCGATGGATGAGGTTCAAGAGCGAGTATTAAGGTACCCCATCCAGTTTGAAGGACTTCCATCGTATATGTTGGATCGCAGGACGATGTCTCGTATCATGAATGAGGAGCGTGGTAAGGCTATTGAGCACCTTGGAAGACAGGAATAAAATCTGTTTATTTATGTGAAAGACTTATATAGTTTTATGTAAATTCCGATGTGTTTATGAACTAAGGAATATGTTAATATTTGAATGTTTTAAATCCTGTGGATTCTTTATTCCAAGATAGATGATGTAAATAGCAGTATGTGTAAGACCCCAAATTATTAATAAATGAAATTTAAATTCGTCTATTTATTATTCTGAAATAGTAAGAGTGGATTTGATTAATGTGGTTAGTTATGGGTAAAATGCGCAAATATTTCAAATAAGCAAGTGGTTATAAAATATTCATTGTTGTCGGGGAATATTTATTTGGTCGTGGAATATTCTTGTTGTCGAGGAATATTCGTACGACGGCGCAGCCTTGTGTGGGCCCCATAACAGAAAATGATTGGATGAAGAAAACGACAAAAATAAGTTATTTATAAATAACGGCGTAGTTGTTACCATTAATACTGTTGGAATACCCGGTGGTTAAAACACGGTAATACGCGTAGCACACGGTATTGCACCAATTATTGATTCTTACGTAAGAAGGCACTACTCAATAATTGTTACAGTAATTACTGTTCAATATTATATTTTATTGATTCAATAATTGCTGCGTTGATATTTTATATTACTGTTGTTTCAATAATTGTCACTACGCAGTATTTTTTATTATCGGAGCAATAATTCATATTATCTGAATAATATTATTAGATAACATTATTAGCAATGTCTAGAAAGTTCTGTCTAAGGAGAGGTTTGGTCATCTAATTGCGCGCCAGTAAGGAGAGATCCTTAATGGAAAGCCCCCTCTTTCCTAGGAACGGCCTGGTTGCTAGTACTGTGATTCTGTAATATTATTTGTGTATAATTAATTTTTGATTTATATGACGAGGAAAATAGTGATTTTATGTGGATATAGATAGAGAAAAATTTTAATTGTTCAAAATTAATATTTTATCTTTTTCTGATAAAATAATTCATTTAAATATATTATTTTAATAATATATTGATGGTGGTATTTTTACAATGAATGTGGGATATATGAGTATATGAGGAGGAATAGAATTTTTGTGGCATTAAATGATTAACACATGTTTTGTGTGTTGGTGGACATAATTCTTGATCAAAAATTTATTATTGACTATAAAATCGCCCGTTTGTGAATTTCGGTCAATTTCTGTTTAGAATTTAGAAAAACTTTCTTCTGCAAAGTTGTAGAGAATTGAATTTCCTATAAACACTCGAGATTCGAATTTTGTGATAAAAGGGCTATTTATTATGAATTATTGAAGTTCTGAAGTTCCGAAATAATTGATTTTTGAAAGTTTTATTTATTATTTTGAAGAAAAACATTTTTTGCCATTTAAGTGGGCTAACATGTGATATAAATGGGCTGAGATCAGATGTCTATAGGTGGGCTAAGGAAAATTTGATAAATATATTATTATTATATTAAATTTTCTGCTTTGGTGTTCTAAGCATTTTCCTATAAATAGGGTGCTTAGGTTAGAATTGAAATCACACCAGAAACACAAGTTTCTCTCTATTTCTCTCTCTATAACAAGCGTATTCTTGTGAGTATTTGATACTTTGAGTGTTGCTTTACGATGCAAGTTTCCTTCAGCACTATATCTAGTATTACAGTCAGAAGTACCGTCTTTCCGAGGTAAGGGATGTTATTTCTTCTTAAATGATATTATTTTCTTCAATATCATTATGCCGAAGTATTGATCTGAATTTTTATCAAATTTAAAACTTTTCATGTCGGGGTTACTATTCATGAGTTACTATTCATGAGTTACTATTCACCGAAAAATAAAATTTTATTCTTTTCGTCCAAAATATCTATTCTGGATACTAGCTTTGATTGTATCCATGTTTTGATCATTCTTGAATTTTACTCCACTATGATTATTTATGAGGTATTTTTGGACATGGAATAGCTGAAATACGAATCCTTAACATTTATTATTTTGTTTCACTGGATTCGTTTCCTTAAAAAAATATTTTTCATCATCCTCAGTTCTAAATGATGACATAAATGAATATCTTTGGCCTGTAGTGCAAAGATTAATGATTTCTGATGAATATCTTTGGCCCGTAGTGCAAAGATGAGCAGGCGTGGAGGTGAACATGACCAATTGATGAATATCTTTGGCCTGTAGTGCAAAGATGACTATTTGATTCAAGATATTTATTGATTGATATTACAGGGATAAAATGTTGATGATGGGCTTTTAAATTCATAGATAATCGTAGATTTCATTCTCTACGTAACTTCTCTATGAATTATTATTTTCCGCTGCGAATAATGAATTAAAACTTGTTGTCTATTGTATTCTATTAAATTTTTCCCTGTTGAAGACTAACGATAATTTGTTGTATATTATCTTTGTCATAATATTCTTTACTGGGCTAGTTGAGCTCACTCTTTTCCTTGTTGTTCCATTTTCTTCTCAGGAGGCGAGAATGTAGCAGGTACTAGTCGGGGTATGGAATGAAGGTTCTAGGAAGTTATTTTAGTAGTCCTCACCCTTTTTTTTTGTAAAATATTGTTCCAATAATTGTAATGAGGACTTATTTGAGTGTGGATATTGTCTAGATGACAATATTTGTATTTACACTCACAGTTTTTATGTTGTATTAATAAAGTTGTAGTTGTTTCTGTACCATGTTATTGACGACTCAGAATAGGTGTTGTATACCTATTTTGGGGGCGTCATAGTTGGTATCAGAGCTTAGGGATATGATCTCTGGCGGAGATCGGGGAATAGAACTAGGAGGGGAGAGACGAGTAAATCCTTCGCTAGTGTGTCCTACCTAAGCTTATTTGTTGGTTGGTCATAATATAGGGATATTATGTGATTTGTTAATTTGTTAAATTAACCCTTGTTTTATGGCAGTATTTGAGAATGTCGACTGAGAATGTTAACAGTGGAGTAAATGAAACCGTGGAGACACATGTACTCACCAACGAGGAGAACGTGCAACAGGCTGGCAATGTTCCTCCTGTGAACAACACCACTGAGCAGACGGTGAACGATGAGATGTTTAGAAGCTTTTTGCGATTCATACAAAACCAGACGAAGGAGACTCCTGTTCAAAATATAGGAAGAAACAATGGCAACGCACAGCTGGTCACAGCCAAGCAGTTCAAAGAGTTGGGACCACCAGAATTCTGGGGAAAGCCGGATCCGATTAAGGCGGAGACATGGTTCAAGCAAATTACCAAGATATTTGATGTCTTGGGATGCACGGAGGAACAGAAGGTTCCATTTGCCACCTTTATGTTCCATGGCGAGGCAGACTACTGGTGGGAATCTGTGAAGCGTACCCATCCAGCTGCACTCAGCATGTCTTGGGAGATATTTCAGAAGCTATTCAATGACAAGTACTTTCCTGAAAGTATTCGTCATATGAAGGAGGTAGAGTTTATTAGACTGGAGTAGAATAACATGACGGTGTCCCAGTACGAGGCGAAGTTTGCGGAGTTGTCCAGGTTTGCACCTCATTTGGTGGAGAATGAGGAACGTATGACGCGGATGTTTCTGAGAGGTTTGAAACCCGGCATACGTCAATATCTCATTTCTCATAAATTTTCTCTCTATTCAGATGTTGTCAACAGGGCTCAATTATTAGAGCGAGATAACGAGTACGGTCAACCGAGGGACCACAACCAGGATCATATCGGTGACAACAGTCATCAGAACAATGATAATCAGCGGGAGAAAGAAAAATACAGACAAGAACGGCAACCACTCTGGTGGTAATCGTGGCTATGAAAATAGAAGAAGCGAGTCGGGAGGAGATTTTAAAAAGAGGAGATTCAACAATGACAATACGAAGACGTCAGCACCAGCAGCAACTGGTTCCAAGGGAGGAGAACGACCACCGGTCATATGCTATAAATGTGGAAAAGAGGGACATATCAGCCCAAACTGTCCACAACAGTTCAAGGTATGCTATAATTGTGGAAAGGAATGATATATCGCTCGAGATTGTACGATAGCGAAACCAAGTTCAGCGGGGACGGTGAATCAAAAGGCTGCCCCAGAAAAGTCAAAGTCAACGGTTCCTGGAAGAGCGTTTGTCGTGACTGGTCAACATGCGAGGAACCCAAACGAGGTGATCACGGGTAAGCTAATCATAAATTCATGTGAAGTTTATACCTTACTAGATACCGGTGCTACCCATTCATTTATTTCTCCAACTTGTGCTCAACGTTTAAACTTGACTCCCGAGAAATTAGACTTTGATTTATCTGTGGAGACTCCGTTAGGGGAAACTTTCATCACATCCACTGTTTATAAATCTTGTTTGATCCAAGTTGGTACCATCACCTTACCCGTTGACCTTATCTCTTTAAAGATACTTGCATTTGACGTGATTTTAAGAATTGATTGGTTAACTACTCATCATGCCAAAATTGATTGTTTTCGTAAGGTGATTAGTTTTCATATTCCTAATCAACCTGTTGTTCGAATTCAAGCAACAAAGCCATTAAAATCAATCACTGTCATATCAAGTCATAAAGCTATTCGTTTATTGAAAAACGGATGTCAAGCTTTCTTAGCCCATGTTATGGATTTGAATAAAGACACGTCAAATTTGAATAATATTCCTGTTGTTAGTAACTTTCCTGACGTATTTCCTGAAGAACTTCCCGGTCTACCCCCGGAACGTGAAGTTGAATTCTTTATTGATCTTGAACCTGGTACAAAGCCCATTTCTAAAATCCCATATCGAATGGCTCCTATTGAACTTCAGGAGTTAAAAGTCCAACTACAAGAGTTGTTGGACATCGGTTTCATTCGTCCTAGTACATCTCCTTGGGGTGCTCCTATTTTATTTGTAAAGAATAAAGACGGGAGTATGCGACTTTGTATCGATTACCGAGAATTAAACCATGTCACCATCAAGAATAGGTATCCGCTACCTCGTATTGATGACCTGTTTGACCAGTTACAAGGAGCACAATTCTTTTCAAAAATCGATCTTCGTTCTGGATATCATCAGCTGAAGGTTAAAACTGAGGATATTCCGAAGACTGCCTTTAGAACTCGGTACGGGCATTATGAATTCTTAGTCATGTCTTTTGGATTGACTAATGCTCCTGCGGCTTTCATGGATATGATGAACCGAGTATTCAAGGATTATTTGGATCAATTCGTTGTTGTCTTTATTGATGACATCCTCATATATTCCAAAAGCCGTGAAGATCATGACCACCATTTGAAGCTGGTACTCCAAAGGCTGCGTGAAAACAAGTTATATGCTAAGTTGAAGAAATGCGAGTTCTGGCTTGAGGAAGTAGCATTCCTAGGGCACGTGGTGTCAAAACATGGAGTATCTGTGGACCCGGCGAAGATTGAAGCAATACAAAGCTGGGAGCAACCGAAGACGATGACCGATGTACGTAGCTTTCTAGGCTTAGCTGGTTATTATCGGAGATTCGTAGAAGGGTTTTCTCGAATCGCTACCCCGTTAACTCAGCTAACTCAGAAGGATATCAAATTTGTATGGAGAGAAGAATGCGAGAAGAGTTTCCAAGAGCTTAAGAGGAGACTCATTTCGGCACCTGTTCTGACAATACCATCTGGTTCGGATGGATTTGTTATCTACAGCGATGCTTCAGGCAAAGGGTTAGGATGTGTTCTCATGCAACGTGGAAAAGTCATAGCCTATGCCTCGCGACAACTTAAAGAATATGAGAGGAATTATCCTACTCATGATCTAGAGTTGGCAGCAGTCGTTTTCGCACTAAAGATCTGGAGGCACTATCTATATGGGGAGAAGGTGGAGATATATTCAGACCATAAAAGCCTCAAATATTTCTTCACTCAAAAAGAACTCAACATGCGGCAACGACGTTGGCTCGAGCTGTTGAAAGATTACGACCACACTATTCAATACCATCCTGGAAAAGCAAACGTGGTAGCTGACGCGTTGAGTAGAAGATCATATGCAGGAGCGAGTGCGATGATGTCAAGTATACGCGTAGAACCAACTTTAATCGATAAAGTTAAAGTTGCTCAAGCTACAGACTCGGAGCTGATGCGTATGAAGAAGAAAGTCCAAGAAGGTGTTATTCCAGAAGCAAGAATCGATGAAGAAGGAATACTTCGAGTCCACTCCAGACTTTGTGTTCCTAACGATTCTGATTTAAAGTACAAGATCATGATGGAGGCACACAATACACCATTTGCAATCCATCCTGGAAGTACTAAAATGTATCGTGATCTTCGACATAAATTTTGGTGGAACAATATGAAGAGAGAGATTGCAAAGTTTATCTCGAGGTGTTTAACTTGTCAACGTGTAAAGGCAGAGCATCAAGTACCAAAGGGTCCATTGCAACCACTTGAGATTCCGAAATGGAAGTGGGAACACATTACCATGGATTTTGTTACGGGTCTTCCCACGGTTTCTCAAGGCATAAATGTTATTTGGGTTATAGTTGATAGATTAACCAAGTCTGCTCATTTCTTGCCGATACGAGATACTTATTCCCTTGAACGTCTTGCTAGTATATACGTGAATGAGATTGTAAGGTTGCATGGCATGCCAGTATCCATAGTTTTGGATCGTGACCCAAGATTCACTTCAAGATTTTGGGTTAGCTTGCAAAAAGCTATGGGCACGGATTTACGGTTCAGTTCGGCATACCATCCTCAAACGGACGGGCAATCAGAGAGGACTATTCAAACTCTTGAAGATCTATTAAGACTTTGTGTCCTAGATTTCAAAGGAAGTTGGGATAAGTATCTACCATTGGTGGAATTCTCCTACAACAACAGTTATCAGGCAAGTATAGATGTGGCTCCCTTTGAAGCATTGTATGGACGAAAGTGTCGCTCTCCAGTATGTTGGGATGAGGTGGGAGAAGCAACGTTGTTGGGACCAGAGTTGGTACGAATGACTACAGAGAAGATCCAAACGATTCGACAACGTATACAAACGGCACAGGATCGACAAAAGAGTTATGTGGATCTTCATCGAAAGGACGTGGAATTTGACATTGGGGATCATGTATTATTACGTGTAGCTCCATGGAAAGGAGTTACAAGATTTGGGAAGAGAGGAAAGCTCAATCCACGATTTATTGGTCCATTTCAGATTCTTGACCGAGTAGGAAATGTGGCCTATAGGCTCGCGTTACCTCCAAGTATGTCTCGTGTTTATAATGTTTTTCATATATCTGTGCTTCGTAAATATGTGAAAGACCCAAACCACATTATTGAGTTAGAACCGAACGAGATAGCCGAAGACTTAACGTACGAGGAGGTACCTGTCAAGATCATGGATAGGAAGGAGCATGTCCTACGCACGAAGGTCATACCACAAGTTAAGGTTTTATGGAGAAATCATGATATTAAAGAAATGACCTGGGAGTTGGAATTAGAAATAAAAGCGAGGTATCCTCACCTTTTCGAAATATCAGGTACGTATGTCAATTTCGAGGACGAAATTTCATAAGGAGGGGAGGTTGTAAGACCCCAAATTATTAATAAATGAAATTTAAATTCCTCTATTTATTATTCTGAAATAGTAAGAGTTGATTTGATTAATGTGGTTAGTTATGGGTAAAATGCACAAATATTTCAAATAAGCAAGTGGTTATAAAATATTCATTGTTGTCGGGGAATATTTATTTGGTCGTGGAATATTCTTGTTGTCGGGGAATATTCGTACGACGGCGCAGCCTTGTGTGGGCCCCATAACAGAAAACGATTGGATGAAGAAAACGACAAAAATAAGTTGTTTATAAATAACGGCGTAGTTGTTACTATTAATACTGTTGGAATACCCGGTGGTTAAAACACGGTAATACGCGTAGCACACGGTATTGCACCAATTATTGATTCTTACGTAAGAAGCCACTACTCAATAATTGTTACAGTAAATACTGTTCAATATTGTATTTTATTGATTCAATAATTGCTGCATTGATATTTTATATTACTGTTGTTTCAATAATTGTCACTACGCAGTATTTTTTATTATCGGAGCAATAATTCATATTCTCTGAATAATATTATTAGATAACATTATTGGCAATGTCTAGAAAGTTCTGTCTAAGGAGAGGTTTGGTCATCTAATTGCGCGCCAGTAAGGAGAGATCCTTATTGGAAAGCCCCCTCTTTCCTGGGAACGGCCTGATTGCTAGTACTGTGATTCTGTAATATTATTTGTGTATAATTAATTATTAATTTATATGACGAGGAAAATAGTGATTTTATGTGGATATAGATAGAGAAAAATTTTAATTGTTGAAAATTAATATTTTATCTTTTTCTGATAAAATAATTCATTTAAATATATTATTTTAATAATATATTGATGGTGGTATTTTTACAATGAATGTGGGATATATGAGTATATGAGGAGGAAGCGTATTTTTGTGGCATTAAATGATTACCACATGTTTTGTGTGTTGGTGGACATAATTCTTGATTGAAAATTTATTATTGACTATAAAATCGTCCGTTTGTGAATTTCTGTCAATTTCTGTTTGGAATTTGGAAAAACTTTCTTCTGCAAAGTTGTAGAGAATTGAATTTCCTATAAAAACTCGCGAGATTCGAATTTTTTGATAAAAGGGCTATTTATTATGAATTATTAAAGTTCTGAAGTTTCGAAATAATTGATTTTTGGAAGTTTTATTTATTATTTTGAAGAAAAACGTTTTTTGGCATTTAAGTGGGCTAACATGTGATATAAATGGGCTGAGATCAGATGTCTAGAGGTAGGCTAAGGAAAATTTGATAAATATATTATTATTATATTAAATTTTCTGCTTTGGTGTTCTAAGCATTTTCCTATAAATAGGGTGCTTAGGTTAGAATTGAAATCACACCAGAAACACAAGTTTCTCTCTATTTCTCTCTCTATAACGAGCGTATTCTTGTGAGTATTTGATACTTTGAGTGTTGCTTTACGGTGTAAGTTTCCTTCAGCACTATATCTAGTATTCCAGTCAGAAGTACCGTCTTTCCGAGGTAAGGGATGCTATTTCTTCTTAAATGATATTATTTTCTTCAATATCATTATGCCAAAGTATTGATCTGAATTTTTATCAAATTTGGAACTTTTCATGTCGGGGTTACTATTCATGAGTTACTATTCACGAGTTACTATTCACGAGTTACTATTCATCGAAAAATGAAATTTTCTTCTTTTCGTCCAAAATATCTATTCTGGATACTAGCCTTGATTGTATCCATATTTTGATCATTCTTGAATTTTACTCCACTATGATTATTTATGAGGTATTTTTGGACATGGAATAGCTGAAATACGAATCCTTAACATTTATTATTTTGTTTCATTGGATTCGTTTCCTTAAAAAAATATTTTTCATCATCCTCAGTTCTAAATGATGACATAAATGAATATCTTTGGCCTGTAGTGCAAAGATTAATGATTTCTGATGAATATCTTTGGCCCGTAGTGCAAAGATGAGCAGGCGTGGAGGTGAACATGACCAACTGATGAATATCTTTGGCCTGTAGTGCAAAGATGACTATTTGATTTAAGATATTTATTGATTGATATTACAGGGATAAAATGTTGATGATGGGCTTTTAAATTCATAGATAATCGTAGATTTCATTCTCTACGTAACTTCTCTATGAATTATTATTTTCCGCTGCGAATAATGAATTAAAACTTGTTGTCTATTGTATTCTATTAAATTTTTCCCTGTTAAAGACTAACGATAATTTGTTGTATATTATCTTAGTCATAATATTCTTTACTGGGCTAGTTGAGCTCACCCTTTTCCTTGTTGTTCCATTTTCTTCTCAGGAGGCGAGAATGTAGCAGATACTAGTCGGGGTATGGAATGAATGTTCTAGAAAGTTGTTTTAGTAGTCCTCACCATTTTTTTTTGTAAAATATTGTTCCAATAATTGTAATGAGGACTTATTTGAGTGTGGATATTGTCTAGATGACAATATTTGTATTTACACTCACAGTTTTTATGTTGTATTAATAAAGTTGTAGTTGTTTCTGTACCATGTTATTGACGACTCAGAATAGGTGTTGTATACCTATTTTGGGGGCGTCACAGTATGCTATAGTTTAATGTTAAAACTTTTTATTTGAATGAAAAGATATCAAGTTGTTTGAGATGATGTGTTAAGTGATATGTTAAATTGTTGAGTAATATCTTAACTATGTAGAGAAATAAAAAAAGTCTAATAAACTTTTATTTAACAGAAAAATGCCGCCAAGGAGAATACAACAACGTCAATCGACTCAGGAAGGGTCAACCAATAATAACAATAATGCCAACGTTAATCCAGTTCAACAGCTAGTTAATTTACTAACTGGAGTCATGAATAATCAACCGCAAGCTCCACCTAGCACAACGTTTAAAGATTTTAAGGTGGTGGGACCGCTAGAGTTCAAAGGTTCCAGAAACCCGATCGAGGCTCAAACGTGGGTGATGGAAATGGAGAAGGTTTTCGACGTTGCTAGGGTTCGAGAAGATCAAAAGACCATTTTTGCGACATTTATGCTGAAGTCTGAGGCTAGCTATTGGTGGCAGGCAAACAAGATGCGAGGAGGTGAAGGTGTAATTACGTGGGAGAGATTCAAAGAGATGTTTTTCGAAATGTATTTTCCAGCTAGTTCGCAGAATCAGATGGAGGTGCAATTTTTGGAACTGAAACAGGGAAACATGAGCGTGCCTGAATACGCGGCTAAATTTGATGAGTTGGCAAGGTTTGCCCCGTATCAAGTACACACTGACGAGAGGAAAGCCAGACGATTCGAACAAGGACTGAAGCCTTGGGTATACAGCAAGGTATCAATGTTTCAACTTAACACGTTTGCAGGAGTTTTGGAAAAGGCCATTCTCGCGGAAGGAGGAAGTGATGCAGTGACTAAGTACAACCAAGAACAAAAAAAGAAAAAGAGTGAGAGTGAAGGTAATAACAAGACTGGTGGAAGTAATACTGGGAATAATAATAATCAGAAGAGGAAGTGGACGGATAACTCGACAACTGGAAGTCAACACGGAGGGCAGAAAAAGAAGATAGAAGCATGTCCGACTTGCGGCAAGGCACATCTAGGAGTTTGTTTGAAGGGAAAGAGAGTGTGCTACAATTGTGGTCAGGAAGGCCACATAGCACCAAATTGTCCAAACCCAAAGAAGGGCGCTTGTTTCAACTGTGGTTCGAAAGATCATTTAGCAAGAAACTATCCCAAGAAGGGATCGGGAGGATCAGGACAAGGAGAAAACCGGGGAAATAGCAGTGGAAATACCTTAACCATCACCGGACCACCTGCAACAAACCGACCAACCGCCAGAACTTTCAACATGACGGTGCAGGATGCGATCCAGTCTCGTGAGGTGGTGTCAGGTATCATTCCGATCAATGAAATTAATGCTTATGTTTTATTTGATTCGGGTGCTACTTGTTCCTTTATATCCGAAGATTTTGCCAAGAATTTAGATTTGCCTAAGATTGAATTGGATTACCCCATGAACATAGAAATTGCGAATAGAGAAATAATCCCTGTTAAGTACGTACATAAGAACTGTAGAGTGGATATTAAGGGTAATATCATAAGCGTAGATCTTATCCCTATTCGATTGGGGGAATTCGACGTTATATTGGGTATGGATTGGCTATCCAATTATGGGGCTGTAATTGACTGCCAAAAGAAGCGTATTAACCTTATGACTCCGTCAAAGGTTGTGTTTTATGGTAGCAAGTCGCCTAGACAAGCGAGTTGTCTGACGATGTTGCAGGCCAGGAAGTTATTAATACAAGGCTGTGTAGGATATTTAGCTTACATAGTCGACAGTCGAAAAGAGAACCCGAAGGTAGAGGAGATACCGATTGTGAGGGACTTCGTCGATGTATTTTCAAACGATTTGCCAGGACTTCCACCAGATAGAGAAGTAGACTTTGTGATTGATTTGGCACCCGAAACTGCTCCAATATCGAAGGCACCATACCGAATGGCGCCAGTAGAGATGAAGGAATTAATGGTACAACTACAAGAATTGTTGGACAAAAAGTACATTCAACCGAGCGTATCACCGTGGGGAGCGCCGGTGTTGTTCGTGAAAAAGAAGGACGAATCGATGAGACTCTGCATTGACTACAGAGAATTAAATAGGGTCACAATTAAGAACAGATATCCATTACCGAGGATCGATGATCTGTTTGATCAATTGAAGGGAGCAAAATACTTTTCCAAGATTGACTTGAGGAGTGGTTATCACCAACTGAAGGTGAGGCCAGAGGATGTACCGAAGACAGCGTTCCGAACGCGATATGGTCATTATGAGTTTTTAGTAATGTTGTTTGGTCTTACAAATGCTCCTGCAGCATTTATGGGACTAATGAATGGTGTATTCAAGCCGTTTTTGGACAAATTCGTGGTGGTATTTATAGACGACATTTTGGTATATTCCAAAACCAAAGAAGAACATGAAGAACACTTGAGGTTAACGTTGGAAGTATTGAGAAAGGAGAAGTTGTATGCTAAGTTTTCGAAATGCGAATTCTGGATCGAGAGAGTACAATTTCTTGGTCACGTAATCGATAAAGATGGAATTTCGGTAGATCCATCCAAAGTAGAAGCTGTGATTAACTGGGATCAGCCGAGAACGCCGTCAAAAGTAAGAAGTTTTCTTGGATTAGCAGGATATTATAGAAGATTCATACAAGATTTTTCTAAGATCGCAACTCCGTTAACGAATTTAACTCGAAAAGCTGTGAAATTTATTTGGACGGAGAGAAGAAGTGTGAGAAAGTTTTCAAGAATTAAAGAAGAGGTTGAGTACAGCGCCTGTGTTATCTCTTCCGGATGATACATGAAATTTTGTTGTTTTTAGCGATTCGTCGCATAAAGGACTTGGCTGTGTGCTGATGCAAAACGGCAAAGTCATTGCGTATGCATCACGGCAGTTGAAGGATTACGAGAAGGGTTACCCAACCCATGATTTGGAGTTAGCTGCAGTTGTTTTTGCTTTGAAAATTTGGAGGCACTATCTATACGGGGAGAAGTGTGAAATATATATGGACCAAAAGAGTCTGAAATATATTTTTATACAGAAAGATTTGAATATGCGTCAAAGAAGATGGTTGGAATTAATCAAGGATTATGACTGTGAGATTTTATACCATCCGGGTAAGGCTAATGTGGTTGCCGACGCCTTAAGTAGAAAGGGTCGTGAGAAATTGATGATGTTGACTGCTCAGCAGAAGCTAATTGCAGATATGGAGAAACTGGAGTTAGAAGTGAAGTATCCTATGGAGATTGATGAGAAGCTATTTCAGATGCAATCTGGTACAAACTCTACTAGATAGAGTGAAGGAGGCTCAGCTTCAGGATGATGAATGCAAAAAGGTAACATCGAAGATATCTGAAGGAACCGAACCAAGATTTAAGATGGATAAGGAAGGAATATTGAGATTTGAAAGTAGAATTTGGGTTCCGCCAGTACACGAAATTAAGGAAGAAATTCTGAGCGAGGCTCATAGTCGATCATAGTTCAAAATATTCGATTCACCTGGTAGTACAAAGATGTATCAGGATCTTCGACAACATTTCTGGTGGCCAAATTTGAAACGTGATGTTGCAGAATGTGTTTGCCAATGCCTGACATGTCAGAAAGTTAAAGCAGAACATCAGAGAGAGAGGGGATTACTACAACCGTTGGAGATCCCAGAATGGAAATGGGAACATATTACGATGGACTTCGTGGTTGGCCTTCCGACGACTCAGAAAGGCTACGACGCAGTATGGGTTATCGTTGACCGACTGACAAAATCCGCGCACTTCCTTCCTATCAAAATCAGATTTAACTTAGATCAGTTGGCAAGATTATATGTGAAAGAGATTGTTTCGAGGCACGGAGTGTCGGTGTCTATTGTTTTCGATAGGGATCCGCGCATCACATCAAATTTCTGGAAACGTCTTCAGGAATGCATGGGTACACAACTGCGAATGAGTACAGCTTACCACCCTCAAACAAATGGACAGAGCGAACGAACGATTCAAACACTGGAAGATATGTTACGAGCCTGTGTAATGGACTTCAAAGGAAATTGGGATGATCACCTACCGTTAGTAGAGTTCGGCTACAACAACAATTACCACGCTAGTATTGGTATGCCACCTTACGAAGCGTTATACGGCAGAAAGTGCATAACTCCGCTTTATTGGGATGAAGTTGGTGAAAGACAATTGCTAGGGCCAGAATTGGTACAGCAGACGCAGAAATAGTCAAAGTGATCCGAGCACGACTGGTAGCAGCTCAAGATCGACAGAAGAAATACGCTGATCCACATCGTAAAAATATCGAGTTTGAACCAGGTAGTTATGTTTTCTTGAAGGTCTCTCCCTGGAAGGGAAAGATCAGGTTCGGAAAGAAAAGAAAATTGAGCCCAAGATTTATTGGACCCTTTGAGGTACTGCGAAGAATTGGAGAAGTTGCGTACGAGGTAGCCTTACCTCCAGCACTCGAGAATATCCACAACGTCTTCCATGTTTCTGTGTTACGACCTTACAAACCTGATTACAAGCATGTAATTGAATACGAACCCCTGCATTTTGAGAAAGACTTATCTTACGAAGAAATTCCTGTCAAGATTGTCGACCGAAAAGAACAAGTTCTGAGAAATAAAGTTATACCTTCTGTTAAGGTAATTTGGAGGAACCACAACGCTGAAGAAGCTATGTGGGAACTCGAAGAGAATATGATGAAGAATTACCCTCATTTATTTACTGAATTATGTGTATGCGATTCTAGGGACAGAATCTTTGTAAGGGGGGAGAATGTAACGGGTCGAAATATATTGAGTCGTGATTCTGGGGACAGAATCCTTTTAAGGGGGGGAAAGATGTGACGCACGAGAATTTTGTAAATTAATTTTAAATATTTATTGAATTAAATAAATATTTTTCAAGAATTTAATTATTAGATTTAATAATTAATTGATGCAATTGTAGTAGATTAATTTAATTATATGTGTTACATTTATTAAATTAATGTAGAGAATTTTTAATATACAAAGTATGTGATTATGTGAGCTTATTGAATTAAATGAATTATTTAATTAAGCATAATGTTATTTAATTAATTTAATTATTAATTAGAGAATTAATAAATTGACATTATTTATTTATGAGATAATTGAATATATGATTATGTGAATTTATGAGTAATTATTATATTTTATTTAAAGTAAATTAAATAAAATATAGGATTTATTTTATAAAGAGGGTGACATTATTGAACTATATGATAAAGGTTTTATTAAAATAAAGAGCTTTGAGTTATTTTCTTGCTAGCCAAACATGGCACTATGGGAAGTTGATGGCAGTTACCCATGACTGGGTAACTGACCACCAATGCGTCAGTTGATTTCTATATTATACGCCTTCCTTTCCTTTTCTTTTAATTTTTTTCTTCTAAGTCTAATATTAAGCAGAGAGAAAAGATTGAGAATTTCAGAGAGGATCGAGAAGTCTGGGAGATAAAGTGAGTGTGTAATCAATAGGCTTTTGAAAAAGGGACATTTGGAATCACTCTTCTAGTTTGTATTCTGGGTAATTTCTCCCAAACCCAATTTCTACATTTACGTCTTTTAGTTTTTATAAAATGGCTTTCAAAGTTTGGTTTAACGTCTGTAATTGGGATAGGAATAATGATTATGGGTTTTGTTTATGTTATGGCATATCAAATCATATTTTAATTATATATTGTTACAAACCATAACATCAGTATTGTGAAAACATGTCGTACGTATGTTTTTCAAAATAAACAGAGTACGTGATATGGCCATATGACCATATATGTGATAATTGATGTATTGATTATATATTATCCCTAAAATGTACACTCTTATATTATTGAGCATGTTAATACGAAGAGATCAAGCCTTAAACGAACGGATTCGGTGTTATAACGAATTCGTACGGCTAAATTATGTGTTTTGTTCAAAAACTTCAAGAACATCAAGAACCGTCCAATTTTACATGATTTAAATCTGTGATTATATGTTTTAATGGGTTAAAATCACTTTATAGATGTTGTATTATGAATATACATGAACTATAACTTGTGGGTATGTTTAATTTTGAGTAGAAAATAAAAAATTGGGAGAAATTGGCATGTTCAGCGATTTTTCGCGAACAGCCATTTCTGTGTCTGGTATGCCGCGCCGCAGCGCCGGCTGCCAGTTCATTTTCCGCGCCGCAGCGCCACCGTAGCGCCATGACTCGAGCCACGGCGCCACAGCGCCGCAGCGCCATGACTCGAGCCACGGCGCCACAGCGCCGCAGCGCCAAGGGCCCGGCCACAGCGCCACCGCGCCGCAGCGCGACTCCTTAGCACATTAGTGGCGCCGCAGCGCCACTCTCCAGAAAAACTCAGAAATGAGATTTTAAAATGTTTACGACTATCAATGTGTTAGTGGATTAATGTAATGAACAAGTAAACATGTTATAGGTATAATGTGATATTAACATAGATGTGTAACATGTAAATAACATAATTACATGTGATTTGAATTATTAAATTACATAATTAGTTTGGTAATTCACGAAGTACAAATGATGTGACAAAATGAAAATTTGACTAAGTTTAGTCGAATAACTAAAGTAGTCAAAGAGAAAGAGTTTATAATGATTAGTTATGTTATAATTAACTGGTATTGTGTATGTGAATGGTATGTAGGATTTTTAATTCAAAGAACGAGTTAGTTAAAGTTTAATCTACAAGCAAGGCAAGTATCCTATTCCTAACTCTATTCTATTGAGCAAGTTTATTTAAACTTAAACGTTACTTTTATGTTGAGTAAGTTTCCCTAACCCTACTTGTCATTATTGTTCAAGTTTATTATTTACCTTGAATAAATTATCCTTGTTATTATTCAAGTTCAAGCATGATATTAAAGATTAATTATCTTTCCAAAGCATGATTCAGTTATACAATAATTGTCCTATTGTATACTTTTGAGATTATTATTCTAATCAAATATCAATTATTGTTGAACCTTATTAGACTAGTGAACCTTATTGATTCAACTAGTCCATAGTTGATGAGCGTTCTAAATTTCAGAACCCTTGATGAAATTATCCAAACCAAACTTCCTTTGGTGCGGACTCGAATGTCAAACTGAGATGAACAACCCTGTATAGGGGATTATTTACGCTTTAATGTTAAGATATTGTGCACAGTATAGTACTAAGGGCTGATCCCCCTAAGTACGAGAAGAAGGTCCATAGTCTTATGACTGTTAAAGGTTTCAAGTATATTTCTTGTTAACCTAGGACATAGTTCAAGGTCTTATGACCCTCAGAATTCTTTTGATTCTTGTTATTCATTCTCGATTCAAAATTTGAGCTTTTATTCATATGTCTTTGATTTATTCACATGTAATTATAATGTTATTTCATTATTATACTTGTGGGCATTTGTGCTCACTCTTGCTTAATAATAACATTGCAGTTAAGAACGAAAGAAGCGATGAACCCTCCACTAGTAAGGGCAAGGGCAAAGTTAGCAAATGATGAAGACCCGTTATTTTTTTTTAACTGATGTATTTGTTTAAGACTTGAGTTATGTTGATGTTAAGACTTATTTGTTTAGAATTCCGCACAGATGTTTTAAGGTTAGAGTAACCTGGAATTTATTTATGATTCAGTTGATGTAACCCTTAAGGGAAGAGATTTTATTATGATTTCTATCTATTGTATGGTTTGATATTATTTATAGGTAGATAGATAGATGATGCTTGTACAGTGAATACCAAATCCCGTGGAATCGAAGTACCCGGATTTGGGGGTGTCACATATACTACATGTTACAACAAACACCACACACATCTAATACACAGAATCAAATATAATCAAGCCACAAAACCGTTGACTGACCATGACTACTGTTCTTGGTTACCCAGAAACTCAAGAACAGCTCTGACAGTGACTTTGAGCCTACATAACTTCTTGTTATATGTAGGTTAAAGCCTAAATTTTGATTTATGTTGTACTACTGTATGAGTACTACAACATCAGCTCTTGAACAAACCAAGAATCATTATCAGTAGCATTTTATCTAGTGGTCAAACTGGTCACTCGACCATGACCAAACTGTTGCCCAGAAACTCAAGAACACCTACAACGACACTTTCTGTCACTGAAGGGCTTTAGCGACATACAGAAATTGATTTTTCTAAACATAAATTATAAAAATTAGAAATAATTAATAAATAAATATAAATAAATACAAAAACAGTTTTAAAAATTATATTAAATAATTATAATTAAATTCTGATATTTTTACATAAATTCAATAATTATTTTATTTTATTTAGATATTATTAATAATTAACTTATTAATAAAGAAATTAGAATATTTATTTATAAATATTAAATAATTATTGAAAAATAATATTAATGACATAATAATAATAAATTATTTAAAAATAATAAACAATGTTTTTGTAAAATTTTAAGTAAATATTAATTACTTATAAATAGAAATAAATGATTTAAAAATTATTTAAAGGATAAATAAATGTTTGAAAATTATTTAAAACTTCTAAAAAGTTATTATAATGGATACATAAATTATCTAAAATTATAATAAATTTTATAAATACAATTCAGTCCATTTATCAACTTATTTAATATTCGGTAAAGATATTAAACACCGAAAACCTATTAAATCTAACCCAATATTATATAAATATTATATTTGAATATTGTTATCAATACTAACGTGTTAGATTTATATATATGAACATCGTATGTATTTATTAACGATTGAATATCATAACTTTACTGATCTACGCTCAGGCAAGTTTCCTATACCCAAGTTATTACTGATCTGAGTAAGGGTATTAATAGCATGGGTTGTTCATGTTGTTATTGATATTCTGGATTTCAGATAGATAGTTACTATCGATATGATAGTATAAATTCATTTGGCATAGACTATAAATCTGGGTGAGGGTATTGGTAATATGGACTGTTCATGTTATTACTGATACTCTGAATTTCAGATAAATAGACTCTAGTCACAGATATAGTTCATATATCCAAGTGAGGTTATCCAAACACAGTAATGGATCTCTTGAGAATTGACATCTTTTATGATACTGTGAATTTTGGATCTATGGGGATTATATCTGATAGTCCCTCTATTTAATGTAATCTTGTAATCAGATACCATGGGTGTACAGATTTAAATGCATTATATATCGATTCATAGTAAGCACCATATCGGATACCGTGGGAGTATAGATATGGGGGCGTTATAATTTAATGGTATCAAAACTTCAAGGCTATAGATATAAGGAATAGAAATATTAGTATAAAGTCTTCGAGTCCGTAAAAAATTTTAAAGTATACATAAAATATAACATAAAAAAATATTATGTTGTGTAAGTTTCAATACAGTATTAAAGGAGTTTTCTTTTATAGATGGCCAACTCCAATGCTGAAGAAATGGTGATAGTAAAAAATCCACCACACATTAAGTTATTTATAGATAGTGATGCAGAAGATGAGGAATTACTTCATGATCAACAACTGCTAGATGCTAAGGAAGAGGAAGATCCAGTAGAAGGACAATTAACGAGAATTGATGAACATGATGAGGCAATGGCATCACTGATGAAGACAACAGAATATGAGAATAATGAAATGAAGTTTAGGGCTGATATAGTTGAGGGAATGCTACAGCATGAGAGGGGACATAATCAACAACTAAAAGTACAACTGCACCATGCACAGAGGGGAGGGAAGGAAATTCAGTCAAGGCTTCTTAAAACATCTCTGGGTGTTCTAGATACTTTTAATGATTTGCAGCGCCGTGTTGTTCGATATCCGGTAGAGGAGAAGAAAACGGCTTATCTCATCGATCGATCTGTGGTTTGTCACATGATTCAAGATTCCTTTGATGATATCAATGAATTTTAGAGTTTAGTATAGGTGGTTGAATGCTTTATATTAGTATAATAAAGAAGCATTCAAAGTTTGTATTGTAGTCAGTACTTTGTAAGATAGTAGTATGTTTAATTATGAAGTTGTTGTGTAAGACCGTTGTGATATATAAATAAAACAATATGTTGTGTTATTCAAATTCTTATGTGAATTTTGGTTATTGTTTTATATAGAATCATGCCACCAACCAGAAGACCCCAAAGAGAAATGAATAATGATGACAACTCTACCCAACAATTAGTAGACCTTATGCTAGGAGTTGTAAATAGACCTGTGAATTAAAACACATCTTTTAAAGATTTTAAATTAGTCAGACCACCTGAATTCAAAGGTACATCAGAACCTGTAGGGGCACAAATTTGGATTTCTAAAATAGAGAAATTCTTCTTAGTAACCAATGTTAATAATAACCAAAAGACAATTTTTGCAACCTTTTTTTTAAAAGGTGAGGCTAATTATTGGTGGGAATCAACCAAAGGTCGGGTAGAAACTGAAATTATTCCTTGGGATAGATTCAAAGAGTTGTTCTTTGAAAACTATTTTTCCCAATCCGTGAAAGATCGCATGGAAATAAAATTTTTGGACTTAAAACAAGGAGATCTTATTGTAACCCAGTATACAACTAAGTTTAATGAACTATCCAGGTTTGCTCTTTATCAAGTAACCACTGAACTTAGAAAGACTCGTAGGTTTCAGGAGGGTTTAAAACCTCAGATTCGAAGTAGATTATCAGTACTTCAAATAAAGACTTTCTCTGAAATACTGGAAAAAGCTACTATAGCTGAAAGTGAGAATGAAAGTCTTGCTAAATTTCATTAGGACAAGAAAAGTCAGAATGAAAAAGGAAAACCTAGGACAAAACCCAATTTAGGTGGGTTTAATAACAAACGAAAATGAGATAATACTTTTTCTAACAACCCGGAGAAAAAGATAGGAAATACTAATAATAATTTTAGTAATAATATCAAACCTTGTCCTACTTGTGGTAAGAAACATAAAGGAGAATGCCTTCCTAACAAATGTTATAGTTGTGGACAATTGGTACATTTTTCTCCACAGTGTCCTCTTCCAAATAAAAATAAATGTTTTAATTATGGTTCATTGGACCATTTTTCAAAGAATTGTCCTAAACCTAAGAACCAAGGAGGAAGGGGGAATAGAGTACCAGAAAATAATCAGTCAATAGTAGCTGCAGTTGGGGTTCAGAATCGACCTACCGCGAGAACATTTAATATGTCGGTGAGGGAAGTTGTTGCTTTATAGGACGCGGTGATAGGTATCATCCCTATCAATACTTTAAATGCATATGTGTTATTTGATTCTGGTGCTACATGTTCTTTTGTGTCTAAGATTTTTTCTATAAACTTGAATATACATTGTGAAAATTTAGACAAACCATTTTATGTAGAAATTGCTAATAATGAAAGGATTTCGGTTAAGACCATATACAAGAACTATAGTGTGGTAATAAAAGGACAAAATTTTTAAGTAGATTTGATACCAATTCAGTTGGGAGACTTTGATGTAATTTTAGGAATGGATTGGTTAGTTAACCTAATGCGATGATTGATTGTCATAAAAAACGTATAAACCTTTTGACTACTTCGAAGTCAAAGGTATTGTTCAACGGTAGTTGTTCACCTAAACAATCTCGATGTTTGACCATAATTCAGGCAGAAAAATTACTTAGAAAGGGTTGTTTAGGATATTTGGCATATATAGTTGATACTCGACAAGGAGTAAAACTAGATCAAATACCTATAGTTAAGGATTTTCCCAATGTATTTCCAGATGACTTACCAGGTTTACCTCCAGATAGGGAAATTGAGTTCATCATTGATCTTGCACCAGAAACGTCACCAGTTTCTAAGACACCGTATAGAATGGCACCTATAGAACCGAAAGAGTTACTTATACAATTACAGGGACTCTTAGATAAAAAGTACATACAACCTAGTGTTTCACCCTGGGGAGCACACGTGTTGTTTGTAAAGAAGAATGATGGAACTATGAGACTATGTATAGACTATAGGGAGCTAAATAAATTAACTATTAAACATAAATATTCTTTACCAAGGATTGATGATTTGTTTGACCAATTAAAAAGGGCCAAACATTTTTCAAAAATTGACCTTACAACAGGTTATCTTCAATTAAAGGTAAGAAAGGAGGATGTGCCAAAAACAACGTTTAGGACACGCTATGGACATTATGAGTTTCTTGTAATGTCTTTTGGATTAACAAATGCACCGGCAGCATTTATGGATTTAATGAATCGAGTGTTTAAACCATGCTTGGACAAATTTGTTGTAGTGTTTATCGACAATATTCTGGTATACTCAAAAACACGGGAAGAGCATACTGAACACTTGAGAGTCATTTTGGAGTTATTACGAAAGGAATAACTTTATGCAAAGTTTTCTAAGTGTGAATTCTGGTTAAATAGAGTTCAATTTCTAGGTAGTGTAATTGACAAGATTGGAATATCGGTAGATCAAACTAAGATCGAAATGGTTGTGAATTGGGAATAACCAACAACTCCAACAGAAGTACGAAGTTTTCTTGGTTTACCGGGTTATTATCGACGGTTTATAAACGATTTTTCAAAAATAGCAACCCCATTAACAAATTTAACTCAAAGGACGGTGAAATACGCCTGGATAGATAAATATGAGGAAAGCTTACAAGAGTTGAAGAAGCGATTGAGCATGGCTCTAGTGTTATCTTTACCAGATGATACAGGAGGCCGTGTAGTATATAGTGACGCATCACACAAAGGTTTAGGGTGTGTGTTGATGCAACATGGGAAAGTGATAGCTTATGCATCACGACAACTCAAAGATTATGAGAAGAGGTATCCTACTCATGATCTAGAGTTAGCCGCAGTAGTTTTTGCTCTAAAAATTTGGAGACATTATTTGTACGGGGAGAAGTGCGAGATATATACTGATCATAAAAGCCTAAAATATATTTTTACACAAAAGGAATTAAATTTAAGACAAAGATGATGGTTAGAGTTGATAAAAGATATTGACTGTGAAATCTTATATCATCCTGGTAAAGCCAATGTCGTAGCTGATGCGTTAAGTAGAAAGAATTAGGAAAAATTGAATATATTAACCACCAATGATAGGTTAATAAAAGGCTTTGAAAATTTAGAAATTGAGGTGGAATATCCAACTACCTCTACCCAAAAATTATATTTTTTAGAAGGAGTTTCATCTTTGCTTAAAAAAGTAAAAGAGATACAGGAAAAAGATGAAGAATGCCAGAAGTATAAGTCTAATATAGATGATGTCAAGTATAACAAATTTAGAATAGATAAGGATGGAATAATAAGATATGAAAATAGAATCTGGGTTTCGTTAAACCAAGCTTTAAAAGACGAAATTTTGAACGAAACTCATAATTCTAAATTTGCCATACATCCTGGCAGTACTAAAATGTACAAGGATTTAAGTCGACACTTTTGGTGGTCGAACATGAAAAGAGAAATAGCTGAATGGGTACGTAAATGTCTCATGTATCAAAGGGTTAAGGTTGAGCATCAAAAGCCGAGTGGTTTACTTCAACTCTTACCAATTCTTGAGTGGAAGTGGGAACATATAACCATAGATTTTATTGTTGGTCTTCCAGCTACACAAAAGGGCCATAATGCCATTTGGGTAATAATGGACCGTTTAACAAAATCAGCTCACTTTTTACCTATTAAAATTACCCATAACCTAGATCACCTTGACAAACTGTACATCAATGAAATTATCTCTAGGCATGGAGTACCTGTTTCTATAGTATCAGATCGAGATCCACGTTTTACTTCAAATTTTTGGAAAAGCCTTCAGAAACACTTAGGAACACAATTAAGATTGAGTACAGCTTATCATCCTCAAACTGATGGACTGAGTGAGAGAACCATACAAACATTAGAGGATACGTTGAGAACTTGTGTCATAGACTTCAAAGGAAGTTGGGAAGATTAGTTACCCTTAGTTGAATTTGCCTATAACAATAGTTATCATGCTAGCATAGGTATGCCACCCTATGAAGCCTTATATTGGAGAAAATGTAGAACACCTTTATGTTGGGATGAAGTCGGGGAAAGACAAATGTTAGGACCTGAAATAATTCAACAAACAACTGAAACCATCAGAATTATTCGTCAACGATTACAAGCATATCAAGATCGACAAAGAAAATACGATGATCCACATCGTCAACAACGAAACTTTAACGTAGGAAGCCACGTATTCTTAAAGGTATCTCCTTGGAAAGGCAAGATACGTTTTGTCAAGAAAGGAAAACTAAGTCCGAGATTCATTGGACCTTTTGAAATTTTGAGGAGGGTTGGTGAAGTTGCTTATGAAATAGCACTACCTCCTGAGTTGAATCATATCCATAATGTGTTTCATGTGTCCGTATTACGACCATATAAACCTGATTATAAACACGTTATACAATATGAGCCAATCCAAATAGAAAAAGATATTTCTTATGTAGAAGAAGCTGTGCAGATCGTCGACCGTAAAGAGCAAGTCCTGAGAAATAAAGTGATAGCATCGGTCATAGTAATCTAGAGAAATCAAAACGTTGAAGAAGCTACATGGGAGCTTGAAGATAAAATGCGAGAGATTTATCCTCAATTATTTACTTAACTTATACTGTAATTTCGAGGACAAAATTCTTATTAGTGGGGGTGAATGTAAAAACCCAAAACCCTAAAAAGACTCGTATGTATAAAATCCCGTTATATAAATAAAATTTCTCCGTTCTGAATGTGTTATGTGTTAATATATACTTTGTTTAATAAATTTGACCAAATAAATTTTTGTCCGAAAAACGTCGTGCTTGACATCTCGTGCTTAAATTTTTTTTCGTAATCGGACTTTTCGGCATAATTATTTTTACAAGTTGCTTTAGCGTGCTTACACTGATAAAACACTTTGTCGTGCTTGTTAGGATTAGTGAGAAATTTAGATTAATAACCCTAATTAGTAAAACCCTAATCCTAATTACTGAAACCCTAACCCTAATTAGTAAACCTAACCCTAATTAGCTAAACTAACCCTTATTAGCTTATGTTAGATTAGTGAAGATTAGGGCATAATTAAGCTACTAAGCTAACATAACTAGCTCACAAGTAGGTTAGGAGTCACCATTCAAGTCCCTAGGCTGCACATGACATGCTTGTAACTCCCAAGCATGATAATAGTCATCAGATTTGATATTTATAGAGGCAAGTTGCTCAAAAATGACCAAAAAGCCAAGTTGGAGAATTATATAAATAGGAACCTTAGGGCTGAGCAAACTCATGAAAATTATAAGCCATTATACACTTGCTTACTTACCAAAACCAGCCTGGGTGATAACATCAACAAAATCAGAAGCTAGAATCGAAAATCATTCAAGAAAAGGTACAAACCCTAGTTCATAATTAGCTCTTTGATCTTATGTTAGTTTTGTTGTTTAGATGTTTAGAATTATGTATTACTAGGTTAGAAAGTATGTTAGATTGGTAGAACATGTTTTCATAACATCTAGATGCCTTAATTAAGTGTTTTAAGAAATCTGGAAATTTTGAAAACTAAGTTCGACAGCCGAATGTCAGGGCCTATAGATTCATATGTGTTTATGTTTTGGTCTATTAGTTGTTTGGTATTTGTAGCCTGTTAGTAGGTCTTTAATGTGACGGCCCCAAAATAGGTATACATCACCTATTCTGAGTCGTCAAATACATGGTACAAAATACAAATATAACTTAATAATACAACTGTCGTGTAGAATACGACAAGACATAACTGAGAGTTTTAATAAGAATATTGTCATCTAGACAATATCCACACTCAATGGAGTCCTCATTACATTTATTGTCACACTATTTAACAGAATAGTGAGGACTACTAATGCTATCATCTGGACCGTCACTCCGTACCCCGACTAGTTCCAGCTACGTTCTCATTTCCTGAAGAGAACAGTGAAAGAAAGGGTGAGCTCAACTAGCCCAGTAAAAAATATTATGACTAAGATAATGCAGAATAATTTATCGTTAGCCTTCAACAGTGTTAAATTGATAAAATATAACAAACATCAAGTTTAACTGCAGCGGAACAAGCAATCCATTAGAAGAGTCAAGTAGAGATAAAATCTACTATCTTCTATGATTTAAAAGGTTTTTCATTACTTTTATTGCTAAGACTCAGCTTAATAAATAATCCACATCATCCCTGCACTACGGCCAAGGATATTCATTAGTATCACGACCACAAATTATCCATGTACTACGAGCCAAGGATATTCGTGTATTAATCAATGGTCATGATCATGCTAACAACTGTCCATCAATGCACTACTGCCAATGAGGATTTTTACCACATCATTTGAAACATTACGGTCATGATTATACCGAATAATCCCTGGTCATAATCATACCAAGTCCATCTACGCACTACAGGCCACATGTGACTTTCAACATATTATAAGCATGAAGATGATGACAATTCAATAAAACAAGTTTAAGAATAAATTTTAAAGATTTATAAGTTAATTTATCCTAAACTCAATAACGTCCAAATTGTCAACATGATACTGCTTTGTGGAGTAAAATTCAAGAATGCTCAGAAGAATATTTCCATGAAAAGATACTGGATGAAGCACAAATATCAATGATATTCCACTAATTTCATGGAGTATAGAAGTCAAAGCTTTAACCAACTGAGTAAAGAGAATATATGAAACTGCAAATGGATTTTTGTCCGCCATGCGATAATTCACTTAGACAGATCATTTCCACAATTTAATAAGGAATTAAAACAATGGATCATTCATCATGCATGTGATAATCCACATTGACAGTTTACTTCAATAGAATAATAAAGAATGGAATAACAGAAGAAATCACCATGCATGCGATAGACCGCACAGACAGGTTATTCCAACAGAATAATAAAGAATGGAACCAGGTCATGCGTAATCCGCACAGACAAGATGTTCCAACAGAATAATAAAGAACGGAACCAGATCATGCGTAAATCGCATAGACAAGATGTTCCAACAGAATAATAAAGAACGGAACCAAGTCATGCGTAAACGCACAGACAAGATGTTCCAACAAAATAATAAAGAATGGAATAACAGAAGAATTTCACCATGTATGCGGTACTTCACATAGACAGGTTATTCCAACATTATGATAAAGAATGGAATAACCGAAGTTCTCTTCACGAAGACGAAAGAAATAATACCCTATACGAGTACAAAAAATAATATCCCTTACAGTAAGAGAAAAGTATTTCGACTGGTAGGACGAGAATATTCTTGAAGAAAACTTATATTGTTTTTCTACGCTCAAAGCTTCTGAAAACTCTAAAGAAATACGCTCAAGATTATAGAAGAAGAATTCTCTGAATTTCTGGTGTGATTTCAATTCTAACTAAACATCCTATTTATAGGAGAATTGAAAGGATACGATGCAATAAAATATAATATATTCTAAATATATATATATATATATATATATATATATATATATATATATATATATATATATATTATTTAAAATCTAATAAAAAAATAACTTTATAAAAGTATTCTGTTTTATACGAAAAGATTATACTATGCAAAATACTATGCAGGCACTATGCAACACTATGCATAATAAAATATAATATATTCTATTTATAGTCTAATAAAACAAATAAGTTTATAAAAGTATTCTGTTTTATATAAAAAGATTTTACTATGCAAAACACTATACATAATAGAATATAATATATTCTATTTATAGTCTAATAAAACAGATAACTTTATAAAGTATTCTGTTTTATATAAAAAGCTTTTTTATTTTATTACATTAATAATACTAATATAAAATTTATCATCATTATTATAATTCACAATATTAATCGACCAGGTCATTTCCAGGAAAGAGAGGGCTTTCCAATAAGAATTTCTCCCTATTGGCGCGCAATTAGGTGACCAAACCTCTCCTTGACAGAACTTCTAGACATCGTTAATATTGAAAATAATAATATTAATAACTTTGTCATCTCAATTATTGATTTAATAATATATAAAATATTGACAATAATTGAATCAAATAACGTGAGATACTATGCAGCAATTACTGTAGCAATAATTGAACAAAACTGAGTGACTTTTCACGTAAGCATCGATAATGTAAGGGCCCTGAATCCCGGTCCTAATCACCAAGGATCTGGTATACTAATTCTATAATTATTGCGGAAGATATAAACATAATTTGTTTATACATTAAACTTTTACACATCATTCCCAAGGTCTACAACCTTAACTTAATACATACCTTCAATATCTTAGAAGATTTACAATACTATTTTCATCAGAAAATTTAATAGATCTAACTGCAATGTAATTTAATCTTGCACTTTGACTTTGCTTCTGTCTTTACTCGAGCTTTCATCTTAATCTGAAAATTTTTATCATGATATAGCAAGGGTGAGCATCAAATTTGCCCAGCAAGTTTAAATTCAATAAAGATATATCATGATTGAAAAAATTGAACAATAAGCTAGCTAACTTTCAACAGTATAAACATTGTGAAAGAGCATGAACAAATTTTCTTAGCTGAACGACCAAGTCAATAAAAATGAATGGTCATGCGTAAACATGAACAGATTAACTTAACCAAATGGTAATGAAGGTGATCAGCCTTTCATACCTGATGAACGTTTACAATATGAACAACGTGCGAATCAATAATCAATACAGACGTGAATAATCAACAACAATTATTCATTAACATGCTTTGAACATACAACTCATGTTTGAGTTAAGAAAAAACTTGCCTGATTCGTTGACTACTGCTACGCAGTTTAAGTTAACTTCTTTTGGTAAGACCTATCATTAATAATAAGATTGGTCTTTCAATCAGCATATTCTACTTTGTATCATAATACAATTACTTTGTCAATAGATTATCTAACACTTAATCAAATATTAGATAACATCCTAACACATCGGTATTATTATCATTCTTGGATAATTCTTCAATCAATGTATCATATTCATTATGATTAAACACTTAATCTTATACATTATAAGTTCTTCTTTATACTCTAATAAGTCAAATACTAATCCAACAACCTGTATTCTAAATTTAACAACCAAATTGCCAATCCAGCAGACTGGATACAGAATCCAGCAACCTGGATTCAACAAATTTCCAATCCATCAAGCCAAACTGCAATCCAGCAAAATGGATTACAAATCAAACAACTAGATTGCAATCCAGCAAGCTGGATTCAACAAATTTTTAATTCAGTAAACTTCTTTTCAATCCAGCAAGCTGGATTCATCAGATTTTCTAATCTAGCAAGCTGGAATCCATATCCTTTTCACGAAAATACCAAATCAATTTATTATTTTTCTATCCTTTGTCCAAACATGCATACATATATTTCATATACAAAAAGTATTTTTCCAAAATTTTCCAACTTCCTTTGATATTTTTCAAAAATCATTTTTAGTTAATTCCTTAAGAAATTAGCTACCTCGTGCTTAACTCCAGAAATTCTCATCTCTTGGCACAATCTTATACGTCTTAACATGACACTCCAGTTTAAATTTCGTGGCCATCGGAGTTATAGAACTCCGGTTATAGCCATTTTCGTCGGAAAATCACAGAAATTGAAATGGTCATAACTTGGTCATTTTAAGTCGGAATTAGCTCATTTTTGGACAGGAGGTACTTAATACCATATATTTTTATGTCCCAAAAGGCCAGAATTTTTCTCACAAATTAAGTTGCCGAAAATGCTCTTTTAATGTTTTTGGCAGAAGCTAAATTGCCTTTTGCAGTTTTTCGTGCATTATTAAACATTTTCCATACGGAAATCTACAACTCCTTTTTCAGTGATTCGACTTGGAGATGTTAGATAACTTATCATAGTACTCTCCCAAATTTTTTCAAAATTTTTGGAATGCCAAAAAATGACGAAACTGTCCCTACACTTGACTGTCCAAAACAGTCTATTTTTCCTTAAAAACACAAAACTATTTTTGCTAAAACAGTCACTAAAACCTGTGTACTCAACATTTTTGAGTGCTACCACTTGGGTTTAGTAGTTAACTTACATATCTAGCACCTCTCTTAGACGAATCACAAAAATAAGGTTTAGATCAAAAGCGGTGGAAATCTAAAATACTTAGAAATTTTTAGGCTCATAAACTAGAAAAACAACTTTTCTTTATTTTTGATTTCCAATTAAAACAACACCCAAAATGGGTATATCTAAACATGAAACACTGAATAACAAGTATATTCATGGTTTTTAAGTTTATAAACATAGATTCAAGGTTTGATTTAGAATAATCAAAAATTACATGAACAAAAAGGTATTATACCTTTGATTACCATGCTCTCCTTCTTCTTCTTCCATGGATGAACCTTCACCCTTCTCTTCTCTCTTCTTCCTTCAACCATCCCTTTCCTCTCTCTCTCTCTAGTTGGTTCTTATTAGAATAATAAAAGAGATGAAAGAGAAATGAAAATAAGATAGATTAGATATAGATATATTAAAACTATATCATTCCTTCTCCTTTCTTCTTCCACACCATTCGGCCATGTGGCCTTGCTCCCACTCATTCCCTCTCTTTCTTACTTACCAAGAGCTTGCTTGCAAGTTTAATTAATGTGTTGGTGAAATAAAGAAATGACACATGGGAGGAGTAGGTTACCAACTAAAGTAACCCATCATCACATTCATCTCCCTTTCTCTCCTTCTCCCATATCCGGCCATGTGGCTAATACTTCTCCATAATTCTCCACTAATTCTCTCACTCTAGTTAATAATCATTACACAGCATGTGGAATATTAGTGAAACATGTGGCTCCTTCAAATTTATGCCACCTAGCTTGAATTGTGTAAGATCTTTTGCCACATGTGTGGTGCTTAAAGTGATGATGTGCACCCACCATCTCCTCTCCTTTCTTTCTACATAATTCGGCCAGGTGGCCTTCTTTTAGCCCGAATTGCTTAGATTTTTATAGCTTTTATTTTACTTACCAAATGACCATTATGTCCTTCCATACTTGGATCAAGTTTTGGGCTTCTTAAATTAATTATTTGAGCCAACACTTGGGTCTACCCCTTAAGTCTTTTAGGGCTTTCTAATAAAATTATTTGGGCCCTGAAATTCACATAGTCCAATACTTTTAATATTATCTTTCCCTAATTATTTAATTAGGGTTTTCATTTACAAAACTATAATTTACATCCTTACTCACATACACATAATTTCTTAACCCAATTAGACTTGCTATAATTAGGTTATAAAATTAATTAATCGAGATGTATAAAATAAATCTCTTAGAATTAGTATATATTTTATATACCATAATTCTCTCATCCCATAACCCTTAAGTTATTTAATTCTTCATTCTTAATATATAATTAGGATCATACAAGTTTCTTTTATTTGTCATCACATAATATTCTTATTCACTTACTCACATAATCATTAAATAAATTATGGCATGCTCCGCAATTCTCTTAGATTAAGTCACTAGTATATATTTAAATACTAGAACCACTAAATAACAATAACCATTTAGGTTATTTAATTCTCATACATAATTTAAATAACTTATTCAAGTTATACAATTCATATTGTATACTTAAATTTAATTTCCTCCTCATCTCCATAAATTGTTTTCAAACAAATTATTTATATACTAAATATATAATTTAATATATTCAATCATTTATTCAAATATGAATTTAATTTACTAACTGCTTGATACCAATATACATATTTGCATATTGAATCTCCTCTCATATTTTTACTTCTCACACTAATTTTTGACTTTTCTCCATAAAAGTCAACTGTTGGCTTTGACCAAAAGTCAACCTTTACGCATTTTATGTTTACTGTCCATTCTGACTAAACTTGACGTCCCGGACGCAACCGAGTAGTCCGTGCTTCAAAATTCTATCTCTAACTCAAATTTTGAGTTTTAAATTACTCCTTTCTTATTGTTAATCGTATTAACTAATGAATTTATACTTATTCAAATTCTTATTTGCCATTCAAGGCCAACGTTCAAGCTATGATAATTACTAACATAGTTTTATCTTGATCCTTATATCATTAACTTAATTCATCATTCCTCTTGCTAAAATATATATAGCACCTTACTAAGTATATATATTTCTATACATATACTCATCTTCGTTTAACCTTATAACATCTTTTCATGTGAAATCTTATCTCCTTAATAAAATTTCCATATGTACTTATATAACATTTCTTAGACTATTCAGTTCATATAGAATTTACAAGCATCATAATACCTTATTCTCGATATTTCTTCAAGTACATATTAATTCATTTCTAGGGTTTTGAAATTTTGTAACCCATATTTTCTATATTCTCATTCGAATAGCAAACCATATAGGTTTTACTTGAAAATTTTAAAATCCTTAAAATTCCTTCACAGAAACGTCAATTCCATACACTTATTTTCTGTCCAGATTCATCTCATAACCTTTAATCCATCATTTTAGGATTTTGAATAATTATCTAAATTCTCGGGTTGTCACAGATAATCAATACCATGTGCTACTATGCAACCACATGTATTACTGTACTTTTAACACCGGGTGTTTCAACAGTTAACGGTAAAACTTTCGCCGTTATTTTCATAAAGTATTTTTGTCGTTTTCTAAATCTGACAATAATTCCGTTGTGGGGTCCACCAATGATTGTGTCGTTGTACGAATATTCCCTGTTAAAACGAATATTCCCCAACTAATCGAATATTATATAACAACTTGCGTACTTTGCAAAATTTATAAATATTACCCACAACTATAACATTATATCAAATTCATTCCATAATATTCAAAAATGATATTTATAGAAAATTCATCTGTATTCATAAAAGTTGGGGTCTTACAACATCCCCTTCTTATGAAATTTCGCCCTCAAAATTAGGGTTCGTACCTGGTATGTCGAAGAGGTAAGGATACCTTGATTTCATTTCAGATTCTAACTCTCAGGTCATTTCCTCAACATTGTGGTTCTTCCACAAAACTTTTACTTGAGGTATAACCTTAGAGCGTAGAACATGTTCCTTCTTATCCAAGATTTTAACAAGAACCTCTTCCGCTATTTCGTCTGGTTCTAACTCAATAATGTGGTGCGGGTCTTTCACATATTTACGTAACATAGATATATAAAAAACGTTATGAACACGAGACATACTTGGCGGTAAAGAGAGTCCATAGGCCACAGTTCCTACTCGATCGAGGATTAAAAATGGGCCAATGAATTGAGGATTGAGCTTTCCTCTCTTTTCAAATCTTGTAACTCCTTTCCATGGAGCAACACGTAACTACACATGATCTCCAATATCAAATTCTACGTCCTTTCGATGAAAATCAGCATAACTCTTTTGTCGATCTTATGAGATTTTTATACGTTGTCGGATTGTTTGAATCTTTTCCATAGTCATACGTACCAACTCCGGTCCCAACAACGTTGCTTCACCCACCTCATCCCAGCATACTGGAGAACGACACTTTCTTCCATACAACGCTTCGAATGGAGCCATGCCAATACTTGCTTGATAGCTGTTGTTGTAGGAAAACTCCACCACTGGTAAGAACTTGTCCCAACTTCTCTTGAAGTCAAGGACACAGAGTCTTAATAAATCTTCAAGAGTTTGAATAGTCCTCTCTGACTGCTCGTCCGTCTGAGGATGATATGCCGAGCTAAATTGTAAATCTGTGCCCATAGCTTTCTGCAAACTAACCCAAAATTGTGAAGTGAATCTTGGGTCTCGATCAGAAACTATGGATACTGGCATACCATGTAGTCTTACAATCTCGTTTATGTACATACGAGAAAGACGTTCAAGTGTATAAGTTTTTCGTATCGGTAAAAAATAAGCAGACTTGGTCAATCTATCAACAATGACCCAAATCGCATCTATGCCTTGAGAAACCTTAGGAAGACCGGTAATGAAATCCATGGTAATATGATCCCACTTCCATTCTGGAATTTTAAGTGGTTGCAATGGACCTTTTGGTACTTGATTCTCCGCCTTAACTCGTTGACAAGTTAGACACCTTGAGATAAGCAGCGCTATCTCTCTCTTCATATTGCTCCAACAAAATGTATGACGAAGATCATAATACATTTTGGTACTCCCAGGATGGATTGTAAACGGTGTGTTGTGCGCCTCCATCATGATTTTATACTTTAAATCAGGGTCATTAGGAACACAAAGTCTGGAGTTGACTCGAACTATTCCTTCTTCATCGATTCTTGCTTCCGGCATAGCACCTTCTTGCACTTTCTTCCTCATACGCGTCAATTCTACGTCTGTAGCTTGAGCAACTTTAACTTTATCGATTAAAGTCGGTTCTACTCATATATTCGCCATCATCACATGGGTCCCCGGAGTCTTTAACTCTATCTCCATCCTTTGCAAGTCACACAAAATGGGCCTTTGCGTTGAAAATGTCGCACTCGTACCCGCATATGATCTTCTACTCAATGCGTCAGCTACCACGTTCGCTTTTTCAGGATGGTATTGGATGGTATGATCATAATCTTTCAACAGTTCGAGCCAACGTCGTTGTCGCATGTTAAGTTCCATTTGAGTGAAGAAATATTTGAGGCTTTTATGATCCATAAAGATCTCCACTTTCTCCCCATACAAGTAATGCCTCCAAATTTTAAGTGCGAAGACAACAGATGCCAACTCTAGATCATGAGTAGGATAATTCCTCTCATATTCTTTAAGTTGTCGAGAGGGATAGGCTATGACTTTCCCATGTTGCATGAGAATACATCCTAACCCTTTGCCCGATGCATCACTATAGATGAAAAATCCCTCCGAGCCAGATGGTATTGTCAGAACATGTGCTGAAATGAGTCTCCTCTTGAGTTCTTGAAAACTCTTCTCACATTCCACGCTCCAACCGAATTTTATATCTTTCTGAGTAAGCTGAGTTAATGGAGTAGCGATTCGAGAAAACCCTTCCACGAATCTCCGATAATAACCTGCTAATCCGAGAAAGCTACGTACTTTGGTCACTGATTTAGGTTGCTCCCAGCTTTGAATAGCTTCAATCTTTGTCGGGTCAACAGATATTTCATTACTTGATACTACGTGCCCAAGGAATGCTACTTCCTCAAGCCAGAACTCGCATTTCTTCAACTTGTCATAAAGCTTGTTTTCACGAAGCTTTTGGAGTATCAGCCTCAAGTGTTGCTCATGATCTTCACGGCTTTTGGAATATATAAGGATGTCATCAATAAAGACGACTACAAAGTGATCCAAATATTCCTTGAATACTCGGTTCATCATATCCATGAAGGCATCAGGAGCATTAGTCAATCCAAAAGACATGGCTAAAAATTCATAGTGCCCGTACCGAGTTCTAAAGGCAGTCTTTAGAATATCCTCAGTTTTAACCTTCAGCTGATGATATCCAGAACGAAGATCGATCTTTGAAAAGAATTGTGTTCCTTGCAACTGGTCAAACATGTCATCAATGCGAGGTAACGGATACCTATTCTTGATGGTGACATTGTTCAATTCCCGGTAGTCAATACAAAATCGCATACTCCCATCTTTCTTCTTCACGAATAGAACAGGAGCACCCCAAGGAGACGTACTAGGACGAATGAAACCAATGTTTAACAATTCCTGCAATTGGGTCTTTAACTCCTGAAGTTCAATAGGATCCATTCGATATGGGGCTTTGGAAATGGGTTTTGTATCGGGTTCAAGGTCGATACAAAATTTAATTTCACGCTCTGGGGGTAGGCCAAGAAGTTCTTCAGGGAATACGTCATGAAATTTAATCACAATAGAAATATCATTCAAAATTGACGTACTTTTATTTAAATCCATGACATGAGCTAAGAAAGCTTGACATCCGTTTTTCAATAAACGAATAGCTTTATGGCTTGAGATGACAGTGATTAATTTTAATGGTTTGGTTGCTTGAATTCGCATAATAGGTTGGTTAGGAATATGAAAGCTAACAACATTACGAAAATAATCAATTTTTGCATGATGAGTAGCTAACCAATCAATCCCTAGAATCACATCAAATGCAAGTATTTTCAATGAAATAAGATCGACATGTAATGTGAGGGTACCGATTTGAACCAAACAAGACTTATAAACAGTGGATGTAATGAAGGTTTCTCCCAACCGAGTTTCCACAGATAAGTCAAAGTCTAATTTCTCCGGAGTCAAATTTAACCGTTGAGCGCAAGTAGGAGAAATAAAAGAATAGATAGAACCGGTATCAAATAAGGTATAGACTTCGCTAGAGTTTATGATAAGCTTACCCGTGATGACCTCGTTCATGTTCCTTGCTTTCTGGGATGTCACAACAAAAGCTCTCCCTTGAACTACTTGTTTTAACTTGTCTGGAACGGTATTTTGTGTCACCGTTCCAACTAGACTTGTCTTCGGTGCACGACAAAATCGGGCTAGGTGACCTTCTCTTCCACAATTATAACACGCTTTGGATGGCATCGCGCAGTTTGGACTGATATGTCCCTCCCCTCCGCATTTGAAGCATATGATATGTGGTCGTTCTCCTTTCTTAACCACGGGAGCTGATGCTAACGTCTTTCCATCATTGTTGAATCTCCTCTTCTTGAAATTTCCATTCTTATTATCTTGGCCATGATTACTACCGAAGTGGTTACCATTTCTGTCATGTGGATTCCCTCCACGTTTGTTGTAACCGCTTCGATGACTGCTACCACTTGTATTATCATTTTGTCGGCTGCTTTCTCTTGGTTGAGTTGACTCGTTATCGCGCTCCAAAAATTGAGCCCTATTTACAACATCTGAATACAAACACAGTTTATGAGAATTAGATATTGACGTATATCGGGTTTCAAATCTCTTAGAAACATTTGCATCATTCTTTCCTCATTATCAACTAAGTGAGACTCAAACCGGGACAACTCGGCAAACTTAGCTTCGCACTGCAACATGGTCATATTGTTCTGCTCTAACTTGATGAACTCTACATCTTTCATGTGACAAAAACTTTCGGGAAAGTACTTCTCGTTGAATAGTTCTTGGAACTTCTCCCAAGACATCTTCAGTACGGTAGGTTGAGTACGCTTTATAGATTCCCACCAGTAATTTGCCTCTCCTCGCAATATAAAGGTGGCAAAGGGAACCTTTTGCTCCTCGGAGCCTCTCAAGACATCAAATATCTTGGTGATCTGCTTTATTCACGTCTCCTCCTTTAGTGGTTTTGGCTCTCCAATAAACTCTGGTGGTCCCAGCTCCTTGAACTGTTTAGCGGAGACCGTCCGAGAGTTTCCAGTGTTTCCACCTACATTTTGGATAGGAGCCGCTTGTAGACACTCAAAATTTTATGTACACCTGTCACTAACATTGCGGGAGGACAGATTCATCTTTTAAGAAGGAACCCTGAAAGATAATCCATATCTATACCGGATACTATCGAAAGTTCAGCGTCAACCCCAGAACACACACTGGGAGTAACAATTCCAACATTGGAGATAACCCCGAGGCTTGCAGATCCAATACCGAAACACACACCGTAGAAGACCGATTAATCTTGGAGATAACCCCGAGGTATCCAGTCTCAGTCCCAATCATGGGAATAGACACCAACCTTGGTGATAACCCCAAGGAATACAGTTTCAGCGATAACCCCGGAAATGCTTGTTTCAAATGCGACAAACTTCAATCTCGACGCTCACAACGAGATACTCTGTACCAACCCGGAGATAACACCGGGAGGACAGGCACACCTCAAAGATGACAATGAGGACCTTCAACAAATGCAGCAGTCCAATCTCAGCGAAGCTCTGAGCAACGTCTGCTTTATCAGCCCAAACCGGCGATAACACCGGTTATCAGCAAATGCCACGCCCCGTTGTCTCAACACTTCATACACATCTCTACACAACGATGTCCCACAAGAATCAAAGATAACCAATCCCGAGTGACTATTGTGCGGGGTAACGAATAGAATTTAAAGCTTGAAGACCAGAGGCCATCGTCCCATCTTCAATGACTTCTTACAAACTCTAATCCCATGTCATCGTACAACTCTCGACAACGGCGATCCGAAATAGGTCATGTATAGCTCAATCGAATGCCCGGATTGCACTTCTGAAAGATCGAGCAGCCATTACAGTGCTCGAGTGCACGTACTACGAGAAGACCCGACCCGAGAAACCCGGGCCCACCCGGGTTGTCTCTGGTACACCTGCGGCTCCATCCTCTATAAATAGAGGGCTTGGGGTGGCCATTTTGCAAGAGAAAACGGAGAGGAAGCCTTGCCCAATTTGCTCTACACTCACCCCATACAGTGTACTTTCTCATTTTAAACACCTGTGAGCTCATATATAGCTTCTTTTGTACCTACAAAAGCCAGTGTTTACCCACTTTAAAGATATAGAAGTCTTCTTTGGTAGTCAACTGTAAGCCTTCTCACACACTTTAAAGCCTTTCTCTTCATCTCTGCACACACCCTTCTTCACGTTGAGAGTCGTGTTGCGCGCATTTGCCCAGACTTTGGTCCGTGGTTTTCATTTCAGTTTGTATATATATATATATATATATATATATATATATATATATCTGGACTAACATTATCGAGTTATGCCTCGATTGAGCCTAGACTTCGGTCTGGAGAGTTTATTTGCTTTAATATATATATATATGAACTGTGTGTCGCACTTTGTTCAATGAACCTAGACTTCGGTCTGGAGCGTTTACTGCTTTTTATATATATATATATATATATATATATATATATATATATATATATATATATATATATATATATATATATATATTCGTCCCACCTAGAGTTCACTTCGTGGTGGTTAATCGCTTTTACAACTTTCTTTACGTTTCGTCCCGCCTGGAGTTACCTCCGTGGCAGTTGATCGCTTTGTACAGCTTTCTTTACATTTTGTCCCGCCTGGAGTTTCCTCCGTGGCGGTTGATAGCTTTATAGCTTTATTTATGTTTTGTCCCGCCTGAATTTCCTTCGTGGCAGTTGATAGCTTTTACAGCTTTATTTACATTTCTGATCCCCCATGGAGGTGCTTTGTGGTTGGTGATCATGTCTGTATATATATATATTTACATCTTATATATATATATCTGCTTACTGCTTTAATACAAATTGCGGTATCATGTGCGTCTAGGAATCATGTGATCACAGATTCAGCCCATTGGATCTAGATTCGGTTCCCGTGATGGACATTTTCAGCTGTAAGCAGCTTGTAAACTATTCTGCGGTGTCTGAATTTCCTCAGATGGTTTCCATACCCATGAGGAAGTCGACATTATTTTATACATTATTTTCGTACGGATGCCTCACATCTGTAAAATAAAATCAATCAAGTCGAACACTTAATAAAATGGGAGTGTAAAAGGTCTCAATTACTATTGAGCATCAGGGTTTGAAAAACCTCTTTTATAATACATCACTGCCATATCTTGCTTAAAATTGAATTTTTACATAAATTAAAACCCTGTGTATATAGGTGCGAATGAGGCCTCGCACTACTTCCAAATAACAGCACATTGACCCATACACACACACATTCAGATAATAGTTTCTTGAAAAGAGGCGGTCACCGTGGTAACACGGATGTCGGGGGGTGCCTAACACATTCCCTCCGCATAACCAAGTCCCCGGACCCTAATGAATCTCAGTTTCACCGACCCGTTTAGCAGTGTCACATCACTGGGTCAATGTGTACAACCATTTAAAAAACCAACTGGCGACTCTTAACAGTCCATCGTCGACATTATACATGTCGGACCTTTTTCACTTATTTTTTCAAACAAATCTCACCTAAAATGAGAACACCAAAGAACAAGTAACGGAAAGGGACATCTAAAAATCCCGACGTCGACAAGTGGCGACTCTGCTGGGGACTCCAGTAAGAGGACTTAAGCCGCTATTACAATATTTTCAAAACTGTTATTTGCTTGTGTGTGGATGTTGCATATACATTTGATGAATATGTACGAATGCATTTCCTGATTGCACTTAGTGCTTCGCACCATAACTGCTTGTGATATTAGTGCTTCGCACCATATCTGCTTATGATATTAGTGCTTCGCACATGTCATCATTTTCATATGGTGAGACGCGATGTATGTTGTGTGGTCCCTCCACCAGGAGGCTATCCCGTCGGTGTTTAATTACTAGACTCGTGGGAAGACTAATTCCCCAAGGCTCAGGAAAGGCACCACCAAAATTCGCTCCAGTTGAAAGACCAGATTTATTTCCCGTCAAGTAGATTGCGATGATTTGGGAACCTTCATGCCAAAAGGCCGCGAGAGTAACCTAAGATAGGTCAGCCTCTGATAAACCCAAAACGGAGGAAAGTCTCTTCATGCTCTCATTTCAATTACTTGTAAACACAATTACTTGTAATTTTATTCCATATCTATCTCCATGTAATGAGAAATATGAAGAAATGTGTACACATACATATTTTAATTAACATGCTACAAACAGCTGACATCCATTTTTGCAGGATAAAATTCCTAAAATGGACACATCACATAGCATGTTATTATACACATTCCCTAAAGACTAAACTATGCAAGTCTTTCGCAGGGAACCAATCGGACCTACTACCCGGTCAAAGTCCAAAAAGGCTACAGGCCTACAGTCAATCATGTCGTCATCTGACCAGACTGACCTTAATCCAGTTTCTCGCAAAGAATTCGACCAATTAAGCAAACAAATTATAGATTTGGTTGTTCTACTCAAAGAACTACACCAATCCAATCAGGGTCCAAAAATACCCGTACATGCTGAATCCTCCACACAAGGGGGAACCCAGGTCATTACAATACCTGAACTGAAGTTTGATACGACCAACAAAACTCATAATGCTGCCCATCCCACTGGAGATCCAGACACTGGTGGCATTAAAAAGAAAGTCCTCCAAATGGAAGAGACCCTTCGTGTTATCAAAGGAATTGGAACACATGGGAGTGTTTCATATGCTGATCTTTGCATTTTCCCTGGTGTTCATTATCCAGAAAAATTTAAAACTCCTGACTTTGAAAAATATGACGGGTTAGAAGATCCTTACACACATTTAAAGGTGTTTATTGGAGAACTTGGATCTTATGCAGAGGATGAAAAACTCAGAATGCAATTGTTCCAAAAGAGTCTAACTAGAGAAGTCCGTTCGTGGTACACAAGATTAGACAACTCAAAGACCCATAGCTGGGAAGAGCTAGCACATGCTTTCCTCACTCAATACAACTTTCAATCTCAGATGGCTCCTGATCTGTATCAAATTACCAAGATCAAGAAACAGTCTAACAAGTCTTTCAGAGAGTATGCTCAAAGGTGGAGATGCCTGGATGCCCAAGTTAGTCCTTCCAAGACAGAATCAGAGATGGTCATGACTTTCATAGACATACAAGAAGCTCCGTTCTATGAGAGAGTTTTAGACGGCATCGGCAAACCATTTTCTGCAATGGTCAACATGGGGAGATGGCTGAGATGGGTTTGAAGTCCGGAAAGATTCAAGACCTAGTTGCCCTTAAAGCTGTTGCGGATCACATCCAATCCAGAAATTATGGAAACAACCTCTAGAGGGTCCATTAAAAGAAAGAGGAAGATGTTTCCCTGATATTACAGGGTCAAAAAGGCAATCAGAACATGCCTATTCAAAGAAGAAACTACACTCCTTTTCAAGCACAGTCTGCGACCCCTCCAATACCAAAAGGTGGAGAAGTCAAACGCCCTCGATTGTTCACACCCTTAAGGGACACCCTCGAGAATATTCTCACTCTTCTGACAACATAGAAGAAAATTATGCATCTTCTTCCACCAGCCAGCCCTAATGGACGGGGTTTCAATGCTACTCGAAAATGTGCTTATCATATCGGGGCACCTGGACATGATACTCAGGATTGTTGGGCCTTGAAACACAAGATCCAGGACCTGATAGACAATGGGGAGATCGTGGTCACCAAACCAGATCAGCCTCACGTTCAAGACAACCCTCTTCCTCAGCACAAAGAAGAAGAGGTCAACATGATCAATTGGAGTAATGGACAGAATTCCAATTTCAACTGTGAATCCTCCCAGACCATCAAAGACGGTGATGACAAATGGATTATGCCAATTTTTAGTTCACAATGGAACGAAAGATAAAAGCTTTAGGCAAAAAAATTGAACAATTGGCAGAATTGGTGACTTATCAGCATCAGTGACTTGTCAATTAATCAGCCAGGAGCATGCCAGTCTCCTACCTCTTGTCATGAATGTTAACTCGTCACTTTTAGAAAATGAAATGCTGGAAGACAGTGACAAAGAGAGCAAACGCCAAAGTCCGTCGGGATTTTGCCAACAAAAGGGAATTCACTTATTTGGGCCAACCTATGGAGGAAATCCTTTATATGTTAATCAATGAAGGAAGGATCAGTTCCCTTCTACCTCCAATCAACCCCCGTTCAGGACGGTACAACTCTGATGGAGTATGTCAGTATCACTCCCAGTCTCGCGGTCACAACACAGAAGAATGATGGGCACTCCACCACCTTATCCAAAATCTAATTGACAGTGGTGTCCTGCACTTAGCAGACGACGATACTATGTTACGTGCAAGTGAGAATACAGGTCCTACTAAGTGGAAGAGTGTGGTAGCAGTCATATCCACTGAAGCTGATGGGATTAATCAATCACTCACAATGCCAACAATTCAACTAAAGGGAAGCAACAATCCTTTAAAAGTGGCAGCTCCCGAGCCAATCAACTTGTCGTGCAGAGCACAATATCTTATTGTTAGCTTGCGCAAAGTTCTATGGAATTATGGAGAAGGTGAAGGATCCACCTCACATACAACTACTACACTGTCGAAGGAAAATCCACTATATCTTCCCCAACGGGTGATGAAGTCCACCATCATATCAAAGGGGAAAATACCCATAGAGAAGATTGAAAAATTCCTCCACACTATGGGTCATCACGAAGCTAAGGTGGTTTTAAGCTTAAAAGAAGCTCCACAACAAATATCAATTTTGGACTTGGTCCTAACTTCTAAGGATCAACAGAAGGTCTTGCTGAAGGTTTTAGAAGAAGCCTATTTACCCACATCGGTTGATACGAAAAAATTTCAACATCTGGTTGATCACATTTTCAACAACAATGTGATATCCTTCACTGATGATGACATACCGCCCGAAGGGACCGGTCATTGTAAGTCGTTGCACATTGCGGTCTTGTTCTCCGGATACATGCTAGCTGGAGTCTTGATAGATGGAGGTTCATCTCTTAATATTTGTCCATATGCTACCTTGGTGAAGATGAATATCAATCTCAACCGAATTCGGAGTAGCCATACTATCATCAAAGCTTTTGATGGAGCCCGTCGGAATTCGGTCGGAGTAATTGAACTGCCAATCGAAATTGGTCCTCATACATTCTGCATATCTTTCCACGTACTCAAGATAGATTCAGGATACAACCTGCCCTCGGGATGACCATGGATTCATATGGCTAGGGCAGTCCCCTCCACTCTTCAGCAACAGTTGAAATACATTATCAACAATAGCCTAGTCACGGTCAATGTTGAACCAGAGTGTCCTCAACACAGGGACATGCCATTCATCAATGCCAACACAAATGTTGAACTGGTCAGTTTTCATGCCTTGGAAATAAGCAATACCCAATACCATGCTATTGGAATACCATTACCTGAACCCAAGATTTCTGTCGAGGTAATGTCGACTACTCAAGAAATGATATCATTGGGTCATAAACCGGGACAAGGGCTAGGTAAAAATTTCCAGGGTATCAAGTACCCAATTCAATTAACCAAGTAAACTGGAACAGCTGGGCTAGGCTATTCTGCCAATTCTAGTCACAGGAATCCTCATAAGCATCAGCAGATTCCTTCAGTTTCAACCATGCGGCGTTCATCTTCGCCTTCAAACTCTGAGTCCGCACAACCTCCTGTAAAGGTGCCAGCCAATGTAATGGCAATGTTATTTCCCAAGCCGGTGCCGGTAAAGGAGAAAGAAGTCTTTGTTCCAAATCCCACAGTTGAAGAGGATGAACGAAGAATCAAGCAAGACGTCATCTGAATGATGTCAGGCATACTCATCATCATTCATGATGAACATACCAACAGATACACCCCAGACGATGATTTCCTAGACGTAATGGCCATCATTCGGGACAGGGAAGATGATGACAATGTAACGACCCCAAAATTCATACCATTTAAATCTCAACTTCGGTCGTTAACCATACATTAAATCTCAAATTTTACATCATTATTCGATATTAAAAACACTAAATTTGCGGAATATTTAAAATGTTTACACATTTCCTTCTTTCTTGCCCTGAATCGCAACCTTTACATTACATCTCTTTGATTCAATCTTATATCATGAATCGTTACAACAAAATGACTATACAAAGTCTTACATCATAACTAAATATCCATATACATTGGATAGCTCAACTTACAATTCAACAACATGTTACGTTCAAAATATGAAATACATTTCTCATAAAACATAAGTAATCTTCGTGAATATAGATCTCTATAACTCACTTAGCACATATATTTACCTTAAAATCTTGACCTGCAAAAGTAGTTATTTGCAAGAGTGAGCTCGACAGCCCAACAAAGTCTAACAGTTTTCATGCATCACATAGCACATAATAACATGCTCGATATACATCTCATTAAAGTAACATGGCATACATGCTTTTAATACAAATAGCAAATATAAAGATTGAGTTCCTTACTCAATCATCATTACTTAGACAAAACAATGCAGTCATATATTGACTTTAACATTTCATGATTTCAACATGTATAACATATCATGCAATTTAAAACAGTTCATCAAGTCCACGTAACAAATAGGAACCGAAAGACTTTCCTTGATCGTTGTTTACCAATAATAGTTTAACAGCTTACAGTTATCTACACTTCACGTGCCCTACACAATTATATAATCATACACATCAACTATTAGTCACATAACAATACATAGTAATTGTAATGTAAACTCTACTCTACATCTCATAATCATTCATATTAATTAGCACACAATGTTCAATTAGATTGTGTTAACTTTTCGACTTATGACTCACTATATTTCATAATCGAAGTTCATTCAAGTGCTTAAGTCTTGCTAGGACTACTTATTGGTTTTATATTAAACCTATTTCATATCCTATAATATTCATTTCAATTGAATTGAAACACTTTTTAACCTGGTTAACACTTGGCACGACGTTTCGACGTTCATTCATCACACGCCCGATTTGCTTCTCTTGTGTATGCTTACTATGCTTCAATAACTTATCTAATACATCATTTATTAATGTTAAGCATCATTATATTTACTAACATTCAAGTTTTATAACTTAGAACATTATCTTTTATGGTCAGGAGCACTACACATGCATATGTGTCTGCCCGATGCCCTCCGATTGCCCCCGAAAACATAATAGTCCTAAAGATGACCATTTTGACTACTGTTACACACCTCAAATTGAAACACCTTTGGAACGAAAATTGTAGGTCTACTCGTCCTCGTTACGGATCATCTTGAATCAACTCAATCGGAGTTCATATGAGAAAATTATGGCCATTTTACTACAGGAGGCCAAAACTGTCCGACTCAGACTTCTGTCCCCACGCCGCGGTGCGAGAACTAGGCTAACCAGTGGCGCCGCAGCACGAGATTGGTGCTGGGGCTCGAATTTCAGTGTTGGGGTTCGAACTTCTGGCGCTGGGGCTCGAATTTTGGCGCTGAGGCGCGAATTTTGGCGTTGGGGCTCCATTTTTGGCGCTGGGGCGCCAAAACTTGCAGAACCCAACCACTAAGAACAGAACAACTAATTTTTTTGTCTATAACATAATTTCTAACACTAATTAACATGCATAACTTATGCCAATTACACATATACACATTACCCAGCATGCATATACTAATTTAAACCACTAAACAACAATCACAGAAAACTTAATTCCTTGAAAACCATATTTTAAACCCAAAAAGTCCATCTTTATACTTCTAGACACTGTGAACACGGTAATCACAATTTATAACCCAATTTTTATTCCTTGAGACTATGATTCTCTGAATTTCATACCCAATTAACATAATCACACTTCAATTTCATAACTTCACAATTAACATATACTAATTTTGATATTTCTACAAACCACGTTCATACATGAATGTTTACTGTAAAAACTAATTTCTCTTTCTCTATGAACGTAATTTAGCATACCACACATATATACATATATACATGTTTGTTATTACCAGAACACATGATTTCATAATCATTTCGTAAAGCATAGTTTACAGACAACCTTTTTATAACTTATATACAATGAAGTTGATTTTCATGAAACACAGAGGCTAAATAATTATACTATAAAACCTATCTTAAGATAATTAAACATACCTTTTTGTTGCTTTTAGAAAACCTTTCACTGAGAATCGCTACTCTGAACTTACTTTTAAAATCCCAGCCTTTTCTCAAATTCTATCTCTGAACTTTCTCAGACTCTTTTCTTTCCTTAGACAACTTCCCTTTTTCCTTTCTTAGACTTAACCAAATACAATATACGTAACGCAACATAAAACTAAAGTAAACGTTTAAAAAAACTGACATTATAATAATTGCCCTCGGCCCAATCAATTATCAGTTATAAAATATATATATATATATATTATATTATATATATATATATATATATTATTTATTTAATTTATATTATTAATAAATCAAATTTAAAAAATTTCAAAAGCCATAAGGCTCCGTTTGGCAAAACGCTTTAAAATTAAAGACTTAATATATTTAAGACTTGTTTGGCAAAATAAATTAAAACTACTTTAATTTATTTTAATAACCCCTTATAATATAGGTATTTGTAACACTTCTAATTAATTAAGTTTTCATACTTGATTTAATTAATTCTAATAACAATTTATTAATTAAATCATTTAATCACATAACTCAATACCACTAATTATCCATCAAATTGAAATATCACTATACTAATAATTTCCTTAACTTATTAATTAATTAGTTAACAAATAATTAACCAACTTAAATCAAATTAAACAAATACAAATATGTATTCATCAATAACACATCCAATAAATATTTATATAAATTAATAAATATTTATAAATTACATTTAAGATTCTAAAATTCTGGAATGTTACATCATTCCCCTCTTATAAGGATTCTGTCCCCAAAATCACAATTCAAACCACTCATTCGTTACAATCTTCCCTACTTACACAGATTATGTCCCCAGAATCAAAGACAGAAATTAAACAAATAACTTAGACTAATCTTTCATCATTTTATCTAAATATAGATTTTATATTTCCTACTACATTCATTACTTTAACAAATTCTAGGTTTCATTTAATAACTTTCACTTGAACTCAATTCCTTTTCTAAGGATCGTTAACATAACACTCGGGATATTACATTTACCCTTTCTTCTAAGAATTTCGTCCTCGAAATTTTATTTATTAATCTTTATTCATTCAATCTATCAAAGTAGATTTTTACATCACTACTTCAATCATTCATTGGTTTCTATAATCACTTTCTTTCCACAAAGATCATTCTATAATTATTAACTTTTTCTATTAAAAGTTTCACGTTATTCTTTGATAACTCATCTACTTCTCACTTCAAAATCTCTTTTCTCACTTAATCAACACATTCATCATTTAGTGTCGTATTCTACGACTTACTTCTTTCTAAGGAATATTTTCCTTTTTCACTTCTATTTTGTAAAATAACAAGAATCTTCCAAAATTGTTCAATAATTGGGAAATAGTACAAATAACTCAGGAATTTAAAAGATTCCAAATCATGCTGAGGGTCACAAGACCATGAACTCTATTCTCTAGGTTTAATAGTGCTTCACCCCCAGTTCTTGTGACGCCCCCAAATCCAGGTTCTCTAACCTCAGATTCGGTGCTCACGATCTATCATCATCATAAGCATTCTATAATTATTACGAAATAATAAACATACATTGTTCATTATAATAAAGTTTCCATAGCATGGTCCCAAGGTCTTCTTAACCTTAACTTAAACACACCATTCATATTACAAAAGGTTTACATAAGAACTTCCATTAGATAATAATAATTAATATTCATTCCAAACTATTCCTGGATCTTGCCCTTGCCTTTGTCCTTCGTATTGGATCCTTCAGGCTTAGCTGAAATAAATGTCATGATATAGCAAGGGTAAGCAACTAATTTGCTTAGTAAGTTTATATACAAGGGAGATATATCATGACTAGAAAGAAGTTTTGCTTTCAATGTTCAACAATAATATAAGGTTGTGAAGGAACATGAATTAATAATCAACAATTGAATATTCGAATAATTGAATAATATGAACTGAGTGGTTTTGAGATAACCATGAACATTTGCCAAGGTTCTCAGTAATTTAAACTGGACCTCTTAATAAGTTTTAGTATTCAAGGGGATCAGCCTTTCATACCCCGTGATTTATGCATAAACACTTAATATTCCGGCATCGATATCATGCCTTAATCAAATTCGTCCTTTTCTCAGTCAAGAGTTCTTATCATATCAATTTAATAAGAACAGCTTTTTTAAAATACATTTGATTTAACAAATTTAAACATGCTTGATCTAGCTGATACAATTAGCATAGATCTATCTCATAAACAGTTCGTAAATGAAAGAACTTTAATTTAATTCACAGTTCAATACTAATAGAATAGGAATTCAATTGAACAAAGTACGAATTTCAATAATCAATATAGATGTGAATAATCATCAATAATTATTCACTAACATGCTTTGAAAATAATAACTCGAGTTTGAGTTAGGACACTTGCCTCGTCTGTAGATTACGGCTACGTAATTAATTTATATCCACTATGCAGTTAAATTATCTTCCTTTGAGAGACCTATAGTTAATCTTTCAATTAGTCATAGTATAACATTAGATTATGTAATCACATAAATATTATGCATTATATTTAGTTCTTATAAACATCATCATGTCTTGATAATGTTACTATAACCACATAATATTCTTGATCTTGATAATATTTAATTCACCTCTTAGTATTATTAGTTCCCTAATAATATTTTCATTTGCTTACTAATATTATTAACATCTTAATAATATTTTAATACCTTACTAATATTATTAATCCTCTTAATAATATTTTAATTAATATTATTACTTTAATAATATCTTACTTATGCTTTAGTATCATTAATCATTTAATATTATTAATCATTTAATAATATTTTATTCATTTACTAATATTATTAATCATTTAATAATATCTTATTCTATTACTAATATTATTAATTATTTAATAATACTTTAATCATTTATCAATGCTTAAATCAAATATATTAACCATTTAATAATATTTTAAAGAAATTTTATCTTTATATTTTTATTTACTTATCACTATCATATTCTAATATTATTAATATCATAATAATATTCTAATAATTTATTGGATTAATAAATAATTTATTCTAATTGTTCATCATTTATTAAACCTCTTATTTAATATCCATAAAAGGTCATAAATAATATTTATTATCATAAATTACCAAATGCTCTAAGATAGTCATGATATGATATATTATGAGTATTCAAGCATAAAAATCACCTTTTTCTTATTAAAGACATCATTTAACTATTTATTTCCTTTTATTCATAAACTTAACCATTTTTAGGAAAAATAGTAAACTTACTCCAAAAATTCTCAGCTTTGTACTTTGACACAATATGAACCTATAAGGATCCCCAAATTTTTCTGGAATTTTAGAAATTGATCTACTATTTTTAAAGTTCCCAAAACACTCGGATCTTGCTTTATTTTTAATAAATTGAGTTTTGCTCAGAAAAATCTGAAATTTTCAGGGTATGTTCTTCTAACATATATGAACCTACTGTAAAAATTTCAGAATTTTTCAGTGTATACACAGTGAGATATTCGACGGTAAAGTTTTAGGAGTCCTTTACGGAAATAGTCATTACGCACAATCTATAACTCAAAACGTGTCCGTTCTTTTTCCTACACGTAGATAACTTCTCAAGGTACCTCTGTGAATTTTCCCAGATTTTTAAGGGACATGAAGCTGTCCGAAACAGACCCAAGAAAAATAGGACAGAAACTATTTTAGGGTTTTTTTTGAACCCTTAACATTCTAAGTGCGCTATTTTGGGGAAATCAGCTCCAAAGGATTCAAAACTTGTTAGATTTGTGTTCTATCACTTGGGTTTACTAGATAACTCATGCATCTAGCACCCCCCTTCGACGGATCACAAATCTAAGTTGGAAACTTGAGTTACACAAGATTTAGTGGAAGAAAACAAGAGTTTTCACCCTTGGAGAACATATGCTCATATTCTTCCTCTAAGCCTTTGATCTAACACTCAAAATACTTAGTTCTATACATTATGATATGTAGGACTAGGGTATCTTGAGTATTTGTTCATAAACCCAACAAAACTCAAGCTAAAGAAAAAAAAAACAAAGTAGAAGAAGAAAATGAAGGTTGTGTTATACCTTGATTTAATGGCAACCTTCCTTGATTTACCAAAGTAAGTGATGAACTTTGGATGCATTAACAAACTAGCACTCCTCTCTCTTATATATATGGCCAAACCTCTCTCTCCTTTCTCTCTCTAGAAGTGGCTAGCTTGGAGAAATTATAAGAGGAGAATGAGAGAAGAAATGAAATGAAATGAAAAGATGAAGTAAAAGGATACTTACAAAAAAAATAGATACACTTAGTGTATCTAGCTATTATCCCCCATACTTTCTTTAACCAATGGATAGAAGCTTTGTCTTATCACTTTAATTAGTCTAATCATGATTAAGGATGCTTAATAAAGTGGCAACCAATGGGAGCTTGACAACCATGTCCTTTTGTGTAAGAGTTACTACAAATGGACCTTGCTTAGCTTAATTAGTTGCCTTAAAAGGCTAATGTGGCCAGCCATATTTATGCCCACTAACTCCTTCATTTAGCTTTTATTTTAATGCATAAATTAGATAAATCAAATGTCTAAAATACCCTTAATCAAGTGGGCTAAGTTTGGGCTTGCATTTATTTCTTTTGGGCTTCTCCTTTAATTGTTTTGGGCTATGTAATAAACATAGTCTAACAATTTTAATATATGTTACCCAATTTAAATTATTTAGGGTTTCCATTCCTAATCTTATGAAATTTAATTACCTATACATGTGACTTTAGCTCATAACCTAATTAGGTTCACAAGAATTAGGTTTAAAATTATTAGTCACTTGAAATAATAAGATTATCCACTTAAGTTAGTATACATTTTAAATACTAACATCTCCTTATTACCATAACCCTTAGATTATTTAATTGTCTCACCTAATTTATAATTAGGTTACGAGGCTTTCATTTTTAATGAAACCTATAAATGTATATATCCATAACTATAACATACATGTTAATTGACCCATGCACCATTTCACATATATTGTCACATATTAAATCACTGTATAACACAAAGTTTTTAAATATTAATAATGTATATACATATATAGTGACTTAAAATTCACGGTTATTACATCCTCCCCCCCTTATAAGAATTCCGTCCCCGGAATTACTTACAGGTTTACTCAAAAATATGTGGATAACTTTCCTCATCGTTTCTTCGAGTTCCCACGTAGCTTCTTCAGCATTGTGGTTCCTCCAAAGAACCTTTACAGAATGTATAACCTTATTTCGTAATTTCTGTTCTTTTCTATCTAAAATTTCAACTGGAATTTCCTCGTACGACAAATCCTTTTCTACCTGAATTGGCTCGTACGATATCACGTGCTTGTAATCAGGCTTGTATGGTCGTAGCACTGACACATGAAACACATTATGAATATGTTCCAGTTCAGGAGGTAGAGCTACCTCGTACGCCACTTCGCCTATCTTTCTTAAGATCTCAAAAGGTCCAATAAATCTCGGACTCAGTTTACCTTTCTTTCCAAACCTTATCTTCCCTTTCCAGGGAGATACTTTCAAAAATGCATGGCTTCCCACCTCAAAATCTCTCTTCTGGCGATGTAAGTCTGCATACTTCTTCTGGCGATCTTGAGCTGCTACCAATCGGGCTCTTATCACCTTGATGATCTCTATAGTTTGCTGTACCAGTTCTGGTCCCAACAATCGACGTTCACCCACTTCATCCCAGCATAAGGGCGTTCTACATTTCCTTCCATACAGTGCTTCGTACGGCGGCATTCCGATGCTGGCGTGATAACTATTGTTGTATGCGAACTCTACTAATGGAAGATGATCCTCCCAGCTACCCTTGAAGTCCATCACACAAGCTCTGAGCATGTCTTCAAGTGTTTGAATTGTTCTCTCGCTTTGCCCATCGGTCTGCGGATGATACGCGGTGCTCATCCGTAGTTGCGTCCCCATTCTTTCCTGAAGGCTCTTCCAAAAGTTTGACGTGAATCGCGGATCTCTATCCGACACAATAGATACCGGTACGCCATGCCTCGAGATAATTTCTTTGATATACAATTTGGCTAGCTGGTCCAAATTATACCTGATCTTGATCGGCAAAAAGTGAGCTGACTTCGTAAGACGATCTATAATCACCCATATGGCATCGTGTCCTTTTTGCGTTGCTGGAAGTCCCACCACAAAATCCATTGTGATGTGCTCCCACTTCCACTCTGGAATCTCTAAAGGCTGTAGTAATCCACTCGGTCGTTGATGCTCTGCCTTGACTCTCTGACAAGTTAGACATCTGCTGACGCATTCTGCAACCTCTCTCTTCATGTTTGGCCACCAAAAGTGTTGACGCAAGTCTTGATACATTTTTGTGCTTCCTGGGTGTATCGAGTACCTCGTACTATGCACTTCTCGCAAAATCTCTTCTCTTAGTTCTGGTACTAGCGGTACCCAAATTCGCCCTTCGAATCTCAGCAGTCCGGTGCCATCAATCTTGTATTTCAATTCATCCCCTTCAGCTAACCGCTTCTTGATGTTGTCGCAATCTTCGTCCTTCTCTTGAGCCTCTTTAACCTTATCTAATAAAGTCGGGCTCGCTGCTACTGTAAATAATTTCTCGTTGGTCTCCATCGAATACTTAACTTCTAAGTCAAGTCGTTCGAAATCTTTCACCAATTCCTCTTGAATGGTCAACTTCAGTAACTTCTCTCTCGCCTTTTCTGCTCAGGGCATCTGCCACTACATTTGCTTTTCCTGGATGGTACAGAATCTCACAATCATAATCCTTGATCAATTCTAGCCATCGGCGCTGCCTCATATTTAGCTCTTTCTGCGTGAAGATATACTTCAGACTCTTGTGATCTGTATATATCTCACACTTCTCGCCATACAAATAGTGCCTCCAAATCTTCAAGGCAAAAACTACTGCTGCTAATTCCAGGTCATGAGTCGGATAACCCTTCTCATAGTCCTTCAGCTGACGTGAAGCGTACGCAATAACCTTGCCATGCTGCATCAGTACACAACCAAGACCCTTGTGTGACGCATCACTATACACTACAAATCCTCCCGTGTTGTCTGGTAAAGTCAACACAGGTGCCTGACTGAGCCTCTTCTTCAATTCCATGAAACTCTCTTCACATTTCTCCGTCCAAATGAACTTACTGTCTTTCTGGTAAGGTTGGTCAAGGTGATGCTATCTTTGAAAAATCTTGGATGAATCTCCGATAGTATCCTGCTAATCCCAAGAAACTCCTAATTTCTGTCGGCGTCTTTGGCTGTTCCCAGTTGATAACCGCTTCTACTTTTACTGGATCCACCGAAACACCATCCATGTCGATAACGTGACCCAAAAACTGCACTCTCCGCAACCAAAACTCACACTTAGAGAACTTTGCATACAACTTCTCCCTCCTTAACGTCTCCAACACTATCCTTAGATGTTCAGCGTGCTCTTCCTCTGTCTCTGAATATACCAGAATGTCATCGATGAACACGACAACAAACTTATCCAAATACAGTTTAAACACTCTGTTCATCAAGTCCATGAATGCTGCTGGCGCATTCGTCAACCCAAAAGATTACCAGAAACTCAAAGTGTCCATACCGAGTTCTGAATGCCGTCTTTGGAACATCCTCCTGCCTCACCTTCAGTTGGTGATAACGGTCTCAAGTCGATTTTTGAAAAATATTTTGCCCCCTTCAACTGATCAAACAAATCGTCGATCCTGGGCAACGGGTACTTGTTCTTAATGGTGACCTTGTTTAACTCCCGGTAGTCGATACAAAGCCTTAATGACCCATCCTTCTTCTTTACGAATAAGACTGGTGCTCCCCACGGTGATACGCTCGGTCGAATGTATCCCTTATCTAACAATTCTTGTAGTTGAATCATCAGTTCCTTCATTTCTACCGGAGCCATACGATACGGCGCTTTGTATACCGGTGATGTCCTGGTGCCAAATCGATAACAAACTCTATCTCTCTATCTGGTGGCAATCCCGGAATCTCATCTGGGAAGACGTCGACGAATTCCCTTACAATAGGTATCTGACCCAGTTCACGACTCGTATCAATGTGTATCCACAATGTGAGCAAATAACCTATACAACCTTTCCTAAGCAACTTCTTTGCTTGCATCATCGTCAGACAACAAGATTGTCTCGGCGATTTACTGCCATAAAATACCACTTTGACTTATTCGGAGTCTTTAGGTGTACGCACTTTTTCTTACAGTCAATGATCGCTCTGTGACTTGATAACCAATCCATCCCGAGATTACATCAAACTCTCCAAGATGAATCGGTATCAAATCCACGTTAAGCTTAAACCCTCGTACATCAGCACAACAGTTCCTATGTATGTAGTCTACAGGAATAATTTCTTTGTTTGCTACTTCTACATTCATTGGGTGTTCTAATAGTTCACGAGGTAAACTTAATCTTTGAGCAAATTCATCAGATACAAAAGAACATGAAGCTCCGAATCGAATAACACATGGGCATTTATATCGTTGATCGGAATTATACCTGACACCACCTCCCTGGATGCCACGGCATCTTGCACTGTCATATTGAATGTCCTCGCTGTCGGCTTGTTTGGCTGGGTTGGTCCTCCACTGGTTGTCTTAGTGTTATTGCCCCTATTGCCGTTTCCGCCATCTGTGCTTTTCTTCTTTGGGCAATCCTTGATCCGATGTCCCAATTCACCACAGTTAAAACAACCTCCCTTCTTCACCTTAGAACAATTGGGTGAGGTATGCCCTTCTTGTCCACAGGTATAACATACCGTTTTTCCTTTCAAGCACTCTCCGAGTGACCCTTTCCACAGTTCCCACACACTGACTTCTTTTGTTGGACACTTCCTTGCTGAATCTCCAAATTACTACCCCCACTGCTCCATTTCCGCTTCTTGTTGTTGCTACCGCCACCGCTAACATTCTGATTCCCACCTTCTACTTTCTTCTTATTCTTCTCCCGATTGTACTTTGAGACTGCTTCGCTTCCACCTTCTGCTATGAGAGCTTTCTCCAACAGAGTTGAGAATGACGTGATTTGTAGAACCGCTACCTTACTATAAATCCACGGCTTAAGTCCATTTTCGAACCTTCTTGCTTTCCTCACCTCCGTGTCTACCTGATGTGGAGCGAATCTGGCCAATTCATTAAACTTTGCAGCGTACTCTGACACTGACATATTCTCCTGCTTCAATTCCAAAAATTTGATCTCCATTCTCGCTTGTGTACTCTCAGGGAAGTAGTTCTCAAAGAACAACTTCTTGAACGCTTCCCAAGTCACGATTCCAGTCCCGGCTTTGTTCTGGTTGGCCTCCCACCAATAGTTAGCCTCACCCTTCATTAAGTAGGTAGCAAAAATTGTTTCTGTTCTTCTGCTACTCTAGCAATAATGAAGGCCTTCTCAATCTCCTTCATCCATGTCTGGGCCTCTAACGGGTCTGCTGTTCCTCTAAACTCCGGTGGTCCTACGGCCTTGAAGTCCTTAAAGTTGGCTAATTGGTTTCCCGCCTGATTTCCTGCAGGTTGAGCTTGATTCCTCATAGCTTCAGTCATCATGTTGATAAAGTCTTGCATTGGGTTTGGTTGAGCTCCCGCTGCATTATTAACTGACTCTTCGATCTCTTGGTTCCTTAGTACACGTCTGGGCGGCATTATCTTGTGGAACAAAATTTTAACACGTTACTCGGGTTTTATTATCATATAAGTACTTAGCATGTAACACGCTACTGTATTCAACAATCATATGATCATTATGGGAGAGTTTTAAATTACCAAGATTTTGGAAGTCTTTCTCCCTAATTAGTGGGTTAAGTTTGTTTTTAAAGAAAATTTTCCAAATCAGTCTACTAGACTCACATAACATTAAATAGACAATTTACTATTTAAAATTTTTTCAACACATATCATAATAATAATGCATTTATATTCATATACCAATCTTCAGTGTCTCACATGATTAATACAGGTATATTCTTATAAATACTACTATCCCATTTTAAACACAAAAGATGGGATTAACTCAAAATGATACTTCCCTACAAACACAAATAGGGATACTACCTAACTACCTACTACCTCACACCTGCTGAGGTTTACATCAACATAAAACCCTATTACACAAAAGGGGTACTAATGCCTCTATCTACAACTAGTCCACAGCATAATCATCACTGGTGGCCCTGCTGGGTCACCTGAACAGGCTCCGGGGGAAACCACCCCTCCATAGCTCTACGTCGAACGGATCGACTCGACTCTCCTATCTCGAACTGCGCCCTCCTAGTCCCACTGCGCTGGCCCTCATACGCTGTGTCTAGCGCCAGTCCTAAAGTCTCGGCCCTGACCTTCATGGCCTGCAGTTCTAACTCCAATTGGTCCACCCGCTGGGCTGACTCATAAAATGCCTCCTCCACGCGAATCTTGTCTGCAATCTCCATGTCAAACTCGCCCCGCATCGCCAGATGCTTCTACTCTCAGCTCTCCGAACTTTGCCTTTTCATGCTCTAGCTGTACCCTCAGCATCTCAACTTGCAACTGGGACTCATCCAACTTTCCCTTCTGCTCGACTACCTCCATATGGGCTTGATAAGCCGCCTCCTTGTATTGACCTTCTGTGAACTGAAGTGTGTGGTTTTCAACCTCCAGTTCTCCCACCCTGCCTTCCAATTGATTGATTCTCCTCAACAAATCCCCTATAAGAGGACCCTGAGGGGCTTCTTCCGTAACCTCACGCTTAATGACCTCCTGATCTACTGAGTGACTGTCCTGGCGCTCGTCAGACATCCTACAATCACCATAAATAAACCAACATCAGTACCACAATAAAATATATTCATTGATAAAATGAAATAATATTTTATTAAGTACAACACAAACTCGATAAATTTCCACAATCCATCTCCTAACATACTCTATAAGAGTTTTCTACTAAGGTTATAACCTAGGTTTCGCATTTCTAATGTTTATAACCTACAGCTTTGATACCAACCTGTGACGCCCCCAAATCCAGGTTCTCTAACCTCAGATTCGGTGCTCACGATCTATCATCATCATAAGCATTCTATAATTATTACGAAATAATAAACATACATTGTTCATTATAATAAAGTTTCCATAGCATGGTCCCAAGGTCTTCTTAACCTTAACTTAAACACACCATTCATATTACAAAAGGTTTACATAAGAACTTCCATTAGATAATAATAATTAATATTCATTCCAAACTATTCCTGGATCTTGCCCTTGCCTTTGTCCTTCGTATTGGATCCTTCAGGCTTAGCTGAAATAAATGTCATGATATAGCAAGGGTAAGCAACTAATTTGCTTAGTAAGTTTATATACAAGGGAGATATATCATGACTAGAAAGAAGTTTTGCTTTCAATGTTCAACACAATATAAGGTTGTGAAGGAACATGAATTAATAATCAACAATTGAATATTCGAATAATTGAATAATATGAACTGAGTGGTTTGAGATAACCATGAACATTTGCCAAGGTTCTCAGTAATTTAAACTGGACCTCTTAATAAGTTTTAGTATTCAAGGGGATCAGCCTTTCATACCCCGTGATTTATGCATAAACACTTAATATTCCGGCATCGATATCATGCCTTAATCAAATTCGTCCTTTTCTCAGTCAAGAGTTCTTATCATATCAATTTAATAAGAACAGCTTTTTAAAATACATTTGATTTAACAAATTTAAACATGCTTGATCTAGCTGATACAATTAGCATAGATCTATCTCATAAACAGTTCGTAAATGAAAGAACTTTAATTTAATTCACAGTTCAATACTAATAGAATAGGAATTCAATTGAACAAAGTACGAATTTCAATAATCAATATAGATGTGAATAATCATCAATAATTATTCACTAACATGCTTTGAAAATAATAACTCGAGTTTGAGTTAGGACACTTGCCTCGTCTGTAGATTACGGCTACGTAATTAATTTATATCCACTATGCAGTTAAATTATCTTCCTTTGAGAGACCTATAGTTAATCTTTCAATTAGTCATAGTATAACATTAGATTATGTAATCACATAAATATTATGCATTATATTTAGTTCTTATAAACATCATCATGTCTTGATAATGTTACTATAACCACATAATATTCTTGATCTTGATAATATTTAATTCACCTCTTAGTATTATTAGTTCCCTAATAATATTTTCATTTGCTTACTAATATTTTAACATCTTAATAATATTTTAATACCTTACTAATATTATTAATCCTCTTAATAATATTTTAATTAATATTATTACTTTAATAATATCTTACTTATGCTTTAGTATCATTAATCATTTAATATTATTAATCATTTAATAATATTTTATTCATTTACTAATATTATTAATCATTTAATAATATCTTATTCTATTACTAATATTATTAATTATTTAATAATACTTTAATCATTTATCAATGCTTAAATCAAATATTATTAACCATTTAATAATATTTTAAAGAAATTTTATCTTTAATATTTTTATTTACTTATCACTATCATATTCTAATATTATTAATATCATAATAATATTCTAATAATTTATTGGATTAATAAATAATTTATTCTAATTGTTCATCATTTATTAAACCTCTTATTTAATATCCATAAAAGGTCATAAATAATATTTATTATCATAAATTACCAAAATGCTCTAAGATAGTCATGATATGATATATTATGAGTATTCAAGCATAAAAATCACCTTTTTCTTATTAAAGACATCATTTAACTATTTATTTCCTTTTATTCATAACTTAACCATTTTTAGGAAAAATAGTAAACTTACTCCAAAAATTCTCAGCTTTTGTACTTTGACACAATATGAACCTATAAGGATCCCCAAATTTTTCTGGAATTTTAGAAATTGATCTACTATTTTTAAAGTTCCCAAAACACTCGGATCTTGCTTTATTTTTAATAAATTGAGTTTTGCTCAGAAAAATCTGAAATTTTCAGGGTATGTTCTTCTAACATATATGAACCTACTGTAAAAATTTCAGAATTTTTCAGTGTATACACAGTGAGATATTCGACGGTAAAGTTTTAGGAGTCCTTTACGGAAATAGTCATTACGCACAATCTATAACTCAAAACGTGTCCGTTCTTTTTCCTACACGTAGATAACTTCTCAAGGTACCTCTGTGAATTTTCCCAGATTTTTAAGGGACATGAAGCTGTCCGAAACAGACCCAAGAAAAATAGGACAGAAACTATTTTAGGGTTTTTTTGAACCCTTAACATTCTAAGTGCGCTATTTTGGGGAAATCAGCTCCAAAGGATTCAAAACTTGTTAGATTTGTGTTCTATCACTTGGGTTTACTAGATAACTCATGCATCTAGCACCCCCCTTCGACGGATCACAAATCTAAGTTGGAAAACTTGAGTTACACAAGATTTAGTGGAAGAAAACAAGAGTTTTCACCCTTGGAGAACATATGCTCATATTCTTCCTCTAAGCCTTTGATCTAACACTCAAAATACTTAGTTCTATACATTATGATATGTAGGACTAGGGTATCTTGAGTATTTGTTCATAACCCCAACAAAACTCAAGCTAAAGAAAAAAAAAACAAAGTAGAAGAAGAAAATGAAGGTTGTGTTATACCTTGATTTAATGGCAACCTTCCTTGATTTACCAAAGTAAGTGATGAACTTTGGATGCATTAACAAACTAGCACTCCTCTCTCTCTATATATGGCCAAACCTCTCTCTCCTTTCTCTCTCTAGAAGTGGCTAGCTTGGGAGAAATTATAAGAGGAAGAATGAGAGAAATGAAATGAAATGAAAAGATGAAGTAAAAGGATACTTACAAAAATATAGATACACTTAGTGTATCTAGCTATTATCCCCATACTTTCTTTAACCAATGGATAGAGCTTTGTCTTATCACTTTAATTAGTCTAATCATGATTAAGGATGCTTAATAAAGTGGCAACCAATGGGAGCTTGACAACCATGTCCTTTTGTGTAAGAGTTACTACAAATGGACCTTGCTTAGCTTAATTAGTTGCCTTAAAAGGCTAATGTGGCCAGCCATATTTATGCCCACTAACTCCTTCATTTAGCTTTTATTTTAATGCATAATTAGATAAATCAAATGTCTAAAATACCCTTAATCAAGTGGGCTAAGTTTGGGCTTGCATTTATTTTTTTTGGGCTTCTCTTTAATTGTTTTGGGCTATGTAATAAACATAGTCTAACATTTTAATATATGTTACCAATTTAATTATTTAGGGTTTCCATTCCTAATCTTATGAAATTTAATTACCTATACATGTGACTTTAGCTCATAACCTACTTAGGTTCACAAGAATTAGGTTTAAAATTATTAGTCACTTGAAATAATAAGATTATCCACTTAAGTTAGTATACATTTTAAATACTAACATCTCCTTATTACCATAACCCTTAGATTATTTAATTGTCTCACCTAATTTATAATTAGGTTACGAGGCTTTCATTTTTAATGAAACCTATAAATGTATATATCCATAACTATAACATACATGTTAATTGACCCATGCACCATTTCACATATATTGTCACATATTAAATCACTGTATAACACAAAGTTTTTAAATATTAATAATGTATATACATATATAGTGACTTAAAATTCACGGTTATTACAGTTCTTCACACTTTAAACCCTCTTTGGCAGAATGTTTATCAATCACAAAGACTGAAAACACCCTCCGCAAGTACTCTAGGTTATCAACCTATTGTACATGTACTGTGCACAAACATTTCAGCCCAAAGTATAAACTAAGCGTAACCTCTAATAAAAGAGTTGCTCATCTCAGAATTTAGAGTGCAAGCCTTCAACTGAGGGTCTAATGACCACGAACCTTGTCCACAGTTATAAGTAATCTTTCAACTTTAACTTTTACAGTCATACGACTATAATGACTTCAAGGTACTTAGGGAATCAATCCTTCGTACATGTGTTGTGTACAAACATTTCAGTGCAAATTATAAACTAAGTGCAACCCCTAAATAATAGGGTTGTTCATCTCAGCTTTTCAACATCTGAATCCGCACCAAAATAATTTGGTTTTGCATAACTTCTCAAGAATTCTTGAATTTCATGAACATCTTTCAATATTTGTCTAGCTGAATCAAATAGCATAGACCTCTACAACAATTCGCACATCAACCAAAATATACATATACATACATACATATGTATTCTCATAACTCAAAGAAATCTCAAAAATCTTTTTATGATGTCATGATACCACACTGTATTTACAGTCCGTTGAGGATTCCGTCATTTGGTGATTTTATCATACTACATCATACCATAGTGGGCTGACGATCCTTCGATCACATCCAACACTAGGTAATACTGCATTGATGACTCCATCATTTTTATCATCTTTGCACCAGCTTACATGATGCATTAATGATATAAAATACATTTTGATATATTACAAATCATTTTTGTCTAGCCGAAGCAATTAGCATAGACATACGAATAATAGTATTGTTGTTAAAACTCATTGGTTCCATCATTTGATCCAATGTTTTTCAAGAAAATAAAAGTGTAAACATCAGCACGAAGTCAATAAATTTCAAAAGTCTAGCATAGCTAGTAGATTTAGATTACATATGCTTCCACCATCAACTCCACTTTCTATAATGATCCATTGCTTAATAGGTCTATCTATTCCTATCATCCTCAATACTCGATTCACAGTTAATTACACCCAGTTCGTCAAACTTACCACACGTTATGAGTTCAGGAACTTGCCACAATCATATGAGTTTAAGAACTTATCCTAGTCAGACCATAGGCGTCCATTCGTTGAGGAGTTCAAAAATATACCATATAATTATGAGTAACGAACCTACCATAAATATGAGTTTTAAGAACTCGCACTTAACCTTATAATATTCTCTAACTATACTCTACCTATCTGTTATACACATGATAAAAGAATAACCTTCTCAACAGGCATATAGCAAATAGCGCGACACAAATATTCCAATGATTATCAATGTGATAAACTGAGTGCAAGCACAAAACCCTCGCCCGTACAAAGATTTGTACAACTCAACCATCACAGGAGTCCTCAATTGAAATCCCTCCTAACTCTATCTTACTCATAACTTGCTCTTTGCTCGATACGAATTCCTCGTATCTCATCATCTATAACTCCTCATGAGTTATCTCGTACTATTTCGTAGTACACCATCTTCATAGCATTAAGCTATAATCATTCAAACATTACATACCATCTTTCTTTTATAACTTAAACTGATCACGTCGTGATCTTATTCTATAATCATCTCTCTTAAAATTCTTTCGTTATCTCGTGATCATTTTGTTTTACGATCCTCATTCTTTCCCTTTTTCATCATTTACGACATTATTCGTTATCTTAGCTTTTGGAGTTAGGAAACTCCCATTTCTTATATTTATATCTTTTCAAGATTCTTCTTTGAATCTTCTTGTTTAGAAAACAATTCTTCATTTAAGAATTTCTAACTTCATTTACATCGCTCAAAATTTCATTCGAGTTCTACACTTTCATCATACGTATCCATTTCTACACTTGGTACACATCGAGTCTCTAACAGTTTCAATATGATACGCTGAGTGGTTTCCCACAAACAACCAACAAACTAGGTTCCGAGTTACTAGTTCGTATATACCTCCGCTCCATGAAGGAATCGTATAGCCCAGATACCATACATCAACTACTAAAGAGTACAATTGCACCACACTTAGATATAACTCTCTATTCATAACTTCTTTATCATTCTCTTTTTATAGATATTGTCTATTTATTATCACCTTACATCCTTATTATTGGAGTTGGGTAACCCCACATTCATAATCCTTATAACTCTGCGAGATTCTTCTTTGAATCCTTTCACGCAAGTTTTTAATCCCTTATTGTTCAAACTCTATTCGAGCTTATTCGTTCATTATCTTCACCTCTCTTCTCTAAGGTTATAGCCTATGGTACTCCTACCTAAGGCTTATAACCTACAGCTTTGATACCAACTTGTAACGATCCCAAAATTCATACCATTTAAATCTCAACTTCGGTCGTTAACCATACATTAAATCTCAAATTTTACATCATTATTCGATATTAAAAACACTAAATTTACGAAATATTTAAAACGTTTATACATTTCTTTCTTTCTTGCCCTGAATCGCGACCTTTACATTACATCTCTTTGATTCAATCTTATATCATGAATCGTTACAACAAAATTACTATACAAAGTCTTACATCATAACTAAATATCCATATACATTGGATAGCTCAACTTACAATTCAACAACATGTTACGTTCAAAATATGAAATACATTTCTCATAAAACATAAGTAATCTTCGTGAATATAGATCTCTATAACTCACTTAGCACATATCTTTACCTTAAAATCTTGACCTGCAAAAGTGGTTATTTGCAAGAGTGAGCTCGACAGCCCAGCAAAGTCTAACAGTTTTTATGCATCACATAGCACATAATAGCATGCTCGATATACATCTCGTTAAAGTAACATGGCATACATGCTTTTAATACAAATAGCAAATATAAAGATTGAGTTCCTTACTCAATCATCATTACTTAGACAAAACAATGAAGTCATATATTGACATTTACATTTCATGATTTCAACATGTATAACATATCATGCAATTTAAAACAGTTCATCAAGTCCACGTAACAAATAGGAACCGAAAGACTTTCCTTGATCGTTGTTTACCAATAATAGTTTAACAGCTTACAGTTATCTGCACTTCACGTGCCCTACACAATTATATAATCATACACATCAACTATTAGTCACATAACAACACATAGTAATTGTAATGTAAACTCTACTCCGCATCTCATAATCATTCCTATTAATTAGCACACAATGTTCAATTAGATTTGTTAACTTTTCGACTTATGACTCACTATATTTCATAATCGAAGTTCATTCAAGTGCTTAAGTCTTGCTAGGACTAATTATTGGTTTTATATTAAACCTATTTTATATCCTATAATATTCATTTCAATTCAATTGAAACACTTTTTAAGCTCGTTAATACTTGGCACGACGTTTCGACGTTCATTCGTCACACGCCCGATTTGCTTCTCTTGTGTATGCTTACTATGCTTCAATAACTTATCTAATACATCATTTATTAATATTAAGCATCATTATATTTTACTAACATTCAAGTTTTATAACTTAGAACATCATCTTTTATGGTCAGGAGCACTACACATGCATATGTGCCTGCCCGACGCCCTCCGATTGCCCCCGAAAACACAATAGTCCTAAATATAACCATTTTAACTACTGTTACAGACCTCCAATTGAATAACATTTGGAACGAAAGTTGTAGGTCTACTCGTCTTCGTTACGGATCATCTTGAATCAACTCAATCGGAGTTCGTATGAGAAAGTTATGACCATTTTACTACAGGAGGCCAAAACTGTCCGACTCAGACTTCTGTCCCCGCGCCGCGGCGCGAGAACTAGGCTAACCAGTGGCGCCAGTGAGAGATTGGTGCTGGGGCGCGAACTTCTGGCGCTGGGACGTGAATTTTGGCGCTGAGGCGCGAATTTTGGCGCTGGGGCGCCAAAACTTTCAGAACCCAACTACTAAGAACAGAACAACTAATTTTTTTGTCTATAACTTAATTTCTAACACTAATTAACATGCATAACTTATGCCAATTACACATATACACATTACCCAACATGCATATACTAATTTAAACCACTAAACAACAATCACAGAAAACTTAATTCCTTGAAAACCATATTTTAAACCCAAAAAGTTCATCTTTATACTTCTAGACACTGTGAACACGGTAATCACAATTTATAACCCAATTTTGATTCCTTGAAACTATCATTCTCTGAATTTCATACCCAATTAACATAATCACACTTCAATTTCATAACTTCACAATTAACATATACTAATTTTGATATTTCTACAAACTACGTTCATACATGAATGTTTACTGTAAAAACTAATTTCTCTTTCTCTATGAACGTAATTTAGCATACCACACATATATACATATATACATGTTAGTTATTACCAGAACACATGATTTCATAATCATTTAGTAAAGCATAGTTTATAGACAACATTTGTAAAACTTATATACAATGAAGTTGAGTTTCATGAAACACAGAGGCTAAATAATTATACTATAAAACCTATCTTAAGATAATTAAACATACCTTTTTGTTGCTTTTAGAAAACCTTTCACTGAGAATCGCTACTCTGAACTTACTTTTGAAATCCCAGCCTTTTCTCAAATTCTCTCTCTGAACTTTCTCAGACTCTTTTCTTTCCTTAGACAACTTCCCTTTTTCCTTTCTTAGACTTAACCAAATACAATATACGTAACGCAACATAAAACTAAAGTAAACGTTTAAAAAAACTGACATTATAATAATTGCCCTCGGCCCAATCAATTATCAGTTATAAAATTATTATATATATATATATATTATTTATTTAATTTATATTATTAATAAATCAAATTTAAAAAATTTCAAAAGCCATAAGGCTCCGTTTGGCAAAACGCTTTAAAATTAAAGACTTAATATATTTAAGACTTGTTTGGCAAAATAAATTAAAACTACTTTAATTTATTTTAATAACCCCTTATAATATAGCTATTTGTAACACTTCTAATTAATTAAGTTTTCATACTTGATTTAATTAATTCTAATAACAATTTATTAATTAAATCATTTAATCACATAACTCAATACCACTAATTATCCATCAAATTGAAATATCACTATAATAATAATTTCCTTAACTTATTAATTAATTATTTAACAAATAATTAACCAACTTAAATCAAATTAAACAAATACAAATATGTATTCATCAATAACACATCCAATAAATATTTATATAAATTAATAAATATTTATAAATTACATTTAAAATTCTAAAATTCTGGAATGTTACAGACAATCTCGAAACCTTAGAAAGCCGTAAGTTAATCCAGATTGGTTCAGACCTTACCCCAAACCATAGAAATGACATGGTTACGCTACTAACCCAATTCTAGGATGTGTTTGCATGGTCTCATGAAGACATGGTGGGTTTGTCCACTGACATTGTTCTTCATCGCCTTCCCATAAAAGAAGGATTTAAGCCAGTCAAGCAAATGCTCAGGCGATTGAAACCTGAGTGGAGTTTAAAGGTGAAAGAAGAAATTGTGAAACAATTTCAAGCTGGCATCATCATAGTGTCTACATATCCTGAGTGAATATCCAACATTGTTCCCGTGCCTAAACCCGGAGGGAAGGTACGAGTTTGAGTGGATTACCGGGACTTGAACAAAGCTTGCTTAAAAGATAGCTTTCCCGTACCATTTATCCACATTTTTATTGACAATATTGCGCAATATGACATGTACTCCTTTGCTGATTGCTTTGCGGGGTATCATCAGATCATGGTTGCTGAGGAAGATCGTGATAAAACTGCTTTCATCACGCCTTGGGAAACCTTTTGCTATAAACGGTTGTCATTCGGCCTCATCAATGCCGGAGCCACCTATCAACGAGCTATGATGGCTCTTTTTCATGACTTAATGCACAAAGAGGTCGAGATCTACATGAATGACATCATTGTCAAATTCCGAAAAGAGGATGACCATATATACCATCTCAGAAAGTTGTTCAACAGGTTGCGTAAGTACAACTTGAAGTTGAATCCAGCTAAATGCGCCTTTGGCGTTAAATCAGGCAAGTTGCTAGGATTTCTAGTCAGCCACAAAGGGATTGAGCTGGATCCTGCCAAAATCCAAGCCATCACAGAAATGCCCATTCCTCATACAGAAAAGGAAATACGGGGATTTTTGGGAAGAATCAACTTCATTAGCAGGTTTATCTCTCAACTCACAGCAACTTGTGAGCCAATCTTCACGCTATTAAGGAAGAACTCCTCCATGAAATGGAATTATGAGTGCCAGAATTCCTTCCTTACAATTAAAGAATAGCTAGTCAAAGCTCCTGTGTTGGTACCACCCAAGGATGATGTTCCCCTGTTTATGTACCTGTCCATAAGTGACAATGCCATGGGCTGCATGCTGGGACAGAAAGACGATAGAGGCCAAGAATGAGATATCTATTACCTCAGCAAAAGGTTCAGCAGCAATGAACACAAGTACACTCTGATTGAAAAGACGTGTTGTGCTTTAGCATGGGCTTCCATGAGGTTACAGCATTACCTCCATGGTCACACAACCCATCTCATATCCCGCGTGGATCCTCTCAAATACGTGTTCAGCAAACCCAAGTTAAAGTGCCGGCTGTCCAGATGGCAGTTGATCCTATAACAATTTGACATCGTATATGTGACTCAAAAGTCCATCAAAGGTTAAGGAATAGCGGATCAACTGGCTGCCGCACCTTCAGGGGATTTCAAACCCTTGGAAACATACTTCCCCGATGAAGGAGTAATGACAGTTCAGCAACACCATCAGTACGATACGCGCCAATCATGGAAGATGTATTTTGATGGAGCTGTTAATATGGAAGGTTCTGGAGCTGGAGCAGTTCTAGTATCTGGTACGGGGGAGCAGTATCCCGTCGCCGCCAAATTGCAGTTTGTCATCACCAACAACACAGCTGAGTATAAAGGTTGTCTCATGGGAATGAACGGGCAACTGTCTTTGGAGATTCAGAGTTGGTAATCAGACAATCCATCGGAATCTATCAAACCAAGTAACTACATTTGCTGCCCTACCATCGGTAAGTTTTACAGATGGTTTTGGAGTTCGAAGAAATCTCCTTTCTACACATTCCCCGTAATAGGAATGACTTTGCGGACACATTAGCTACTTTGGCCTCCTTGATTCGTATATCAGACAAGGAATACATGCCAATAGTCACAATTTCCCTGCACAAGGCCCCAACCTATGGGAACTACGTTGGAAAAGTATCGGATGAGCTACCTTCCATCCAACATCCTTGGTATCAGCATATCAAGGAATATCTACGAGATGGATCTACACCCACTGAGGCGAGCCCGACTGAGAAAAGGCAGATCCATCGACTTGCTATGAAATTCTACCTGAGTGGAGATGCGTTCTACAAAAGAGATGTAGGACTAGGTCTCCTCAGATGTTGAGACAAAGATCAAGCCCAAAGGCTTATGGATGAAATCCATGGTGGAGTCTGTGGCCCCCACATGAGTGGCCCCCTCCTTGTCAAGAAAGTCCTCAGGACGAGACATTATTGGTTATCTCTCAAATCTGATTGTAATGACCACGTCAGGAGATGCTATCAGTTCCAGATTCATAGGAATGCTATACACGCCCTTCCACGGGAACTCCACAATATGAGTTCAACTTGGCCCTTCTCAATGTGGGGAATGGACGTTATCGGGCCCATTGAGCCTAAAGCCAGTAATGGACATCAATTTATCTTCACCATGAGCGACTACTTTACCAAGTGGGTAGAAGCAGCCTCCTTCCCCAGGGAAATCATCATTGCTTTCATCAGAAACAATGTCGTTTGTCGATATGGACAACTAGAGGTGATTGTGTCAAACAATGCTAAGAACCTCAACAACAAAATGATGGAGGAATTATGTAGTAAATTCAACATCAAACATCTTAACTCTGTCATCTATCGTCCGAAGATGAACGGTGATATTGAAGCGGCTAACAAAAACATCAAGAAGATTATGCAAAAGATGTCCGCCAACCACAAAGATTGGCCTGACCTATTGCCTCTCACTCTGTTAGCCTACAAGAACCTCAATGCGCACTTCCACTGGGGCAACCCCCTACGCATTAACCTATGGGATGGAAGTAGTGCTCCCCATAGAAGTTGAAATGGAATCCCTCAATGTGTTGATAGACGCTCAGCTGGATGAAGACCAATGAGTACAAGACATGTATCACCAATTGTCTCAAATAGACGAAAGGCGAACCGCAACTATCTTCCATGGTCAATTATATCAACAAAGGATCGCCGGATCCTACAACAAAAAAGTCTGGCTACGGCAGTTTAAACAACATGACTTGGTTTTAAAGAAGATCCTTGACAACCAAGATCAATCTAAGGGAAAATTCGCTCCTAACTGGGAAGGCCCATTTATTGTCAAGGAAATATTGACAGGAAGTGCTCTCAGATTACAAGAAATGGACGGAGATGAATTTCCACAACTCATCAACTCAGACACCGTGAAACGGTACTATGTCTAAAGTTGCCATCAAGCAAACACCTTGGTGTTGGACCATCAGATCACCAGTCATTCCAGTTATTTAACCCTTTACCACATACAACTTTCTACACTTTGCCCCTCAGGGAAACATGCTTTTTAAGCCAGCAGCTTGGCTCCTTTGCGTTCCTACGACTTAGGTCATCCCACTACAGATTGAACCTCTTGCGTTTACAGTTTGGCTACCCATACATGGGATCAAACTTCTCGTACCTGCAGTTTATCCTCAACCTAGGATTAAACTTTCTCCTCCCCGCACTCTGACATGTAAATGGGATCACGCTTTTCTTCTCACCCTGAGGGGCGAACTACGTCGACCTGATCTCCTCTTCAATAGGAGTACGTAGGAAACCATTTCATATGGCCCGGTCGCAATAAAACAAAATCATTTCTACCCTTACAAAAACAAAAACAACAAAAACATTCCTACGCCATTTCTGCCATATACAGCGTTGAACTTCTTACACCAGGTTCGAACTATGCAGACCTGATCTCCTCTTCAGTAGGAGTACGTAGGCAGCAATTCATGGTTTGGTTTCACCCCCTACCAAAACACAAACCCTTGTAAATTGGTACTGGGATCATATTTCAATCCACTACATTTCATTCGGCTTCAGACCAAAGGGATGGAATTACCTGAACTCCTCCCAAATAGGAGATTCGGCGACCATCTAAGCTGCGATCATACCTTGAAGAGCAACACCAATCCATAAGAGATGGAATTAACTAGGCTTCTCCTAAATAGAAGTACTGGCGACTATCTGTGGTGCGGTCAATCTCAGAGAGGAAAGCCACACTCCTCTCCACATTTCCATACAGAAACTAGTCCCAAGACACCAAAGATACTAGGGATACACAGAGATCGATAATCCATTCTGAAATATCTAGAGACAACTCAATGTCCATCCACCCAGGAGGAATTCAGAATACATCAAGATCACAAGCCCTGAAGCAGCAGGTAAAATATCAACCAAGTAGCAAAGCATATCTAAAAGGGAAGTGATCCAAAAATATATTTCCATGTCATATATATAATCTTGTTTGATATATACAATGTAAACTGTACATGACAAAATGGCTAAGCTAGTCTGTGCAGGAAAATACAAGCTCATCTACAAGTCAGGGTATATGCGAGCTAACAAGCCCAACATGGCGTCCCTCTCAGAAGAAGGAGGCGAAGCTGTGGTCTCCTATACGAGAATATCCACATGACCCAACAGATCTGCAGCCATCTGCATGGTGACCATGTGATCATCAATATATGCGCTCATCTCTGAAATCATGCCAGTGGTAAGGGACCTCACGGTAATACTATCTGTGACGGCTACATCTCGGGCAGATATGGCACTATCCCGCTCAACTATCACTACGTCTCTGGCTGATCTAGCCTCATCCTGCTCAACAACAGTGACATCTCTGCGAACTAATGCCTCGTCTCTATCTAATAGAGCTGCGTCTCTCCCATCAAGGGCAGTCAACATCATAGATTGAGCCTGATCACTCTCAAAGGTCGTCAGATGAAGACTCTGGTTAAAGTATTGTTCTGAGTGTTAAATCACAACAGTACTGGTACTGGGAGAATTCGGAGGAAATGCTGGCAACCCAGCAGCGGGCTCCTCCTCGATGTAGGAATCGATGCCCTCCATTGGCTCTATATCATCTGACTCGCTATCCTGTACTGTAGATACTGCTGCAGCCGATAAAATCTCTGTCTCCATCCATGCGGAATACTCTGCAGAACAACCCGAATGGCTCACAGAAAAAGCAGCTCTCTCCCGCTGATCCCAACAAGCATACACACGGGATCGATCCTCTGCTGAGAGATACCGAGAAGCTAAACGATGACCTATCGCCCCGTCAAAAGGATGAAAATCCTAAAACTGGTCAAACTGCGACATCACGGCCAGTGGGTGGTAAGTAGTCACGCCCCTCAAACCAGCCAGAGGGACGTAGTCCATGCCCGGAGCATGAGTAATGAAGTTGTATGGTGAGCTAAGCCCCAAACATGGAAATATACTGAATGGATCTCTAATATCTGCCAAAAATATGGACCAAGACAGAGCATCTATACACTCTGATGGCTGAAAGGAGTATGACATGGCTATATCATGGGAGAACCAATACCCATGTTGTCTAAGAGTGCCAATCGGTCTCAAGTGTGACATAAACCGCACATATAGCATGACCAAGCTACCCGTGAACACTCCTGTCGGATAAGTGCAGCAGTAAGATGTTGACCGCAGGGTCTCTGCTATGATCATCGGTATAATGGTGCAACCCTCCCTGAGAGCTCTCACCGCCATGATGACTCCGATGTCTATCTCATCCATGTACCGTGGCATATAGACATACAATAGTACGCATAACAGCAGTACATCAACCCTGGCCAAATGCCAATGATCCTCTGGTGCGGTGAAATCCCCAGAATGTCGTGAATAGCTATCCTCATAGCCAAATCTGTCATACAAACAATGCTGGGATATCAGTTGGCCAGACGTCAACTCATCCTGCACCACTCTGCGCTGTAATCCAGTGAGATTCATGAACTGTCTACTCATATCTCCTAAAGCTATATGCACGCAAGGTCTGTCTAATGGCAGCATCATCAATCATGCATACTCCTCTAGAGTAAGAGTCAACTCATGGGTCCCGAATCGGAAGACCTGCCTATCCGGTACCCAATGCTCTAGCATCCCGTCCACAAACCCTGCGAGAACCTGAAACATCGATAAGGTCATGGTATGCTGTAGCAAATGATCTACAGTCACCCTGTCTGGTGGTGACATGCTATCATACCACGATCGCATACTCAATGCCACCAATGATGGTGGGGTATAATCTATACGGCTTACTGTCGAAGAAGACATCTGTGTGGGCCGTGTCATAAGACCATCCAGGGGTCAATGTCAAATATCTCTGGACATACATACATATGCATAACATGATACATGCATAGTAGATAATAGATGGCAATATGATATAGGGAATGAAAAAACTGTGCATACATTCCTAAGTATATCATCATCTAATACATCATCTCTGTGCAGCTACAAATACATGGAAATGGGGCACATACGCCCTACAACTAACAGAGCCCTATGAAAAGATATAGCGAGAATTGGGTACAGCCACCCAATATCTAACAGAGGCCTATCAAAAGATATAACGATAATACACATCAGAAGAAGATAATGGTGTCGATATCCACATCATCAATCCTGTCCACCTGATGTAACTCCTCCTGAGTCACTGGATCTCTATCAACAGGGATGTTAGGCCTATATAGAGGGGGATCTACGCCGGCAAAACCGAATGGGTCATCTGAGGGGCCAGCGACTGAGCTGGAAGGATCAAATGAAGCCGCCTCTGCCGGATCTCTGCCCAAATACCGGATAAATATGTGTGCCTGGTCCAACTGTCGGGTCAAACTATTAATCTATGTCATATGAGTCGAAACTCTGTCACAAGATATCCAATCCGTCATCATCACGGATCCTGGAACCATATCCCCCATAAACTGTGTGGCACGGAACTGGGCTCCGATAGTACGAGGGAACCACCAATGCTAGAACGTCTCCTGAGTGCAAGGACCCTCTGATAATGTAAAGCCGTCGAACCCAAACAATGGGATATCAGTGATGGGTGACTACGATACAGGCCAATGACGCCTGACAGGAGGCAAAATCGGCATACAAATCTCCCCTGTGGTGCTCCTAATAGCACGCTCTCCTAAATAGAGCTCCCAGCCTCCATCTATGAAGAGAGGAACTCTCCTGGTGGATATCACGTACTCGACTCCAGTCGGGTAGCCATCCTCAAAGCCGATGGTCAAGTGTTCCCCTGAATAGGGAATCAATGTGATGGTATCAGCTGTCAACAACTCCAGCTGCATACGGCAATGAGTGAAGCCCTCAGCCACAGGGACCTCCGGCAAAATGGAATGATGACATCGTCGTCCTCGTGGATAGGTATCTAAACCTAACACACTCACAGGACGCAAGCATAGGAGCCTCTCATAGGCCCAAAACTGCCAACACAATGGCAACACATCTGCTATCAGTAAACACTCTTAACCTATAAATGGGAAATGACAAGAGAAATACTCACCAGTAGAAATGGGTAGAAGCCTAGCCAAGCCTCGGTCAAACCCTGTGAGCGTATACGCATGCCCCGGAGGAAATAGGCAAAGGTGTAGGAACCCCAATCATACTCTCTAATATGTTCCACATGACGCGTGGTACTGACCAAAGCGAAAGACACCGTAGAAGAGTTATCTGCTATGAAGCAGCCTTTAATGATCATCAGGAACAATCGCCGCAAAATGCGATCCTTGATTCTGACATCATCAGACATGGGCTCACTCAAAAGTCCGCTCATAGCATCTACGCTCAAAGGACCTGAACGGACAGTCATACCCTTGAGCGCCTCCGTCAGAACTCCTAACAAGGATCTGACGGCAGTAGGGGTAATATTCTCCATGCAAGGCACTGGCTCCCCTCCAAACTCTATACCTATGATAAATCGCCAATCCATCGGCGTCATCATCACCTCACAATCCAGTAGATGGAGTGACTGAGTCTGATGAAACCATCGCTCAGACAATGCCCTGAGGTAACCCCAGGGACAACGACGGGGAAGGATGGAGAAGAATGCCCCGAATCCCAAATCATGCACTACAGCTCTGTAATCAGGATGATGAGCCTGATACATGGAGTGTATACTCAACCAATTCCCTCGAGGCTGTGTGAAGCCGGGAACCTGCATGAAATGCAGATCAAACATCAGAACCCTTTAATCTTCATCAATAGGAAAGAAGGAAGATCAAAGTCCAACGCCATACCTCGTTAGCATGCAAGTACATCGATGGATGTCTGCTCAAGTCACCCATCAGCTCTGGGTTTGCCGCCTGGATAATCGGGAGCTCCCTACGGGGAACATGTGTAGTAGGAGCGGGATCCTCAATCGGAATATCCTCCTCCACGTCCTCAATGTCTAGCACGTCTGCCCGGACTAGACGAATCACGGCCTCCGCCAATCGACGAGGCTGTCTGACAGAACGGGGTCGAGGCACTTCAGAAGCCCTCCTCCGTATACTAGAAGTGGTCCTACGGGAACTGCTCGGCTGATCCGGAGCTTTCCTTACCTGGAGCTTTCTAGAATGCATTTTATGACTATATGCATGCATGTATTTACTTTAACATACAATAGAGTTAAAATGCATGACTACCCAATGCCTACATTTGAAAAAAAATTTCCATAGTCCCCTTTGAAAATAGGACTATCCACATGCACATAGGCATGTCTAGGTGGCCATTCAGTAGCACACCTGCCCCAAAGTCATATACATAATATTTGCATTAAAAATCAAAATCATACATGCATAAGGTTAACCTCAATATCAGGAGTACTTTTCCTTTCTACCTTTTGCTCGTTGGACCTCAAATAGGACAAAAAATAGCAGAAAAATGTGCCAATTTGACTGTCTCAAAAGTTAAATTTTTTCACATCATTGTGCTCAACATGGTTTAATACTAACATTTACTATGTTGAATATTTTTTATCAAGTCATTTGTGCATACATAATCACTACTATGTGTTTAGATGCATTTCATGCTATAACTCAAAATCCAACGGATAAAAACTGGAAAAAATACATGCATACATTACCAGGATAGTGTAGAACACTCTTACGGTGATAGAATTTGCAGAAAATAGCCCGAACTCAACAGATCTGAAGGAGGCTCACAGATTTCTCTTAGTGAATAAAGGTTAAAATGACTTGTGAGACCAACCTGCTGGATTATATTATCCACGGTTGGCCGCAGGCTCATCTGCGGCTACAGCAGGTGTACCTGCGGCACCCCTATGTGGGCCCCACCCCTCTGGCTTGGTCTAGTTAGAGTTTTAAAGGAGTTCTTGCAGACTAGAAAGGTCAAATCGGGAATAAAAACGCCACGCGATTGAGCAAAACAACATATAATCCTGGTCTTCTCAGATGAAACTTTGAGTCTGTACATCACTCATTAGTAGTCACCCGAACACAAGGTATACCCTACCAATGATATCATTTGTCACAAACCACATCCGGCAATACCTTGTACAGGTCCGATGCCGCCAACTCCGGGTCATTACTCTTAAAGATCAACGTGAGTCCTCGACGGGGGTTACAACGTGAGTCCCCGACGGGGGTTACAACGTGAGTCCCCGACGGGGGTTACAATGTGAGTCCCTGACGGGGGTTACAACATAGATCCCCGACGGGGGTTACAACGTGAAGCCCCGATAGAGGATTACAACGTACATTCAAGCCGTTGACACACATATCAACGAAGGTCAAGCAGCCTTGATGTTATTACAACATAGATCCCCGACGGCGGTTACAACGTGAAGCCCCGACAGAGGATTACAACGTATATTCAATCCGTTGACACACATATCAACGAAGGTCAAGCAGCCTTGACGTTATCTCAGCCGATAGCGATTAAACCTATCAGAGCTCTAGTGCTATTCGAGGATTTCATGCTCGATTACTCATATTCCCCAACGGATCCCCACTGGGGGTCACAACGCATTGTTCTAATGATTCACGCATCAGCGAAGGTCAAGCAACCTTAACAATATACCCATAGAGTATCAGTCGTTGGTTCACACGTCAGCGAAGGTCAAGCAACCTTGACAGTATATACCACAGGATTTCTCAGCCGTTGATTCACATGTCGGTGAAGTACACGTCAACGAAGGTCAGGCATCCCTGACAACATTTGCTGTTGGAAGTAAATCCAATAGAATCTTGACATGTCCTAGCGATACCAACCAGGAAAGGACAATGTTATCAAAGAGGATAGATGATGGAATATGTTATACACATCCTCAAACAGATTAAGCTTTATCCCCACAGATCTCTTATACATAAGAGGTACATCTTCAGGATCAAGTTGTTACCAAGGACATAAGAATTTGGTGATAACTCCAACATCAACATCCTAACATATTCGGATTACACATCAAATCTGGTCGTCATTGCCAATCCCCAGTTGAAGCAACAGGGAGCCAACAATCATCCCCAGCATGTTAGGCTACAACCCCGTACACATGCATCATACATTTGCATCATGTTGCTACATATAGTACCATGTTTGTCTTGTTGCATTTCAAGTGTCTAGGATTCTTTATCCTACCCATGCATCGCCATGCATGAGTATGATAAAGAGGGGCATCTGTAGACACTCGAAATTTTCTATACACCTGTCACTAACATTGCAGGAGGACAGATTTTCCTTTTAAGAAGGAACCTTGAAAGACAATCCATATCCATATCAGATACTACCGGAAGTTCAGCGTCAACCCCAGAACACACACTGGGAGTAACAATTCCAACCTCGGAGATAACCCCGAGGCGTGCAGATCCAATACCGAAACACACATTGGAGAAGACTGATTAATCTCGGAGATAACCCCGAGGTATCCAGTCTCAGTCCTAATCATGGGAATAGACACCAACCTTGGTGATAACCCCAAGGAATGCAGTTTCGGCGATAACCCCGAAAATGCTTATTTCAAATGCGACCAGCTTCAATCTAGAAGCTCACAACGAGATACTCTGTACCAACCCAGAGATAACACCGGGAGGACAAGCACACCTCAAAGATGACAATGAGGACCTTCAACAAATGCAGGAGTCCAATCTCAGCGAAGCTCTGAGCAACGTCTACTTTATCAGCCCAAACCGGCGATAACACCGGTGAGGGGCAACATCGTCATCTCGCCAACACGATGCCGCGCCACATCGTTTCAACATTTCATACACATCTTTACGCAATGATGTCCCACAAGAATCAAAGATAACCAATCCCGAGTGACTATTGTGCAGGGTAACGGATAGAATTTGAAGGTTGAAGACCGAAGGGCATCGTCCCATCTTCAATGACTTCGTACAAACTCTAATCCCATGCCATCGTACAACTCTCGATAACGGCGGTTCGAAATAGGTCCTGTATACCTCAATCGAATCCCTGGATTGCACTTCTAAAAGTTCGAGTGGATATTATAGTGCCCGAGTGCACGTACTACAAGACGACCCGACCCGAGAAACCCGGGCCCACCCGGGTTGCCTCTGGTACACCTGTGGCTCAGCCGAAGGTACACCTACGGCTCCATCCTCTATAAATAGAGGGCTTGGGGTGGCCATTTTGCAAGAGAAAATGGCGAGAAAGCCCTGCCCAATTTGCTCTGCACTCACCCCATACAGTGTACTTTCTCATTTTAAACACCTGTGAGCTCACATATAGCTTCTTTGGTACCTACAAAAGCCAGTGTTTACCCACTTTAAAGATATAGAAGTCTTCTTTGGCATTCAACTGTAAGCCTTCTCACACACTTTAAAGCCTTTATCTTCATCTCTGCACACACCCTTCTTCACGTTAAGAGTCGTGTTGCGCGCATTTGCCCAGACTTTGGTCCGTGGTTTTCATTTCAGTTTGTATATATATATATATATATAATATATATATATATATATATATATATATATAAGTCTGGACTAACATTATCAGCGAAGTCTAGGCTCAATCGAGGCATAACTCGATAATGTTAGTCCAGACATATATATATATATATATATATATATATATATATATATAGCAGTCCAATCTCAGCGAAGCTCTGAGTAACGTCTACTTTATCAGCCCAAACCAGCGATAACACCGGTGAGTGGCAACATCGTCATCTCGCCAACACGATGTCACGCCACGTCGTCTCAACATTTCATACACATCTTTACGCAATGATGTCCCACAAGAATCAAAGATAACCAATCCCGAGTGACTATTGTGCGGGGTAACGGATAGAATTTGAAGCTTGAAGACCAGAGGGCATCGTCTCATCTTCAATGACATCGTACAAACTCTAATCCCATGCCATCGTACAACTCTCAACAATGGCGGCCCGAAATAGGTCATATATACCTCAATCGGATGCCTGGATTACACTTCTGAAAGTTCGAGTGGACATTACAGTGCTTGAGTGCACGTACTACGAGACGACCCGACCCGAGAAACCCGGGCCCACCCGGGTTGCCTCTAGTACATCTGTGGCTCAGCCGAAGGTACACCTACGGCTCCATCCTCTATAAATAGAGGGCTTAGGATGGCCATTTTGCAAGAGAAAACGGCGAGGAAGCCCTGCCCAATTTGCTCTGCACTCACCCCATACAGTGTACTTTCTCATTTTAAACACATGTGAGCTCACATATAGCTTCTTTGGTACCTACAAAAGCCAGTGTTTACCCACTTTAAAGATATAGAAGTCTTCTTTGGCAGTCAACTGTAAGCCTTCTCACACACTTTAAAGCATTTCTCTTCATCTCTGCACACACCCTTCTTCACGTTGAGAGTCGTGTTGCACGCATTTGCCCAGACTTTGGTCCGTGGTTTTCATTTCAGTTTGTATATATATATATAATATATATATATATATATATATATATATATATTATATATATATATATACACACACACACACACACAGAGGATCCTGTCCGGACTCCCGAACTGGTCCTAAAATACGGACCCTATTTTTTTTATTTTATTTTTTTAAAACAACTAAAAAAATATTTAATATTTTATGGAACTGAAATTTTTCCATAATACAATGTTTTGGATGTGTTTTGAATACCTATACCAAAAAGTGGTGGTACTGTCTGCACAGATTGTACATACATGTTTTGTTATACGTGCCCAAATAACACCCAAAACACTATATTATGAAAAAATTTCAAATTCCATAATTTTTTAATTATTTGTTTTAGTTGTTTCAAAAAAAAAAAGGTCTGTATTTTATAAAGTCTGGGATCCGGACTGGATCCGGACTCATATATATATATATATATATATATATATATATATATATAAGTGAGTAAACGCACTGGACTCTGTTCGATGAGCCTGGATTTACATCCGGTGCGTTTATTGCTTTTATATATATATATATATATATATATATATATATATATATATATATATATATATATATATATATATATATATAGAGAGAGTCCCACCTAGAGTTCACTTCGTGGTGGTTGATCGCTTTTACAGCTTTCTTTACATTTCGTCCTGCCTGGAGTTTACTTCGTGGCAGTTGATCGCTTTGTATAGCTTTCTTTACATTTTGTCCCGCCTGGAGTTTCCTCCATGGCGGTTGATAGCTTTACATCTTTATTTACGTTTTATCCCGTCTGGAGTTTCCTCTGTGGCGATTGATAGCTTTTACAGCTTTATTTACATTTCTGATCCCCCCATGGAGGTGCTTCGTGGTTGGTGATCATGTTTGTATATATATATATATATATATATATTTACAGCTTTTATATATATACCTGCTTACTACTTTCATACAAATTATGGTATCATGTGCGCCTAGGAATCATGTGATCACAGATTTAGCCCATTGGATCTAGATTCAGTTCCCGTGATGGACATTTTCAGCTGTAAGCAACTTGTAAATTATTTTGCGGTGTCTGAAATTCCTCATATGGTTTCTATACCCATGAGGAAGTCGGCATTATTTTGTACATTTTTTTTGTACGGATGCCTCGCATCTGTAAAATAAAATCAATCAAGTCGAACACTTAATATAATGGGAGTGTAAAAGGTTTCAATTACTATTGAGCATCAGGGTTTGAAAAACCTATTTTATAAAACATCACTGCCATATCTTGCTTAAAATTGAATTTTTTACATAAATTCAATCCCTGTGTATATAGGTACGAATGAGGCCTCGCACTACTTCCAAATAACAATACATTGACCCACACAAACACACATTCAGATAATAGTTTCTTGAAAAGTGGTGGTCACTGTGGTAACACGGATGTCGGGGGGTGCCTAACACCTTCCCTCCGCATAACCAAGTCCCCGGACCCTAATGAATCTCGATTTCACCGACCCGTTTAGAAGTGTCACATCACTAGGTCAATGTGCAAACCTTTTCTCGGTTGTGTTGGTACAACCAATTAAAAAACCAACTGGCGACTCTTAACAGTCCATCGTCGACATTATACATGTCGGACCATTTTCACTTGTTTTTTCAAACAAATCTCACCTAAAATGAGAACACCAAAGAATAAGTAACGGAAAGGGACATCTAAAAATCCCGACGTCGACTCTCGCCTGATGTTGCATGAATTGCATAAAGCCTCTGAAAATTCTATAATTCATCATTTGGTCAGTGTTGTTGTTTGCATGAGGATTGTCGCCTTCCTGATGCACATTCTCCTGATTATTGATATGTGGAGACTCAACGGTCTTTTATGCTCCATTGCTATCCTCAACATTCTCGGATGTAATTTTTAGATACTGTCACAAAACAAGGGTTAGTTATCATATCACATATCATCCTTATGTTCTGACCGATCAATTAAATACCAAATAAACTTAGGTAGGTCATACTAGCGAAGGAATTCTCCGTCTCTCCCCTCCTAGTTCTTGTCTCACATCTCAGCTAGGGATCATATCTCTAAGTTTTGATACCAACTGTGACGCCCCCAAAATAGGTATACATCACCTATTTTGAGTCGTCAAATACATAGTACAAAATACAAATACAACTTAATAATACAACTATCGTGTAGAATATGACAAGACATAACTGAGAGTTTTAATGAGAATATTGTCATCTAGACAATATCCACACTCAATGGAGTCCTCATTACATTTATTGTCAAACTATTTAACAGAATAGTGAGGACTACTAATGTTATCCTCTGGACCGTCACTCCATTCCCCGACTAGTCCTAGCTACGTTCTCATTTCCTGAAGAGAACAGTGAAAGAAAGGGTGAGCTCAACTAGCCAAGTAAGAAATATTTTGACTAAGATAATGCAGAATAATTTATCGTTAGCCTTCAACAGTGTTAAACTGATAAAATATAACAAACATCAAGTTTAACTGCAGCGGAACAAGTAATGCATTAGAAAAGTCAATTAGAGAATAAAATCTACTATCTTCTATGATGTAAAAGGTTTTACATTAGTTTTATTGTGACACCCCCAAATCCGGGTACTTCGATTCCACAGGATTTGGTGTTCACTGTACAAATATCATCTATCTATCTACCCATAATAAATGCAACCATGCAATAGATAGAAATAAAATCTTCCCCTTATGGGGTTACAACATCTTAATAATAAACATAATCCCAGGTTAACACTAACCTTAAACATTTGTGCGGAATCATAAACAACTAAGTCTTAAACAACATCATTAACTTAAGTCTTAAACAAATAAATCATCATATAAAACAACAAGTCTTCATCACTTGTTAACCTTTCCCTTGCCTTTACTAGTATAAGGTTCGTCGGTTCTTTCATTCTTAACTGTAATGTTATTATTAAGCAAGAGTGAGCACGATTGCCCACAAGTATAACAATGAAATAACAGTAAAATAACATGCGAGTGAATCAAAGACATCTGAATAAAAGCTCAATTTTTGAATCAAGAATGAATAACAAGAATCAAAAGATTTTTGAGGGTCATAAGACCTTGAACTATGTCCTAGGTTAGCAAGGGTTATACTTGAAACCTTTAACAGTCATAAGACTACGGACCTTTCTTCTCGTACTTAGGGGGATCAGCCCTTAGTACCATACTGTGCACAATATCTTAACGCTAATGCATAAGTAAATCTCTTTGCAGGGTTGTTCATCTCAGTTTGACATTCGAGTCCGCACCAAAGAAAGTTTGGTTTGGATAATTCAATAAGGGTTCTGAAATTTAGAACGTTCATCAACTAAGGACTAGTTGAATCAATAAAGTTCACTAGTCTAATAAGGTTCAACAATAATGATATTCGATTTGAATAATAATCTCAAGAAGTATACAATAGGACAATTATTGTATAACAGAATCATGCTTTAAAAAGATAATCAATCTTTAATATAACATTTGAACTTGAATAATAGTAATGATAATTTACTCGAGGTAAATAATAAACTTGAACAATAATGACAAGTAGGGGTAGGAAACTTGTCTCGTGCGTAGATTACACTTTAATTAAACGCGTTCCTTGAATATAATCCTACATACCATTTACATTCACAATACCAGTTAATTATAACTTAACTAATCATCATAAGTTCATTCTCTTTGTCTAACTTTGATTATGACTATACTTAGTCAATTTATCAGATTCATTGTCACATAATTTACACCTCACAATTAACAAGCTAATTATGTAATCAATAATTAAATCTACATGTAATTATGTTATTTACATGTTAAGTAACTATTTTAACATCTCACTATACTTATAACATAATTTTATGTTCATTACATTAAGTTAACATCACATTCATGGACTTAAACACTTTAAAATTTTCGTTTCTGAACTTTTTGGAGAGTGACGCTGCGGTGCCACTTTTGTACTAAGGCTTCGCGCTGCGGCGCCGTGGCGCTGCGGCTTGAGACGTGGCGCTGCAGCGCGGGAAAAAGGCAGGCAGCCGGCGCTGCGGCGCGGCGTACCAGTTGCAGAAATGGCAGTTCGCGAAAAATCACAGAACATGCCAATTTCTATCAATTTCTTAATTTCTACACGAATTTAAACATACCCACATGATATAATTCATACATAATCATTACCCATCATTTATAGAGTGACTTTAACCAATTTAAATACTTAATTACAGAATTAAAGCATGCAATTTTCACTATTCTTGATGTTCTTGAAGGTTTTGAAAACAACACATGAAATTTAACATTACAGATTCGTTATAACATCGAATCCGTTCGTTTAAGGCTTGGTCTCTTCGTATCAACATGCATAATAAAATAAGAGTGTAAATTTTACGAAAACATTTATGTTTGACATACCAAAATCACGTATAAGGCCATATGGCCATAACCCAAACTCTGTAAATTTTGAAATAACAAGTCATCGTATAACGACATGTTTTATGATACTCATGATATGGTCTACATAATAAATATATAATCAAATACGATTTGATATGACATAACACATATACAACTCATAATCATTACTCTTATCCCAATTACAGAGGTTTAAAGCAAAAACTATGAAACTCATAATCATGAAACTTAACAACGTAAAATAGAAATTGGGAAGGAAGAGATTACCCTGTAGAGTATAAAGTATATATTTGTAGGGGATGAATTCTTTCTCAACTCTTCTTCAAACACACACTCACAATCTCTTAAACAAATATAAATTTCTCTCTGAATTCCTCAAATACTCTCTCACTATATTTTAGACTTAGAAAAATGCAATAAAGAAGACGTATGATATATTAAAGGAACTGACGCACTGAGTGGTCAGTTAACCCAATAATGGGTAACTGCTTCTAACTCCCTATAGGGCCTTGTTTGGCTAGCAAAATAGATTTAAAAACCATTTAATTTAATAAAATCTCTACAATATAGTTTAATTAATTTCACACTCCTTATAAAATAAATCCAATATTTTATTTAATGTACTTTAAATAAAATATAATAATTTCTCATAAATAAATAATGTTAAATTATTAACTCTCTAATTAATAATTAAATTAATTAAAATACCAATATGCTTATTAAATATTTCTTTTAATACAATAAGCTCACATTATCACATACTTCGATAATAAAAATTCTCCACATTAATTTAATAAATGTAACACATATAATTAAATTAATCTACCACAATTGCATCAATTAATTATTTAATCTAATAATTAAATCATCAAAAATATTTATTCACTTCAATAAATATTAAAATTAAATTACAAAAATCTCGTTCGTCACATTTATCGCTGAGACTCAGCTTAATAAATAATCCATATCATCCCTTCACTATGGCCAAGGATATTCATTAGTATCACGACCACAAATTATCCATGCACTACGGGTCAAGGATATTCGTGTATTCATCAATGGTCATGATCATGCCAACAACTGTTCATCAATTCACTACGGCCAGTGAGGATTTTTACCACATCATTTGTAACATTACGGTCATGATTATACCGAATAATCTCTGGTCATGATCATACCAAGTCCATCTATGCACTACATGTAACGACCCCAAAATAGGTCCATTCCATCCAACTCATTCTGAGTCGCCAAATACATGGTACAGAAAATAACTACAACTTTATTACAACAATTGTCGTGCAAAATACAACAACACATATGCTGTGAGTTTGGATACAAATATATATCAAATGTGACTGATGTCCCAACCGTGGACAGCACCTCATAATGACACCTTACATAAAGGTATAGTCGAAAACTGTTTTAGAAATTAGAATCTTTGGGAAGTGCTCAAGGAAACCTTCGTATATGAGAGGCCATGCGTCAAGGTTATTATAGATATCATATTGCCACAGAATTATCCTTGGTTGACCCAATAGACCCCAAAGAAAAACGAGAAGATTACTATCATATTCTTCCTAATGGCAAGTCTTCTCTTGACATATCATTATCTTCACTGTCTCTAATTGAGAGTTATATTTCAAATAGACTCCAAGATCATATAGATAGTGCTGGTAGATATACTCAGCAAGTGGATGAGCACAACCCTGTCTTATGATGACACGAGGTTGTATGTCATTAGATATCTTGTATGATAGTGGCAAAACACCCTTCCAAGTTAAATTCACCTCACCCTCAACCTCTATAGACCACCGTTCTATTCCCTTGTTATTCCCCGCTCGACCCAGCTACACTTTTATTACCTGAAAGGAATTGTGAAGCAAAAGGGTGAGCACAACTAGCTCAGTAAAGAATATCATGACTAAAGATAAATAAATTATCAATAGCCTTCAACAGTAATAAATCAGAGATTTAGAACATATGGTAGATGATAAAACTTTTCAACCATAGTTTCAGCGGAACGAGCAATCCATTAGTAGAGTCAAATAGACCATAAAGTCTATTATCTTCTCCATGTTAAAAGTCCACCAACAATGTTTTATTCCTGTAACATCAATCAACAATTCCTGTCTACAATCACATGTATAACTCATAATCGTAATGGTTGTTCTAAATTCCTTTTCTCATCCAGGACAAAGATAATTTTCATCACCTGAAACATCAAAGATCATGGTTATACCAAATCACAGTTCATGTTCATAATCATACTAATAAATTCATCTTTGCACCACGGGCCAAAGATACTCATCAACAGACCATCTTTCCACTACATGCCAAAGATATTCATCAATAAGTCATCTTTGCACTACGGGCCAAAGATATTCATATCTCAAAGAAATATATAATCATTTCAGAATTTATATAAACAATAATTATAACCATGTTGATAAATTCACCTTTGCACTTAAGCTAAAGATATTTAATTATAAATTCAATGGTCATGATCATACCAGTCACAATTCAACTTTTCACTATTGGCCAAAGAGAACCATAGTCACGATCATACCAATAATCTACCCATCTTTACACTCCAGTGAAAGAGAATTTCAACATCAGGGTTATAAAAATGTTATATATGATAATAAAATAAATATAATCAATACATAGTTTTAATCTCCAGAGTAATATTCATAAATCAACTATAATTTGGTTAGAAAAAGAAACCAATTTTGTAGTGAATAGTACCCGTGAATAGTAACTCGTGAATAGTAACTCATGAATAGTAACTCATGAATTGTAACTAATCGTGAATAGTACCCGTGAATAGCAAATCGTGAATAGTAACTCATGAATAGTAACTCGTGAATAGTAACTCATGAATAGTAACCCCGACATGAAAAAGTTCCAAATTTGATAAAAAGTTCAAACCAATATTTTAACATAATGATATTGAAGAAATAATATCACTTACGAAGAAAATAATATCCCTTTCAATCCCTTAAAATCCCTTACTATCTCTTACTATCCCTTACCTCAAAAGAGCAGTACTTCTGACTGGAATAACGCTGAACGAACTTGCACCGTATAGCAATAGTCAAGATATCAAAATACTCACAAGAATACACTCGATAATATAGAGAGAGAAATAGAGAGAAAACTTCAGTTTCTGGTGTGATTTTCAATTCTAACCTAAGCACCTTATTTATAGGAAAATGCTTATAACACCAAAGTAGAAAATTTAATATAATAATAATATATTATATATAAATTCCTACGTACACATTCGAGGATCTGAATTCAGCCATGCTTAACAACAAGTGGGTCCCACCAACCACAAAAAACATGTTTTAAATAATTTTTATAACAAAATAAATTCAGACCCAATATTCTGGAACTTCAATAATTCATACTAAATAGCCATTTTATCAGAAAATTCGAATCTCGCAATTTTTTATAGGAAATTCCATTATCTACAACTTTGCAGAAGAAAAGTTTTCCAAATTCTAAACAGAAATTGACTGAAATCCATAAACGGATGATTTTATAAGCTATAATCAAATTTCAGTCAAGAAATGGGTCCACCAACATGTTTAACATGTTTTTAATATTTATTGCAACAAAAATACTCTTCCTCCTCATATACTCAAATATCCCACATTCATTGTAAAAAATATCACCATTATTATATTATTAAAATATAATAATATATTAAAATAAATTATTTTATCAGAAAAAGATAAAATATTAATTTTTAACAATTGTCACATTAAAAATTTTCTCCATCTATATCCACATAAAATTAATATTTTTCTCATCGTATAAATCAATAATTAATGACAAATAATATTACAGAATCACAATAATGACAACCAGGTCGTTCCAAGGAAAGAGGAGGCTTTTCAATAAGAATTTCTCTTTACTAGCGCACAATTAGGTGACAAAACCTCTCCTTAGACAGAACTTTCTAGACATTGTCAATAATGTTATCTAATAATATTATTCAGATAATATGAATTATTGCTTCGATAATGGAAAATACTGTGTAGTGACAATTAAAACAACAGTAATATATAAACTATCAACGCAGCAATTATTGAATCAATAAAATAAAGTATTGAACAGTAATTACTGTAACAATTATTGAGTAGTGCCTTCTTACGTAACAACCAATAATTCAAAAAAACTGTGCAATACCGTGTGCTACTATGCAACAACGCGTATTACTTTATTTTAACCACCGGGTATTCCAACAGTATTAACAAATACACCGTTATTTGTAAACAACTTATACTTGTCATTTTTTCATCCAATCGCTTTCCGTTATGGGGCCCATAAAAGGCCGCGCCGTCGTACGAATATTCCCACGACCAAACGAATATTCTCCAACAACAATGAGTATTTTGTAACCACTTGCGTATTTTTGAAAAAAAATCATATATCACCCTTAACTTTAACTTTTTATTAATTTAACCATTTACTAAATAGAAAAATTGAATATTTTTATTTCATAAAATTCGGGGTCTTACAATCTCCCCTCCTTATGAAATTTCGTCCCCGAAATTTACGTACATGGTATTTCAAAGAGTTGAGAATACCTTGCTTCCATGTCAGATTCCATCTTTCCTGTCATCATGATTTCTCCATTTCTCATCTCCTGTATTTCAGATATCATTCTAGAATACAACTTCAAAAACAAAGGTTAATTTAACAAATTAACATATCACATAATATCCCGATATTATGACTGACCAACAAATAAGCTTAGGTAGGACACACTAGCGAAGAATTTACTCATCTCTCCCCTCCTAGTTCTATTCCCCGATCTCCGCCAGAGACCATATCCCTAAGCTCTGATACCAACTGTAACGACCCCAAAATAGGTCCATTCCATCCAACCCATTCTGAGTCGCCAAATACATGGTACAGAAAATAACTACAACTTTATTACAACAATTGTCGTGCAAAATATAACAACACATATGCTGTGAGTTTGGATACAAATATATATCAACTGTGACTCATGTCCCAACCGTGGGCAGCACCTCATAATGACACCTTACATAAAGTTATAGTCGAAAACTGTTTTAGAAATTAGAATCTCTGGGAAGTGCTCAAGGAAACCTTCGTACATGGGAGGCCATGCTTCTAGGTTATTATAGATATCATATGGCCACAGAATTATCCTTGGTTGACCCAATAGACCCCAAAGAAAAACGAGAAGATTACTATCATATTCTTCCCAATGGCGAGTCTTCTCTTAACATATCATTATCTCCACTGTCTCTAATTGAGAGTTATATTTCTAATAGACTCCAAGATCATATAGATAGTGCTGGTAGATATACTCAGCAAGTGGATGAGCACAACCATGTCTTATGATGACACGAGGTTGTATGTCATTAGACATCTTGTATGATAGTGGCAAAACACCCTTCCAAGTTAAATTCACCTCACCCTCAACCTCTATAGACCACCGTTCTATTCCCTTGTTATTCCCCGCTCGACCCAGCTACACTTTTATTACCTGAAAGAAATTGTGAAGCAAAAGGGTGAGCACAACTAGCTCAGTAAAGAATATCATGACTACAGATAAATAAATTATCAATAGCCTTCAACAGTAATAAATCAGAGATTTGGAACATATGGTAAATGATAAAACTTTTCAACCATAGTTGCAGCGGAACGAGCAATCCATTAGAAGAGTCAAATAGACCATAAAGTCTATTATCTTCTCCATGTTAAAAGTTCACCAACAATATTTTATTCCTGTAACATCAATCAACAATTCCTGTCTACAATCACATGTATAACTCATAATCATAATGGTTGTTCTAAATTCCTTTTCTCATCCAGGACAAAGATAATTTTCATCACCTGAAACATCAAAGATCATGGTTATACCAAATCACAGTTCATGTTCATAATCATTCTAATAAATTCATCTTTGCACTACGGGCCAAAGATATTCATTAACAGACCATCTTTGCACTACATGCCAAAGATATTCATCAATAATTCATCTTTGCACTACGGGCCAAAGATATTTATCAATAAGTCATCTTTGCACTACGGGCCAAAGATATTCATATCTCAAAGAAATATATAATCATTTCAGGATTTATATAAACAATAATTATAACCATATTGATAAATTCACCTTTGTACTTAAGCTAAAGATATTTAATTATAAATTCAATGGTCATGATCATACCAGTCACAATTCAACATTTCGCTATTGGCCAAAGAGAACTGTAGTCATGATCATACCAATAATCTACCCATATTTACACTGCAGTGAAAGAGAATTTCAACATCAGGGTTATAAAAATGTTATATATGATAATAAAATCAATATAATCAATACATAGTTTTAATCTCCAGAGTAATATTCATAAATCAACTATAATTTGGTTAGAAAAAGAAACCAATTTTGTAGTGAATAGTAACTCGTGAATAGTAACTCGTGAATAGTAACTCATGAATAGTAACTCGTCGTGAATAGTAACTCGTGAATAGTAAATCGTGAATAGTAACTCATGAATAGTAATTCGTGAATAGTAACTCATGAATAGTAACTCATGAATAGTAACCCTGACATGAAAAAGTTTCAAATTTGATAAAAAGTTCAAACCAATATTTTAACATAATGATATTGAAAAAATAATATCACTTACGAAGAAAATAATATCCCTTTCAATCCCTTAAAATCCCTTACTATCTCTTACTATCCCTTACCTCAAAAGAGCAATACTTCTGACTGGAATAACGCTGAACGAATTTGTACTGTATAGCAACACTTAAGATATCAAAATACTCACAAGAATGCACTCGATAATATAGAGAGAGAAATAGAGAGAAAACTTCAGTTTCTGGTGTGATTTTCAATTCTAACCTAAGCACCCTATTTATAGAAAATGCTTAGAACATCACAAGAGAAATTTTAATATAATAATAATATATTAATATAAATTCCTGCGCACACATTTGAGGATCTGAATTCAGCCATGTTTAACAACAAGTGGGTCCCACCAACCACAAAAAACATGTTTTAAATAATTTTTATAACAAAATAAATTCAGACCCAATATTCCGGAACTTCAATAATTCATAATAAATAGCCCTTTTATCAGAAAATTTGAATCTCGTAAATTTTAATAGGAAATTCCATTATCTACAACTTTGCAGAAGAAAGTTTTTCCAAATTCCAAACAGAAATTGACCGAAATTTATAAACGGACGATTTTACAGGCTATAATCAAATTTCAGTCAAGAAATGGGTCCACCAACATGTTTAACATGTTTTTAGTATTTATTGCAACAAAAATATTCTTCCTCCTCATATACTCATATATCCCACATTCATTATAAAAAATATCACAATTATTATATTATTAAAATATAATAATTTATTAAAATAAATTATTTTATCAGAAAAAGATAAAATATTAATTTTTAACAATTGTCACATTAAAAATTTTCTCCATCTATATCCACATAAAATCAATATTTTCCTCATCATATAAATCAATAATTAATTATTCACAAATAATATTACAGAATCACAATAATGACAACCAGGCCGTTCCCAAGAAAGAGGGGACTTTCCAATAAGAATTTTTCCTTACTGGCGCGCAATTAGGTGACAAAACCTCTCCTTAGACAGAACTTTCTAGACATTGTCAATAATGTTATCTAATAATATTATTCAGATAATATGAATTATTGCTTCGATAATGAAAAATACTGTGTAGTGACAATTAAAACAACAGTAATATAAACTATCAACGCAGAAATTATTGAATCAATAAAATAAAGTATTGAACAGTAATTACTGTAACAATTATTGAGTAGTGCCTTCTTACGTAAGAATCAATAATTCAAAAATATTGTGCAATACCGTGTGCTACTATGCAACAACACGTATTACTTTATTTTAACAACCGGGTATTCCAACAGTATTAACAACTACGCCGTTATTTGTAAACAACTTATACTTGTCATTTTTTCATCCAATCGCTTTCTGTTATGGGGCCCATAAAAGGCTGCGTCGTCGTACGAATATTCCCCGACAGGAAGAATATTCCACGACCAAACGAATATTCCCCGACAACAATGAGTATTTTGTAACCACTTGCGTATTTTTGAAAAAAATTCATATATCACCCTTAACTTTAACTTTTTATTAATTTAACCATTTACTAAACAGAAAAATTGAATATTTTTATTTAATAAAACTCGGGGTCTTACAATCTCCCCTCCTTATGAAATTTTGTCCCCGAAATTTATGTACCTGGTATTTCAAAGAGTTGAGAATACCTTGCTCCCATGTCAGATTCCATCTTTCCTGTCATCATGATTTCTCCATTGCTCATCTCCTGTATTTCAGATATCATTCTAGAATACAACTTCAAAAACAAAGGTTAATTTAATAAATTAACATATCACATAATATCCCGATATTATGACTGACCAACAAATAAGCTTAGGTAGGACACATTAGCGAATAATTTACTCATCTCTCCCCACCTAGTTCTAATCCTCGATCTCCGCCAGAGACCATATCCCTAAGCTCTGATACCAACTGTAATGACCCCAAAATAGGTCCATTCCATCCAACCCATTCTGAGTCGCCAAATACATGGTACAGAAAACAACTACAACTTTATTACAACAATTGTCGTGCAAAATACAACAACACATATGCTGTGAGTTTGGATACAAATATATATCAACTGTGACTGATGTCCCAACCGTGGACAGCACCTCATAATGACACCTTACATAAAGGTATAGTCGAAAACTGTTTTAGAAATTAGAATCTTTGGGAAGTGCTCAAGGAAACCTTCGTATATGAGAGGCCATGCGTCAAGGTTATTATAGATATCATATGGCCACAGAATTATCCTTGGTTGACCCAATAGACCCCAAAGAAAAAAGAGAAGATTACTATCATATTCTTCCCAATGACGAGTCTTCTCTTGACATATCATTATCTCCACTGTCTCTAATTGAGAGTTATATTTCAAATAGACTCCAAGATCATATAGATAGTGCTGGTAGATATACTCAGCAAGTGGATGAGCACAACCCTGTCGTATGATGACACGAGGTTGTATGTCATTAGACATCTTGTATGATAGTGGCAAAACACCCTTCCAAGTTAAATTCACCTCACCCTCAACCTCTATAGACCACCGTTCTATTCCCTTGTTATTCCCCGCTCGACCCAGCTACACTTTTATTACCTGAAAGGAATTGTGAAGCAAAAGGGTGAGCACAACTAGCTCAGTAAAGAATATCATGACTAAAGATAAATAAATTATCAATAGCCTTCAACAGTAATAAATCAGAGATTTAGAACATATGGTAGATGATAAAAATTTTCAACCATAGTTGCAGCGGAACGAGCAATCAATTAGAAGAGTCAAATAGACCATAAAGTTTATTATCTTCTCCATGTTAAAATTCCACCAACAATGTTTTATTCCTGTAACATCAATCAACAATTCCTGTCTACAATCACATGTATAACTCATAATCGTAATGGTTGTTCTAAATACCTTTTCTCATCCAGGACAAAGATAATTTTCATCACCTGAAACATCAAAGATCATGGTTATACCAAATCACAGTTCATGTTCATAATCATACTAATAAATTCATCTTTGCACTACGGGCCAAAGATATTCATCAACAGACCATCTTTGCACTACATGCCAAAGATATTCATCAATAATTCATCTTTGCACTACGGGCCAAAGATATTCATCAATAAGTCATCTTTGCACTACGGGCCAAAGATATTCATATCTCAAAGAAATATATAATCATTTCAGAATTTATATAAACAATAATTATAACCGTGTTGATAAATTCACCTTTGCACTTAAGCTAAAGAAATTTAATTATAAATTCAATGGTCATGATCATACCAGTCACAATTCAACTTTTCACTATTGGCCAAAGAGAACTGTAGTCATGATCATACCAATAATCTACCCATATTTACACTGTAGTGAAAGAGAATTTCAACATCAGGGTTATAAAAATGTTATATATGATAATAAAATCAATATAATCAATACATAGTTTTAATCTCCAGAGTAATATTCATAAATCAACTATAATTTGGTTAGAAAAGAAACTAATTTTGTAGTGAATAATACCCGTGAATAGTAACTCGTGAATAGTAACTCATGAATAGTAACTCATGAATAGTAACTCGTGAATAGTAAATCGTGAATTGTAACTCATAAATAGTAACTCGTGAATAGTAACTCATGAATAGTAACTCATGAATAGTAACCCCGACATGAAAAAGTTCTAAATTTGATAAAAAGTTCAAACCAATATTTTAACATAATGATATTGAAGAAATAATATCACTTACGAAGAAAATAATATCCCTTTCAATCCCTTAAAATCCCCTCCTATCTCTTACTATCCCTTACCTCAAAAGAGCAGTACTTCTGACTGAAATAACGCTGAACGAACATGCACCGTATAGCAACACTCAAGATATCAAAATACTCACAAGAATACACTCGATAATATAGAGAGAGAAATAGAGAGAAAACTTCAGTTTCTGGTGTGATTTTCAATTCTAACCTAAGCACCCTATTTATAGGAAAATGCTTAGAACACCAAAGCAAAAAATTTAATATAATAATAATATATTATATATAAATTCCTACGCACACATTCGAGGATCTGAATTCAGCCATGCTTAACAACAAGTGGGTCCCACCAACCAAAAAAACTATGTTTTAAATAATTTTTATAACAAAATAAATTCAGTCCCAATATTCCGGAACTTCAATAATTCATAATAAATAGCCCTTTTATCAGAAAATTCGAATCTCGCGACTTCTTATAGGAAATTCCATTATCTACAACTTTGCAGAAAATTTTTTTTCCAAATTCCAAACAGAAATTGACCGAAATCCATAAACGGACGATTTTACAAGCTATAATCAAATTTCAGTCAAGAAATGGGTCCACCATCATGTTTAACATGTTTTTAGTATTTATTACAACAAAAATACTTTTCCTCCTCATATACTCATATATCTCACATTCATTGTAAAAAATATCACCATTATTATATTATTAAAATATAATAATATATTAAAATGAATTATTTTATCAGAAAAAGATAAAATATTAATTTTCAATAATTGTCACATTAAAAATTTTCTCCATCTATATCTACATAAAATCAATATTTTCCTCATCATATAAATTAATAATTAATTATTCACAAATAATATTACAGAATCACAATAATGACAACCATGCCGTTCCCAAGAAAGAGAGGGCTTTCCAATAAGAATTTCTCCTTACTGGCGCGCAATTAGGTGACAAAACCTCTCCTTAGACAGAACTTTCTAGACATTGTCAATAATGTAATCTAATAATATTATTCAGATAATATGAATTATTGCTTCGATAATAGAAAATACTGTGTAGTGATAATTAAAACAACAGTAATATAAACTATCAACGCAGCAATTATTGAATCAATAAAATAAAGTATTAAACAGTAATTACTGTAATAATTATTGAGTAGTGCCTTCTTACGTACGAATCAATAATTCAAAAATACTGTGCAATACCGTGTGCTACTATGCAACAACGCGTATTACTTTATTTTAACCACCGGGTATTCCAACAGTATTAACAACTACGCCATTATTTGTAAACAACTTATACTTATCATTTTTTCATCCAATCGCTTTCCGCTCTGAGGCCCATAAAAGGCTGCGCCGTCGTACGAATATTCCTCGACAGGAAGAATATTCCACGACCAAACGAATATTCCCCAACAACAATGAGTATTTTGTAACCACTTGTATATTTTTGAAAAAAATTCATATATCACTCTTAACTTTAACTTTTTATTAATTTAACCATTTACTAAATAGAAAAATTGAATATTTTTATTTCATAAAATTCGGGGTCTTACACTACAGGCCACGGATGACTTTTAACATAGGATGATGACAATTCAATAAAAAGAGTTCAAGAATAAATTTTAAAGATTTATAAGTTAATTTATCATGAACTCAATAACGTCCAAATTGCCAACATGATACTGCTTTGTGGAGTAAAATTTCAGAATGTTCAGAAGAATATTTTCATGAAAAGATACTGGATGAAGCGCAAATATCAAGGATATTCTACTAATTTCATGGAGTATAGAAGTCAAAGCTTTAACCAACTGAGTCTAAGAGAATATATAAAACTGTAAATGGATTTTCGTCCGCCATGCGGTAATCCACTTAGACAGATCATTTTCACAATTTAATAAGGAATGAATACAAAGGATCATTCACCATGCATGTGATAATCCATATAGACAGGTTATTCCAACAAAATAATAAAGAATGAAATAACAGAAGAAATCACCATGCATGCGATAGACCGTACAGACAGGTTATTCCAACAGAATAATAAAGAATGAAACCAAGTCATGTGTAATCTGCACAGACAGGATGTTCCAACAGAATAATAAAGAACGGAACCAGGTCATGCGTAAACTGTACAGACAGGATGTTCCAACAGGATAATAAAGAACGGAACCAGGTCATGCGTAAACGTACAGACAAGATGTTCCAACAGAATAATAAAGAATGGAATAACAGAAGAATTTCACCATGTATGCGGTACTTCGAATAGACAGGTTATTCCAACATAATGATAAAGAATAGAATAACAGAAGTTCTCTTCATGAAGACGAAAGAAATAATACCCCTTACGAGTACAACAAATAATATCCCTTACTGTAAAAGAAGAGTATTCCGACTGGTAAGGCGAGGATATTCTTGAAGAAAACTTATACTATTTTTCTACGCTCAAAGCTTCTGAAAACTCTAAAGAAATACGTTCAAGATTATAGAAGAAGAATTCTGTGAATTTCTGGTGTGATTTCAATTCTAACTAAGCATCCTATTTATAGGAGAATTGAAATGATAGTATGCAATAAAATATAATATATTCTAAATATATATATATATATATATATATATATATATATATATATATATATATATACACACACACACACACACACACACTTTTTATTTAAAATCTAATAAAATAAATAACTTTATAAAAGTATTCTGTTTTATATGAAAAGATTTTACTATGTAAAATACTATGCAGGCACTATGCAACACTATACATAATAAAATATAATATATTCAATTTATAGTCTAATAAAATAAATAACTTTATAAAAGTATTCTGTTTTATATAAATAGATTTTACTATGCAAAATACTATGCATAATAGAATATAATATATTATATTATAGTCTAATAAAACAGATAACTTTATAAAGTATTCTGTTTTATATAAAAAGTTTTTCTGTTTTATTACATTAATAACACTAATAAAACAAAAATTATCATCAATATTATAATTAACAATATTAATCGACCAGGTCGTTTCCAGGAAAAAGGGGGCTTTCCAATAAGGATTTCTCCCTATTGGCGCGCAATTAGGTGACCAAACCTCTCCTTGACAGAACTTCTAGATATCGTTAATATTTCAAATAATAATATTAATAGCTTTGTCATCTCAATTATCTATTTAACAATATATAAAATATTGACAATAATTGAATCAAATAACGTGAGATACTATGCAGCAATTACTGTATCAATAATTGAACAAAACTGAGTGACTTCTCACATAAGCATCAATAATCAATACCGTGTGCTATTATGCAACCACGCGTATTACTGTACTTTTAACACCGGGTGTTTCAACAGTTAACAGTAAAACTTCCGTCGTTATTTTCATAAAGTATTTTTGTCGTTTTCTCAATCCGACAATAATTTCGTTGTGGGGTCCACCAATGATTGTGCCGTTGTACGAATATTTCCCGTTAAAATGAATATTCCACGACCAATCGAATATTATATAACAACTTGCGTACTTTGCAAAATTTATAAATATTACCCACAACTATAACATTATATCAAATTCATTCAATAATATTCAAAAATGATATTTATAGAAAATTCATCTGTATTCATAAAAGTTGGGGTCTTACATTTAATCTGAAAAAGAAAACAGGTTCATTTGAACCATAGATTTCAAGTTATAAGTAGTCAAAGTGGGTTGACCGTTCACGGATTGCAGTTTTTTGGGTTACCCAGAAAACTCAAGAACAGTCGAACCGGCTACTTTGACCAACATTTTTAATCGCTTTCTGTTTGTTGTTTTTATAATGTTTTGTTATAGATCAATACCATGTTATATGAACTACATATCTATGATCTCAAACTGCTAAAACAACTAATAGGATTACTGGAATTAATGGTCAAAAGTCGTTCACCAAGCTTGACCAAGTTTTCTGGGTTGTCCAGAAACTGAAGAACACGAAGAACAACGTTTGGCTGTACTTTGACTAGCATAATTAGAGACCTTAGAGTTATGATTTGTTCATGTTAATGCTATATATATGTACCCTGACATATATACTACATGTTACAACAAATACCACACACATCTAATACACAGAATCAAAGATATTCAAGCCACAAAACCGTTGACCGGCCATGACTACTGTTCTGGGTTACCCAGAAACTCAAGAATAGCTCTGACAGTGACTTTGAGCCTCTATAACTTCTTGTTATATGTAGGTTAAAGCCTAAATTTTGATTCATGTTGTACTATTGTATGAGTACTACAAACATCAACTCTTGAACAAACCAAGAATCATTATCAGTGGCATTTTATCTAGTGGTCAAACTGGTCACTCGACCATGACCAAACTGTTGCCCAGAAACTCAAGAACACATACAGCGACACTTTCTATCACTGAAGGGCTTTAGCGACAGACAAAAATTGATTTTTCTAAAAATAAATTATAAAAATTAGAAATAATTAATAAATAAATACAAATAAATACAAAAACAGTTTTAAAAATTATATTAAATAATTATAATTAAATTCTGATATTTTTACATAAATTCAATAATTATTTTATGTTATTTAGATATTATTAATAATTAGCTTATTAATAAAGAAATTAGAATATTTATTTATAAATATTAAATAATTATTGAAAAATAATATTAATGACATAAAAATAATAATAAAATATTTAAAAATAATAAACAATGTTTTTGTAAAATTTTAAGTAAATATTAATTACTTATAAATAGAAATAAATGATTTAAAAATCATTTAAAGGATAAATAAATGTTTTAAAATTATTTAAAACTTCTAAAAAATTATTATAATGGATACATAAATTATCTAAAATTATAATAAATTCTATAAATCAAATTTAGTCCATTTATCAACTTATTTAATATTCGGTAAAGATATTAAACACCAAAACCCTATTAAATCTAACCCGATATTATATAAATGTTATATTTGAATATTGTTATCAATACTAACGTGTTAGATTTATATATATGAACATCGTAGGTATTTATTAACGATTGAATAGCATAACTTTACTAATCTATGCTCAGGCAAGTTTCCTATACCCAAGTTATTTCTTTTACAAGTTCTTCTTAAACCTTAAACTACTTATGCAAATTCTTGAACCTATTTACTCGTTGAACAAGACTTTTGTCTTGATATGTTGTTGATATAATATATTATACCCCCAATTGAATTACCTTTTTATTGTAAGGTTGTTGCTATAACTTCAGCATAACTAAGAAATAAATTGCTTATTCATATGAATTGTTAAGCTTAAATTGTTGTGTCAAACTAAATTGATTGGTAAGACATCCTAATATGAAGTTGGGCATCCCGTATGGGATCTTCGGTCGATAATATATTGACACTAAGTTGGGTGCATTTGAGCACTTGTAGGATGAGATGCATACTCCTAGGATGTTGAATAGGCTGATCCCCTATCTCATATCTGAATAAAATTTTTAAGTCTATGTGACTGACAGAAATATTAATCCATAGTGAAATGGTGACAACTATCAGTCAAAATTTGAATTGTTGTATTTCTTCAAATCATATATTGTTATAAATACAAAATTTGTTTAGCATGTCATAGCTCACCCTTGTAAATTATTTCCTTTGCAGATTTAGATGGTAACCCTGGAACATCTGGAGTAGATAAAGGGAAGCGTCACTACATAGATTAGATTATATTCTTGTCTATTTGAATACCTTGTGTCAAGAATAAACATGTGAATGATATTCCTATTTAATATAAGATTTGATTATGATATATATGAATGAATATGCAAGTATGCTCGCATTAAGAAAAGTTGTAAAGTCCTTTGATAGATAATAGAGATATATGTATAAGGACTAAAGATGAATTGATCAAGAATGTTAGGTTGATCTTACATAAGCAAAACAGCTTTGTAAAGTCCTTAAAAAGAAATGATGTACAAAGACTATAAATATAAGAAGATCAAGCATGTTAGGTTGATCTTATGATGTAATAGATAGGCTTGTCTGATCGTCGAGCACTACACCAGAAGTCGTAGTCTGCCAGGAGAGTCAAAGTTAACTCGAGAGCTATCAAGGCAGAATAGGAGTATGCAAGATAGTAGATCTCAGAGTTCGTAGACTGCCAGAGAAAATGAAGAAGGACCGTAGTGTGTCGAGTAGAGCTTCCTCGGAATCGTAGTGTGCCGAGGAAGTCATGTTCAGAATCGAAGAGACAGCCTGCCTACGAGCTGACCGATCATCTATCAAAGCCAAGAAAGAAACGTAGACTACACTCGGAGTCGTAGAGTCTATCGATGCCGAAGCCATGTCAAGGATCGTAGACTACACTCTGAGTTCGTAGAGTCTATTGATTACATACAGAGATCGTAGTCGAGCAAGATCAGATGAAGACAACAGGCACAAGGCAGAAATCGTAGTGTCAAGATCTTATCTCAGGATCGTAGTGTCTGCACAACCGAAGCCGAATCGTAGAATGCAAAACTACGACCTCAACAGAAATGCTCACAATGTATATGCAGAATCGTAGAGCAAGTATGATTCTCAACTAATGAGCACTCCCAGAATATCCAAAGGAACAAAGCCTCTGGTTGGCACTGCAAAGATACATCCTACCTGAAAGGAACCAAAGAACACTCAATGAATGGCATGCAAGCTAAAAGAAGAGCTTAGCACCAACCCAATCAGCATCAAGATTGAGTTGTGAAGCCATTCGAGATGAAGTCATCCACAAGATAATCATAAGAAGACTTCAGTAACTAACTAAGGAAAGTTAGCAAGTGCAGTAGCTGTCAAGTGAACAGAAGACAACGATCTTGGAAGTAATCGAGATCGTAGTGTTTGCCAAACAAAGAAAGAACTGATGGAAAGTGAACCAAGATACTGGGTAGCCTCTGAAGAACAAGGCTGAAGTGATTAAGTGTAGGGTCAGTCCATTGATGATAAGTGAATGGGAGATCACAAGGAGAAAGCGAGCTGGACGCACCACCAATCTGAAGTGTCTTGCTATTCAGAAGGAACCAGAGCAAGGAGTTAGGCCATCAGTATCTGAGAACAGTCGAAGCAAACAGAAGTATTAAAGCACTGCACAATAGAAGGAAGAGGTGTACTACATTAGAGATCCAATCAACACTCTTCAAGATCGTAGTGTTAACTCTACCAGTTAATGAGCAACACTCAACAAGACACTACGATCAGGTCCTCGAAGACGTGCATAAGAATCGTAGAGTTCGAACACCCGAAGACTGAAGCATTGGCAACGGTTCAATCTAAAGGATGGTATTCAGAGAAAAGCTTATTGAGAGCATCGATGAAAAAGGACAACCTCTGATCGAGAAATCAGAAGGAGATAATAAAGTCTTCAACCTGCCCAAGACATTAAAGTGACAACTCTGACGGGTAGGTGAAACAGTAGACTGCAATGTCAGATAAAGTATGACATGTCACATCAGCAGTATACCTCTGTCAACTCGATATCTGTGAAGATATTTGAATAGCCTTCAACGGCTACTTTCCAACGGAAGGATTGTGAAGGAGTATAAATCTAGAAGAGCTTCAAAGATCGAAGGTTGCTGGAGTTGCTGAGTTTGGAGATTAGGTGGACTGATCTAAACCATGTGAGATAGTGAGTCCGAAGGCTCACTCTACGATCCGCCCAGAACACTCAGAGATATGCAAAGAAAGAAGTAGAAGTGAGAGTTCTACAATGTAGAAGTAAGAGTTTTACTACTTAAAGAGTGTTCTGAACTGCCGAGAGAAAGAAGAGCATCATTTCATCTTGATGTCCATCATGGGAAGACTCTAAGTACTATAGAGAAGAGCCTACAGTCATCTTAGCAAGTCCATCATTAGAAGGTATCAAGGAGCAAGAAAGGAGATCACAAATGTCATCTTGGTGTCAAGCATGAGAAAGCTTCTAAGTACCTAACAGAAGAGCTTACAGTCATCTTAGAAGTCTATCATGTGCAGCCATCAAGTAACAAGGAGAAGGATCTTCAAGGCAGTTCATAAAGGGGTCATCCAAAGTGGTTGAGTAACCGAAGAAGCTGAGCATCATGCAACACTCAGCTGCACTTCAAGGATGATCAAGCCAAACTGCTAAGGATAGAAGATGTTCAGAGCATGAAAACATCTTAGCAGCTCAGCACCGACTGCAACAACAACAAACAAATAATTCAACAAAGCCAGGGCCTGGGGGGTCCTTGTCCGAAGGGACTAAATGAAGCCAGGGCCTGAGGGATCCTTGTCCGGAGGGACTAAACGAAGTTCCAAGCCTGCTGGGTTGGATGTAACAACCCAATATTTTCTATAAAAATTAAATCATAAATTTTGCGTATAATTTTTTTTTTTTTCAAGGATGAGGATTTGTACAAAATAATGTGTATATGTAATTATGTAATAAATAAAAATATATTTATTACGTAAATGTTTGCAAATAATTTTATTTTAGAATTATTGATTATTATAAAGCATATTCTTATAATAATTAATTTTATAGTAGAAATATTTTTATTAATTATTTTCCATGAAAATATAATTATATATTATTTAAATAATATATGAAATGATTTTTAGAATTATTATAATAATTATTTATTTTATTATATGAATTTATACAAGATTAGTTAAGTTAATTATTTTAACTTAATTAATAATGTTATATATGAAGAATAAATCAGATACGGAATCCAAACCCTAATTTTAGATTTTTATCAATGGATAAGAATAATAATATAATAATATTATATTTTGATTTTTCAGTGCTGTAATTATGTACCGTATTTTTGTGGACTGACAATGGTTGGTCAATTATGGGGTATTAAGATAAAACCCTAATTTTTACTGACAAACCCAAATTTCGAAGTCATATGAGACTTTAAAATTTGTTAAGAAAATATGTTATGTGATTCATGATAATTATAATTATTAATAATCAAGAGAAAACCCTAATTGTAAAGTAAGACCCTAATTTTGTAAATTAGAAACCTTAAATCAATAATTAACTTATTGATAAATAGAAACCCTAATTTAAAACTCGGGATGAGTTCGACCCTGTTATATAACTGTGTTATATGGTGCATGCATGTTATGTATTATATGACTTTTTGATTAATTAGGTATACCCTAATTAATATTTAGAAATATTAATTTCTAGAAACCCTAATATTTATTTTATAAACCCTGATTTATTTAAATTATAAACCCTAATGGTTGATTTGGAAAGCTTAATGCTAATTAGTGTATCTTAAACATAATTAGTAAGGTGTTAAGTAATTAAAAACCTAATTAATTAAGAAACCTTAATTTTGTATGTTAGAAACAAAAATTTATTATTTTATAATTAAAACCCTAGTTTATAATTAGTAACTCAATTTGTGATATGGGTAATACTAATTGCTAAGTATTTGCACTAATTGTTAAATTAGTAAGTTTAATTATAATTATTAAATTAGTGAGCTTAATGCTTAATTTCTAAATATTAGAAAACCTACACTAATTAAGAGATCCCAATTACATTTTTAGAAACTAAATTGTTATTTATTTTATTAAATCCTATTTTTGGAAATCCTAGATTTTTGCTAAAATGACCCAAACCCTAAACCCTAAGGGTTTGCAACTAATGAAAATTCTAGAAATTAAATTAGAAATAACTATTTTACCCTTATGTCACATTCTTTAATTGGTGGAGTGCAAATCTTGCCAAGATAAATGGTTGGTGACTAACCCTAGCTCTAGTCCTAGCCATGTGTCCAAAATCAGCCAACTTGCTAGCAAATACATTGAATCATATCTATTATATAAATTAAAAGGAGAGAGAAAGGTTTAATTTATTTTCCATTCTTGCACAACCTATTCTCTCACTAGAAATTCGAGGTTTAGAAGGAGAGGGAGAGGGAAGATGAACCTTGATCAGTTAATAGCAAGTTAATAACAAGATCAAAGATCAGAAATCAAAAATCAAGTTAGAAAGAGGTATAAACTCTAAATTTCGAAATCTCATGATTTGTTGTTAGATGTTGTAATGGATTGGTTAGATATGTGTAATATGGTGTCTATAAGTGATCTGGGTTGATAGATCATGGATCTATAACACTTAGATGCACGAATCGAGCATTTTTAAAAATCTGGAAATGTTTGTTTTTGAGTCTGACAGTCGAATGTCAGTCCTTGTAGATCCATGTATATTATGTGTTTTTGTTGTTTAAATGTTTGAAGTTGTAGTATGTTATGATATCTTTGATGTCGAAATGGAATCATGGTCAGGATATGAGTAGATTGCAAGTTATTCGTGGTCAAACTCAGCTGACCGAGCATGACCGGTAGATTTCTGGGTAACCCAGAAATCGTTTTTCAGCGTCTGACAAGAACTTTGAAAGTCCGGATCTGTCAGGTTTTAAGTGATTTAATGTTTTTGTTTGTTACATGTTGTAGTCTGTAATGATATGAGTAATCTGCAAGTAGGTTCATGATCATTGAATGCGTAAATCAGAAGTTATTCACGGTCAAAGTTCATTGACCGAACACGAATTTAGTTTTCTGGGTAACCCAGAAAACTGAAGAACGTGTTCGGGCACTGACTTTGACCGGCTTTGCTTTTGTTTATGTAAAGTTGTTTGGATAATTATTTGTATCTACATTATAGTATGTCATGAGTTCTACAAGTTCATAGTACTTTCGAACCTTAACAATTAACAGATCAATGGTGGTAATCGGTCAAAAGTCATTGACCGTTAAGTCTTACTGCCTGGGTAACCCAGAAATGTGGAGGCAGTGGTCTGACAGGTACTTTAGAGACTTAGATCTTGTAATGTAATGATATCTAGACACTATAAATGACCAATGAAGATACCCTGGTAGTTAGTATACAAGGCCCGACGTCTAGAACACCTGTGACATAAACCGATTAACCGGAATAAGGCCACCAAGGTCGTTGACCGATATTGACCAAATTTTTCTGGGCAGCCCAGAACTTGATGAACAGACCTGACAATAGTTTTAACGGATTAGATCTTGCATTTGAGTTATTGTATGACCAAAATAATTGCGAATAATTGTAGTTGTACATTTATACTACACGATCAATGCTTGAGATCGATCAGATCATGTAGGAACAAAGGAATTATAAGTGGTCAAAGTTGACCCCTCGGGCACAAAGCTGTCAGTGTTCTTAAGCTCAAGAACACCAACAGCGACGCCAAGTGTCGCTAAAGGCCTATAGCGACGGTTTCTTTTATTTTTATTTTCTGAATTTCTGAAAAATGATTAAAAATAGAAAATAAATTCTAAAAATTACAAAAATAGTTTTAAAAATTATTTTAAATTCTAAAAATTAGTTTTTAATTATTTTGAATATATTTCATAAATATTTAATATTTTTGGAATATTAAAAGTATTTAATTTATTTAATTATAATATTAAATAAATTATTTAAAAATAATTTTAATACATGAAAAAATCATTATAAATTATATTATGGTATAAGAAAATAATTTAAGTTATTTTTGATAACTTTCAATATTTTGTGATGAAATTTCATTAATTAATTAGTATTAATGGTAATTAAGTTATTAAATAAATGTATTAAATAAATTATGAAAAATAGATTTAATGATTTAAAAATTATATAAAAATTATATGATGGTTATAAAAATATTTTAAGTTATAAAATATAACTTTTAATATTTAAAGGTTAATTTCATTATAAATGATATTATTTTAATATTAAATGATATTAGATTTATTTAATAATTATATTAAATAAATAGTTTTAAAATGGTTTTATTAATTTAAAAATTATTTAAAAATGATATAAATGAATTAAAAATATTTCAAGTTATAATTAATGACTTTTAATATTTTAATAAATAGTTCATTAATACTTTTATATTAATGATAATTATTTAAAAATGATTTTAATTCTTTTAAAAATCATTTAAGTGTAATATTAATACTTTAAAAGTATTTTAAGTTATTATAAATAACTTTAACATTTTGGCAATGGTTTCATTAATAGTTTAATGTTAATTAAATATTAATGATAATAGAATTGTGTAATATTTGAATCATTTAATAATGATTCTGAGGTTTGAAAATTCATGATAAATTTTAATAAATGTTTAAAAATTATTATAAGTCATTTACAAATAATATGACTGATACGTACGGATATTGAGTTACAGGACAGAGTCTTAGACTCGGTAATTACCCGATAAAGCTGTCGGTACACCGACATGTTTCAGAATTGATCTGAATTTAAATAATTTGATTAGTTATGTGTTTATTTGTGATTCAATGGTTATTAAATATATGTGCCAATGTGATTAGGGTATGTGCTGACTGCAATAAGCAGTGTTATGTGTTATAGTATGTTATTCTAATCGAACGAACGATCTTATTAATGATAGGTCGTGAGATAAGCGCTAAATCTAAATTACAAACTGTAAGCAGCGCATCAGGCAAGTATCTAACCTTTGCATTTTCTTTATGCAATGGACATGAGTAAGAATGTTTCTAAACTATATTATTACTGTACAGATTATTAACCTTATATTATATAAGCTCATTGTTTATCAACATGTTAGTATATGATAATTCAGAAATATATATTCTGTTCGTTAATTTCTAGAAATGGTTAAACAAGTGTCCCCACTTGGATAATCATTGTATTTCATCACATGTTGATATACCTTTGTCAATTACCCGTATACATATATGTTGAATTATAGATTATTGTTGAACAAGATAAAACCTTTGATTTATAACCCAGACAAGTATGAGCATCCCTACACGGGAAAACTTTTATGCGCCCAAGGCGGAACAGAGTGAACGATCCTATCGTTCTTGTAATGTAGTATTGATCAATACAGGGCCCATGGGAAGTACAACCTAACGCCCGTAAGTTATGTCGGTTTATAGATGAATTTCTGTTTAACCTTTTCGAAAATGAAAACAATGTTCATGGCATGTCACCATAACCCCATTTATAGTCATTGCGTAGTTTCAAAAATTTGAAAGAGAGTTGTTATATTATTATTATCGGTTCAGAATACTTCACAACTATGGACTTGTTGTAGAAGAATAGTACAAAGGAAATATTTAAATCCTTTCAGCTTATATATATATATATATATATATATATATATATATATATAATTGCTATTATTTGCAGGGCACTCAAATGCTCATCCTTACTTAATTTAAATGTTTTCAGCTAAGTGTGAATGATCAGAGAGCTCTGCTAAGAACAAGGGAAAGGAAAAAGGTTGCTGAATGAATGAATGAACGTTATCTTATGTAATAGTTTAATGTTATTAAGACAAGTATGATATATATATTTTCTATCATGGTTTGTAATGAATGTTTAAAGGTTACGTACTTGGGATTAGACTCTGATAAATGTAAGTTAAGTTTTATATTTATATTATTGTTATTATTATTAGTATTATTCCGCTCATAGAAATGGTATCGTGATGAACCAAGTTCGGGTTTCAAGTACCTGAGTTTGGGGTCTTCACAAGTTGGTATCAGAGCTTTAGGGTTAAAAATCTTAGGTGGGTTAGACCTTAGGCTATAACCTTAGAACAGAGGGAAACGTTGAAAATACAATTAACTCATATAGAGTTTAAAAAGGAGATGAATTGAATAAGTTCACCGTCAAACAAAATAAAAGATAACTTATATAAAACTATAAATTATTGTGTGTATATATTGTATGCTAGTCTAGATAATTTTTGTGTATAGCTGTCGGATAGAAAGAATTAGAATACCCTCAAATTGTAAAGAAGAAGTCAACCTTCATAACCGAGCCAATATCGAAGCCAATAGCTGAAATAGAGGCTCACATTGAAAGCTACCTCAATGAGGTGGTTATTTTGAAAAGTGTAGTACCGGACCCTAAAACGATAGTATGACTGAAAGGTAAAGTATAGTTAAAGAATATGTGGTCAATGTCGAGTTCTTAAACTCATATGTTTGTGGTGAGTTCTTAAACTCATAATGTATGGTAAGTTGGACGAACTAGGTGTAGTTAGAGGTGAATGGATTATTGAGGATAATGAGAATAGACAGATTTCTAAGCAATTGATCTTTAGTGAAGGTCTAAGAAGATAAGTAGTATTACTATTATGTGAGAAGGTATGATTTTATGTTGTGTATATGATAGGTATGTCTGTATAAGGTAATATTTTTAAATTTTGTATAAGTTGTGGCAGCGAATCCCGACTTTTGAGTCACAAAGGGATATCGGATGATTAAAGCAGTGTGCTATGGTATGTCAAGTGTTATGAATATGAGTCTATGATGGATTAATGAAATAAGTTGGTATAAAGATAGTAGATATTTATCTGTATATTGGTTACTACAGTAAACTAAATTTTCAAAATTTAATATTTTGAGAACATGATTATTCGAATAGAAAGTTTTGTGTTATATGTTAAGCGTATACGATAAGGTTTAGAATAATTTATGATAATGTCGCCAAGACAAAATTGAAACTAAAGGGCAAAAGAACATGTCAACAAAGTTGGAGGACAACCAGACCCGATACAGAATTTTACGAATATGGACGATCAAGCTATGTAGAACGGAATGCCAGTCGCCGGAAGATCAGTCAGATAATCGATAGACGAACGTCAAAGACTTCAAGGCCATCGTACTGCCAGGATTTAGAGGGTCAACTGACCTGTAGTAACGTTTGTGATAACTAGGATAACAGAAGGGCAAAAGATAGTTTTGTCACCTAAACGATAAAAGGAAAGGAGATAAAGGGCAAGTCTGCGTGATTTAAGTGTGGATCAATGGAGTATAAGGTGGAAGACCGTTCAAGAAGGAGACGGCCGAAGGCAAGGAATGAGAATACGGGAAAGACAGCAGGACATTGGCGACGACGGGACCAACATCAACAATCAAACCAACGAAATCAACCGCAAGCGTCTTCAACATGACCGTTCAAGATATCGTGGCAGCCGGGGATGCAACTCCAGGTATTACTCGAACCAATTTTATTTTTTTATATAGTATTTTCTTATATATAGTAAATTAGTTTATAAAGAAATTTTGAGGGAGAAATTCAAGTTCTTTTAGAAATCAAATTTCTGTTTAATCCGAAAGACAAGCTTTATGTGAATAGTTAAAGATCAGTTCGATCAAGCGATGATAAGATCTACTTGCAAAGATTGTGTATACTATGTAACCGTGTATGTATAGGTTTTTAAAACGGTGATTCCGAGGATGGAATCTTTATAAGGGAGGGTGAATGTAACAACCCAATATTTTCTATAAAAATTAAATCATAAATTTTGCGTATAAATTTTTATTTTTTTTTCAAGGATGAGGATTTGTACAAGATAATGTGTATATGTAATTATGTAATAAATAAAAATATATTTATTACGTAAATGTTTGCAAATAATTTTATTTTAGAATTATTGATTATTATAAAACATATTCTTATAATAATTAATTTTATAGTAGAAATATTTTTATTAATTATTTTCCATGAAAATATAATTATATATTAATTAAATAATATATGAAATAATTTTTAGAATTATTATAATAATTATTTATTTTATTATATGAATTTATGCAAGATTAGTTAAGTTAATTATTTTAACTTAATTAATAATGTTATATATGAAGAATAAATCAGATATGGAATCCAAACCCTAATTTTAGATTTTTATCAATGGATAAGAATAATAATATAATAATATTATATTTTGATTTTTCAGTGCTGTAATTATGTGCCGTATTTTTGTGGACTGACAATGGTTGGTCAATTATGGGGTATTAAGATAAAACCCTAATTTTACTGACAAACCCTAATTTGAAGTCATATGAGACTTTAAAATTTGTTAAGAAAATATGTTATGTGATTCATGATAATTATAATTATTAATAATCAAGAGAAAACCCTAATTGTAAAGTAAGACCCTAATTTTGTAAATTAGAAACCTTAAATCAATAATTAACTTATTGATAAATAGAAACCCTAATTTAAAACTCGGGATGAGTTCGACCCTGTTATATAACTGTGTTATATGGTGCATGCATGTTATGTATTATATGACTTTTTGATTAATTAGGTATACCCTAATTAATATTTAGAAATATTAATTTCTAGAAACCCTAATATTTATTTTATAAACCCTGATTTATTTAAATTATAAACCCTAATGGTTGATTTGGAAAGCTTAATGCTAATTAGTGTATCTTAAACATAATTAGTAAGGTGTTAAGTAATTAAAAACCTAATTAATTAAGAAACCTTAATTTTGTATGTTAGAAACAAAAATTTATTATTTTATAATTAAAACCCTAGTTTATAATTAGTAACTCAATTTGTGATATGGGTAATACTAATTGCTAAGTATTTGCACTAATTGTTAAATTAGTAAGTTTAATTATAATTATTAAATTAGTGAGCTTAATGCTTAATTTCTAAATATTAGAAAACCTACACTAATTAAGAGATCCCAATTACATTTTTAGAAACTAAATTGTTATTTATTTTATTAAATCCTATTTTTGGAAATCCTAGATTTTTGCTAAAATGACCCAAACCCTAAACCCTAAGGGTTTGCAACTAATGAAAATTCTAGAAATTAAATTAGAAATAACTATTTTACCCTTATGTCACATTCTTTAATTGGTGGAGTGCAAATCTTGCCAAGATAAATGGTTGGTGACTAACCCTAGCTCTAGTCCTAGCCATGTGTCCAAAATCAGCCAACTTGCTAGCAAATACATTGAATCATATCTATTATATAAATTAAAAGGAGAGAGAAAGGTTTAATTTATTTTCCATTCTTGCGCAACCTATTCTCTCACTAGAAATTCGAGGTTTAGAAGGAGAGGGAGAGGGAAGATGAACCTTGATCAGTTAATAGCAAGTCAATAACAAGATCAAAGATCAGAAATCAAAAATCAAGTTAGAAAGAGGTATAAACTCTAAATTTCGAAATCTCATGATTTGTTATTAGATGTTGTAATGGATTGGTTAGATATGTGTATTATGGTGTCTATAAGTGATCTTGGTTGATAGATCATGGATCTATAACACTTAGATGCACGAATCGAGCATTTTTAAAAATCTAGAAATGTTTGTTTTTGAGTCTGACAGTCGAATGTCAGTCCTTGTAGATCCATGTATATTATGTGTTTTTGTTGTTTAAATGTTTGAAGTTGTAGTATGTTATGATATCTTTGATGTCGAAATGGAATCATGGTCAGGATATGAGTAGATTGCAAGTTATTCGTGGTCAAACTCAGTTGACCGAGCATGACCGGTAGATTTCTGGGTAACCCAGAAATCGTTTTTTAGCGTCTGACAAGAACTTTGAAAGTCCGGATCTGTCAGGTTTTAAGTGATTTAATATTTTTGTTTGTTACATGTTGTAGTCTGTAATGATATGAGTAATCTGCAAGTAGGTTCATGATCATTGAATGCGTAAATCAGAAGTTATTCACGGTCAAAGTTCGTTGACCGAACACGAATTTAGTTTTCTGGGTAACCCAGAAAACTGAAGAACGTGTTCAGGCACTGACTTTGACCGGCTTTGCTTTTGTTTATGTAAAGTTGTTTGGATCAATATTTGTATCTACATTATAGTATGTCATTAGTTCTACAAGTTCATAGTACTTTCGAACCTTAACAATTAACAGATCAATGGTGGTAATCGGTCAAAAGTCATTGACCGTTAAGTCTTACTGCCTGGGTAACCCAGAAATGTGGAGGCAGTGGTCTGACAGGTACTTTAGAGACTTAGATCTTGTAATGTAATGATATCTAGACACTATAAATGACCAATGAAGATACCCTGGTAGTTAGTCTACAAGGCCCGACGTCTAGAACACCTGTGACATAAACCGATTAACCGGAATAAGGCCACCAAGGTCGTTGACCGATATTGACCAAATTTTTCTGGGCAGCCCAGAACTTGATGAACAGACCTGACAATAGTTTTAACGGCTTAGATCTTGTATTTGAGTTATTGTATGACCAAAATAATTGCGAATAATTGTAGTTGTACATTTATACTACACGATCAATGCTTGAGATCGATCAGATCATGTAGGAACAAAGGAATTATAAGTGGTCAAAGTTGACCCCTCGGGCACGAAGCTGTCAGTGTTCTTAAGCTCAAGAACACCAACAACGATGCCAAGTGTCGCTAAAGGCCTATAGCGACGGTTTCTTTTATTTTTATTTTCTGAATTTCTGAAAAATGATTAAAAATAGAAAATAAATTCTAAAAATTACAAAAATAGTTTTAAAAATTATTTTAAATTCTAAAAATTAGTTTTTAATTATTTTGAATATATTTCATAAATATTTAATATTTTTGGAATATTAAAAGTATTTAATTTATTTAATTATAATATTAAATAAATTATTTAAAAATAATTTTAATACATAAAAAAATCATTATAAATTATATTATGGTATAAGAAAATAATTTAAGTTATTTTTGATAACTTTTAATATTTTGTGATGAAATTTCATTAATTAATTAGTATTAATGGTAATTAAGTTATTAAATAAATGTATTAAATAAATTATGAAAAATAGATTTAATGATTTAAAAATTATATAAAAATTATATGATGGTTATAAAAATATTTTAAGTTATAAAATATAACTTTTAATATTTAAATGTTAATTTCATTAATAAATGATATTATTTTAATATTAAATGATATTAGATTTATTTAATAATTATATTAAATAAATAGTTTTAAAATGGTTTTATTAATTTAAAATCATTTAAAAATGATATAAATGAATTAAAAATATTTCAAGTTATAATTAATGACTTTTAATATTTTAATAAATAGTTCATTAATACTTTTATATTAATGATAATTATTTAAAAATGATTTTAATTCTTTTAAAAATCATTTAAGTGTAATATTAATACTTTAAAAGTATTTTAAGTTATTATAAATAATTTTAACATTTTGGCAATGGTTTCATTAATAGTTTAATATTAAATAAATATTAATGATAATAGAATTGTATAATATTTGAGTCATTTAATAATGATTCTGAGGTTTGAAAATTCATGATAAATTTTAATAAATGTTTAAAAATTATTATAAGTCATTTACAAATAATATGGCTGATACGTACGGATATTGAGTTACAGGACAGAGTCTTAGACTCGGTAATTACCCGATAAAGCTGTCGGTACACCGACATGTTTCAGAAATTGATCTGAATTTAAATAATTTGATTAGTTATGTGTTTATTTGTGATTCAATGGTTATTAAACATATGTGCCAATGTGATTAGGGTATGTGCTGACTGCAATAAGCAGTGTTATGTGTTATAGTATGTTATTCTAATCGAACGAACGATCTTATTAATGATAGGTCGTGAGATAAGCGATAAATCTAAATTACAAACTGTAAGCAGCGCATCAGGCAAGTATCTAACCTTTGCATTTTCTTTATGCAATGGACATGAGTAAGAATATTTCTAAACTATATTATTACTGTACAGATTATTAACCTTATATTATATAAGCTCATTGTTTATCAACATGTTAGTATATGATAATTCAGAAATATATATTCTGTTCGTTAATTTCTAGAAATGGTTAAACAAGTGTCCCCACTTGGATAATCATTGTATTTCATCACATGTTGATATACCTTTGTTAATTACCCGTATACATATATGTTGAATTATAGATTATTGTTGAACAAGATTAAACCTTTGATTTATAACCCAGACAAGTATGAGCATCCCTACACGGGAAAATTTTTATGCGCCCAAGGTGGAACAGAGTGAACGATCCTATCGTTCTTGTAATGTAGTATTGATCAATACAGGGCCCATGGGAAGTACAACCTAACGCCCGTAAGTTATGTCGGTTTACAGATAAATTTCTGTTTAACCTTTTCAAAAATGAAAACAATGTTCATGGCATGTCACCATAACCCCATTTATAGTCATTGCGTAGTTTCAAAAATTTGAAAGAGAGTTGTTATATTATTATTATCGGTTCAGAATACTTCACAACTATGGACTTGTTGTAGAAGAATAGTACAAAGGAAACATTTAAATCCTTTCAGCTTATATATATATAATTGCTATTATTTGCTGGGCACTCAAATGCTCATCCTTGTTTAATTTAAATATTTTCAGGTAAGTATGAATGATCAGAGAGCTCTGCTAAGAACAAGGGAAAGGGAAAAGGTTGCTGAATGAATGAATGAACGTTATCTTATGTAATAGTTTAATGTTATTAAGACAAGTATGATATATTTATTTTCTATCATGGTTTGTAATGAATGTTTAAAGGTTACGTACTTGGGATTAGACTCTGATAAATGTAAGTTAAATTTTATATTTATATTATTGTTATTATTATTAGTATTATTCCGCTCATAGAAATGGTATCGTGATGAACCGAGTTCGGATTTCAAGTACCTGAGTTTGGGGTCTTCACATTGTAAGAGTTCCTAGGGAACTAGAGGAGTCCCAAGGCTGCTAGCCTTGAAGAGTTCTTTGTGAACTAAAGTCCCAAGGCTGCTGGCCTTGAAGGAATCTTAGTGATTCAGGGTGCTGCCCTTCCTTAGTGGAAATCCTGCTAGTTGAAAGCAGAAGAGTGGATTAGGAGCTTGAGTCTCTGAACCACTTAAAACCCCTTATGTCTTTTACATTATGTCATTTAGATTATATACTATAACTGCTATGTATGTTTTAACTGCTTACAACTAAACTTACTCTATGAACAATGTATGTATGATTATGAATATATCAATGAAGGGGATCTTTTACTTATTCCGTTGTGCTTGAAAAGATTTTTATGTTTGTCATATGCTAATTTAATAGCTATACAAAATAAACCTAAAAAGTATTTGAAATAAAGAGGATCTATTCAACCCCCCCTTCTAGATCTGTTGTGCCCTCTGAGAACTAACAATTGGTATCAGAGCAGGTTCTCATGCTATATTCAAAAGCTAATAGATTTGAGTCTGATCCCAGGCACTAACATTGTTCTAAACATAGTTTAGTAGTATGTAACTTGTTATGTGTAGATGAGCTCACATGTTAGAAATATTGTGTATATGTTAAATGTGTATATACACCTGAAGCTGCTCAGATTAGTCCATGGTCTCGATTGTTACATCAACAAGACCAATCCTTGCCTACAATCAATCTTGTAGTCTGAATGTAAGACCCCGAATTTTATGAAATAAAAGTATTAAATTTTTTTTATAATTACTATTCAGTAAATGGTTAAATTTATAAAAGTTAAAGTTAAGGGTGATATATAAATTTTTTTTTAAAATAAGCAAGTGGTTATAAAATACTCATTGTTGTCGGGGAATATTCGTTTGGTCGTGGAATATTCTTTCTGTCGGGGAATATTCGTACGACGGCGCAGCCATTTGTGGGCCCCATAAAAGAATAACTGTCGGATGAAGAAAAAGACAAATTAAAGTTTTTATGAATAACGGCGTAGTGGTTATCGTTAATACTGTTGGAATACCCGGTGGTTAAAGTAAAGTAATACGCGTTGTTGCACAGTAGCACACGGTATTGCACAGTATTTTTGAATTATTGATTCTTACGTAAGAAGGCACTACTGAATAATTGTTACAGTAATTACTGTTCGATATTTTATTTTATTGATTCAATAATTACTACATTAATAGTTTATATTATTGTTGTTTTAATAATTGTCACTACACAGTATTTTCCATTATCGGAGCAATAATTCATATTATCTGAATAATATTATTATATCATTAATCTAATTTCTAATAGAAATTCTGTCTAAGGATTGGTCACCTAATTGCCTAGAGAAATTCTTATTAAAGCCACCTTAATTCAAGTAATATATTTAGAATAATCTATGAATTATGGATGATAATTATAATATTTATATATAATGAGGATAAAAATATGTATATATTTGGATATAGATGGAGAAAATTTTTAAGTGACAATTGTTAAAAATCGATATTTTATCTTTTTTGATAAAATAATTTATTATTATATTTTAATAATATAATGGTGATATTTTTACAGTGAATGTGGAATATATGAGCATATGAGGAGGAATAGTATTTTTGTTGCAAAAGTTGTTTAACACATGTTTTGTGTGTCGGTGGACCCCATTTCTTGACTGAAATTTGATTATAGCCTATAAAATCGCCCGTTTGTAAATTTCAGTCAATTTCTGTTTGGAATTTGGAAAAACTTTCTTCTGTAAAGTTGTAGATAATGGAATTTCCTATAAAAAAGCGCGAGAATCGAATTTTCTGACAAAAGGGCTATTTCTTATGAATTATTGAAGTTCTGAAGTTCTGAAATAATTGATTTTTGGAAGTTTTAATTGTTTTATTTAAGAAAAACGTTTTTTACATTTTTGGGACTCATTTAACATGTGTTAGGATGGCTAAATTCAGATGTCTTTGATGTGCGTAGGAAATTAATAAATAATATTAATATTTTATTAAATTTTCTGCTTTGGTGTTCTAAGCATTTTCCTATAAATAGGGTGCTTAGGTTAGAATTGAAAATCACACCAGAAACTGAATTTTTCTCTCTCTTCCTCTCTCTATTATATCGAGCATATTTTGTGAATATTTTAGTACTTCGAGTATTGCTATACGGTGCAAGTTCTTTTAGCACTATATCCAGTATTCCAGTCAGAAGTACTATTCTTTCTGAGGTAAGGGATTGTAAGGGAGATTATTTTCTTCATAAATGATATTATTTCTTCACTATCATTATGCCAGAATGTTGGTTGAAATTTTTTATCAAATTTAGAACTTTTTCATGTCGGGATTACTATTCACGAGTTACTATTTACGAGTTACTATTCACGAGTTATTATTCACGAATACTATTCACGAAGCGTGATGATGTTTTTGTGAAATTTCTATCTTCTGGTGTCGAAGTTACTATTCATGTATACGACACTATTCACGTATACGACACTATTCACGAATACGACACTATTCACCGAAAAATGAAATTTCTTCTTTTTGTCCAAAATATATATTCTGGATACTATCTTTGATTGGATCTATGTTTTGGTCTTCATTCTTGAATTTTACCACACTCTAGTTATTTATAAAGTATTTTTGAATGGGAATTGTTTAAAGTACGAATCTTGAATATGTGTTCTTTTGCTTCACTGGATTCGTTTTTTTTTTAAATATTTTTCATCATCCTCAGTCCTAAATGATGATATAACGGAATATCTTTGGCCTGTAGTGCAAAGATGAATGATTTCTGATGAATATCTTTGGCCCGTAGTGCAAAGATGAACATATGTTTAGATGAACATGACTTGTTGATGTATATCTTTGGCCTGTAGTGCAAAGATGACTTGTTGATGAATATCTTTGGCCTGTAGTGCAAAGATGACTTGTTGATGTATATCTTTGGCCGTAGTGCAAAGATGAATTTATTAGTATGATTATGAACATGAACTGTGATTTGGTATAACTATAATCTTTGATGTTTCAGGTGATGAAAATTATCTTTGTCCTGGATGAGGAAAGGAATTTAGAACTACAATTATGATTATGAGTTATATACGTGATTGTGGACATGAATTGTTGATTGATATTACAGGGATAAAGCATTGTTGGTGGACTTTTAACATGGAGAAGATAATAGATTTTATGGTCTATTTGACTCTTCTAATGGATTGCTCGTTCCGCTGCAACTATGGTTAAATTTTATCATCTATCATATGTTCTAAATCTCTAATTTATTATTGATGAAGGCTATTGATAATTTAATTATTTTTAGTCATGATATTCTTTACTGAGCTAGTTGTGCTCACCCTTTTGCTTCACAATTCCTTTCAGGTAATAAAAGTGTAGCTGGGTCGAGCGGGGGATAACAGGGGAATAGAACGGTGGTCATCATTTAGTAGTTATATTTGGTGAATCAACTAGGGTTAGGCAAACCCAACGTTGGAAGGGTGTTTTGCCACTATCATACAAGATGTCTAATGACATACTACCTCGTGTCATTATAAGATAGGGTTGTGCTCATCCACTTGCTGAGTATATTTACGAGCACTACCTATATAATCTTGGTGTTTGTTTGGAGTATAATACCCAATTAGAGACAGTGGAGATAATGATATGTCAAGAAAAGACTCGCCATTGGGAAGAATATGATAGTAATCTTCTCATTTTTCTTTGGGGTCTATTGGGTCAACCAAGGATAATTCTGTGGCCATATGATATCTATCATAACCTTGACGCATGGCCTCCCATGTACGAAGGTTTCCTTGAGCACTTCCCAGAGATTCTAATTTCTAAAACAGTTTTTGACTATACTTTATGTAAGGTGTCATTATGAGGTGCTGTCCACGGTTGGGACATGAGTCACAGTTGATATATATTTGTATCCAAACTCACAGCATATGTGTTGTTGTATTTTGCACGTCAATTGTTGTAATAAAGTTGTAGTTGTATTCTATACCATGTATTTGGCGACTCAAAATGGGTTGGATGGAATGGACCTATTTTGGGGTTGTCACAGTTGGTATCAGAGCTTAGGGATATGGTCTCTGGCAGAGATCGGGGAATATAACTAGGAGGGGAGAGATGAGTAAATCCTTCGCTAGTGTGTCCTACCTAAGCTTATTTGTTGGTTAGTCATAATATCGGGATATTATGCGATATGTTAATTTGATTAATTAACCCTTGTTTTATGGCAGTATTTGAGAATGACAGCTGAGAATGCTAATAATGGAGTGAATGAGACTGTGGGGATACCTCTAACCATTAACCATGATAATGTGATGTCAGACGAAGAAGGAATTAGAGATATCCACGTGGTGAGTGAAGAATTGATAGTTGCACCCGAGATAGTCGCAGAGGTAACAGCTGAGAGTGAGGAAGAAGAGGTACCTGAGCAGAGTTTATTAGAGGTATTATATGATCAAAATATAGAATTTCAAAATCGTATTCATGAGTTAGAAGAGCAGGCTGAAGAACGACAGGCGGTCGTGGAGCAAAAGGATACAATAATTCAAGCTTGTGTTACCCGATATGTGACGCTTGAACAGAAGCATTCTTTGGCAGAGTATAAGATGATAAAGATGGAATCTGAGCTGAAAGAAGAAAAAACTGAATGAGTGAGAATAAGTGATGCATGGTCAAAAGCCGTACGACACGTGGATATTGTGGAAAGAGATGTCCGATCTAAGAAGGCTAAAATAGATGATATGAATTTCTCTTTTTGGAAAGCAATTGGGAGAACCCAACATCGAGTTTTGAATTACCCTGTACAGAGCGGTCAACCTGAATCTGATATGGATTGAAGATTGATGATTCAGATCATGAATCAGGAGTACGAAGAGGCAGTTGAGGGTGGAATATGCCCAATAGAAAAGTATATTCCAACGGTAGTGATGATACCAAATGCTGCCCCAGACAAGTCAAAGCCGAGTAGTTCGAGGGATAGCGGTTGTCATGACTTCCCAACAAGTGAGGAACTCAAATGAAGTTATCACGGGAGATGAGCAATGGAGAAATCATGATGACCGGAGAGATAGAATCCGAAATGAAAGAAAGATATTCTCAACTTTTCGAAATACCAGGTACGTAAATTTCGGGGATGAAATTTTATAAGGAGGGAAGATTGTAAGACCCCGAATTTTATGAAATAAAAGTATTCAATTTTTCTTATAATTACTATTCAGTAAATGGTTAAATTGATAAAAGTTAAAGTTAAGGGTGATATATAATTTTTTTTTAAAAATAAGCAAGTGGTTATAAAATACTCATTGTTGTCGGGGAATATTCGTTTGGTCGTGGAATATTCTTTCTGTCGGGGAATATTCGTACGACGGCGCAGCCATTTGTGGGCCCCATAAAAGAATAACTGTCGGATGAAGAAAAAGACAAATTAAAGTTTTTATGAATAACGGCGTAGTGGTTACCGTTAATACTGTTGGAATACCCGGTGGTTAAAGTAAAGTAATACGCGTTGTTGCACAGTAGCACACGGTATTGCACAGTATTTTTGAATTATTGATTCTTACGTAAGAAGGCACTACTGAATAATTGTTACAGTAATTACTGTTCAGTATTTTATTTTATTGATTCAATAATTACTACATTGATGTTTATATTATTGTTGTTTTAATCGTAGTCACTACACAGTATTTTCCATTATCGGTGCAATAATTCATATTATCTGAATAATATTATTAGATAACATTATTGGCAATGTCTAGAAAGTTCTGTCAATGAGAGGTTTGGTCACCTAATTGCGCGCCAATAAGGAGAAATTCTTATTGGAAAGCCCCCTCTTTCCTGGGAACGGCCTGCTTGTCATTATTGTGATTCTGTAATATTATTTGTGAATAATTAATTATTGATTTATATGATGAGGAAAATATTGATTTTATGTAGATATAGATGGAGAAAATTTTTAAAGTGACAATTGTTGAAAATCGATATTTTATATTTTCTGATAAAATAATTTATTATTATATTTTAATAATATAATGGTGATATTTTTACAGTGAATGTGGGATATATGAGTATATGAGGAGGAAGAGTATTTTTATTGTAAAAGTTGTTTAACACATGTTTTGTGTGTCGTTGGACCCCATTTCTTGACTGAAATTTGATTATAGCCTATAAAATCGTTCGTTTGTGAATTTCGGTCAATTTTTGTTTGGAATTTGGGAAAACTTTCTTCTGCAAAGTTGTAGATAATAGAATTTTCTATAAAAAGTCGCGAGATTCGAATTTTCTGATAAAAGGGCGATTTCTTATGAATTATTGAAGTTCTGAAGTTCCGAAATAATTGATTTTTGGAAGTTTTAATTGTTTTATTTAAGAAAAACGTTTTTTACATTTTTGGGACTCATTTAACATGTGTTAGGATGGCTAAATTCAGATGTCTTTGATGTGCGTAGGAAATTAATAAATAATATTAATATTTTATTAAATTTTCTGCTTTGGTGTTCTAAGCATTTTCCTATAAATAGGGTGCTTAGGTTAGAATTGAAAATCACACCAGAAACTGAATTTTTCTCTCTCTTCCTCTCTCTATTATATCGAGCATATTTTGTGAATATTTTAGTACTTCGAGTATTGCTATACGGTGCAAGTTCTTTTAGCACTATATCCAGTATTCCAGTCAGAAGTACTATTCTTTCTGAGGTAAGGGATTGTAAGGGAGATTATTTTCTTCATAAATGATATTATTTCTTCACTATCATTATGCCAGAATGTTGGTTGGAAATTTTTATCAAATTTAAAACTTTTTCATGTCGGGGTTACTATTCACGAGTTACTATTCACGAGTACTATTCACGAAGCGTGATGATGTTTTTGTGAAATTTCTATCTTCTGGTGTCGAAGTTACTATTCATGTATACGACACTATTCACGTATACGACACATTTCACGAATACAGCACTATTCACCGAAAAATGAAATTTCTTCTTTTTGTCCAAAATATATATTCTGGATACTATCTTTGATTGGATCTATGTTTTGGTCTTCATTCTTGAATTTTACCCCACTCTGGTTATTTATAAAGTATTTTTGAATGGGAATTGTTTAAAGTACGAATCTTGAATATGTGTTCTTTTGCTTCACTGGATTCGTTTTTTTTTTAAATATTTTTCATCATCCTCAGTCCTAAATGATGATATAACGGAATATCTTTGGCCTGTAGTGAAAAGATGAATGATTTCTGATGAATATCTTTGGCCCGTAGTGCAAAGATGAACAGATGTTTAGATGAACATGACTTGTTGATGTATATCTTTGGCCTGTAGTGCAAAGATGACTTGTTGATGAATATCTTTGGCCTGTATTGCAAAGATGACTTGTTGATGTATATCTTTGGCCGTAGTGCAAAGATGAATTTATTAGTATGATTATGAACATGAACTGTGATTTGGTATAACCATAATCTTTGATGTTTCAGGTAATAAAAGTGTAGCTAGGTCGAGCGGGGGATAACAGGGGAATAGAACGGTGGTCATCATTTAGTAGTTATATTTGGTGAATCAACTAGGGTTAGGCGAACCCAACGTTGGAAGGGTGTTTTGCCACTATCATATAAGATGTCTGATGACATACCACCTCGTGTCATCATAAGACAGGGTTGTGCTCATCCACTTGCTGAGTATATTTACGAGCACTACCTATATAATCTTGGTGTTTGTTTGGAGTATAATACCCAATTAGAGACAGTGGAGATAATGATATGTCAAGAGAAGACTCGCCATTCAGAAGAATATGATAGTAATCTTCTCATTTTTCTTTAGGGTCTATTGGGTCAACCAAGGATAATTCTGTGGCCATATGATATCTATCATAACCTAGACGCATGGCCTCCCATGTACGAAGGTTTCCTTGAGCACTTCCCAAAGATTCTAATTTCTAAAATAGTTTTCGACTATACCTTTATGTAAGGTGTCATTATGAGGTGCTGTCCATGGTTGGGACATGAGTCACAGTTGACATATATTTGTATCCAAACTCACAGCGCATGTGTTGTTGTATTTTGCACGACAATTGTTGTAATAAAGTTGTAGTTGTATTCTGTACCATGTATTTGGCGACTCAAAATGGGTTGGATGGAATGAACCTATTTTGGGGTTGTCACACTGAAGACCAGACGAGAGAGCTCAAGAGACATCAATGACAAAGAGTCAAACATCCACCAGTCTGAAAAATGAAAAGACCGTACATGCAAAGAAATGCTCATCCAAAGAAGAAAGAAGCTCTCCTCAAATATATGTCTGGTCAACCATTGGCTGGATGCAAACTTCATGAACTGAAAGATGTCAAAAGAACTAAAGATGCTGAGATTCTCAGGCTGCATCTTCAAGACCTCGACTGATTAAATAAAGGCCAACAAGAGCAATAAGCCGTAAGGAGCAAAAGTAAAGCTATGCACATCAATACCTAAGCTCAGTATATCCATGATAAATGACTGTTTAGTAACTGATAGTAAAAAGGTACGGTTCCTCACAATTAAATGCATACATCATAATTGCACCCTCTTATGAACTATAACAGTATTCTGTCAGGGAATCATAATCTACCTAAAAAGGTGAAGAGAGAATGTAACCTGAGGATAGAAACTCAAATAACTATAAACTTTCTCTTCATCTAAGTTTTAGGTTAAAGATGACATCTTGAAGGAAATTTGAAATGGGTCATAAGAGTATCACAGGCTTAATGAACTTTATGTGAAGTAATCTTTGTTGGTGGGTTAGTATGTGTGTACAAGCCTATGTTCTAAGTGTTTGATAACCCACAGAGTATGATCAGTTTTATAAGAGGATACTGCTGATTTGTAGAAACTGATCACCTCCATGAATCAACTAGATACTCATAAATCGTAGAGTTGATTCCTACTCTATGAACACTTAAACATTGTGAACATAATCCAGTAAATGATGAAACCATCATAAATAGAGAGTGTGTTATTAAATGCCAAATCCTACACACACTCACCATCATGCATCTCAAAATGTATTATCTTAAGATAGTTGCATGCATGAATATGTATATTGGTGATAAATATGATGATTATCCAAATAAGAGGAACATGGGTTTAGAAAACTAACCTTGTAGGACCCATTTAAGTATGGGTACCAAAAATAGAAATATATTTAAACTTGCAGGTACTTAGTCAATCTGACCACACTAAGGAATCCTGTAGCAGAAGACTTCAGTCAAGAAGACTCAACCAGCAGAAGGCTAAGGACTGTTCAGAGATGAGTCTGATAAAGTTCCTATATGGCCAAGCCTGTCCTTGAAGACCCTCTGAGCTAACCAGAATGGAGCTTACATGGCTGCTAATCTGTATGTGGGAGCAGGCCATGCAACAGAAGATGAAAAGGGCCTCATGTGCTCAACAGCTAGCAAATAGTGCTATATAAAAAGAATCCTCATGGAAGCTCACATCAGAGGATCATAGAGCATCAGACAAGAGGAGTTCATTAAAAAGCAGAACTTCTCAACCTCAAGACTGTCCAAGAAGACTACGTTCGTAGTGCTGTCAAAAGATCGTAGAGTGATAAGTCCTGAAAATACTCATCTCTACGATACAAGGAGATCTAAGTGATGATGATGATTCCAGTCAGAAGGAGATATGCTGGGCCGCCTTCAAATGAACCTGAAGAAGAGGGAATCACATCCATCTGGGAAGACATTGTCAACAATGGGGTAGCAGTGATCTGTTAAGAAGCAACAGAACTGAAATAAACTATGAAGAAATATACCAGATACAGAGTCCCAAAACTTTGTGGCTGATGAACCAAATGAAGATCCATAGTCTGCAGGAACGTCTCAAAACGTACTACTGATAACCTCTCAGCCACCCAACTCAAAATTGTGGAGTGCCTACGATCAAGCATCTGATCGCACTGTGGAAACAAGAGAACTCCACGATCGCAGTTTAACCTCAACGATCGTAGAAGACAATTCGACGATCGTAGTTCTACCAAAGGGTGCTCCAGTTCACAAGGAGATTGAAAAATGAGACAATTGCTCAGCCATTCAAAATGAGGAGATAAGTTTGAATATCAGTGATTGAGCTATGCTGCATAAATGTAAGGACAGAAGTCAAAGCCATCCACTGCAGTATCTCTCAGAAGTTGATCGTTGAGTCAACAAGGGAAATCGTAGAGTCTATAGCTACCTTAACATACTACTCTACGAATCAAAAGGTCAACGGTCAAAGCCATGTCAATTAAACGTCTGCTCTTCTAAAAGAAAAATATCTAACTGAAATGTTATGGGGAGTTACAGCTCATTACTGGGCAACGTGCAATCAATGGACAGTTGACTCATCACTGAGTATGCAGAGTTAGAAGGAGCTGCCATAAAGACAATTTCAAATCTGCAGACAGTTACCAAAAAGCTATCGAACCTTTCTCCCTCCAATTTTCAAAACCCTAAAATCCTCTCAAGAGCCAAAAATAGTTATCCCTCCAGAGTCTTACTAAATCACAATCAGCCATCTCTTATAAACTTTTCTAAATAAAATACACATATTCTTCGAACTGCTCAAATGGAAAACTGGCAAGTAATCCCTGGCATTCAGCTCGAAAAAAAATCGTTTGAGAAATCTGAAAGGAAGTGCAGTGACATTCTCGAGCTTGTGAAGAAGGTTGGATTCTCAGAATTCCTTAAGGCAAGTACTCGAGTATACATCGACCTGGTTAAAGAGTTATACTCAAACGCCTCCATAAACTCCAGAACCCTATCTACCAAGGTTAAAGGTCAGTCTCTGAAGTTGAAGTCTTCTGACCTCAATCAGTGCCTAGGTTTTCCTAACCAAGGGCTGAAGAACCTGGATGATGCTAATACCGAACAAGCAAAGGAGTTCATTGGGTACCAAAGAAACCCTAGCCTGAAAGACATGAAGAAGAAGGAGTTTCCAAAAGAGTATGAGTTCCTTGCTGAAATAGTTGGAAAATGCATACTATACAAGAACACTGCACATGATATAGTGATTGACCAAGAGTTAAAGATAATGTCAGCAATAGTTCTGAAGAAACAAATTAACTTTGGAGCTATCTTGTTCGATCAAATCTCCAAGTGGATAGAGAAAGCTGAGAAGAAGAAGTCCACTGAAAAACCCCTGACTAAGGTGTTTCATGTTAGACTACTAAGTATTGTGCTGAAGAAGAAGCTAGGAGGAAAAATCAAGGATGATGAGGGAGAAACTTTGAATGTGCACAAAGTGATGTCTCCACAATTATTTGTGAACTGGAAGAAGAACCCAAAGGAGAACAGAAGGTGACAACCGGGAGCAATAGCAAAGCCTCTGCAAAGAAGAGGAAAACAGAAGAAGCAGAGAGCTCTGAGTCTAATGACTCGGTACCAGTATCAATCGCACCAGCCAAGAAGAAATCCAGAGGTGTAAAGAAAACAAAAGCTCCATCAAGAAGTCTCTCCTCAAAGGACAAGGATAAAAAAGAAAAATTCCTAACAGCTACAACAACAAAGAGGAGAAGCAGCAGGTTGCTTCAAGGGCCAGTCAGCAAGAAAGTCAAGGTGGAAGACAAACCAACCTCAGCTTCCCAGAATAGTACATCTGCTGAAGAAAAGGACGTAGACTCAGCAGAAGGAAAAGAGACAGATGTCAAAGCAGAGTCCAGCAATGAAGGTGAAGCTAATGTGATGAGAAAAATTGCAGCATCTGCTGATGAAGAGAAATGCTGAAGCCCTATGGCTAATTCTCAGAGCAGCCACTCTGATGATGAAGAAGAAAATCGAAATGACCCAATTGCATTCCCAACTGCAACTGTCCCAATGAGCCCAGATAATGGGTCAGATAATGATGATTCTAGAGAAGAAGAAAATGCCCCCTCAAATCCAGAAAGCCCCCATGATGACTCAGAAGGTGATGAGTCCAAAGAAGAAGGATCTGCCCCCGCCAGTGCTGAACCACAAAGAAGTCTGTCTGTTAAACCAGAGGAGTCAGAATCTGAAGAAGAAGAGAAGTCTAACTCTCCCATAGCTGAACCTCTAAGAAGAAGGAAGAGCTACAGACTGCAAGCAAAATTTGCCTCCAAGAGGAAAAGAAATCAATCAAATGCCCCCATCGAATTAAGTGATGATGAGTCTGCATCACAGAAAGATAGTGCTGAGGATAGGACTAGCAATGAATAAAATGAATCAGAGGAAGTTCTTGCTGAAGAAAGTTCTGAGAATGAAATGCAACAAGAAGAATTTTCTTCTATAAACAATCAAGATGGTTCAGGCTCCAAGAGAGAAGAGATTGAAGAAGATTCTGGTTCTGCACCTCAGGAAGAAAATGATCAAGAAGATTATCCAGTTCTCTCTCCTGCAAGATTTAGCAGAAGGATCGTAGTGGAAGTTTCAAATGATCTACTAGATGCTCCATCAGAGAGATGGGTGAACTATAGAAATGAGCAGCTCAAGGTAGTAAGAATGACTACCTTTGACATAGCCAAAAACTGGAACAATATGAAGCTAGATTGCTCAACCATTCTCTACAATCTTGACGACTTACTGATGAGATGGTTCTTCCAGTGGATGCCATGGCTAAAGGCCCACACTGAAGGAGATGGAAGCTATCTCAGCTGGTGCTTCTCTCACTTTCCAAGCATGGAACTGGTAGCTCAAAACTTTCCAAGAGTAAAGAAGTTTGCCACCAAACTGATCAAAGACCAGCCCCACTTCAAAGTCTATCGACATGCTAAAAATCTCTATATCCCCTACGATCGTAGAGTGGATTCTGAAGGACGAAGAGTCATGACCAAGGAGCTGATCGTAGAGTCTGTTCACTCTACTACTGATGATGTTCAAGCCCAAAACCAAAAGCCTCCTTATGCTCAAGCACTACTATCAAACATTCCCTCATCCTCAACCAGTGATTGGAACTCAACGATTATTCAGATTCTCCAGACTTTCGAAAATCTGTCTAAGGATGAAAATCGTAGAGTCCAAACTGATGCTCAACCAGCTGCTACCCAACAAAAGGATCAAACTACTTTGGAGCAGGAACTACGGAAGAGTTTTGATGATCTATGCGAGAAAATATCTCTGTTCACTAAAGAATCACAGAAGCTGACAGTAGCAGGAGATAATTCCTTCCAGAACAAGCTTCGAGCTACTATGGCTGATATATCTCTCAAACTCCAAGAGAGAGATAACATCTATCAGAAGGCCATACAATATCAAAAGACTGAAGCTCTATGCGTTCAGAAGGCAAATAAAGAGCAGATTCAAGCCCTATCTAACAAGATTGACGATCTAAAGCAGTCTTTCTCAGTGCAACTTGAGCTAGGTCAGTAGGAACTCAAGTTTGAAGTTGTCAACTCCTCCTACCTGATGGAGCAGCTTATGTCCAACATGGAGCAGCTCTCTAAAATGATTAGTGACAAAAAGGGGGAGAAAAAGAGGCATAAAAAGAGGAAGAGAAAGAAGAGCAAGAGGCACTCAAAGAAGAGCAGAGAGATAGAAGAAAAGAAATCAAAGAAGAAGACATCAGCTGCAGAAAGAGTATCATCATCTGAGGGGGAGCCAAAAGATGATGATCCCATGATCGCAAAGTCTTAGGGGGAGCATTATCAGAAAGAAGCTGAAGGGGAGCCAAGCAAAGACAGAAGGTCATCATCTCAGGGGGAGCGAGGGCAAGAAGAACAATAAGATGAGTAGCTGATCAGCAAACATCCTGGAAATATACAAGGAGTCAAAGAGGTACATCTCTAACTAGTTAGGTATGTTCTGGATCCAGGATGTAGAATGTCTTAATATATAAATTGCCATGTAAATATAAATGACATTCATGATTATTTGTTTTAGAAATACAGCTGCTCACTCTATATAAGATTCATTCATAACATGCATATGCACTTATTATTTTTGTCATAATCAAATAGGGGGAGATTGTCAGGAATAAACATGTGAATGATATTCCTATTTAATATATGATTTGATTATGATATAGGTGAATGAATATGCAAGTATGCTTGCATTAAGAAAAGTTATAAAGTCCTTTGATAGATAATAGAGATATATGTACAAGGACTTAAAATGAATTGATCAAGAATGTTAGGTTGATCCTACATAAGCAAAATAGCTTTGTAAAGTCTTTAAAAAGAAATGATGTACAAGGACTATAAATATAGAAAGATCAAGCATGTTATGTTGATCTTATGATGTAATAGATAGGCTTATCTGATCGTCGAGCACTGCACAAGAAGTCGTAGTCTACCAGGAGAGTCAAAGTTAACTCGAGAGCTATCAAGGCAGAATACGAGTATGCAAGATAGTAGATCTCGAAGTTCGTAGACTGCCAGGGGAAACTAAGAAGGACCGTAGTGTGTCGAGTAGAGCTTCCTCAGAATCGTAGTGTGCCGAGGAATTCATGTTTAGAATCGAAGAGACAGCCTGTCTACGAGCCGACCGATCATCTGTCAAAGCCAAGAAAGAAATGTAGACTACACTCGGAGTCGTAGAGTCTATCGATGTCGAAGCCATGTCAAGGATCATAGACTACACTCTGAGTTCGTAGAGTCTATTGATTACATGCAGAGATCATAGTCGAGCAAGATCAGATGAAGACAACAGGCACAAGGCAGACACCGTAGTGTCAAGATCTGATCTCAGGATCATAATGTCTGCACAGCCGAAGCCGAATCGTAGAATGCAGAACTACGACCTCAACAGAAGTGCTCACAATGTATAGGCAGAATCGTAGAGCAAGTACGATTCTCAACTAATGAGCACTCCCAGAATATCCAAAGGAACAAAGCCTCTGGTTGGCGCTGCAAAGATACATCCTACCTGAAGGGAACCAGAGAACACTCAACGAATGGCATGCAAGCTAAAAGAAAATATAAGCACCAACCCAATCAGCATCAAGATTGAGTTGTGAAGCCATTCGAGATGAAGTCATCCACAAGATAATCATAAGAAGACTTCAGTAACTGACTAAGGAAAGTCAGCAAGTGCAGTAGCTGTCAAGTGAACAGAAGATAACAATCTTGGAAGCAATCGAGATCGTAGTGTTTGCCAAATAAAGAAAGAACTGATGGAAAGTGAACCGAGATATTGGGTAGCCTCTGAAGAATAAGGCTGAAGTGATTAAGTGTAGGGTCAGTCCATTGATGATAAGTGAACGGGAGATCACAAGAAGAAAGCGAGCTGGATGCACCATAAATCTGAATTGTCTTGCTATTCAGAGGGAACCAGAGCAAGGAGTTTGGCCATCAGTATCTGAGAATAGTCGAAGCAAATAGAAGTATTGAAGCACTGCATAATAGAAGGAAGAGGTGTACTACATTGGAGATCCAATCAACACCCTTCAAGATCGTAGTGTTAACTCTACCAGTCAATGAGTAACACTCAACAAGACACTACGATCAGGTCCTCAAAGACGTGCATAAGAATCGTAGAGTTCGAACACCCGAAGACTAAAGCATTGGCAACGGTTCAATCTGAAGGATGATATTCGGAGAAAAGCTTATTGAGAGCATCGATGCAAAAGGACAACCTCTGATCGAGAAATCAGAAGGATATAATAAAGTCTTCAACCTGCCCAAGACATTAAAGTGACAACTCTGACGGGTAGGTGAAATAGTAGACTACAATGTCAGATAAAGTATGACATGTCACATCAGCAGTCTACCTCTGTCAACTCGAGATCCGTGAAGATATTTGAATAACCTTCAACGGCTACTTTCCAACGGAAGGATTGGGAAGGAGTATAAATCTAGAAGAGCTTCAAATATCGAAGGTTGCTGGAGTTACTGAGTTTGGAGTTAAGGTGGACTGATCTAAACCATGTGAGATAGTGAGTCCAAAGGCTCACTCTACGATCCACCCAGAACACTCAGAGATATGCAAAGAAAGAAGTAGAAGTGAGAGTTCTACAATGTAGAAGTGAGAGTTCTACTACTTAAAGAGTGTTCTGAACTGCCGAGAGAAAGAAGAGCATCATGTCGTCTTGATGTCCATCATGGAAAGACTCTAAGTACTATAGAGAAGAGCCTACAGTCATCTTAGCAAGTTCATCATGAGAAGACATCAAGGAGCAAGAACGGAGAGCAACAATGCCATCTTGGTGTCAAGCATGAGAAAGCTTCTAAGTACCTAACAAAAGAGCTTACAGTCATCTTAGAAGTCTATCATGTGCAACCATCAAGTACCAAGGAGAAGGATCATCAAGGCAGTTCATAAAGGGGTCGTCCAAAGTGGTTGAGTAACCGAAGAAGCTGAGCATCATGCAACACTCAGCTGCACTTTAAGGATGATCAAGCCAAGCTGCTAAGGATAGAAGATGTTCAGAGCATGAAAACATCTTAGCAGCTCAGCACCAACTCCAACAATAACAAACAAATAATTCAATAAAGCCATGGCCTGGGGGGTCCTTATTTCTTAAGGGACTAAATGAAGCCAGGGCCTGAGGGGTCCTTGTCCGGAGGGACTAAATGAAGTTCCAAGACTGCTGGGTTTGAAGAGTTCCTAGGGAACTAGAGGAGTCCCAAGGCTGCTGGCCTTGAAGAGTTCTTAGTGAACTGAAGTCCCAAGGCTGCTGGCCTTGAAGGAATCTTATTGATTCAGGGTGGTGCCCTTCCTTAGTGGAAATCCTGCTAGTTGAAAGCAGAAGAGTGGATTAGGAGCTTGAGTCTCTGAACCACTTAAAACTCCTTGTGTCTTTTACATTATGTCATTTACATTATGTACTATAACTGCTATGTATGTTTTAACTGCTTACAACTAAACTTACTCTACGAACAATGTATGTATGATTATGAATATATCAATGAAGGAGATCTTTTACTTATTCCGCTGTGCTTGAAAAGATTCTTATGTTTGTCATATGCTAATTTAATAGCTATACAAAATAAACCTGAAAAGTATTTGAAATAAAATGGATCTATTCAACCCCACCCCCCATTCTAGATCTATTGTGCCCTTTGAGAACTAGCACCTTGTAATAAGAAACTCGTTATGAGAATCTTGTAATTGAATCTTAATATTATATATTTATATATATATATATATATATATATATATATATATATATATATATATATATATATATATATATATATATATATATATATAAACATCTTTCATTTCCACAACCGTGTTTTCTTACATATATAGATAGATGTAAAATTAGAATTCTTCGAATCTAGTTGCGATCCTTGGGAACTATTTATCTGAGTTAGGGCATTAATAGCATGGACTGTTCATGTTGTTATTGATATTCTGGATTTCAGATAGATAGTTACGATCGATACGATAGTATAAATTCGTTTGGCATAGACTATACATCTGGGTGAGGGTATTGGTAATATGGACTGTTCATGTTATTACTGATACTCTAAATTTCGGATAAATAGACTATAGTCACAGATACAGTTCATATATGCAAGTGAGGGTATCCAAACACAGTAATAGTTCTCTTAAGAATTGACATCTGTTATGAGATACTGTGAATTTTAGATCTATGGGAATTATATCTGATAGTCCCTCTATTTAATGTAATCTTGTAATCAGATACCATAGGTGTATAGATTTAAATGCATTATATATCGATTCATAGTAAGCACCATATCGGATACCATGGGAGTATAGATATGGGGGCATTACATATCACATTATAAAGCAGCATCATGTAGATAATTAAAAAGCCTTTAATAAATTAATACTTTTTATTAATAAATGAATAAGATTGTTAAAAAGTATATGCTTTATCATCAACATGATTGGCTTGTGTGCATACTACTTTCAATCTCCCACTTGCACTAAAGTCAATAGTCATGGTATCTCATTCCCTTATTCTCTAAGTGACGATCATCCTACTACTGAATAAGCTATAGTATATGGATATGTAATGTTGTTCTTGAGAGTCCACTAGTTCTATAGTGACTTCCCATCTTTCAATGATTCTTTAATCAAATGAAAGTGCCACAACACATATTTAGATCCAAGATGAGACTTAGAAACTATTCCTAGATCTATAATTAACTTTTTCATCCAAACAATCAACTTCTAACTTTATTTATAGTAATATACTTCGTCTTTATCACTAAACCAGCAACACTTTGCTGTTTGGAACCTTTCCAATTCACTGCACCACCGTTCAAGGTAACACTTTACCTTAAAGTAGATTTTCTGTCGTCTTGGTGTAACGCTCCCAAACTCGGGTATTTGAAACCCGAACTCGGTGCTTTACGTTACCATTTCTATGAGCGAAATAATACTAATAATAATAACAATAATATAAATATCAAACTTAATTACATATATCAAAGTCTAATCCCAAGTATGCAACCTTTACTACAATACATTACATGATAGATAATAAATATCATTGTCTTAATATTGTCTAACTATTACAAAAGATAACATAGAATTATTCTGATTGCTTTCCTTTTCCCTTGTTCTGGCCTGAACATTCCGGTTGATCATGCTTAGCTAAAAACATTTAAATTTAAAGCAAGGATGAGCATTTAATTGCCCAGCAAGTAATAGCAACAATAAATATAAGCTGAAAGGACTAAATGTTTTCTTTGAATAACTCTTCTACAACGAATCAACAGTTGTGAAGTAAGCTGAACCAATAATAACAACATGCCAAATCTATCTCAAATTTTTGAAACTACGTACTGACTATAACTGGAGAATAGTCGACAGACTATGAACATTGTTTTTCATTTTCGCTAGGATTTAGCAGAACATCATCCGCAAACCGTCATAACTTACGGACACGAGGGTGATCTGCCCAATGTGCCCTGTATTGATCAATACTACATACAAGAACGATATCATCGTTCACTCTATCCACCTTAGGTGCACAAATATTTTCCCATATTCGGAATGTTCATACTTGGTCGGGAATCAGAACCAAAATAATCTGGTTGGATACAATAATGTTCTATCTTGTTCAACAATTTTTTTATGTCTAGCTGAATCAAATAGCTTAGACGGCTTTTAAGTCAACGTATACATACTTGAAATCAATAAGTATGTATCAACATATGATTAAATACAATGGTTATCCAAGTGGGGACACTTGTCTAACCCTATATACGAATTAACGAACAGAATAAATATCTGAATTATATAATAATACAATGATCGGATAATGTAAGAACTTGTATGAATACAAAGATTGGATACATAATGAATAATAATAGAGTTAATAATCTGGCACAATAATAATATAATTCTGAAACTTTCTTACTCATGTCCATTGCATAAAGTAAATGCAAAAGTAGAATACTTGCACAATGTAAAGAATAGTTCGGATACTTGCTCAAAAATAATTGGAGTAAATTTAGGAAACTTGCATAACATGATATACCTGTTTGCAAGAAATAAAAGTAGTGCATAAGGTTTAGATACTTGCCTGAACTGCTGCTTACAATAACGCAACTTAGATTAATCATTTATACAGTGACCTATCAGTAATAAGATCATTCGTTCAATTAGAATAATATATCATATCACATAACACTGCTAATTGCAGTCAGCACATAACCTAATCACATTGTCACATATGTTTAACGGTTATTGATTCACTAACAAACACATATTTAGTCAATTTATCTAAGTCTAGATAAATTTCTGAAATATTTCGGTGTACCGACGGCTTTATCGGGTAATTATCGAGTCTAAAGACTCTATCGTGTAGTTCAATAGTCGTTTAGATATTTTAAATATTCGTCATATTATTTTTCATAGCCTTATAATAATTTCTAAATAATTATTATAATTTATCATAAATTTTCAAACACTAAAATCATTATTAAATTATTTAAATATTAACTAATTCTATTATCATTAATATTTAATTAATATTAAACTATTAATGAAATCATTGTCAAAATATTAAAGTTATTTATAATAACTTAAAATATTTTTAAAGTATTAACATTACCCTTAAATGATTTTTAAAATATTTAAAATCATTTTTAAATAATTACCATTAATATTAAAATATTAATCAATTATTTATCAAAATATTAAAAGTCATTAGTTATAACTTAAAATATTTTTAATTCATTTATTTCCTTTTTAAATAATTTTTAAATCAATAAAATCATTTTTAAACTATTTATTTAATATAATTATTAAATAAACTTAATATCATTAATATTAAATTATTGATGAAATTTACCTTTAAATATCAAAAGTTATATTTTATAACTTAAAATATTTTAAAACTATTTATTTTCATTTAAAATGATTTTTATAATATTAAAATCATTTTTAATTAATTTATTTAATATAATTACTAAATAAATCTAATATCATTAATATTTAATAATTAATGAAACTTATCTTAAAATATTAAAAGTTATGTTTTATAACTTTAAATATTATTAAATACCTTATTATTATTTAAAATAATTTTTAATACAATAAAATCATTTTTATTTAATTTATTTAATGCATTTATTAAATAATTTAAATACCAATAATATCCAAATAAATATTAATATTTATGAAAAATATGTCAATTTATTAAAAGTTAATTTTTATAACTTAAAATAATTTTTAAAACTATTTTTGTAATTTTCAGAATTTATTTACTATTTTTAAATGATTTTTAGAATTTAAATTAATTAATTATAATAAGTTTGTCGCTAAAGCCCTTTGGCGACAGTAAGTGTCGCCTTAGGTGTTCTTGAGAAACCCAGGCATTCAAAGTCAGTGCTCAAGCTTGCTTGTTTGACCATCAACCATTCCTTGTTTAATGTGTTTCTGGTCGAGTTAATGATTAGATATTATAGAACGGATGTAATACTACACAGTCTAACAACAAACATGGTCAAAACATGCATCATATGCAAGATCTAAGCTCAAGAACACGCTGTCAGAGCTGTTATTGACGTTTCTGGGCTACCCAGAAAACAAAGTCGTGGCCGGTCAACGATTTTGATGGCCTTAAATCTGTCAACCTGTTCATGTTAAGTGTTTTCTGCTCGTCGGGATGTCTAGAAAAACTATCAGAGACCATGTTGCAATCCATGGGCAAATCTAAACATAAATAATCAAAACGCGTTGGGGCTCAGAAAATCGTGTCAGAGTCTGTTCTTCATTTTTGGGTTTTTCTAGGATGAAGAACAGAACGAGTATGCTACTTTGGATCCTTATATCTCGCGTTGTGAGTTTTGTGTATGTGATCTATTGATTCCAGGTTGTAGCTAACATGTAGGTGAAGATATCTATTACATACAAACATCATAACAATAAACAAATCTCTAGATCCATGCCGGTCAAACCATGTCAGAGATGGTGGTCATACGTTTTCTGGGTTACCCAGAAAACAGAAACGTGATCGAGCTACTTGGTTTGACCGTCTATTAAATACATCCTGTTAGTCATCTAGGTTATATAAAAGCTTGAATATGTAGTACATATACCATACTATAACATTTAAACAACAACAGAAACAAATCGACAAACACACGAGATATCTGTACTCAAGAACTTACTGTTAGAACGTTCTGGGTAAGTTTCTGGGTTACCCAGATTTGAAAAGTCATGGTCGGTCAACTGACTTTGACCATCAATAACTTTCACTCTACATCAGATCTGACTCTGAATCAAGTTCTAGATTCAAAATCTCACAACATACTACAACTCCAAAACATAAAACACACCAAATCATAAACAGAATGAGATCTACAGCCTCTGACTTTTTCTTGTCAGACACAAAATAAATTATTTCCAGATTTTTAAAAACATCAAATCCGAGCCTCTAGATGTTATGGATCTAACATCGAGCAACCCAGATCATCATTATATACTACATATTACATGTTTAACACAAAAAAAACTAACATCTAACACTTTGATCAAGATCAAATTTCTTCTAGGGTTCTTACCTTTTTTATGAACAAGTTCTTGATTTTGACTTCTGATTTGTTATGTGTGTTGGTGGGGCTGATTTTAGTGACTGAAATGATAGAAGAATTCATTGGCTTAAGCTTGAGAGAGTATGGCTAAGTGTTAGTGATCAATTGGGGGAAAATAATGCACTTTCTCTCTCTTCAATTATCATATCTATTGATGCAATGAAATTGGCTGGTAGTGTTGACTGACTTGTAAGGATTCTGGCACATGGGCATATCTAGGGTTGAGGATTGCCAAGATCTTGCTAGATTTTCTAGCAATAATTCATCAAATGGGACAAAAATGGTACTTTGGTAATTTTATTTTAATCTCAAGGGTATTCTTGTCCAAGGTGCTTGAATCTAGGGTTTAATCACTAGATTTTTAACCTTAAAGTATCCCAAATAATTACTAGGGTTTGGATAATTACAAATTAAAGTGTAGTAAAATTTTAATTAAAACATACTAATTAAAATTAGGGTTTTTTTAAAATAAAAATTATGGTTTAAATAATTAAGGTTCCTTAATTATCATTAGGGTTCCTAAATTAACATTTCAATTTACTAAAATAATAATTAGGGTTTCTAAAATTTGCGATTAGGGTTCCGAATTAGAAAATTAGGGTTTTAAATTTTAAATTAGGATTTTCTAATATTAATTAGGGTTTTCTCTAATTAACATTAAATCTAATAATACACAACATAAATTCTATAACACCAATACTACACAGTTTTGAACTCATAATTGAGTTTCAATATAGGTTTTAACAAATTGATATAAGGTTTGACATTAAACACCATCATTGACCAGTATATAGAATATATATTTATAACACTGAAACATAATATTATATTTTAATATAATATTAGTATTCTCATTCATAGCTGAAAATCCAAAATTAGGGTTTGTGTAACGCCCCCAAAATAGGTCCAATCCAACCAACATATTATGAGTCGCCAAAAATATGGTACAGAAAATAACTACAACTTTATTACTACAATTGTCGTGCAAAAATACAACAACACATATGTTATGAGTTTTGATACAAATATATACCAACTGTGACTCATGTCCCAACCTTGGATTGTACGTCACAATGGCACCTTACATAAAGGTACAATCAAGCTAAGCTAAAATATATTCCATTATAAATTCAATGGTCATGATCATACTAGTCAACAATTCAACTTTGCACCACTGGCCAAAGAGAACCCATAGTCACTATCATAACAATACTTTACCCATTTTTACACTCAAGTCAAAGAGAAATTCCATCACCAGGGTTATAAAAAAGTTATATATGATAATAAAAATAATAGGATCAACAACTATATTTAATTTCAAGAGCAATATTCATAAATCAACTATAATTTGGTCAGAAAAAAAACCAATTTTTCGTGAATAGTACCCGTGAAAAGTAACTCGTAAATAGTTACTCGTGAATAGTACTCTGTATTCGTACATAGTACCGTATACGTAAAAAATATCATATACATGAATAGTGTCGTATACGTGAATAGTGTCGTATACGTGAATAATAACCCCGACACAAAAAGATAGAACTTCCACAACAAAATCCATACCAATATTTCGGTATAATGATATTGAAAGAATAACATCATTACGAAAAAACATCCCTTACAATTCTTTAAAATCCCTTACCTCAAAAGAGTAGTATTTCTAACTGGAATATCGGATATAACGCTGAAAGAAACTTGCACCGTATAGTAACACTCAAAGTATCAAAATACTCAAAAAAATACGCTCGATATTATAGAGAGAGAAAACTTTAGTTTCTGGTGTGATTTTCAATTCTAACCTAAGCATCCTATTTATAAGAAAATGCTTAGAACACCAAAACAGAAAATTTAATAAAATATATTATTAATAATAAAATTTTATACGCCTCCTTGGAAATCAGCTCTTAGCATTTCCCAAATGCCCACCTTCTAGAAAAATTAAGAAAAAACGTTTTTCATAAAATAAATAATTAAAACTTCCAAAAATCAATTATTTCGGAATTTCGGAACTTCAATAATTCATAATAAATAGCCCTTTCATCAGAAAAATTCGAATCTTATGTCCTTCCACAGGAAATTCAATTCTCTACAACTTTGAAAGTTTAAGTTTTTCCAAATTCCAAACAGAAATTGACCGAAATCCGCATACGGACGATTTTACAGTCTATAATCAAATTTCAGTCAAGAAATGGGTCCACAAACATGTTTAACATGTTTTAAATAACTTTTACAACAAAAATACCCTTCATCCTCATATATTCATATATCCCACATTCATTATAAAAATATCACCATTATTATATTATTAAAATATAATAATATATTTAAATGAATTATTTTATCGAAAAAGATAAAATAATAATTTTCAACAATTGTCACATTAAAAAAAAATTTCCATCTATATCCACATAAAATGAATATTTTTCTTATCATATAAATCAATAATTAATTTTTCACAAATAATATTACAGAATCACAGTACTGGCAACCTGGCCGTTCCCAGAAAAGAGGGGGCTTTCCAATAAGAATTTCTCCTTACTGGCGCGCAATTAGGTGACCAAACCTCTCCTTAGACAGAACTTTTTAGACATTGCCAATAATGTTATCTAGTAATATTATTAAAATAATATGAATCATTGATCTGATAATGGGAAATATTGTGTAGTGACAATTATTAAAACAATAATAATATAAAATTTCAGCGTAGCAATTATTGAATCAATAAAATAAAGTATTGAATAGTAATTACTGTAACAATTATTGAGTTGTGCCTTCTTATGTAAGAATCAATAATTGGTGCAATACCATGTGCTACTGTTCAACAACGCGTATTACTGTGTTTTAACGACCGGGTATTCCAACAGTAATAACGGTAACAACTACGCTGTTATTTATAAACAACTTATACTTGTCATTTTTTTCATCTAATCGCTTTTCATTATGGGGCCCACAAAAGGCTGCGCCGTCGTACAAATATTCCCTAACAGGAAGAATATTCCACGACAAAACGAATATTCCCTGACAACAATGAGTATTTTATAACCACTTGCTTGTTTAAAATATTTAAATATATCACCAAACTTTAAACTTTTATCAATTTATCCATTTACTGGATAGTAATTATAAGAAAATTGAATACTTTTATTTCATAAAATTCGGGGTCTTACAATCTCCCCTCCTTATGAAATTTCGTCCCCGAAATTTACGTACCTGGTATTTCAAAGAGTTGAGAATACCTTGCTTTCATTTCAGATTCTATCTTCCCTATCATCATGATTTCTCCATTGCTCATATCCTGTATTTCAGATATCATTCTAGAATAAAGCTTCAAAACAAGGGTTAATTAAACAAATTAACATATCACATAATATCCCGATATTATGACTGACCAATAAATAAGCTTAGGTAGGACACACTAGCGAAGGATTTACTCGTCTCTCCCCTCCTAGTTCTATTCCCTGATCTCCGCCAGAAATCATATCCCTAAGCTCTGATACCAAATGTAACGCCCCCAAAATAGGTCTAATCCAACCAACATATTCTGAGTCGCCAAAAATATGGTACATAAAATAACTACAACTTTATTACTACAATTGTCGTGCAAAAATACAACAACACATATGTTATGAGTTTTGATATAAATATATACCAACTGTGACTCATGTCCCAACCTTGGATAGTACGTCACAATGACATCTTACATAAAGGTACAGTCAAAAACTGTTTTAGAAATCAGAATCTTTGGAAAGTGCTCAAGAAAACCTTCGTACATGGGAGGCCATACGTCTAGGTTATGATAGATATCATATGTCCACAGAATTATCCTTGGTTAACCCAATAGACCCCAAAGAAAAACGAGAAGATTACTATCATATTCTTTCCAATGGTGAGTCTTCTCTTGACATATAATTATCTCCGTTGTCTCTAAGTGAAAATTATATTTCAAATATACTCCAATATCATATAGGTAGTGCTTGTAGATATACTCAGCAAGTGGATGTCCACAACCATGTCTTATGATAACACGAGATTGTATGTCATTAGACATCTTGTATGAACGTTGAGTTCGCCTCACCCTATTTGATTCACCAAATATAACTACTAAATGATGTATAGAATACAACACACTTTTCTATACTATTTAGGGAGAACCTCCACAGCTAGAGACCACCGTTCTATTCTCCTGTTACCCCCGCTCGACCCAGCTAAACTCTTATTACCTGAAAGGAATTGTGAAGCAAAAGGGTGAGAACAAATAGCTCAGTAAAGAATATCATGACTAAAGATAATTAAATTCTCAATAGCCTTCATCAATAATAAATCAGAGATTTAGAATATATGGTAGATGATAAAACTTTTCAACCATAGTTGCAGCGGAACGAGCAATCCATTAGAAGAGTCAAATAGACCATAAAGTCTAATATCTTCTCCATGTTAAAAGTCCACCAATAATATTTTAACCTTGTAACATCAATCAACAGTTCCTGACCACAATCATGTATATAACTCATAATCATAATTGTAGTTCTAAATTCCTTTTCGCATTCAGGACGAAGATAATTTTCATCATCTGTCTTTACCTAAAACATCAAAGATCATGGTTATACCAAATCACAATTCATGTTCATAATCATACTAATAAATTCATCTTTGCACTACGGGCTAAAGATATTCATCAACAGTTCATCTTTGCACTACATGCCAAAGATATTCAACAACAAGTCATCTTTGCACTACAGGCAAAAGATATTCATATCTCAAAGAAATACATAATCATTTCAGAATTTATATAAACTATAACTATAACCATGTTGATCAATTCACCTTGCACTTAAGCTAAAAAATATTCCATTGTAAATTCAATAGTCATGATCATACTAGTCAACAATTCAACTTTGCACTACTGGCCAAAGAGAACCCATAGTCACGATCATACTAATACTTTACCCATCTTTACACTCAAGTCAAAGAGAAATTCCATCACCAGGGGTTATAAAAATGTTATATATGATAATAAAAATAATAGGATCAACAACTACATTTAATTTCAAGAGTAATATTCATAAACCAACGATAATTTGGTCAAAAAAAGAAACCAATTTTGTCATGAATAGTACCTGTGAATAGTAACTCGTGAATAGTAATTCATAAATAGTAACTCGTGAATAATACTCAATATTCGTACATAGTACCGTATACGTAAAAAATGTCATATACATGAATAGTATCGTATACGTGAATAGTAACCCCGACACAAAAAGGTAGAACTTCCACAATAAAATTCATACCAATATTTCGGTATAATGATATTGAAAGAATAACATCATTACGAAAAAACATCCCTTACAATCCCTTAAAATTTCGTTCCTCAAAAGAGCAGTATTTCTAACTGGAATATCAGATATAACGCTGAAAGGAACTTGCACCGTATAGTAACACTCAAAGTATCAAAATACTCACAAAAATACGCTCGATATTTTAGAGAGAGAAAACTTTAGTTTCTGGTGTGATTTTTAATTCTAACATAAGCATCCTATTTATAGGAAAATACTTAGAACACCGAAGCAGAAAATTTAATAAAATATATTATTAATAATAAAATTTCATACGCCTCCTTGGAAATCAGCTCTTAGCATGCCCACCTTCTAGAAAAATTAAGAAAAAACGTTTTTCATAAAATAAATAATTAAACTTCCAAAAATCAATTATTTTGGAACTTTGGAACTTCAATAATTCAAAATAAATAGCCCTTTTATCAAAAAAAATCGAATCTTATGTCCTTTCATAGGAAATTCAATTCTCTACAACTTTGAAAGTTTAAGTTTTTCTAAATTCCAAACAAAAATTGACCGAAATCCACATACGGACGATTTTATAGTCTATAATCAAATTTCAGTCAAGAAATGGGTCCACAAACATGTTTAACATGTTTTGAATAACTTTTGCAACAAAAATACCCTTCCTCCTCATTTATTCATATATCCCACATTCATTGTAAAAATATCACCATTATTATATTATTAAAATATTATATTTAAATGAATTATTTTATCGAAAAAGGTAAAATATTAATTTTCCATTAAAAAATTTTCTCCATCTATATCTGTGACGAACGAGAATTTTGTAAATTATTTTAATATTTATTGAGTTAAATAAATATTTTTTGATGATTTAATTATTAGATTTAATAATTAATTGATGCAATTGTGGTAGATTAATTTAATTATATGTGTTACATTTATTAAATTAATGTAGAGAATTTTTATTATTCGAGTATGTGATTGTGTGAACTTATTGAATTAAATGAAATATTTAATTAAGCATGATGCTATTTAATTAATGTAATTATTAATTAGAGATTTAATAAATTATTATTATTTATTAAAGAGATAATTAATATTGTGACTATGTGAATTTATGAGAAATTATTATATTTTATTTAAAGTAAATTAAATAAAATATTAGATTTATCTTATAAGAGTGTGACATTAATTAAACTATATTGTAAAGGTGTTATTAAAATAAAGAGCTTTGAGTTATTTTCTTGCTAAGCCAAACATGACACTAAGGGAGGTTATGGGCAGTTAACCATGACTGGGTTAACTGACCATAATACGCCAGTTCTTATATCGACGTCTTCTTCTTTTCTAATTTTTCTCTAAGTCTAAAATTGTTCAGAGAGAGAGAGTTCAGAGAGAAAAGTTAGAATTTGTGAGTGCGTACTTATCAATTATTGTGAAAGGATCATCATTGATCACCTCTTCTAAATTACTCTGGGTAATTTCTCCAAACCCAATTCCTATTTCACGTCTTTTAGTTTTCATAAAATGGCTTCACAGTTTTCTGTAAATCCTTGTAGATTGGAATATGATAGGATTATAAGTTTATATGTGTGTTATGTTGTATCAAATCATGTTTAATTATGTATATGTTGCAAACCATAACATCAGTGTTGTGAAAACATGTCGTACATATGTTATTTCAAAATAAACAGAGTACGTGATATGGCCATATGGCCTTATATGTGATAATTGATGTATTGATTATATATTATCCCTAAATTTTACACCCTTATATTATTGAGCATGTTAATACGAAGTGATCAAGCTTTAAACGAACGGATTTGGCCTTATAACGAATCCGTAGTGTTAAATTATAATTTTTGTTCAAAATCCTCAAGAACTTCAAGAACAGTCTAAATTTTTATGATTTAAATATGTGATTATATGTTTTAATAGGTTAAAATCACTTTATAGATGTTGTATTATGATTATGCATGAATTATAACATGTGGGTATATGTGATTTGGTGAAATTAGTGTTAAAAATGTGTTGATTTCGCTGAACTCTGAGTTCTTCGCGAACTGAGATTCAGTTTCTGGGGTCTCGTGCCGCGGCGCCAGCTCTAGAACTGATTTCTCGCGCCGCAGCGCCACAGCGCTCGCAGCGCCAAGACTCGAGCCACGGCGCCACAGCGCCGCAGCGCCAAGGGCCCGGCCACAGCGCCACCGCGCCGCAGCGCGACTCCTTAGCACATTAGTGGCGCCGCAGCGCCACTCTCCAGAAAATATCATAAATGTATTTTTAAAATGTTAAAGTCTAACAAGTGTTAGTGGATTGATGTAATGAACATGTAATCATGTTAGAGGTATTATGAGATGATAAAATAGTTGTTTAACATGTAATAAAATATTATATGTGAATTGAATTATTAAATACATGATTAATTTGATAATTCATGAAGTATAAATTATGTGACAACGTGATAATTTGACTAAGTTTAGTCAATAATTAAAGTAGACAACGAGAATGAGCTCATGTTGATTAATTATTAATTAACAAGTATTGTGTATATGATTGGTATGTAAGATTTAATTCAAAGAACGTGCTTAGTTAAAGTGTAATCTACGCACGAGGCAAGTATCCTACCCCTAACTCCATTCTATTGAGCAAGTTTATTTAAACTTAAACGTTACTTTTATGTCGAGCAAGTTTCTTAACCCTACTTTTTAATATCTTTTAAGATTATTAATTACCTTGAATAAGTTATCATTCTATTATTCAAGTTCAAGTATGATATTACAGATTATTTATCTTTCCGAAGCATGATTCAGTTATACAATAATTGTTCTATTGTATACGTTTGAGATTATTATTCAAATTGAATATCGTTATTGTTGAACCTTATTAGACTAGTGAACCTTATTGATTCAACTAGTCCATAGTTGATGAGCGTTCTAAATTTCAGAACCCTTGATGAATTTATCCAAACCAAACTTCCTTTGGTGCGAACTCGAATGTCAAACTGAGATGAACAACCATGTATAGGGGATTATTTACGCTTTAGCGTTAAGATATTGTGCACAGTATGGTACTAAGGGCTGATCCCCCTAAGTACGAGAAGAAGGTCCATAGTCTTATGACTGTTAAAGGTTTCAAGTATATTTCTTGTTAACCTAGGACATAGTTCAAGGTCTTATGACCCTCAGAATTCTTTTGATTCTTGTTATTCATTCTCAATTCAAAAGTTGAGCTTTTATTCAGATGTCTTTGATTTATTCGCATGTTATTATAATGTTATTTCATTATTATACTTGTGGGCATTTGTGCTCACTCTTGCTTAATAATAACATTGCAGTTAAGAATGAAAGAAGCGATGAACCCTCCACTAGTAAGGGCAAGGGCAAAGTTAGCAAATGATGAAGACCTGTTATTTCTTTTAATTGATGAATTTGTTAAAGACTCGAGTTATGTTGATGTTAAGACTTATTTGTTTAGAATTCCGCACAGATGTTTTAAGGTTAGAGTAACCTGGGATTTATTTATGATTCAGTTGATGTAACCCTTAAGGAAAGAGATTTTGTTATGATTTCTATCTATTGTATGGTTTGATATTATTTATGGGTAGATAGATAGATGATGCTTGTACAGTGAACACCAAATCCCGTGGAATCGAAGTACCCGGATTTGGGGGTGTCACAATATCCACATAAAATGAATATTTTCCTTACCATATAAATCAATAATTAATTTTTCACAAATAATATTACAGAATCACAGTACTGGCAACCAGGTTATTCCCAAGAAAGAGGAGGCATTCCAATAAGAATTTCTCCTTACTGGCGCGCAATTAGGTGACCAAACCTCTCCTTAGACAGAACTTTCTAGACATTGCCAATAATGTTATCTAGTAATATTATTAAAATAATATGAATCATTGATCTGATAATAGGAAATATTGTGTAGTGACAATTATTAAAATAACAATAATATAAAATTTCAACGTAGCAATTATTGAATCAATAAAATAAAATATTGAACAGTAATTACTATAACAATTATTGAGTAGTGCCTTCTTACGTAAGAATCAATAATTGTTACTCATGCGATCTCTCTTTTTAGGAGTCTATGGGGACAATTAAGAGAGATACACTCCAGGGCTCATCAACATGAGACATCTTTTGGAGTTTCCCATGCTAAACAACTTTAGCATCAAATGAATATATATTTCATGGGTTAAGTCGAGCATCCTTTTTAAATCTATCTATATAGATTTGTATCCCCAATTAAGATACTCTTCCCAAATCATTCATGGAGGAATGTTTAGACAACTTTATCTTTACTAATTGTAGTATTAGTATGCCATTCCTTATCCGTAATATATCAACATATATTACTAGAAATGTCATGACACTCCCACTGACCCTTTTGTACACACTAGGTTCATTCTTATTTTTTGATAAAATCAAACTCTTTTGATTGTCTCATCAAAATGAATGTTCTATTTTTGAGAAGCTTTCTTTAATCTATTTCTCTGAGTTTCTGCAACTCTTATCTCATCGTATATAACTGGATCATCATATTCTTTGATGCGTACGTCATCATCATCATCTATGATGATTCCATACCTCCCAGGTATCTTCAGTACTATTATAGGTTTACAATTTGGTTGTGGTACAATAGGTCTATCTATAGGTTCCTCTTATTTGACTTATAATGCCTTGTGATTCTTGAACTCTTCAAGATTTATTATCCTCCCACTAGCCCCTTCAATGACAAACACCTTTATCTTAATTAGAAGGCAGCGTGTTTTGCAACAAACACCTTTTGCTTAGTATGATTATAGAAAATATACCCTAAACTTACTTTAGGATGTCCCATAAATTTGCACTTGTCAAATCTTGTCCCAAACTTATTCCTTTGAAACCTTTTCACATATGCTGGACAATCCCTTATCTTTACATACTTAAGATTAGGAATCCTCCATGTCCATAACTTTTATGGAGTCTTGGGGTCGGATTTTGAGGATACTTTTTGCGTTGATATGAAGCCATTTCTAGGCATTACCCTAGAAGGATACTGGAATATCGGTAAAATTATTATGGACCGCACCATGTCCAACAAGGTACTATTTTTCCTTTTAGATACATTAAAAAATTATTGTGTATCAGGAGGAGTCTATTATGGGAAAATCATTTGAGATGATCTAAAAACTTATTACACAAATATTCCTTCCTCAATCCAATCAAAGAATTCTAATACTTTTCAATTAGTTTTACTTCTGAATTCTTTGAACCTTTCAAATAATTCACACTTGTATTTCATCAAATACAAATATTCAACTCTTTGAATGATCATCTCCTTTTCTTATACTAGTTTGTTCAATATACAAAATAATTTTCATGTAAGTCAAGAATACAAATTCCATTAAGTAATATTCCAATTATATATAAAACATTATTATTATAAATAGAATAATAATTGTTGTTAAATATAACACCAAAAGTTTTTGTTGTCCAACAACATAATGGAAATAATATTTCTTAAGAGAACTAGAATACAATAACAACTTATTGACTTATAGACTTGCTCATAGGCAATGCTAAACTATAAGTTCTTATGGCTAATGCAGCAACATTTGCTTCATTTCCCAGGCATAAGATTACTTATCCTATGTTTAGCTTTCTACTTTTGTTTGGTCCCTTCATAAATCTATATTTATGAGAATCAAAGTTGGTATCCAATACCCAAGTAAAAATTTGACTTAGAGAAAGATTTATTTCGATTATGAACCAACATGTATCTATAACTAAAGCTTCACTAAGCTTCTTCTGGTTAGCCTCTACAAGATGCTTCTCGCAGTTTCTTTTCCAGTGTCCAGGCTTATTGTTGTGGATGCAAACTCCTTTGCTATCCGTATCAGTTTTGTTCTTATTATCCTTTGTTTATGCCTTTCTATTTACCTTCTTAGAATCGTTCTTCTATTCAGAAGATCCTTTGGCCCCTACCAGTAAGACTTTCTTGGTTGGAAAGTGACTCTCAAAATTTTTCAACATGTTAAGCAAATCAGCTAGGTTGATATTTAACTTGTTCATATGAAAATTTCACAACATTTGTGAAAGAAGTCCAGGAGTGAATGCAAGATCAAATCTTGGCTCAAATCTCCATCCATGACAAAACCTGTTGTCTTAATTGTTCAATCAAATTAATCATGTTTAGGACATTTTTTCTTTACTGTAGTGTCATTGGTCATTCTAGAACGGAAGAGCTCCTTAGATATCTGATATCTATTAATCCTATTTTCCTCATTATAAACTACTTGATGTGCAGGAATATAGTAGGAGCATCCATAGTTTCGTGCTGACGCTAAAGCTTGTTACTCATGGATGCGAGCGTGATGCATTGAGCCAACTATGCATCATCTTGCCACTTTATAAAAGTTGCACTTTCTTCCTCAGAGGCATTGTCTGAACCATTGCAGGATAGGCGTATTAAGGACATAAGATATATTTTGAGCCGTGAGAACTATTCTCAAATTCCTTAACCAATCGATTTAATTCAGTCTGGTTAATTAGCATCTAATATGCTTCGCAATGATAGTAATTTAGACATTGTAAAATTTTGTAAATGAATTTGTAATTTAACAACAGTATATCAAACATTCTTTTATTAATTATCAAAATAATTTAGGTCTTGTTTTAAATTGGTATTTTCCACTATTTTCATCAAACTATATTACCCTCAATTATATAGTTCGGCAAAATCTAATTAAAGATTTACTAATGAGAATAAGGATCTCATTTCAAATGTATATAGCCTTGTGGTGACACAACAAACTATATATATATATATATATATATATATATATATATATATATATATATATATATATATATAACTCTTTTCAATTACATCAACTATGCAACTCCTTGTATTTTTCCTCTTAGATTATTTTGATCAAATGGTGGCACATCTGAATCAAAATTATTCAAGTTAAGTCCAATTTAGCACTCCATATATTCAAAAAAGAAAAACATTGTCCTTGTGGTGACACAACAAAACAACATTGTTCAATTTTCTTTATATGCATCAAATGTGATAAAATTAACATATCAAAAAATTAAAATATAGCTTGTGGTGACACAACAAAATTATAATAATTACTTGATACTCTATTATTTTTTATCACGCTAGAAGGCGACGTCCGATATTCCAAATATCTTTGAATGCATAGGACTTAATATAAAAACTTTGAGGGGTTTGTTATTATTTGTCTCATCTTGTTTAGCGCGCAGGCACACACACACACACACACACACACACACACACACACACACACACATATATATATATATATATATATATATATATATATATATATATATGCGTCATATTAATTAACATGTGAAGCATGTTTACATAATATATAATATATATAGTATAAGCATGCACATATAGAATACTATATTCTACCCGGATTGATTATAGACTTTATTCTAGTTTGGTTCACTAAAGTCACCAAGTGAACCAAAAGGTCAAACCTAAGGTGCAAGAATTAAATTTAAATATAACTATTACATTTAAACATGAGCTCCATTACAAACGGGTCTTCAAGCGCTTCTTACTCCTTGATCTCCAATTCTTTAAAATTAATTTTAACTATTCTTATTACAAAATTATTTAAAATAAATAGAAACCTTGATCAGCAGTTAAGGGGAAGTACATAGGAGTGGAATAAAATATACATTAAAAAAAATTAGAGAATACGAGGTACGCATACCCCATTTAATAAAACACATACATTCATGCATCTAACTAAAATAAATGTCCAATCAAATTAGTTAATAGTCTATAATCAATCTCATTTATTATCATACACATCAATATATGCATCAATAAATAAATTCATCTCATGAAAAATAAACATTCAATATATATATAAAGATATCGATTTAATGGGAAATTTTAATTAGCATAAAATCTATTTTTGAAACAAAATAAACTCTTTTATATATTTTTTAATAAAAATCATAATAAATTTCTTTATTTTATTTTATCCAATTTTGAATAAAAATAAACTCTTTTATTTTTAATCAAATTCCCAGTCAAAATAAACTCCTTTATTTTAATTAACAAGGAATCTAATTTTAAGTACAAAATAAACTCCTTTATTTTAACTTAAAATTGCTGGAAAAATAAAAATATGTTGAATCATATTCCTTATTAAAATTAGACACCTTTAAGTTTAGGAAACATGGAATCTTATTCCATGTGTGAATAAACTCCTTTATTCTATGAAACATGTAATTCTATTCCACATGTAAATAAACTCTTTTATTCAAACAAACGTGGAATCCAATTCTAAGTTAATATAAAATTTTTGAATAAATTCTTTTATTCAAACAAACGTGGATTCCAATTCCAATTTGTAACAATCCAAGATTTTATTTGTAATTTAAAATAATTATTAAATGAAATAAATATTTTATTAATGAAGTTGTTGTTTTGTAATTTAAAATATTTCTTAAATTAAATAAATATGTGATTTTTGTTAGTAAATATTTATAAATTATATTATAAGATAATATTCTAAATTAATTTAATTTATAGTTATTATGTTGTAAGATAACATGAGATGTTATATTATTGTTGTGATGTGATAAATTAAGATGGTATATTAATTTATTAAATAAAATTATAATGAGAATATAATTTTGTGATATGTGTTTAAGTGGAATATTTATTTAAAATATAGGCTGTGTATTTAATTTAGTTGATTTAATGTTGGATATGGAAATCCAAATAAATAGTATGTGATTATGAATTATAAACTAAATAGTTTATTAAAATATAATTAAAGTAGTTTAATTTAGTTTTGACCAAATAAGACTTAAATATATTAAGTCTTTATTTTAAAGACTTTTTACAAAACAAAGCCTTATGGCTTTGGGATTTCTTTTAATACTTGAATTATAAATAAAATAAATAAAATATATTAAATAATAAATAAAATATAATTATAACATATACGTTTATTAGGTGTAACTGATATATTTTGTATAGGGGTTATGGCCATATCGGTTTTTATGTTTTACGCATACTGGCTTGGGTTTTTGTAAGACCCCAACTTATTATAAATAAAATCGAATTTTCTCTAATTATTATTGTGAATAATAAGGTATTAATTTGATATAATTCTCTAGTTATGGGTGAAATGTGCAAATTTTGCAAAATAAGTAAGTGATTATAAAATAATCATTGTTGTCGGGGAATAATCGTTTGGTCGTGGAATATTCTTGTTGTTGGGGAAATTCGTACGACGGCGCAGTCATTTGTGGGTCCCATAATAGAATAACTGTCGGATGAAGAAAACGACAAGTTTAAGTTTTTATAAATAACGGCGTAGATGTTACCATTAACACTGTTGAAATACCCGGTGGTTAAAATACAGTAATACACGTGGATGCACAGTATTGATGAATTATTGATCCTTACGTAAGAAGACATTACTCAATAATTATTACAGTATTTACTGTTCAATATTTTATTTTATTGATTCAATAATTACTGCATTGATATTTTATATTATTGTTGTTTCAATAATTGTCACTGCACAGTATTTTCTATTATCAGATCAATAATTCATATTATTTGAATAATATTATTCGATAGCATTATTGGCAATATCTAGAAAGTTCTATCAAGGAGAGGTTTGGTCACCTAACTGCGCGCCAGTAAGGAGAAATTCTTATTGGAAAGCCCACTCTTTCCTGGGAACGGCCTAGTTGTCATAAATGTGATTCTATAGTATTATTTATGAATAATTAATTATTGATTCGTATGATAAGGAAATATTTATTTTATGTAGATAAAAATGAGGGATATATTTATTTTATTGTGGTTATAATTGAAGGGATTAATGCTGAGGTGTTTTATCAGTATTTTTGTCAGAATGGAGGTATTAAAAATTAAACCAGTGTTTTTGAGATATATTGCGTGAGTTATAATTTTTAATCCGACCGTTGGATCGTTGTGATTTTTGGATATGTTATACATATATAAGTTGAGTATATGTCCACAAATTTTGAACCGTTAAAAATGAACGTATGATTTGTTATGAATTTTAAGAGGTGACGGTTCAGAAATTATTGAATTTTCAGAATTTATCATTTTGGTAGAAAATTCTAGAATTGGTGGGCCCCACTTTTAGTTGGTGAAGAAATGTGCTAAATTTTATTTCAAATGTGATGGGTGGGAATAGTAGCAAGTAAAGCCATCAGGTTGCAGGTCAAGTCTACTTCGGCGTGCTAACATTTTCCTATAAATAGAGGGCTAAGTTAGAATTGAAAATCACACCAGAATTCATAAGTTTTCTCTCTTTGTCTCTGTATATTATCGAGCGTATTTTGTGAGTATTTAGATACTTTGTGAGTTTATATTTTTTAGTACAAGTTTCTGTCAGCACTATATCCGAAATTTAGTCAGAAGTACGGTTATTTTGAGGTAAAAGATGTTATTTTCTTCATATATGATATTACTTCTTCAATATCATTATGCCGAAGTATTGATCTGAACTTTTTATCAAATTTGGAACTTTTTTTGTCGGGGTTACTATTCACGTATACGACATTATTTATGTATACTACACTATTCACGAATACGGTACTATTCACCGAAAAATGAAATTTTCTTCTTTTTGTCCAAGATGTCTATTATGGTTACTATCTTTGATTGTATCCATGTTTTGATCTTTATTCTTGAATTTTGCTTCAAAATTGGTTATTATGGAGTATTATTTATTTTGGATAAACTGTTATACGAATCCCTACTATTTGTCCTTCTGCCTCACTTGATTCGTTTTCTTTAAAATATTTTTCATCATCCTTAGTCCAAAATGATGATATTACTAAATATCTTTGTCCTGTAGTGCAAAGATAAATGATTAACTGATGAATATCTTTGGCCCGTAGTGCAAAGATGAACAGGTGTTGAGATGAACATGAACAACTAGTGATACAAATGAATATATTTGGCCTGTAGTGCAAAGACGAATATTTGATTAAAGATGTATATTAATTATTGTTACAGGGATAAAATATTGATGTTGGACTTTTAAATCTTAGAAGATAGTGGAATTCTTTCTCAACTTGACTATTCTATTGGATTGTTGTTTCCGTTGTAGTTGTTGATCTAAAACTTGTTGTCTATTATATTTTATCAGATTTTTCCCTGTTGAAGACTAATGATAATTTGTTGTATATTATCTTAGTCATAATATTCTTTACTGGGCTAGTTGAGCTCACCCTTTTCCTTTTTGTTCCATTTTTCTTCTCAGGAGGTGAGAACATAGCATGATCTAGTCGGGGTATGGAGTGATGGTTCTAGAAAGATGTTTTAGCAGTCCTCACTATTTTTGTAAAATAGTGTTTGAATAATTATAATGAGGACTTATTTGAGTGTGGATATTGTCTAGAAGACAATATTTGTATTTAAACTAACAGTATGTGTTGTCGTATTTTGCACGACAATTGTATTATTGAAGTTGTAGTTTGCTTTTTGTACCATGTATTTGGCGACTCAGAATGGGTGTTGTATACCTATTTTGGGGGCGTCACAGTTGGTATCAAAGCTTAGGGATATGGTCTCTGGCGGAGATCGGGGAATAGAACTAGGAGGGGAGAGATGAGTAAATCCTTCACTAGTGTGTCCTATCCAAAGCTTATTTATTGGTCAGTCATAATATAGGGATATTATGTGATATGTTAATTTATTTAATTAACCCTTGTTTTATGGCAGTATTTAAGAATAGCTGCTGAGAACGTTAACAATGGAGTGTATGAGACTGTGGAACAACCTTTAGTCACAAACCAGGAGAACGTACAACAGGAAGGCAATATTCCTCCTGTAAATAACACTACCGAGAAAACGATGAATGATGGAATGTTTAGGAGCTTTTTACAGTTCATGCAAAATCAGACGAGGGAGACTCGTGTACAAAATATGGGTAGAAGTGATAGCAACACGCGGTCTGTCACAGCTAAGCAGTTCAAGGAGTTGGGACCACCAGAATTTATTGGAAAGCCGGATCCGATCAAGGCGGAAACATGGGTCAAGCAAATTACCAAGATATTCGATGTCTTGGGATGCACGGAGGAACAGAATGTTCCAGTCTCCACCTTTATGTTCCGCGGTGAGGCAGATTACTGGTGGGAATCTGTGAAGCGTACCCAGCCAACTGCACTCAACATGTCTTAGGAAACATTTCAGAAACTATTCAATGACAAGTACTTTCCTGAAAGTATTCGTCATATGAAGGAGGTAGAGTTTATCAGACTGGAATAAAACAACATGACGGTGTCCCAGTACGAGGCGAAGTTCGTTGAGTTATCCAGGTTTGCACCTCATTTGGTAGAGAATGAGGAACGAATGACAAGGATGTTTCTGAGAGGTCTAAAACCCGAGATTCGTCAATACCTTATCTCTCATAAATTTTCTCTGTATTCAGATGTTGTCAACAAGGCTCAATTATTAGAGTGAGATAGTGAGTATGTTCAACTGAGGGACCACAACCAGGGTCATACCAGTGACAGCAGTCATCAGAGCGATGATAACCAACGAGGAGGGAAAAATATGAACAAAGGCGGTAACCACTCGGGTGGTCATCGTGGTCATGATAATAGGAGAGGTGAGTCAAGTGGAAATTTCAGAAAGAGGAGATTCAACAATGACGGAAAGACATCAGCAGCAGCACCAGCAACAAATTCTAGGGGAGGAGAACGACCGCCAGTTAGATATTACAAATGCGGGAAAGAGGGACATATCAGCCCAAACTGTCCACAACAATCCAAGGTATTTTACAACTGTGGAAAGGAAGGCCACATAGCTCGGGATTGTTCTATAGCAAAACCAAGTTCAACGGGGATGGTGAGTTCAAGGGTTGTTCCGGATAAGTCAAAATCAGCGGTTCTTGGAAGAGCATTTGTCGTGATTGGCCAAAACGCAAGGAATCCGAACGAGGTGATTACAGGTAAGCTAATCTTGAATTCTTGTGAAGTTTATACCTTAATAGATACCGGTTCTACCCATTATTTTATCTCTCCTGCTTGTGCTCAACGTTTAAACTTGACTCCGGAGAAATTGGACTTTGACTTATCTGTTGAAACTCCGTTAGGTGAAACCTTCGTTACATCTACAGTTTATAAATCTTGCATAATCCAAGTTGGCACTATCACATTACTTGTTGATCTTATCTCTTTAAAGATACTTGCTTTTGATGTGATTTTAGGAATTGATTTGTTAACCACTCATCATGCCAAAATTGATTGTTTTCGTAAGGTTGTTAGTTTTTATATTCCTAACCAACCTGTCATACGAATTCAAACAACTAAACCACTAAAATCAGTCACTATCATATCAAGCCATAAAGTGATTCGTTTATTGAAAAACGGATGTCAAGCTTTCTTAGCCCATGTTATAGATTTGAACAAAGACAAGTCAGATTTGAATAATATTTCTGTTGTTAGAGAATTTCCTGATGTATTTCCTGAAGAACTTCCTGGTCTACCCCCAGAACGTGATGTTGAATTCTTTATTGACCTTGATCCGGGTACAAAACCCATTTCTAAAACCCCATATCGAATGGCTCCTATTGAACTTCAGGAGTTAAAAGTCCAACTACAGGAATTGTTAGACATAGGTTTCATTCGTCCTAGTACATCTCCTTGGGGTGCTCCTATTTTATTCGTAAAGAAGAAAGACGGGAGTATGCGACTTTGTATTGACTACCAAGAATTAAACCATGTCACAATCAAGAATAGGTACCCACTACCTTGCATTGATGAACTATTCGACCAATTGCAAGGAGCACAATTCTTTTCAAAGATCGATCTTCGTTCTAGATATCATCAGCTGAAGATTAAAACTGAGGATATTCCAAAGACTGCCTTCAAAACTCGGTACGGGCATTATGAATTCTTAGTCATGTCTTTTGGATTGACTAATGCTCCTGCTGCTTTCATGGATATGATGAACCGTGTATTCACAGAATATTTTGATCAGTTTGTTGTTGTCTTTATTGATGACATCCTCATCTATTTCAAAAGCCGTGAAGATCATGAGTACCATTTGAAGCTGATACTTGAAAGGCTTTGTGAAAACAAGCTTTATGCCAAGCTGAAGAAATGCGAGTTATGGCTTGAGGAAGTAGCATTCCTTGGGCACGTGGTGTCAAATCATGGAGTATCTGTTGACCCGGCGAAGATTGAAGCAGTACAAAGTTGGGAGCAACCGAAGTCGGTAACCGAAGTGCGTAGCTTTCTGGACTTAGCTGGTTATTATCGAAGATTCGTGGAAGGATTTTCTCGAATCGCTACTCCGTTAACTCAGTTGACTCGGAAAGATAAAAAATTTGTATGGAGCGAGGAATGCGAGAAGAGTTTTCAAGAGCTCAAGAGGAGACTCATTTCGGCACCTGTTCTAGCAATACCATCTGGTTAAGATGGATTTGTTATATATAGCAATGCTTCAGGAAAAGGGTTAGGATGCGTTCTCATGCAACATGGAAAAGTCATAGCCTATGCCTCACGACAACTCAAAGAATATGAGAGGGAATTATCCTACTCATGATCTAGAGTTGGTAGTAGTCGTTTTACCGTTGAAAATCTGGAGACACTACTTGTATAGGGAGAAAGTTGAGATTTATACGGACCATAAAAGCCTCAAATATTTCTTCACCCAAAAAGAACTCAACATGCGGCAACGACGTTGGCTCGAGCTGTTGAAAGATTACGATCATACTATTCAATATCATCCTGGAAAAGTGAACGTAGTAGCTGACGCATTGAGTAGAAGATCATATGCGAATACGAGTGCGATATTGTCAATGCAAAGGCCCATTCTGTATGACTTCCAAAGGATGGAGGTAGAATGAAAGACTTTAGGGACCCACATGATGATGGCGAATATACGAGTAGAACCGACTTTAAATCGATAAAGTTAAAACTGCTTAAGCTACGGACCTGGGGCTGATACGTATGAAGAAGAAAGTGCAAGAAAGAGCTATTCCAGAAGAGAGAATCGATGAAGAAGGAATACTTAGATTCAACTCCAGACTTTGTGTTCCTAACGATTCTGACTTGAAGCATAGAATCATGATGGAGGCACACAACACACCGTTTGCAATCCATCCTGGGAGTACCAAAATGTATCATGATATGCGACATACATTTTGGTGGAACAATATGAAGAGAGAGATCGCGGAGTTTATCTCGAGGTGTTTAACTTGTCAACGTGTAAAGGCGGAGCATCAAGTGCCAAAGGGTCCATTACAACCACTTGAGATTCTAAAATGGAAGTGGGAACACATTACTATGGATTTCATTACAGGTCTTCCCAAAGTTTCTCAAGGCATAGATGCTATTTGGGTTATTGTTGATAGATTAACCAAGTCTGCCCATTTCTTGCCGATACGTGAGACTTATTCCCTTGAACGTCTTACTCGTATGTACGTGAATGAGATTGTGCGATTGCATGGCATGCCAATATCCATAGTTTCGGATCGTGACCCAAGATTCACTTCAAGATTTTGGGTTAGCTTACAGAAAGCTATGGGCACAGATTTACGATTCAGCTCGGCATACCATCCTCAAAAAGACGGGAAATCAAAGAGGACTATTCAAACTCTTGAAGATCTACTAAGACTTTGTGTCCTTGATTTCAAAGGGAGTTGGGATAAGTACTTGCCATTGGTAGAATTCTCCTACAACAATAGTTATCAAACAAGTATAGGCATGGCTCTATTTGAGGCGTTGTATGGACGAAAGTGTCGTTCTCCAGTATGCTGGGAGGTGGGAGAAGGAACGTTGTTGGGACCGAAGTTAGTACGCATGACTACAAAAAAGATTCAAATGATTCGACAACGTATTCAAACCTGACAAGATCGACAAAAGAGTTATGTTGATCTTCATCGAAAGGACGTGGAATTTAATATTGGGGATCATGTATTGTTACGTGTTGCTCCATGGAAGGGAGTTACAAGATTTGAAAAGAGAGGAAAGCTCAATCCACGATTTGTTGGTCCATTTGAGATTCTTGACCGAATAGGAAATTTGGCCTATAGACTCGCATTACCTCCAACTATGTCTCGTGTTCATAATGTTTTTCATATATCCATGCTTCGTAAATATGTGAAAGACCCGAACCATATTATTGCGTTAGAACCAAACGAGATAGCCGAAGATTTAACGTACAAAGAAGTACCTGTTAAGATCTTGGACAGGAAAGAGCATGTCCTACGCGCCAAGGTTATACCACAAGTTAAGGTTTTGTGGAGAAACCATGCTATTGAAGAAATGACCTAGGAATTGGAATCAGAAATGAAAGCCAGGTATCCTCACCTTTTCGAAACACCAGGTACATATGTCAATTTCGAGGACGAAATTTTATAAGGAAGGGAGGTTGTAAGACCCCAACTTATTATAAATAAAATCGAATTTCCTCTAATTATTATTGTGAATAATAAGGTATTAATTTGATATAATTCTCTGGTTATGGGTGAAATGTGCAAATTTTGCAAAATAAGTAAGTGGTTATAAAATAATCATTGTTGTCGGGGAATATTCGTACGACGGCGCAGTCATTTGTGGGCCCATAACAAAATAACTGTCGGATGAAGAAAATGACAAGTTTGAGTTTTTATAAATAACGGCGTAGATGTTACCGTTAACACTGTTGGAATACCCGCTGGTTAAAATTCAGTAATACGTGTGGATGCACAGTATTGATGAATTATTGATCCTTACGTAAGAAGGCACTACTCAATAATTATTACTGTAGTTACTATTCAATATTTTATTTTATTGATTCAATAATTGCTATTTTGATATTTTATATTATTGTTGTTTCAATAATTGTCACTGCACAGTATTTCCCATTATCAGATCAATAATTCATATTATTTGAATAATATTATTAGATAACATTATTGGCAATGTCTAGAAAGTTCTATCAAGGAGAGGTTTGGTCACCTAATTGCGCGCCAGTAAGGAGAAATTCTTATTGGAAAGCCTCCTCTTTCTTGGGAACGGCCTGGTTGTCATAAATGTAATTATGTAATATTATTTATGAATAATTAATTATTGATTCATATGATAAGGAAATATTTATTTTATGTGGATAAAAATGAGGGATATATTTATTTTATTGTGGTTATAATTGAAGGAATTAATGCTGATGTGTTTTATTAGTATTTTTGTCAGAATGGAGGTATTAAAAATTAAACCAATGTTTTTGAGATATATTGCGTGAGTTATAATTTTTAATCCGACCGTTGGATCATTGTGATTTTTGGATATGTTATACATATATAAGTTGAGTATATGCCCACAAATTTTGAACCGTTAAAAATGAACGTATGATTTGTTATGAATTTTAAGAGGTGACTGGTTCAGAAATTGTTAAATTTTCAGAATTTATCATTTTGGTAGAAAATTCTAGAATTGGTGGGCCCCACTTTTGGTTGGTGAAGAAATGTGCTGAATTTTATTTCAAATGTGATGGGTGGGAATAGTAGCAGGTAAAGCCATCAGGTTGCAGGTCAAGTCTACTTCGGCGTGCTAACATTTTCCTATAAATAGAGGGCTAAGTTAGAATTGAAAATCACACCAGAATTCATAAGTTTTCTCTCTTTATCTCTCTATCTTATCGAGCGTATTTTGTGAGTATTTAGATACTTTGTGAGTTTATATTTTTTAGTACAAGTTTCTGTCAGTACTATATCCGAAATTTAGTCAGAAGTACGGTTATTTTGAGGTAAGAGATGTTATTTTCTTCATATATGATATTACTTATTCAATATCATTATGCCGAAGTATTGATCTGAACTTTTTATCATATTTAGAACTTTTTATGTCGGGGTTTCTATTCACGTATACGACACTATTCACGTATATGGCACTATTCACGAATACGACACTATTCACCGAAAAATAAAATTTTCTTCTTTTTGTCCAAGATGTCTATTATGGTTACTCTTTGATTGTGTCCATGTTTTGATCTTTATTCTTGAATTTTGCTTCAAAATTGGTTATTATGGAGTATTATTGATCTTGGATAAACTGTTATACGAATCCCTACTATTTGTCCTTCTGTCTCACTGGATTCGTTTTCTTTAAAATATTTTTCATCATCCTCAGTCCTAAATGATGATATTACTAAATATCTTTGGCCTGTAGTGCAAAGATAAATGATTAACTAATGAATATCTTTGGCCCGTAGTGCAAAGATGAACAGGTATTGAGATGAACATGACCAACTAGTGATACAAATGAATATCTTTGGCCTGTAGTGCAAAGATGAATATTTGATTAAAGATGTATATTGATTATTGTTACAGGGATAAAATATTGATGTTGGACTTTTAAATCTTAGAAGATAGTGGAATTCTTTCTCTACTTGACTCTTCTAATGGATTGTTGTTTCCGCTGCAGTTGTTGATCTAAAACTTGTTGTCTATTATATTTTATCAAATTTTTCCCTATTGAAGACTAATGATAATTTGTTGTATATTATCTTAGTCATAATATTCTTTACTGGGCTAGTTGAGCTCACCCTTTTCCTTTTTGTTCCATTTTTTTTCTCAAGAGGTGAGAACATAGCAGGATCTAGTCGGGGTATGGAGTGATGGTTCTAGAAAGTTGTTTTAGCTGTATTCACTATTTCTGTAAAATAGTGTTTGAATAATTGTAATGAGGACTTATTTGAGTGTGGATATTATCTAGAAGATAATATTTGTATTTAAACTCACAGTATGTGTTGTCGTATTTTGCACGAAAATTGTATTATTGAAGTTGTAGTTTGCTTTCTGTACCATGTATTTGGTGACTCAGAATGGGCGTTGTATACCTATTTTGGGGGCGTCACTGTTTTGCTAAGCATAAGATTACAGAGAGAGTTAGGAGAATTGAGAAGAAACCTAAGGATTACCAAGCAACTTCAGTGTTTAACAAGAATTAACAAACCAATTGAAGGTATTTTCTTTAACCTTAATATTATGTATGTATATATGTTTATATATGGGTGTTTACGACATAAAATTTCATGCTCTGTGATTTTAATTTGTTGAATTATTAATATATAACTGGTAATTGTGAGTATATGTGTTGGTAATGGTTGAATTTATGTTTAAACATAGAATTCGTATGCTAATTACAGTTAAAAAGGAAGAAAAGTATATTACAGTATATATTTGCATGTGGCTTGTAAAAGTAACAATTTTAGTGGTCAATTTGTAAGTTAATTTGTGAATTGAGGCTTGATTATACTAGTCCATTAAGAAATGAAGATAACGTAATTTGAATGAGGTGATTTTGTCAAGCATAGAGATTACAGTGGTGATTTTTTCTAAGAGATATCAAAAATGGAGTTTTATATGAAAAATATGAATTTTGAGAAATTAAAATAGTTTTAGTTAGTGTTAAATTGTTCTAATTAGTTGTATATGTTAGCAATCATGTTTATGATAGTTGTATATTTATTTTACGTGTTAATTTCACTGTTTGGTGGGTGAAATTCGTGTTAGTTGGGCTAAAGTTGGCTACTGTTCATAGCCTTTCTGGTTCTGTCTGTACATTGGCGCAGCTGGGCCGGTGCCAAGGCCAGAAACGACGCAGCTGCGCCGGTCCCAGGCTTGTCTATGGCGTAGCTGTGCCATACCCTGTCCTTAGACAGTGAGGTCTACTGCTGCAGACTTTGTAACGCCATTATAACTTGGTCTAAGGTTATATTAATGTGTCAAATGTGTAACGACAAGGTTAAAAGAACATAGTGTTATGTGGTTAGTGATTCTAAAGTTATAAGAAGTTAGTAAACTATGAAAATGACATGTTGTAATTTATTGAGAATGAGGATTAGTAAATAAGTATTATGAAGGTTAACACTTGAAATTTCTGATATTTGTGTAGTAGCATAAGACTTGTGCTAAAATGATAAGTTTTGCAAGAAATGTGTATGTTATGGTATGTTAGCATATCTAATAGGTATTGTGGTTCTGAGCCTATGTGTAGGTTATTGGAGTACATGAGTTGTAATTGTATAGCTTACGCAAGAGGCAAGTTCCCTAACCTTTGCTACTTTATTATTCAGCAAGGTTACTTTTCACTATTACGTTATACTTATGAAGATTCTCTAACTCTAACCTCTTGTTTGACGATTTATTGTCATGCGAATTCTTTAACTCTCATTTAATTGTTGAACAAGTTAGTTAATCTTTATTTCTTTATTTCAAACGAGATTACCTTTGTGACGCCCCCAAAATTAGGTATACATCACCCATCTTGGGTCGCCAGATACATGGTACAGAATTCAAATAAAACTTAATAATACAACTGTCGTGTACAATACGACAAAACATATGCTATGAGTTTGAATAAAAATACCATCTTCTAGAGATTATTCAAACTCAAAAGGAGTCCTCGTTACATTTATTATCACACTATTTTACAGAATAGTGAGGACTACTAAGACACCATCTCGGACCATCACTCCGTTCTCCGACTAGTCCCAGCTACGTTCTCATTTCCTGAAGAAAACAGTGAAAGAAAGGGTGAGCTCAACTAGCCCACTAAGAAATATTATGACTAAGATAATGCAGAATAAATTATCATTAGTCTCCAACAATGTTAAACTGATAAAATATAATAGACATCAAGTTTAACTGCAGCGGAACAAGCAATCCATTAAAAGAGTCAAGTAGAAAATAAAATCTACTATCTTTTATGATTTAAAAGGTTTTTCATGACTTTTATCACTGGGACTCAGCTTAATAAATAATCCACATCATCCCTGCACTATGGCTAAGGATATTCATTAGGGTCACGACCACAAATTCCATGCACTACGGGCCAAGGATATTTTTATATTCATCAATGGTCATGATCATGCCAACAACTGCCTATCAATGCACTTCGGGCCAATGAGAACTTTTACCACATCATTTGTAACATTACGGTCACGATTACACCGAATAATCCATGGTCATAATCATACCAAGTCCATCTATGCACTACATGCCACAGATGACTTTCAACAAAATATAAACATGAGGATGATGACAATGATATAAGAATTCAATAAAACAAGTTCAAGAATTATTTTATCTAGGAATTATTAACGTCCAAATTGTCAACATGATACTGTTTTGTAGAGTAAAATTCAAGAATGATCAGAAGAATATTTCCATGAAAAGATACTGGATGAAGCGCAAATATTAAGGATATTCTACTAATTTCATGGAGTATAGAAGTCAAAACTTTAACCAACTGAGTATAATAGAGAATGGAATAACAAAAGAAATCACCATGCATGCAGTACTTCGCATAGACAGGTTATTCCAACAAAATAATAATAACGGAACTAGGTCAGGTGAAAATCACACCGACAGGATGTTCCAACAGAATAATAAAGAATGAAATAATAAAGACGGAACCAGGTCCGGCGTAAAGCACAGACAGGATGTTCCAACAGAATAATAAAGGTAGAATAATAAAAACGGAACCAGGTCCAGCGTATAGCACAGACAGGATGTTCCAACTGAATAATAAAGACGGAATCAGGTCCGGCGTAAACGCACAGACAGGATATTCCAATGGAATATAAAGACAGAATAATAGAAGAATGTCACCACGTATAGGGTATTCCGCGTATACAGGTTATTCCAACATAATAATAAAGAAATGGAATAACAGAAATTCTCTTCTCAAATACAAAAGAATAATATCCCTTACCGTAAAATAAACTGAATATAAGAGTAGGGAAGAAGCAGGATACTTTTCTATAACTTCACTTATAATTTCTCTCTCTTTAGAGGTTCAGTGAATTCGTAAGAAAATAATGAAGGAATGAGCTTCTATTTATAGGAAAATGGAATGCATAGTAACTAATCCATGAACGGTCCAGATTGATTTAATCTGACGGTCCATATTTAAAGCAAAATCTTTTAAAAAAAATATAATATATATATAATAATACATGTTGAATTTTAATAACAAACAAAGCTGCCAACCTTCATCTGAATTTTCCTCACATATTTGCAACTTGCAAGACATATCACATCTCTATACACACACACACACACACACACACACACACACACACACATATATATATATATACATATATAAACCCACTCATAATTTATATATATATATATATATATATATATATATATATATATATATTTGACTTTTGTGTGTGTGTGTGTTTTCGTGTGTGTAGGAGTGTGTGTGTGTGTGTAGTGGGTGGAGGAATTGACGGGTGTATGATTATATATATATATATTATATATATATATATATATATATATATATATATATATACTTTATAACTTTCGCCCGATAATTTTGAAAAATGGGTAAATAGGAATCCAAATAATAAACAAAACTGAGTGACTTCTCACATAATCATCAATAATTAATACCGTGTGCTACTGTGTAACTACGCTTATCACTGTACTTTTAACACCGGGTGTTTCAACAGTTAACGGTAAAACTTCCGCCGTTATTTTCATAAAGTATTTTTGTCGTTTTCTCAATCCGACAATAATTCTGTTGTGGGGTCCACCCATGATTGTGCCGTTGTACGAATATTCTCCGACCAATCGAATATGATATAACAACTTGCGTACTTTGCAAAAATTATAAATATTACCCACAACTATAACATTATATCAATTTTACTCCATAATATACAAAAATAATATTTATAGAAAATTCATCTTTATTCAAAAAGTTGAGGTTTTACAATCTTCCCTTCTTATGAAATTTCGCCCTCGAAATTAGGGTACGTACCTGGTATGTCGAAGAGGTAAGGATACCTTGATTTCATTTCAGATTCTAACTCCCAAGTCATTTCCTCAACATCGTGGTTTCTCCACAAAACTTTGACTTGAGGTATAACCTTGGTGCGTAGAATATGTTCCTTCTTATCCAAGATTTGAACAGGAACTTCTTCGTACGTCAAATCTTCCGCTATTTCGTCCGGTTCTAACTCAATAATGTGGTTCGGGTCTTCCACATATTTACGTAGCATGAATATGTGAAAAATGTTATGAACACGAGACATACTTGGCGGTAAAGCGAGTCTATAGGCCACAGTTCCTACTCGATCAAGGATTAAAAATGGGTCGATGAATCGAGGATTAAGCTTTCCTCTCTTTCCAAATTTCGTAACTCCTTTCCATGGAGCAACACGTAACAACACATGATCTCCTATATCGAATTCCACGTCCTTTCAATGAAGATCATCATAACTCTTTTGTTGATCTTGTGAGGTTTTTATACGTTGTCGGATTGTTTGAATCTTTTTCGTAGTCATACGTACCAACTCTAGTCCCAACAACGCTGCTTCACCCACCTCATCCCAGCATACTGGAGAACGACACTTTCTTCCATACAACACTTCGAATGGAGCCATGCCAATACTTGCTTGATAACTGTTGTTGTAGGAAAACTCTACCAATGGTAAGAACTTGTCCTAACTTCCCTTGAAATCAAGGACACAGAGTCTTAATAGATCTTCAAGAGTTTGAATAGTCCTCTCTGACTGTCCGTCCGTCTGAGGATGATATGTCGAGCTAAATCGTAAATCTGTGCCCATAGCTTTTTGCAAACTAACCCAAAATCGCGAAGTGAATCTTGGGTCTCGATCAGAAATTATGAATACTGGCATACCATGCAATCTTACAACCTCATTTATGTACATACGAGCAAGACGTTCAAGTGCATAAGTTTCTCGTATCAGTAAGAAATGTGCAGACTGGGTCAATCTATCAACAATGACCCAAATCGCATCTATGCCTTGAAAAACTTTGGGAAGACCAGTAACGAAATCCATGGTAATGTGCTCCCACTTCCATTCTGGAATTTCAAGTGGTTGCAATGGACCTTTTGGTACTTGATGCTCCGCCTTGACTCGTTGACATGTTAGACACCTTGAGATAAACAGCGCCATCTCTCTCTTCATATTACCCCACCAAAATGTATGTCGAAGATCATGATACATTTTGGTACTTCTAGGATGGATTGCAAACGGTGTGTTGTGCGCCTCTATCATAATTTTATACTTTAAATCAGGGTCGTTAGGAACACAAAGTCTGGAGTTGACTCGAAGTATTCCTTCTTCATCGATTCTTGCTTCCGGCATCACACCTTCTTGCACTTTCTTTCTCACACGCATCAGCTCCGGATCTGTAACTTGAGCAGCTTTAACTTTATCAATTAAAGTCGGTTCTACTCGTATATTCGCCATCATCACGTGGGTCCCTGGAGTTTTTATCTCTATCTCCATCCTTTGCAAGTCATACCAAATGGACCTTTGCGTTGACAATATTACACTCGTACCCGCATATGATCTTCTACTCAATGCGTCAGCTACCACGTTCGCTTTTTCAGGATGATATTGGATAGTATGATCATAATTTTTCAACAGTTCAAGCCAACGTCGTTGTCGCATGTTGAGTTCCTTTTGAGTGAAGAAATATTTGAGGCTTTTATGATTCGTAAAGATCCCCACTTTCTCCCCCAATACTATTCTCTCTATAAGTTAAGCCTCTAGAATTTTAAGTGCTAAGAGCAGATAGTAGGATAATTCCTCTCATCTCTTTTGTTGTCGTGAGTTATAGGCTTTGATTTTGTGTTGTCAGTGAACACATCCTAACCCTTTGCCCGAAGCATCGATGTAGATGATAAATCCCTCTGAACCAGATGGTATTGTCAGAATAGGTGCTAAAATGAGTCTCCTCTTGAGTTCTTGAAAACTCTTCTCACATTCCTCGCTCCAACCGAACTTTGTATCTTTCCGAGCCAGCTGAGTTAGTGGAGTTGCAATTCGAGAAAGCCCTTCTACGAATCTCCGATAATAACCAGCTAAGCTGAGAAAGCTACGTACTTCGGTCACTGATTTAGGTTGCTCCCAGCTTTGAATAGCTTCAATCTTTGCTGGGTCAACAGATATTCCATGACTTGATACCACATGCCCAAAGAATGCTACTTCCTCAAGCCAGAACTCGCATTTCTTCAACTTGGCATAAAGCTTATATTCACGAAGCTTTTGGAGTATCAGCCTCAAGTGTTGCTCATGATCTTCACGGGTTTTGGAATATATGAGGATGTCATCAATAAAGACGACCACAAAGTGATCCAAATATTCCTTGAATACTCGGTTCATCATATCCATGAAGGCAGCAGGAGCATTAGTCAATCCAAAGGACATGACTTGGAATTCATAATGCCCGTACCGAGTTCTGAAAGCCGTCTTTGGAATGTCATCGGTTCTAATCTTCAATTGGTGATATCCGGAATGAAGATCAATCATTGAAAAGAATTTGGCTCCTTGCAACTGGTCAAACAGGTCATCAATATGTGGCAATGGGTACCTATTTTTGATGGTGACATGATTCAACTCTCAATAATCAATACAAAGTTGCACACTCCCATCTTTCTTCTTCACGAATGGAACAGGAGCACCCCAAGGAGAAGTACTAGGACGAATAAAGCCAATGTCTAACAATTCCTACAGTTGAGTCTTTAACTCCTGAAGTTCAATAGGAGCCATTCGATATGGGTATTTGGAAATGGGTTTTGTACCGGGTTCAAGGTCGATACGAAATTCAATTTCACGCTTTGGGGGTAGGCCAAGAAGTTCTTCAGGGAATACGTCAGGAAATTCATTAACAATAGAAATATTATTCAAAACTGACGTATTTTTGTTTAGATCTGTGACATGAGCTAAGAAAGCTTGACATCCATTTTTCAATAAACGAATAGCTTTATGGCTTGAGATGACAGTGATTGATTTTAATGGTTTGGTTGCTTGAATTCGCGTAATAGGTCGATTAGGAATATAAAAGCTAACAACCTTACGAAAACAATCAATTTTTGCATGATGAGTAGTTAACCAATCAATCCCTAGAATTACATCAAATGCAAGTATTTTTAATGCAATAAGATCGACAGGTAATGTGTGGGTACTAACTTGAACCAAATAAGACTTATAAACCGTGGATGTAATGAAGGTTTCTCCCAGTGGAGTTTCCACAGATAAGTCAAAGTCTAATTTCTCTGGAGTCAAATTTAATCGTTGAGCGCAAGTAGGAGAAATAAAAAATGGGTAGAACCGGTATCAAATAAAGTGTAGACTTCGCTAGAGTTTATGATAAGCTTACCCGTGATGACCTCATTCGGGTTCCTTGCTTTCTGGGAGGTCACAACAAATGCTCTCCCTTATACTACCGGCTTTGACTTTTCTGGGACAGCCTTTGGTGCCTCTGTCCTAGCTGAATTTGTCTTCGGTGAACGATAAAATCGGACTAAGTGACCTTCTCTTCCACAATTATAACATGCCTTGGACATCATCGCGCAATTTGGACTGATGTGTCCCTCCCCTCCGCATTTGAAGCATATGATAGGTGGTCTTTCTCCTTCCTTAACAACGGGTGCTGGTGCTGACGTCTTTCCATCATTGTTGAATCTCCTCTTCTTAAAATGTCCATTCTTATTGTTTTGGCCCTGATTACCACCGAAGTGGCTACCATTTCTGGCATGTTGATTCTCTCCACGCTTGTTGTCACCATTTCGATGACTGCTCTCACTGGTATTATCATTTTTTCGGTTTCTCTCTTTTGGTTGCGTTGACTCGTTATCGCGCTCCACCAACTGAGCCCTATTTACAACATCTAAATACAAACACAATTTATGAGAAATAAGATGTTGACGTATCTCCGGCTTCAAACCTCTTAAAAACATTCATGCCATTCTCTCTTCATTATCCACTAAGTGGGACACAATAACTCCGCAAATTTTGCCTCGTATTGCGACACGGTCATATTATTTTGCTCCAATTTGATAAACTCCACCTCCTTCATGTGACGAATACTTTTGGGAAAGTATTTGTCGTTGAACAGCTCTTGGAACTTCTCCCAAGACATCTTCAGTATGGCAGGTTGAGTATATTTTACCGATTCCCACCAGTAATCTGCCTCTCCGTGCAACATAAAGGCGGCAAGGGGAACCTTTTGCTCCTCGGAGCATCCCAAGACATCAAATATCTTGGTGATCTGCTTTATCCATGCTTCCGCCATAAGTGGTTTTGGTTCTCCCTTAAACTCCGGTGGTCCCAGCTCCTTGAACTGTTTAGCGGTGATCGCCCGAGAGTTTGCAGTGTTTCCACCTATATTTTGGACAGGAGCTACTCTCGCCTGCTGTTGCATGAATTGCATAAAGCCTCTGAACAATCCATGATTCATCATTTGGTTAGTGTTGTTGTTTGCCTGAGGAATGTCGCCTTCCTGATGCACATTATCCTAATTATTGATCTGTGGAGACTCAACGGTCTCCTGTGCTCCATTGATATTCTCAACATTCTCAGATGCCATTTTCAGATACTGCCACAAAATAATGGTTAATTAACATATAACATATTATCCATATACTTTGACCGACCAATTAAATACCAAATAAACTTAGGTAGGTCATACTAGCGAAGGAATTCCCCGTCTCTCCCCTTCTAGTTCTAGTCTCACATCTTAGCCAGGGATCATATCCCTAAGCTTTGATACCAACTGTGATGCCCCCAAAATTAGGTATACATCACCCATCTTGGGTCGCCAGATACATGGTACAGAATTCAAATACAACTTAATAATACAACTGTCGTGTACAATATGACAAAGCATATGCTGTGAGTTTGAATACAAATAATGTCTTCTAGAGATTATTCAAACTCAAAAGGAGTCCTCGTTACATTTATTATCACACTATTTTACAGAATAGTGAGGACTACTAAGACACCATCTCGGACCATCACTCTATTCCCCGGTTAGTCCCAGCTACGTTCTCATTTCCTGAAGAAAACAGTGAAAGAAAGGGTGAGCTCAACTAGCCCAGTAAGAAATATTATGACTAAGTTAATGCAGAATAAATTATCATTAGTCTCCAACAATGTTAAACTGATAAAATATAATAGACATCAAGTTTAATTGCAGCGGAACAAGCAATCCATTAAAAGAGTCAAATAGAAAATAAAATCTACTATCTTTTATGATTTTAAAGGTTTTCATGACTTTTATCGCTGAGACTCAGCTTAATAAATAATCCACATCATCCCTGCACTACGGCTAAGGATATTCATTAGGGTCACGACCACAAATTCCATGCACTACGGGCCAAGGATATTTATGTATTCATCAATGGTCATGATCATGCCAACAACTGTCCATCAATGCACTTCGGGCCAATGAGAACTTTTACCACATCATTTATAATATCACGATCATGATTACACCGAATAATCTATGGTCATAATCATACCAAGTCCATCTATGCACTACATGCCACATATGACTTTCAACAAAATATAAACATGAAGATGATGACAATGATATAAGAATTCAATAAAACAAGTTCAAGAATTATTTTATCTAGGAATTATTAACGTCTAAATTGTCAACATGATACTGTTTTGTAGAGTAAAATTCAAGAATGATCAGAAGAATATTTCCATGAAAAGATACTGAATGAAGCGTAAATATCAAGGATATTCTACTAATTTCATGGAGTATAGAAGTCAAAACTTTAACCAACTGAGTATAATAGAGAATGGAATGACAAAAGAAATCACTATGCATGCGGTACTTCGCATAGACAGGTTATTCTAGTCCATTAAGAAATGAAGATAACCATGGTTAATTTGTATGTTAATTTGTGAATTGAGGCTTGATTATACTAGTCCATTAAGAAATGAAGATAACGTAATTTAAATGAGGTGATTTGGTCAAGTATAGAGATTACAGTGGTGATTTTTTCTAAGAGATATCAAAAATGGAGTTTTATATGAAAAATATGAATTTTGAGAAATTAAAATAGTTTTAGTTAGTGTTAAATTGTTCTAATTGGTTGTATATGTTAGCAATCATGTTTATGATAGTTGTATGTTTATTTTACGTGTTAATTTCACTGTTTGGCGGGTGAAATTCGTGTTAGTTGGGCTAAAGTCGGTTACTGTTCATAGCCTTTCTGGTTCTGTCTGTGCACTGGCTCAGCTGCGCCATACCCTGTCATGAGATAGTGAGGTCTACTGCTGCTGCAGACTTTGTAACGCCACTATAACTTGGTCTAAGGTTATGTTAATGTGTCAAATGTGTAACGACAAGGTTAAAACAACATAGTGTTATGTGGTTAGTGATTCTAAAGTTATATGAAGTTAGTAAACTATGAAAATGACATTTGTGATTTATTGAGAATGAGGATTAGTAAATAAGTATTATGAAGGTTAACACTTGAAATTTCTGATATTTGTGTAGTAGCATAAGACTTGTGCTAAAATGATAAGTTTAGCAAGAAATGTGCATTTTATGGTATGTTAACATATCTAATAGGTATTGTGGCTCTAAACCTATCTGTAGGTTATTGGAGTATGTGAGTTGTAATTGTATAGCTTACGCAAGAGACAAGTTCCCTAACCTTTGCTACTTTATTATTCAGCAAGGTTACTTTTCACTATTACGTTATACCTATGTAGATTCTCTAACTCTAACCTCTTGTTTGACGATTTATTGTCATGCGAATTCTTTAACTCTCATTTAATTGTTGAACAAGTTAGTTAATCTTTATTTCTTTATTTCAAACGAGATTACCTTGTTAATTCAAAGTCAGTAATGTTGTTTATTCAGCTACTAATAACTTGTTTGATCTTCGTTCTTGAATATCATTTTACTATCTTACATTATTGTACCGAACTCTAAGTTGTCTAGCGATTCTTTACCAACTCAACTAATCCTTAGTGGATGAATGTTCTAAACTCTAAATTACCTTTGAAGTCAACTTAAACCAAACTTCCTTTGGTTTGCTTATGTACTCACACAATTTTGAAAGCATGTTGTCGAGGATAACGTTTGTTCAGTTTAGAAACTGTTAATACTCTAGCTTTTATTGATTCATCGATATACCTTGTTCATGAAGATATTATATTCAAATTCTTGAATAATTATTGGTCTCTGTCTGATTCAAGCAGTACTTGGTTGAAAAACATTATAAAGATCTAAAATTCCATTTGAAGTTAATTCCCAACCAAACTTCATTTCATTCGGAACCTGATGATCTAAGCTTAGATGAACAACCATATATTAGGGGATTATTTTAGAAATACGCAATACCGTTAAAATGTTTGCGCAATACATAGTACAAAGGGTTGATCACCAGGAGTACTAAATGATAGTCCATATAGTCGTTTAGACTGTTAAAGGTTACAGTAGAAACACATGTTAACCTAGGACGAAGATGATGATTATAGTCTTTTAGACTGTTAAAGGTTAAAGTAGAAATACTTGAAAACCTAGAATAGAGTTCGTGATCTTGTGACCCTCAGCGTATTCTTTGATGTTCATATCTATTGTGAATTTAATGTTCATTATTCCTTTGAACTCATAGTTGTTGAGTTAAAGTTTATTGTTATGGTAATAACCTCTTACCATTGAAAGCTCAGTTAATTGTCATTCATAAAATGGTATTGTATATTATCCTTTTTGTGGGCAATTGTTTGCTCACTCTTGCACAAAACAATGCAGATGAATTTAAGAAGGTTAACGAGCTTTCTATAAGCAAGGGCAATGACAAAGTGCTTAATTAGACGACAACGTTTAATTTATCTTCTATTTATGAAGTTTATGTATTAGATTTAATTATGATCATGCTATAATTTCCGCTGATGATTGTATTAAAGGTTAGATGACATGTGATTTATCTTGAGATTATGTAACCCTTATTGGGAGATTTATTATTTAAGCTTTTGAGTTTAATTATATCTTTTGTTTATGAGTAGTTAGTTATGATTTGATTGGACAGTGAACACCAAATCTGTGGAATTGAAGTAACCAGATTCGGGGGTGTCACATAATTAAAATAAAACTTTTGAATAAACTCTTTTATTCAAACAAACGTGGAATCTAATTATAATTAAAATAAAACTTTTGAATAAACTATTTTATTCAGACAAACGTGGAATCTAATTCTAATTAAAATAAAACTTTTGAATAAACTCTTTTATTCTAGTTCTATACTAATAATTATGCCCAAAAAATTTGTTCTAAACGCTTATCAACATACATATCGAATCTGAACAATTAATAGCGTGCATAAAAGGTTGGCTCTGATACCACTGTTAGGTTTGTAAGATTCATGGACACAATCAAATTGCACAAAATAGCGAAAAAGCATGGTAAAATAAAGTTTTAAAATTTTACAAACTATATACCCGGATCATCCTTTATGCACAATTATTAATTAAACGAAAAAAAAGAATAAGAATTATACCCTTGAAGATTCGAGCTTCCTCAGGTATTAGTTCACCTCCAAATCTTTTTCACGTTCAACTTGAATCCACCGGGTTTGATTCCTTCCTTTAATTAGCCACCCGAGTGTTTGGCCTCTAGAGGTGATCCACCAAGGAAGAAGAAAGATTCAAGAAGGAGGGTGATTGGCTAAACCCTAGTTTTCTATCTCTGTAGAAAAAGCGTACTCTCCAACAATTGGAATCATGTCGTCTTATATCTGATATAAGACTCCTCTTATAAAGATATCAGTCAACCATTTTAATATTATTAAAATAATGTATTATTTAATTAATTAAACTCCTTTAATTAATTAGGCGATCTAATCTTTTTAGGGATAATTAATTAAACTCTTTTATTTAATTTGCCTCCTAATCTTATAAGGAATAAATAAGAGTACCTATAATAAATTAATTCCCAAACTCCTTTAGAAATTAAAATAATAATAATTGTAATAATATTAATAAGACTCCTCTTATTAATTTATATTTAATATTTCTAAAATATTAAATAATAAATATTAAGCTATTTAATTACTCTATCACCATAGATTAAATTAAATACACTTAACATATTATTACGATTATGCCATTAATCTCTTAAATAATTATTCTTGTTTTTATGGTGTGACCCTTTAGGTTCTCCATATTAAACGGTTGTGAATAAATCAATTAGAACAATTCTAATCTTATTTAAATAAATAAATTAAACTATTAATTTATTTAAATAAATAAATAATATTTATTTTACAATAGGGATATAAGCCTCCCTACGCGATTAACGACTTTCTAGATAATATAGATTTCAATATTAATCATAAAAGAACCTTTGAGTAAATAGTTATTGTGAGATCCCGAAATTATGAAATAAAAGTATTCAATTTTCTTATAATTATTATGTTATTTAGTAAATGGTTAATTGATAAAGGTTAAAGTTAAGGATGATATGTGAAAAAATTTCAAAGTAAGCAAGTTGTCATAAAATAATATGTGACGCACCCAAATTCGAGTATATTCCAACCCGACAGATGGTGCTACACGGTGCTACAGTTCACATAAACAATCAATTGAAATTACCTCAAAAGAACGGATATGTCTTACATATATATCAAAAGAATATTTACATTCCCCAGGTTCTTTACAACCAATACATTGTCTTTGTCATAATATTAATATTATCCCTTACAAAAACTATACTATTACATATGAATTCTACGGGTTCGCCTTTGCCTTCCCTTTATCCTTGCCGGATCCATCAGTCCGTTTGGTCTTAGCTGTATTCATTTGGTTCAAGCAAGAATGAGCCTAACTAGCTCAGCAAGTACAACAATTCTAGGAAAATAGCATGCTTGAAATATAGGAATCATATATCTTCGATAACTGAACAATAGTTACGAAGTACTATAAATAATTCAAAATAGCAATTCTTTTCATTCAAAACGTTTTACAACAATAATATTCAGTAAAACATCAATTCCGGTTCAAGACCGTAAGCATTTCATAAGTACTTTGAAAAGGACATCCCGACACGAAGTCCGTAAGTCCAACATAGCTTACGAGAACGTCTAGGTGATCAGCCTATAGTACTATATGTTGATCAACACTACATTCATTAAACGTGTATACGTTTAAGTTGTGGCAACCTCACATGCATGTCGTTTAACGACAAAACAATTTGAGCATACAGAATCTACTTTTGAAAACCACAACAATATTAGTTTGGTAAATCCTTATCAACACTTGATAGAATAACATAGCATACGTCTAGCCGAAAGGATTGGCTTTGACTTCCTCAGATACTAACTCATACGAAGAATACATGAATCACAAAGACTTGTCCAGATCAAACCGAAACAAGGGTTAGAGTACTCGCCTTTAGCGTCTGCTACAATTTATAACGCGTGCACTTTACGTCTTTAAGCTCTCTACATCAGATTATAGCATAACATAGAACATTAGGTTATGAATGATCACACATGGTTCCTAAATAATCTTACCCTTCTTCTCAATCTAAATACGTATTAGATTTGTTATTATAAGTTCCAGCTTTTCAATACATCATTCTTACGTTCATAAGTAATTGACGTAATCTTAACCCTAAGTGTGCATACTTAAGTTTTAATATGTCATAACAATGTTTCATTACGGTCTTTATTTAATTGCTTAACCATTACTCTTCATGTTCAAGTTGTAAACATTCTTCAGTATCTAGGTTATGAGGCTGGCGCTGCAGCGCCAACTATTGCTCTTGGTGCCGCGCTGCGGCGCGTGTCTCTGTGTTATCTGTCGCACTGCGGCATGACTCTCCAGGGGCTGATGGCAACTTTGGCACTGCAGCGCGGTCTTATTTGCCTTGGGCTGGCGCCGCGGGGCCAGCTCTGTGCACCAGAAAATTTGAACAGTTTTGAAACTTTTGTAAAATTCCCGGACTCGTAACTTCTTCGTTATAGGTCCGAATTGGCTCGTTCAAGAGCCTACAGATCACAAATTACGTACTCTATGCGTTCATGTAAGAATTTTATCTATTTTACTTCGTTTGCTAAAATTTCACCTATTAGTTCATTTTAACGAAAACGATAAACGTTCGCGAATGTTCAACGCTCGTTTCTTCGTTCTAAGTCAGAATCCGGCCATTTTTGAGTCCGCAACTCTATAATGCCAAATATGACTTGTCTCCATCGGAAACTAACGTTTACGACTTCAAACACAAAATACTACTTCCATTCCGAGAATTTCACGAATTCGACGATTATCGTCCAATCGTGTCAATAACTTATTTCACTTATTAACTACAATTCTCACGCTTATGACAACAAAAGGGTAATTCTTCATAAGTTCATCAACTTATTTAGGTTCAAGTTGCTTATTCAACTTATTCGGCTAAAGTTTATTCATCAATGACTTATGACATGATATCATTAAACCATCCAACTTCTCTATCAATCCTATTATGATAGAGATGGAAGAGACAAGAATATTTACCTTTGATGAACTATTACTTCACTTTACTTTGGAAAATCTAGCAAAAATTGAGATGACTTATAAGTGCTTATGTGACTTATTCTCTCTAACACTTAAGTTGTTTATCTTGTAAGAAGTTGGATGAAATTTGAACAAGCAACAAATGAATTGAAGCTTGCTATTTATAGACAATCCAAAGTTAGGGTAGAATGGTCTTTATGTCATTCCACCTCCTTAAGCTAACCTCCTAACTATCCATGGCTTGCTCATTAAGTAATCTTGCTCATCACTCATAATACTTGACCACCACATTAAATTCTTGGTCATTACCTAAAGTTCTTGCCCATCAAGATTATCCATGGGTTTCCCCATGGATCCTCATTAACTAATGGATCATACTTGGACTTAGTGCTTAATTCAATTAACTTATCTTTGGGCTTGTATTAATCTACCATGGGCTTCATGTTATTACTACTTGGGCTTTAGGAATAATCCCTCCTAGGTTTACACCTTTGAGCTTATGGTTTTGCACAAGATATAACCCATAATTTCATTTCATTATAAGTTAATACTTCTCATTCCCAAATTAAGTCCGCATGCGAATTATTGCGTTTTCTATACTTAGATTATTATTACATAATCCATCTCGCCTTGATATTCTAACGTTACGTATTTCTCGAAAGTTCAAAAATAATTCTCGAGCGATAAACGGTGAATAGTGTTTTTCGTACACTTTCTCGGAAAACATTTATTTTTGTCTTGGAAATTCAAACACTGTAATTCTCTCACGTGGTTCGAATACTACGATATTCTGACATTTCTAGATTATAGAACGACATACATCTTATTAACACATTTAATAACAAATAATATTATTTTATTCATTATTTAATTCTTTCAAATATTTTACAAAGGATCCACATTTCTCGGTCGTTACATTCTTCCCCCCTTATAAAGATGATGTCCCCAGAATCTCACCCTACATTACTCAAACAAAAGAGGGTAATCTGTAAAACCTCAACTTTTTGAATAAAAATAAATTTTCTATAAATATTATTTTTGAATATTATGGAGTGAAATTGATATAATGTTATAATTGTGGGTAATATTTATAAATTTTGCAAAGTACGCAAGTTGTTATATAATATTCGATTGGTCAGGGAATATTCGTTTTAACAGGGAATATTCGTACAACGGCACAATCATTGGTGGACCCCACAATAGAATTTTTATCGAATTGAGAAAACGACAAAAATACTTTATTAAAATAACGGCGAAAGTTTTACCATTAACTGTTAAAACACCCGGTGTTAAAAGTACAATTATACGCGTGGTTGCATAGTAGCACACGGTATTAATTATTGATGCTTACGTGATAAGTCACTCAGTTTTGTTGTTATTATTAATGTAATAATACAGAAAATCTTTTTATATAAAACAAAATACTTTTATAAAGTTATTCTATAAATAGAATATATTATATTCTATTATGCATAGTGTTGCATTTTGTCTGCATAGTATTTTGCATAGTAAAATCTTTTTATATAAAACAGAATACTTTTATAAAGTTATTTATTTTATTAGACAATAATTAGAATATATTATATTTTATTATGCATAGTGTTTGTATAGTGCCTGCATAGTATTTGCATAGTAAAATCTTTTATAAGTTATTCGTTTTATTAGATTATAAATAGAATATATTATATTTTATTTAAAAGATTTTGCTTTAAATATGGACCGTCAGATTAAAGTAAATCAATCTGGACCGTTTATGAGTTAGTTACTATGCAGTCCATTTTTCTATAAATAGAAGCTCATTCCTTCATTATTTTCTTACGAATTCACTGAAACTCTAGAGAGATAAACTATAGAGAGAAAGAAGAAAGTATTCTGCTACTTCACTACTTATATATCCAGTACTCTTCTTCTTAAGGTAGGGAATATTATTTGTTGTACTCGTAGGGAGTATTATTTCTTTTGTATTCATGAAGAGAACTTATGTTATTCCATTCTTTATTATTCTGTTGGAATAACCTGTATACGCGGGCTACCCTATACTTGGTGACATTCTTCTATTATTCCGTCTTTATTATTCTGTTGGAATATCCTGTCTGTGCGTTTTACGCTGGACCTGGTTCTATCTTTATTATTATTCTATTGGAATATCTTGTCTGTGCGTTTTACGCCGGACCGGATTCCGTCCTTATTAGTATTCTGTTGGAATAACTTGTCTATGCGAAGTACCGCATGCATGGTGATTTCTGTTGTTATTTCATTCTTTATTATTCTGTTGGAACATCTTGTTGGTGCGAATTTCGCCTGACCTAGTTCCGTTATTTAGTATTCTGTTGGAATAACCTGTCTATGCGAAGTACCGCATGCATGGTGATTTCTTTTGTTATTTCATTCTTTATTATACTCAGTTGGTTAAAGTTTTGACTTCTATACTCCATGAAATTAGTGGAATATCCTTGATAATTGCGCTTCATCCAGTATCTTTTCATAGAAATATTCTTCTGAGCATTCTTGAATTTTACTCTACAAAGAGTATCATGTTGACAATTTGGACGTTATTGGTTCTTGGACAAATTAATTCTTGAACTTGTTTTATTGAATTCTTATATCATTGTCATCATCCTCATATTTATATTTTTTGAAAGTCATATGTGGCCTGTAATGCATAGATAGACTTGGTATGATTATGACTAGGGATTATTCGGTATAATCATGACCGTAATATTACAAATGATGTGGTAAAAGTCCTCATTGGCCCGTAGTGCATTGATGGACAGTTGTTGGCATGATCATGACCATTAATGAATACACAAATATTCTTGGCCCGTAGTGCATGGATAATTGTGGTCATGATACTAAAGAATATCCTTGGTCGTAGTGCAGGGGTGATTCGATGATGTGGATTATTTATTAAGCTGAGTCCCAGCGATAAAAGTGATGAAAAACCTTTTAAATCATAAAAGATAGTAGATTTTATTCTCTACTTGACTCTTTTAATGAATTGCTTGTTCCGATGTAGTTAAACTTGATGTTTGTTATATTGTATCAGTTTAACACTGTTTAAGGCTAATGATAATTTATTCAGGATTATCTTAGTCATAATATTTCTTACTGGGCTAGTTGAGCTCACCCTTTATTTCACTGTTCTCTTCAGGAAATGAGAATATAGTTGGAACGAGTCGGGGAACGGAGTGATGGTCCTAGATGGTGCATTAGTAGTCCTCACTATTCTGTGAAATAGTGTGATAATAATTGTAATGAGGACTCCTTTTGAGTCTGTATACTCTCTAGTAGACAATATTTGTATTCAAACTCACAGTTTATGTTTTGTCGTATTGTACACGACAGTTGTATTATTAAGTTGTATTTGAATTCTGTACCATGTATCTGGCGACTCAAGATGGGTGATGTATACCTAATTTTGGGGGCGTCACATAATCCTTCTTTATCTTCTCTTCCAATTCCCACGTTGCTTCCTCGACAACGTTGTTCTTCCATAATACCTTTACTGACAATATTACCTTATTTCGTAGAAACTTGCTCTTTTTTATCGATGATTTGAATCGGCATCTCTTCATATGTTAAATCCTTCTCGATTTGAATAGGCTCAAATTCTATCACATGCTTGTAATCCTGTTTGTAAGGACGTAACACTGAAACGTGAAATACATTATGTATTCGCTCTAGGTCTGGAGGTAATGCTACCCTATAAGCTACCTCACATACCTATTCTAATACCTTAAAAGGTCCTATAAACCTTGGGTTTAGTTTTCCCTTTTTTCCAAAGCGTATCTTTCCTTTCCAGGGAGATACCTTTTAGAAATATGTACGAGCCTACCTCAAATTCTCTATTCTCTCGATGTAAGTCTGCGTATTTCTTCTGTCTATCTTGAGCTACTACAAGACACATACGAATCAATTTTACCACTTCCACTGTTTGCTGCACCAATTCTGGTCCTTGCATTCGGCGTTCTCCCACTTCATCCCAATACAATGGTGTTCGACACTTTCTCCCATATAAAGCTTCATAGGGCGGCATACCTATGCTAGATGATCATCCCAACTACCCTTGAAATCCATGACGCAAGATCTCAACATATCTTCTAACGTTTGAAATGTCCTCTCGCTCTGTCCATCGGTTTGTGGATGATATGCCGTACTCAACTTCAACTACGTCCCCAACTGCTCTTGAAGACTTCTCCAAAAGTTCGATGTGAATCGTGGGTCACGATCTGACACTATCGAAACATGTGCTCCATGTTTGGAAATAATTTCCTTAACATAGAGTGTAGCTAACTGATCTAAGTTATACTTAATTCGAATTGGCAAAAAGTGAGCCGACTTCGTCAACCGGTCCACTATTACCCAAATCGCATCATATCCATTCTGCGTCGTTGGAAGTCCCACCACAAAGTACATCATGATATGCTCCCACTTCCACTCTGGAATCTCCAATGACTGTAACAAGCCACTTAGTCGTTGATGTTCGGCTTTAACTCTTTGACAAGTCAAGCACCTACCCACATACTCGGCTATTTCTCTCTTCATGTTCGGCCACCAAAAACTTTGTCGAAGGTCTTGATACATCTTAGTGCCACCAGGATGAATCGAGTACCTCGAACTATGAGCCTCTTGTAACACTTGCTCATTTAATTTTGTCTCATTCGAAATCCAAATTCTTCCCTCAAATCTTAGTAATCCCTCATTATCAAGACTAAACTTAATATCTTTTTCATTGGTCAACTGCTTCTTCATCTGGTCACACTCATCGGTTTTGAGATGCACCTCCTTGACTCCCTCTACGATGGTAGACTGAATTTCCGTCGCAAACAGTCTCTGATCCGCCTCAATTGGCAACTTCACCTCTAACTCCATATTAGCCATCTATGTTATTAACTCAGTTTGAGCCGTTAACATAGATAACTTCTCCCGACCCTTTCTACTCAAGGCGTCGACCACAACATTGGCTTTTCCAGGGTGATACAGGATTTCACAGTCGTAATCCTTTATCAACTCCAACCATCTTCTATGTCTCATATTCAACTCCTTCTATGTGAAGATACATTTTAGACTCTTATGGTCCGTGTATATCTCACACTTTTCCGCATAAAGATAATGTCGCCATATCTTTAAGGCAAACACCACCGCGGCTAGTTCCAAATCATGAGTAGGGTAAACTTTCTCATAATCCTTCAACTGCCTAGATGCATACGCAATGACCTTGCTATGCTGCATGAGCACGCAACCCAGTCCTTTATGCGAAGCATCGCTATAAACTACGAAATTTCCTGTGTCATCGGACAATGACAAAACAGGCGCTCCACTCAACCTCTTCTTCAGTTCTTGAAAACTATCTTCGCATTTCTTAGTCCATACGTACTTCTCCGTCTTCCTCGACAAGTTAGTCAACGGAGTAGCTATCTTCGAAAAATCCTGAATGAATCTCCAATAGTAACCCGCTAACCCTAGGAAACTCCTCACCTCAATCAGCATTTTCGGTTGTTTCCAATTCATCACGGCTTCCACCTTCGCTGGATCTATGGAAATCCCTTCATGGTCAATGACATGACCTAAAAACTGTACCCTCTCTAACCAAAATTCACACTTAGTGAACTTCGCATATAACTTATCCTTCCTTAATGTCTCCAACACTATTCTTAGGTGTTCAACATGATCTTCTGGCATCTTAGAGTAGACTAGAATATCATCAATAAACACCACAACGAACTTGTTCGAATATTGTTTAAAAGCTGTGTTCATCATATCCATAAATGCAGCAGGTGAATTAGTCAATCCAAATGACATCACCAGAAATTTGTAATGACCATAACGAGTCCTGAATGCTATCTTTGGTACGTCTTCATTTCGAACCTTCAGCTGATGATACCCCGTCCTTAAATCTATTTTGAAAAAATATTTTGCCCCCTTCAACTGATCAAAAAGATCATCGATCCTGGGCAACGGATACTTATTCTTTATCGTTAACTTGTTCAACTCTTGGTAGTCGATATAAATTCTTAACGATCTATCCTTCTTCTTGACAAACAGTACCGGTTCTCCCCACGGCGAAACACTCGATTGAATGTACTTCCTGTCCAACAATTCTTGCAACTGTACCATCAACTCCTTCATCTCCACTGGCGCCATACGATACGGTGCCCTGGAAACTGGTGCCGCTCCTGGCACAATGTCTATTACAAACTCGGTCTCCCTATCCGGTGGAAGACCCAGAAACTCACTCGAAAATACGTCCATAAACTCACTCACTATAGGTATTTGTTCCATGGTTGCTCCCACTCTCTGGGTATCTGCCACATGACACAAGTAGCCTACACACCCCTTCCTCAATAATTTTCTAGTTTGTGTCATGGTAAGACATCACGAACGTCCCGACGATTTATTCCCATAGAATATTATATGAGATTGTTTTAATGTTTTAATATTTATGCTTTTCTTTTGACAATCTATAATTGCCTCATGATTAATCAACCAATCCATTCCGAGGATTATGTTGAATTCTCCTAACTTTATCGGTATCAGATCTACCGATAATTTACAACCTCGAATGTTTACGCAACAATTCTTATGAATATCTTCAACAGGAATTATCACTTCGGCTGCTACCCTACTGTTTAAAGGTATAGGCAACCTTTCGGGAAGTAATCCTAATCGTCTAGCAAAATCACATGCGATAAACGAACAATGTAGCACCCAAGTCAAACAACACGTATGCATTTAAGTCGTTGATCGGAATAATACCTGCGACTACATCCCCCGAGGCCATCGCGTCTTGGACGGTCATATTAAAGGTACGAGCCATCAGCCTACCCAGCTGCACTGGATCCCCAATAGTTAACTTACCACTATTGGTGCCTCTATTCCCGTCTGTCCCCTTCTTTGGGTAGTTCTTTGCCATGTGGTCAGTTGATCCACATACAAAGCATCCATGATTCTTCTTCGGGCTTGGACAGTTTGGCGCAATATGCCCCTCCTATCTGCAGTTATAACACATGGCCTTACCTTTGAGACAGACTCCTAAATGAGTCTTCCCGCAGGTCTTGCAGGCCTCCATCCTCCTTTTCAGGTCCCCTAGTTTCACTACGGGATTCCCCGAGCTATTCACCTTCCTCTTATACCCTTCACCACTCCCGCTGGCACCTTCAACCTTTATTCCCCCATCCACCTTCCCCTTAATTTTCTTGTCCTTGTGGTATTGGCTCAACGCCTGTCTACCACCTTCGGCAATTATTGCCTTCTCTAAAAGAATTCCAAAGGAAGTACTTTGGAACACAGAGATACGGTTATAGAGCCAGGGTTTAAAGTCCTGCTCGAACCGTCGAGTTTTCCTCGCCTCGGTATCCACTTGGTGTGGAGCGAACTTTGCCAGTTCATTAAACTTGGCGGCGTACTAGGGAATCCCCTTGTTTCAAATCTAAAAACTGCATCTCCATCCTTCACTGCATACTCGTGGGAAAGTAGTTCTCGTAAAATATTTCCTTGAACCTCACCCACGTTATAACATCTATTCCGGCCCTCGCCTGATTGGCCTCTCACCAAAAGTTGGCCTCTCCCTTCATCATGTAAGTTGCGAAGGCAACCTTTTGGGCCTCGTCAACATTTGGTATCACAAATGCCTTCTCGATCTCCTTCACCCACGTTTGGGCTTCGATAGGGTCCGCAGTTCCTTTGAACTCTGGCATACCCACACTCTTAAAGTCCTTGAATGTAGTAGCTCGTACTACACCAGGATTTACGGGGATATTAGCCCCAGATTGATTAAACACTGCGGTCAAAAGGTTCAAAAATTCCTGCATGGGGTTAATCGGACCTCCCTCTGGTTCATTCGTGTTCGCACCTTGGGTACGTGGTACTCTTCTTGGCGGCATTTTGCTGTTACAATAAACACATATTTTGTCATTATTCATTTCCTGCCAGTTAGTTATTATTCAATGTTAAACCATAACTTAAACATTCGTTGCTCAACATTTTTCGGAAAAGAAAACTTATATTAATTCATTGTAGTATAATACTACATCGGTTACATAACACAGCCTAAGCCGAATACATTACTTTCCCGCCATTGCTTTTCAAAAATTGGTATTTACAAAAGACTACCCTTGATTATACAAAAGAGGGTTTTACGTCACTACTAGATACAAAAATATGTGCATATCTAACTACTCTAGCCACTACTAGATTACATTTGCCTTAAGGCATTCTCAAAATCCGCCATGGCAAGACTGGCAATAACATCACGACTGATAGTATGTCGTGTCTGCCCTGTCTCTACGGGGTAACCAGCTACCTGCAACTGGAAATCCTCATTAGAATTCCTATGGATATAGGACATTCTCCCTATCTTCTGCTTCTTGGTCTTTCGCTCCTCCATGAGCTCAAAGACCTCATGTTTCAACCCTTGGACCTTGTCCTTGGCTAAAACCCTTTCGTCATGTTCCTGCTACCACATGGACTCCACGTCCGTCTTATCCTCTATAACAGCTTGGAGCTCTGCCTTTAGCTCCTTAACCTCATGGCAATAGTGGATGTTCATATCTATCACCGACATGAATAAAGACATCATTGACTCCCCCGGAGCCGTCTCCGCTGCTATAGCTACTGGGTTGAAGGACACTGCTTCCACTTCTTTTTCTATCATGCCATTAAATACTGACATGCGATCTAAACTTTTCGAGTCTTCATACTCAACCACCACAATCTCAGGATCTGCCGCTATCGGACTCGATTTAATCTCTACCTGATTAACCGATTCTTCACTGACTACTTGTACGTCTCTATTTTCTCCTGACATCTACAACAACACAAAAGTTTGATTAGTACACGTTAATAGAATAATAAAAACACATAACATATATAATGCATTTTTATAAGGTAAACTTCCATATTTTATTCTTTGACTTTTCTTAAGGTTATTACTTAAGGTTTTATTTCCCCCCCCCCTAAGTTTTATAACCTAATGCTTTGATACAAACCTATGACGCCCCCAAATCTGGGAATATTCCAACCCGACAGATGGTGCTACACGGTGCTACAGTTCACATAAGCATTCAATTGAAATTACCTCAAAAGAACGGATATGTCTTATATATATATCAAAAAAATATTTACATTCCCCAGGTTCTTTACAACTAATACATTGTCTTTGTCATAATATTAGTATTATCCCTTACAAAAACTATACTATTACATATGAAATCTACTGGTTCGCCTTTGCCTTCCCTTTAACCTTGCCAGATCCATCAGTCCGTTCGGTCTTAGCTGTATTCATATGGTTCAAGCAAGAATGAGCCTAACAAGCTCAACAAGTACAACAATTCTAGGAAAATAGCATGCTTGAAACATAGGAATCATATATCTTCAATAACTGAACAATAGTTACGAAGTACTATCGATAATTCAAAATAGCACTTCTTTTCATTCAAAACATTTTACAACAACAATATTCAGTAAAACATCAATTCCGGTTCAAGACCGTAATCATTTCATAAGTACTTTGAAAAGGACATCTCGGCACGAAGTTCGTAAGTCCGACATAGCTTACGAGCACGTCTAGGTGATCAGCCTATAGTACTCTATGTTGATCAACACTACATTCATTAAACGTGTATACATTTAAGTTGTGGCAACCTCACGTGCCTGTCGTTTAACGACAAAACAATCTGAGCATACACAATCTACTTTTGAAAACCACAACAATATTAGTTTGGTAAATCCTTATCAACACTTGATAGAATAACATAGCATACGTCTAGCCGAAAGGATTGGCTTTGACTTCCTCAGATACTAACTCATGCGAACAATACATAAATCACAAAGACTTGTCCAGATCGAACTGGAACAAGGGTTAAAGTACTTGTCTTTAACGTCTACTACAATTTATAACACGTGCACTTTACGTCTTTAAGGTCTCTACATTAGATTATAGCATAACATAGAACATTATGTCATGAATGATCACACATGGTTCCTAAAGAATCTTACCCTTCTTCTCAATCTAAATACGTATTAGATTTGTTATTATAGGTTCCGACTTTTCATTACATCATTCTTACGTTCATAAGTAATTGACTTAATCTTAACCCTAAGTGTGCATACTTAAGTTTTAATATGTCATAACAATGTTTCATTACGGTCTTTATTTAATTGCTTAACCATTACTCTTCATGTTCAGTTGTAAACATTCTTCACTATCTAGGTTATGAAGCTGGCGCTACAGCGCCGGCTATTGTTCTTGGTGCCGCGCTGCGGCATCACCACTTATCTCTCAAAATTTGAACTCGGCGCCGCGGCGCGAGTCTCTGTGTTATCTGTCGCACTGCGGCGTGACTCTCCAGGGGCTGATGGCAACTTTGGCGCTGCAGTGCGATCTTATTTGCCTTGGGCTGGCGCTACGGCGCCAGCTTTGTGCACCAGAAAATTTGGACAGTTTTGAAACTTTTGTAAAATTCCCGGACTCATAACTTCTTCGTTATAAGTCCGAATTGGCTCGTTCAAGAGCCTACGAATCATAAATTACGTACTATATGCGTTCACGTAAAAATTTTATCTATTTTACTTCGTTTGCTAAAATTTCACCTATTAGTTCATTTTAACGAAAACGATAAACGTTCGCGAACGTTCAACGCTCGTTTCTTCATTCTAAGTTGGAATCCGGCCATTTTCGAGTCCGTAACTCTATAATGCCAAATATGACTTGTCTCCATCGAAAACTAACGTTTACGACTTCAAACATAAAATACGACTTCCATTCCGAGAATTTCACGAATTTGACGATTATCGTCCAATCGTGTCAATGACTTATTTCACTTATTAACTACAATTCTCATGCTTATGACAACAAAAGGGAAATTCTTCATAAGTTCGTCAACTTATTTAGGTTCAAGTTGCTTATTCAACTTATTTGGTTTAAGTTCATTCATCAATGACTTATGACATGATATCATTAAACCATCCCACTTCTCTATCAATCCTATTATGATAGAGATGGAAGAGACAAGATAATTTACCTCTGATGAACTATTACTTCACTTCACTTTGGAACATATAGCAAAAGTTGAGATGACTTATAAGTGCTTATGTGACTTATTCTCTGTAACACTTAAGTTGTTTATCTTGTAAGAAGTTAGATGAAATTTGAATAAGCAACAAATGAATTGAAGCTTGCTATTTATAGACAATCCAAAGTTAGGGTAGAATGGTCTTTATGTCATCCCACCTCCTTAAGCTAACCTCCTTACTATTCATGGCTTGCTCATTAAGTAATCTTGCTCATCACTCATAATACTTGACCACCACATTAAATCCTTGGTCATTACCTAAAGTTCTTGCCCATCAAGATTATCAATGGGTTGCCCCATGGATCCTCATTAACTAATGGATCATACTTGGACTTAGTGCTTAATTCAATTAACTTATCTTTGGGTTTGTATTAATCTACCATGGGCTTCATGTTATTACTACTTGGGCTATAGGAATAATCCCTCCTAGGTTTACACCTTTGAGCTTATGGACTTGCACAAGATATAACCCACAATTTCATTTCATTATAAGTTAATACTTCTCATTCCCAAATTAAGTTCGCATGCGAATTATTGCATTTTCCATACTTAGATTATTATTACATAATCCATCTCGCCTCGATATTCTAACGTTACGTATTTCTCGGAAGTTCAAAAATAATTCCCGATCGATAAACGGCGAATAGTGTTTTTCGCACACTTTCTCGGAAAATATTTATTTTCGTCTTGGAAATTCAAACACTGTAATTCTCTCACGTGGTTCAAATACTACGATATTCTGACATTTCTAGATTATAGAACGACATACATCTTATTAACACATATAATAATAAATAATATTATTTTATTCATTATTTAATTTTTTCAAATATTTTACAAAGGATCTGTATTTCTCGGTCGTTACATAATCGGTGATAAAAGTACAGTAATACGCGTGGTTTCATAGTAGCATACGGTATTGATTATTGATGCTTATGTGAGAAGACACTCAGTTTTATTCAATTATTGCTAGTTGCATCACATCTCTCATATTATTGATTCAATTATTGTCACAATATCATCTGTATAATATGTTATATTATTAAATCAATAATTGAGACGACAAAGTTATTCATATTATTATTTGCAATACTGACAATGTCTAGATGTTATGTCAAGGAGAGATTTGGTCATCTAATTGCGCGCCAATAGGGAGAAATTCTTATCGGAAAGCCCCCTCTTTCATGGGAACGACCTGGTTGTTAAATATTTTGAGTTATAATATTAATGATGAATAAGTTCGTGTTGATTAAAGATGAAATTGATAGTTTCATTGTGTGGGAATTATTAGTATTAGTGAAAATCGACATTTATTTTGATAATAATTGATGTCTAGAGGTTATATTGACCAATCGGGTAATTCACCAGATAAATGAGAAATTAATTACTATTAATTCACATGCTTATAACTATGTGTTCATATGTGTGTACTATTGATTGACGTGATTTACTATTAGGGGAATTGGTACAAGATTGATAATACTTGCATGACTAAATTAAAAATAGAGATATAGATTAATGTACTATACTATAATTGATTTTTTCACTTGTTTAGAACTATTGAGTCACATGATTTAATAATGATTCACATGATTTACTATTAGGGGAGGTGGTGCAAGTTTGATAATACTTGCAGGACTAAATTAAAAATGAAAAAAAGAGGAAGGTATTATACTGTAATATTTCGAGCCCCAAAATGTGCAATTATTGAAACTATATTTTTCTATAAATAGAAGCTCATTCCTTAATTATTTTTCATCAATTCACTAAAGTTATAGAGCAATTATTATAGAGAGAAATTATAGAGATAAAGAAGAAGAGAAGTCTGCTACCTCACTATTCCAGTATCCAGTTTTCTTCTAAGATAAGGGGTATTATTTCTTTTGTATTCATGAAGAGAGTTATTTCTTTCAATATTCGTAAGGGTTGTTATTTCATTCTTTATTATTCTGTTGGAATAACCTGTCTGTGTGGTCTATCGCTTGTCTGGTGAATTCTTCTGTTATTCTATTCTTTATTATTCTGTTGGAATAACATGTATGTGTGGTCTATTGCATGCCTGGTGAATTCTTCTGTTATTCTATTCTTTATTATTCTGTTGGAATAACATGTCTACACGTACTACCGCATGCATGGTGAATTCTTCTGTTATTCCATTCTTTATTATATTGTTGGAATAACATGTCTGTGTGGACTACTGCATGTATGGTGAATTACCATTCGTACACATTCCTTATTAAATTGTGAAAATGATATGTCTACGTGGATTACCGAAAGGTGGGTGAAAATCCATTTGCAGTTTCGTAATTTTTCTGACCCTCAAAAATTCTGGAAATATTAGAAATGATAATTTGTTGTGTTTTCTAGATTTTTTCCAAAAATTGCGATTTTTGGATGTATAGATTAGGAGTTATGAATTTTATGAGAAAAGACTATTTTAAAAGTAAACCCTTATAACTCCTTGTGGTTAACTCCAAAATTGATGAAATCTTTATTGGGAGTACATGTATATAACAGGAGTATACCCTGTAAATTTCAGAATTTTTGGACAAAAGTACAGTTTATGATAAATGTCTAAATATTCGGCAGTTTTGGCCATATGAAAAATAGTAAATAAATTTTAAAAATTCTGAGAAAAATATATGTTCAATACGGGACTATATTCTGCTAAATCCCAGAAAAGAAAATGTTTTGTGACTGATTTGTTATTTTTCATGAAAATGGTTTAGTTACGAACATATGAATTAAATATGTTATGTGAAGTTAAAAAATTGGTAAATAAGATTTTATGGCTTGGAAATCCTATATAAGGTATATGCAGATTTTTGATGAGGGATTTGATCATTGGTGCTGAAATCTTATGAGTATGACATTTTTAAATGATTAAATGCATTATTTGGCAAAGTGTAAACAATTAAAATAAATTATTTATGAGTTTAAGAAGTGATAACACCGGTGAGGGGCAACATCGTCATCTCATCAATACGATGCCACGTCACATCTCTACGCAACGATGTCCCACAAGGCTAACCAATCCCGAGTGACTATTGTGCGGGGCAACGGATGAAAGTTGAAGCTTGAAGACCGGAGGGCATCGTCCCATCTTCAATGACTTCGTACAAACTCTAATCCCATGCCATCGTACAACTCTCGACAATGGCGGTCCAAAATAGGTCCTGTATACCTCAAACGGATGATCGGATTGTACTTCTGAAAATCCGAGTGGACATTACAGTGCCTGAGTGCACGTACTTCGAGACGACCCGACCCAACAAACCCGGGCCAAACCGGGTTGCCTCTGGTACACCTGCGGCTAATATGCCTATAAATAGAGGGCTTGGGGTGCTGATTTTCTAAGGAAAAAAGACGGGGAAACCCTACACAATTTGCTCCGCACTCGCCCATACAGTGTATTTTCCCACTTTTAAACACATGTGAGCTCATATATAGCCTCTTTTGTACCCACAAAAGCCAGTGTTTATGAGACGCCCCCAAAATAGGTATACAACACCCATTTTGAGTCGCCAAATACATGGTACAGAAAGCAAACTACAACTTCAATAATACAATTATCGTGCAAAATACGACAACACATACTGTGAGTTTAAATACAAATATTATCTTCTAGACAATATCCACACTCAAATAAGTCCTCGTCACAATTATTCAAACACTATTTTACAAAAACAGTGATGACTGCTAAAATATCTTTCTAGAACCATCACTCCGTACCCCAACTAGTTCCTGCTATGTTCTCACCTCCTGAGAAAAATGGAACAAAAAGGAAAAGGGTGAGCTCAACTAGCCCAGTAAAGAATATTATGACTAAGATAATATACAACAAATTATCGTTAGTCTTCAACAGGGAAAAATTTGATAAAATATAATAGCCAACAAGTTTTAGATCAACAACTGCAGCGGAAACATCAATCCATTAGAAGAGTCAAGTAGAGAATGAGTTCTACTATCTTCTAAGATTTAAAAGTCCATCATCAATTTTATCCCTGTAACAACAATCAATATACATCTTTAATCAAATATTCATCTTTGCACTACAGGTCAAAGATATTCATTTATATCACCAGTTGGTCATATTCATCTCAACACCTGTTCATCTTTGCACTACGGGCCAAAGATATTCATTAGTTAATCATTCATCTTTGCACTATAGGCCAAAGATATTCAGTAATATCATCATTTAAGACTGAGGATGATGGAAAATATTTTAAAGAAAATGAATCCAGTGTGACAGAAGGACAAATAGTAAGGATTCGTATAACAGTTTATCCAAGATCAATAATACTCCATAATAACCAATTTTGGAGCAAAATTCAAGAATAAAGATCAAAACATGGATACAATCAAAGATAGTAACCATACTAGACATCTTGGATAAAAAGAAGAAAATTTTATTTTTCGGTGAATAGTACCGTATTCGTGAATAGTGTCGTATACGTGAATAGTGCCGTATACGTGAATAGTAACCCCGACACAAAAAGTTCCAAATTTGATAAAAACTCAGATCAATACTTCGGCATAATAATATTGAAGAAATAATATCATATATGAAGAAAATAACATCCCTTACCTCAAAATATCGGTACTTCTGATCAGAATATCAGTATAAGGCTGAAGAAAACTTGCACTGATGAATAGAAACTCACAAAGTATCTAAATACTCACAAAATACACTCAATAATCTAGAGAGAGAAAGAGAGAAAACTTGTTTCTGGTGTGATTTTCAATTCTAACTTAGCCCTCTATTTATAGAAAAAATTTTAATAGGCTTGACCTGCAACCTGATGGCTTTACCTGCTACTATTTCCACCCACCACATTTGAAATAAAATTCAGCACATTTCTTCACCAACCACAAGTGGAGCCCACCAATTCTAGAATTTTTCACAAAAAATGATTTATAACCTGATTTCCGAATAAGCCACCTCTTAAAATTCATAACAAATCATACGCTCATTTTTAACGGTTCAAAATTTGTGGACATATACTCAACTTATATATGTATAACATATCCAAAAATTACAACGATCCAACGGTCGGATTAAAAATTATAACTCCCGCAATATATCTCAAAAATACTGGTTAAATTTTTAATACCTTCATTCCGACAAAAATACTGATAAAACACCTCAACATTAACTCCTTCATTTTTAACCACAATAAATATATCCAACATTTATATCCACATAAAATAAATATTTCTTTATCATATGAATCAATAATTAATTATTCACAAATAATATTACAGAATCACATTTATGACAACCAGGCCGTTCCCAGGAAAGAGGGGGCTTTCCAATAAGAATTTCTCATTACTGGCGCGCAATTAGGTGACCAAACCTCTCCTTGGCAGAACTTTCTACACGTTGAGAGTCGTGTTGCTTGCTTTTGCCAGGACTTCAGTCCGTAGTTTCATTCCAGTCTATATACATACATACATATATATATATATATATATATATATATATATATATATATATATATATATATATATATATATATATTCGTCTCGCCTGGAGTTTCCTTCGTGGCAGTTTGTCGCTCTTACGGCTTTATTTACATTTCTGATCCCCCATGGAGGTGCTTCGTGGTTGGTGATCATGTCTGTATATATATATTTACAGCTTATATATATATATATATATATATATATATATATATATATATCTGCTTACTGCTTTCATACAAATTGCAGCATTATGTGCGCCTAGGAATCATGTGATCACAGATTCATCCCATTGGATCTAGATTCGGTTCCTGTGATGGACATTTTCAGCTGTAAGCAGCTTGTAAATTATTCTGCGGTGTCTGAATTTCCTCAGATGGTTTCCATACCCACGAGGAAGTCGGCATTATTTTTGTATATTATTTTCGTACGGATGCCTCGTATCCGTCAAATAAAATCTATCCAGCCGATCACTTAATAAAAATGGGAGTGTAAAAGGTCTCAATTCCTATTGAGCATCAGGGTTTGAAAAACATCTTTTATAAAACATCACTGTCATATCTTGTTAAAAACTGAATTTTTACATAAATTCAAACCCTGTGTATATAGGTTCGAACGAGGCCTCGCACAACTTTCATATAACAGCACATTGACCCACACACACACACATATTCAGATAATAGTTTCTTGAAAAGAGGCGGTCACCGTGATAACACGGATGTCGGGGGATGCCTAACACCTTCCCCCCGCATAACCAAGTCCCCGAACCCTAAACGAATCTCGATTTCACCGACTCATATATCAGTGTCACATCACTGGGTCAATGTGCAAACCTTTTCTCAGTTGTGTTGGTACAACCATTTAAAAAACCAACTGGCGACTCTTAATAGTCCCATCGTCGACATTATACATGTCAGACCTTTTTTACTTGTTTTTTCAATTAAATCTCACCTAAAATGAGAACACCAAAGAACAAGTAACGGAAAGGGACACCCAAAAATCCCGACGTCGACAGGTGGCGACTCTGATGGGGACTCCAGTAAGAGGACTTAAGCCGCTATTACAATCTTTTCAAAACTGTTATCTGCTTGTGTGTGGATGTTGCATTTACATTTGATGAATGTGTACGAATGCATTTCCTTATTTCACTTAGTGCTTTGCACCATAACTGCTTGTGATGCTAGTGCTTCGCACCATAACTGCTTGTGATATTAGTGTTTCGCACATGTCATCATTTTCATACGGTGAGACGCGATGTATGTGAATGTATGTTGTGTGGTCCCTCCACCAGGAGGCTACCCTGTCGGTGTTTGATTACTGGACTCGTGAGAAGACTAATTCTCCAAGGCTCAGGAAAGGCACCACCCAAATTCGCTCCAGTTGAAAGACTGGATTAACTTCCCGTCAAGTAGATTGCGATGATTTGGGAACCTTCATGCCAAAAAGCCGCGAGAGTAACCTAAGATAGGTCAGCCTCTGATAAACCCAAAGCGGAGGAAAGTCTCTTCATGCTCTCATTTCAATTACTTGTAAACACAAATTACTGGTAAATTCATTCCATATCTATCTCCATGTAATGAGTAATATGAAGAAATGTGTACACATACATGTTAACATGCTATAAACAGCTGACACCCGTTGTGCAAGATAAAAATTCCAAAAATGGACACATCACATATCATGTTATTATATACATTCCGTAATGACTAAACTATGCAAGTCTTTCACGTGGAATCAATCGGACCTACTACCCGGTCAAAATCCAAAAAGGCAACAGGTGTAAGACCCCAACTTTTATTAATAAAGAATAATTTTTTTCGAATTATATTTTTGAATATTATGGTATTGATTTGATATAATGTTATAGTTGTGTGTAATATTTATAAATTTTACAAAGTACGCAAGTTGTTATATAATATTCGATTGGTCGGGGAATATTCGTTTTAACAGAGAATATTCGTACAACGGCACAATCATTGGTGGACCCCACAACGGAATTATTGTCGGATTGAGAAAATGACAAAAATACTTTATGAAAATAACAGCGGAGGTGTTACCGTTAAAATTGTTAAACTACCCGGTAGTAAAAGTACAGTAATACGCATTGTTGCACAGTAGAACACTGTATTCATTATTGATGCTTACGTGAGAAGTCACTCAGTTATACTCAAGTATTGCTATAGTAATCGCTGCATCATATCTCTCATATTATTGATTCAATTATTGTTACAATATCATCTGCATTATATGATATATTATTAAATCAATAATTGAGACGGCAAAGTTATTCATATTATTATTTACAATATTGACAATGTCTAGAAGTTCTATCAAGGAGAGGTTTGGTCACCTAATTGCGCGCCAATAAGGAGAAATCCTTATCGGAAAGCCCCCTCTTTCCTGGGAATGACCTGGTTGTTAAATATTGTGAATTATAATATTAATGATGAATAAGTTCGTGTTGACTAAAGATGAATTTTATAGTTCAATTGTGTTGGACTTATTTGTGTTAGTATAATTGATGTCTGGAGGATATATTATTCAATTGGGTATTCGGGACACTTTTCGTGTCAGAGTACTATTCACGAGTTACTATTCATGAGTTACAATTCACGAGTTACTATTCACGAATTACTATTCATGAGTTACTATTCACTCTAGTATTGTGCATTCGGGTATTTGGGTACAATATTATTCCATGAGGAGATGTGCTAATTTTTCAGACCATTGGTTGAAGATATAGTAGTAAGTCAATATGGACCGCTGGTGGAGTTATAATAGTAAATCAATATGGATCGCTAGTTTAAAGTTTTAATAGTAAATCAGTATGGACCGTCCGTTTAATAGTAAATCAATCTGGACCGTTCATGAATTAGTTACTATTCATTCCATTTTCCTATAAATAGAAGCTCATTTCTTCATTATTCTTACGAATTCACTGAAACTCTAGAGAGAGAATTATAAGAGAACCTATAGAAAAGTATTATGCTACTTCCCTACTCTTATATTCAGTTTCTTTTACGGTAAGGGATGTTATTTTTTGTACTCATGAAGAGAACTTCTGTTATTCTATTATTTATTATTCTGTTGGAATAACCTGTATACGCGGGCTACCCTATACATGGTGACATTCTTCTAATATTTCGTTCTTTATTATTCTGTCGGAATATTCTGTTTGTGCGTTTACGCCAGACCTGGTTCCATTATTTATTATTCTGTTGGAATATCCTGTCTGTGCGTTTACGCCGGACCTGGTTCCATTATTTATTATTCTGTCGGAATATCATGTCTGTGCGTTTACGCCGGACCTGGTTCCATTATTTATTATTCTGTCGGAATATCCTATCTGTGCGTTTACGCCGGACCTAGTTCCATTATTTATTATTCTGTCGGAATATCCAGTCTGTGCGTTTACGCCGGACCTGGTTCCATCCTTTATTATTCTGTTGGAATAACCTGCCTGTGCGGTCTATCGCATGCATGGTGATTTCTTTTGTTATTCCATTCTTTATTATACTCAGTTGGTTAAAACTTTGACTTCTATACCCATGAAATTAGTGGAATATCTTTGATATTTGCGCTTCATCCAGTATCTTTCCATGAAAATATTCTTCTGAGCATTCTTGAATTTTACTCTACAAAGCAGTATCATGTTGACAATTTGGACGTTATCAGTTTCTAGATAAATTAATTCTTGAACTTGTTTTATTGAATTCTTATATCATTGTCATCATCCTCATGTTTATATTTTGTTGAAAGTTATTTGTGGCCTGTAGTGCATAGATGGACTTGGTATGATTATGACCAGGGATTATTCATTGTAATCATGACCGTAATGTTACAAATGATGTGATAAAAGTCCTCATTGGCCCGTAGTGCATTGATGGACAGTTGTTGGCATGATCATGACCATTGATGAATACACGAATGTCCTTGGCCCGTAGTGCATGGATAATTTGTGGTCGTGATACTAAAGAATATCCTTAGCCGTAGTGCAGGGGTGATTCGATGATGTGGATTATATATTAAGCTGAGTCTCAACGATAAAAGTGATGAAAAACCTTTTAAATCATAGAAGATAGTAGATTTTATTCCCTACTTGACTCTTCTAATGGATTACTTGTTCCACTGCAGTTAAACTTGATAGTTATTATATTTTATCAGTTTAACACTGTTGAAGGCTAACGATAAATTATTCTGCATTATCTTAGTCATAATATTTCTTAGTGGGCTAGTTGAGCTCACCCTTTCTTTTACTGTTCTCTTCAGGAAATGAGAATGTAGCTGGGACTAGTCGGGGAACAGAGTGATGGTCCTAGATGGTGCATTAGTAGTCCTCACTATTCTGTGAAATAGTGTGATAATAATTGTAATGGGGACTCCTTTTGAGTTTCTATAATCTCTAGTAGACAATAATTGTATTCAAACTCACAGTTTATGTTTTGTCATATTGTACACGACAGTTGTATTATTAAGTTGTATTTGAATTCTGTACCATGTATCTGGCGACTCGAGATGGGTGATGTATACCTAATTTTGGGGGCGTCACAGTTGGTATCAAAGCTTAGGGATATGATCCCTGGCTAAGATGTGAGAATAGAACTAGGAGTGGAGAGACGGGAAATTCCTTCGCTAGTATGACCTACCTAAGTTTTTTTTGTGGTATTTAATTGGTCGGTCAAAATATAGGGATAATATGTTACATATCAATTAACCTTTTGTTTTGTGGCAGTATCTGAAAATGACATCTGAGAATGTTGAGAAATAGCAATAGAGCACAGGCGACTGTTGATTCACCACATATCAATAATCAGGATAATGTGCATCAGGAAGGCGACAATCCTCATGCAAACAACAACACTGACCAAATAATGAATGATGGAATGTTCAGAGGCTTTATGCAATTCATGCAACAGCAGGCGAGAGCGGCTCCTGTCCAAAATGTAGGTAGAAACACTGGAAACTCTCGGACGGTCACTGTAAAATAGTTCAAGGAGCTGGGACCACCGGAGTTTATTGGAGAGCCAAAACCACTAAAGGCAGAAGCATGGATAAAGTAAATCACCAAGATATTTGATGTCTTGGGATGCTCTGATGAGCAAAAGTTTCCCTTTGCCGCCTTTATGTTGCGAGAAGAAGCAGATTACTGGTGGGAATCGGTAAAGCGTACTCAACCTGCCGCACTGAAGATGTCTTGGGAGAAGTTCCAAGAACTATTCAACGACAAGTACTTTCCCGAAAGTATTCGTCACATAAAAGAGGTGGAGTTTATCAAGCTGGAGCAAAATAATATGACCGTGTCACAGTATGAGGATAAATTTGCAGAGTTGTCCCGGTTTGCATCCCATTTGGTGGATAATGAGGTGCGAATGACGCGAATATTTTTGCGAGGTTTGAAACCTGAGATACGTCAACATCTTATTTCTCATAAACAGTGTTTGTATTCAGATGTTGTAAATAGGGCTCAGTTAGTGGAGCACGATAACGAGTCAATGCAACCAAAGGAGAGCAGTCATTGAAGCGGTGACAACAAGCATGAAGGGAATCAACATGCCAGAAATGGTAACCACTTCGGTGGTAATCAGGGTCAAAATACTAAGAATGGACATTTCAAGAAGAGGAGATTCAATAATGATGGAAGGACGTCAGCACCAGCACCCGTTGTTAAGGAAGGAGAACGACTACCTATCATATGCTTCAAATGCGGAGGGGAGGGACACATCAGTCCAAACTGCGCGATGTCGTCCAAAACATGTTATAATTGTGAAAGAGAAGGTCACTTAGCCAGATTTTGTCGTTCACCGAAGACAAGTTCAGCTAGGATGGAGGCACCAAAGGCCGTCCCAGAAAAGTCAAAGCCGGTAGTGCAAGGGAGAGCGTTTGTTGTGACCTCCCAAAAAGCAAGGAATCCGAATGATGTCATCACGGGTAAGCTTATCATAAACTCTAGCGAAGTCTATACTTTATTTGATACCGGTTCTACCCATTCTTTTATTTCTCCTACTTGCGCTCAACGATTAAATTTGACTCCGGAGAAATTAGACTTTAACTTATCTGTGGAAACTCCGTTGGGAGAAACCTTCATTACATCCACTGTTTATAAGTCTTGTTTTGGTTCAAATCGATAACCGCACATTACATGTCGATCTTATTTCTTTAAAAATACTTGCGTTTAACGTAATTCTAGGGATTGATTGGTTAAATACTCATCATGCAAAAATTGATTGTTTTCGTAAGGTTGTTAGTTTTCATATTCCTAATCAACCTATTATGCGAATTCAAGCGACCAAACCATTAAAATCAATCACGGTCATTTCAAGCCATAAAGTTATTCGTTTATTGAAAAACGGATGTCAAGCTTTCTTAGCTCATGTCACAGATTTAAACAAAAATACGTCAGTTTTGAACTATATTTCTATTGTTAATTAATTTCCTGACGTATTCCCTGAAGAACTTCCTGGCCTACCCCCAGAGTGTGAAATTAAATTTTGTATCGACCTTGAACCTGGTACAAAACCCATTTCCAAAGCCCCATATCGAATGACTCTTATTGAACTTCAGAAGTTAAAGACCGAATTACAGGAATTGTTAGACATTGGTTTCATTCGTCCTAGTACATCTCCTTGGGGTGCTCCTGTTCTATTCATGAAGAAGAAAGATGGAAGTATGCGACTTTGTATTGATTATCGAGAGTTGAATCATGTCACCATCAAAAATAGGTACCCATTGCCACGTATTAAAGACCTGTTTGACCAGTTGCAAGGAGACAAATTCTTTTCAAAGATTGATCTTCGTTCCGGATATCACCAATTGAAGATTAGAACCGATGACATTCCAAAGACGGCTTTCAGAACTCGGTATGGGCATTATGAATTTTTAGTCATGTCATTTGGATTGACTAATGCTCCTGCTGCCTTCATGGATATGATGAACCGAGTATTCAAGGAATATATTTATCACTTTGTGGTCGTCTTTATTGATGACATCCTTATTTATTCCAAAAGTCGTGAAGATTATGAGCAACACTTGAGGCTAACACTCCAAAAGCTTCGTGAATACAAGCTTTATGCCAAGTTGAAGAAATGCGAGTTCTGGCTTGAGGAAGTAGCATTCCTTGGGCACGTAGTATCAAGTCATGGAATATCTATTGACCCGGCAAAGATTGAAGTTATTCAAAGCTGGGAGCAACATAAATCAGTGATCGAAGTACGTAGCTTTCTCGGTTTAGCTGGTTATTATCGGAGATTCGTGGAAGGATTTTCTCGAATCACTACTCCATTAACTCAGCTAACTCGAAAAGATACAAAGTTCGGTTGGAGTGAAGAATGTGAGAAGAGTTTTCAAGAACTCAAGAGGAGACTCATTTCAGCACCTGTTCTGACAATACCATCTGGCTCGGAGGGATTTGTCATCTACAGTGATGCTTCGGGCAAAGGGTTGGGATGTGTTCTCATGCAACATGGGAAAGTCATAGCCTATGCCTCAAGACAACTCAAAGAATATGAGAGGAATTATCCTACTCATGATCTAGAGTTAGCAGCTGTTGTCTTTGCACTTAAAATTTGGAGGCATTACTTGTATGGGGAGAAAGTGGAGATCTTTACGGATCATAAAAGCCTCAAATATTTCTTCACTCAAAAGGAACTCAACATGCGACAACGACGTTGGCTTGAACTGTTGAAAGATTATGATCATACCATCCAATACCATCCTGAAAAAGCGAACGTGGTAGTTGACACATTGAGTAGAAGATCATATACAAGTACGAGTGTGATATTGTTAACGCAAAGGCCCATTTTGTGTTACTTGCAAAGGATAGAGATAGAGTTAAAAACTCTAGGGACCCATGTGATGATGGTAAATATACGAGTAGAACCGACTTTAATTGATAAAGTTAAAGCTGCTCAAGCTACAGACCCGGAGCTGATGCGTATGAGGAAGAAAGTGCAAGAAGGTGCTATGTCGGAAGCAAGAATCGATTAAGAATGAATACTTCGAGTTAACCCCAGACTTTGTGTTCCTAACGACCCTGATTTAAAGTATAAAATCATGATGGAGACACACAACACACCGTTTGCAATCCATCCTAGGAGTACCAAAATGTATCATGATCTTCGACATACATTTTGGTGGAGCAATATGAAGAGAGAGATAGCGGAGTTTATCTTAAGGAGTTTAACTTGTCAACGAGTCAAGGCGGAGTATCAAGTACCAAAAGGTCCATTGCAACCACTTGAAATTCCAGAATGGAAGTGGGAGCACATTACCATGGATTTCGTTACTGGTCTTCCCAAGGTTTCTCAAGGTATAGATGCAATTTGGGTCATTGTTGATAGATTTACTGATACTAAATACTTATACACTTGAACGTCTTGCTCGTATGTATATAAACGAGATTGTAAGATTGCATAGTATGCCGGTATCCATAGTTTCTGATCGAGACCCAAGATTCACTTCACGATTTTGGGTTAGTTTGCAAAAAGCTATGGGCACAGACTTATGATTTAGCTCGGCATATCATCCTCAGACGGACGGACAGTCAGAGAGGACTATTCAAACTTTTGAAGATCTATTAAGAATCTGTGTCCTTGACTTCAAGGGAAGTTGGGACAAGTTCTTACCATTGGTGGAGTTTTCCTACAACAACAGTTATCAAGCAAGTATTGGCATGGCTCCATTTGAGGCGTTGTATGGAAGAAAGTATTGTTCTCCAGTATGCTGGGATGAGGTGGGTGAAGCAACGTTGTTGGGACCGGAGTTGGTACATATGACTATAGAAAAGATTCAAACGATCCGACAACGTATAAAAACTTCACAGGATCGACAAAAGAGTTATGCCGATCTTCATCGAAAGGACATATAATTCGATATTGGAGATCATGTGTTGTTACGTGTTGTTCCATGGAAAGGAGTTACGAGATTTGGAAAGAGAGAAAAGCTCAATCCTCGGTTCATTGGCCCATTTTTAATTCTTGAGCGAGTGGGAACTGTGGCCTATAGACTCGACTTACCGCCAAGTATGTCTCGTATTCATAATGTTTTTCACATATCTATATTACGTAAATATGTGAAAGATCCAAACCACATTATTGAGTTAGAACCAGACGAGATAGAGGAAGATTTAACATATGAAGAGTTACCTGTTAAAATCTTGGATAAGAAGGATCATGTTCTACGCTCCAAGGTTATACCTCAAGTCAAAGTTTTGTGGAGAAACCACGATGTAGAGGAAATGACTTGGGAGTTAGAATCTGAGATGAAGTCAAGGTATCCTCATCTCTTCGACATACCAGGTATGTACCCTAATTTTGAGGACGAAATTTCATAAGAAGGGGAGGTTGTAAGACCCCAACTTTTATGAATAAAGAATAATTTTTTTCGAATTATATTTTTGAATATTATGGTATTGATTTGATATAATGTTATAGTTGTGGGTAATATTTATAAATTTTGCAAAGTACGCAAGTTGTTATATAATATTCGATTGGTCGGGGAATATTCGTTTTAACAGGGAATATTCGTACAACGGCACAATCATTGGTGAACCCCACAACGGAATTATTGTCGGATTGAGAAAACGACAAAAATACTTTATGAAAATAACGGCGGAGGTGTTACCGTTAAAACTGTTGAACTACCCGGTAGTAAAAGTACAGTAATACGCGTAGTTGCACAGTAGTACACGGTATTGATTATTGATGTTTATTTGAGAAGTCACTCAGTTATACTTAATTATTGTTATAGTAATCACTGCATCATATCTCTCATAATATTGATTCAATTATTGTTACAGTGTCATCTGCATTATATGATATATTATTAAATCAATAATTGAGACGGCAAAGTTATTAATATTATTATTTGCAATATTGACAATGTCTAGAAGTTCTGTCAAGGAGAGGTTTGGTCACCTAATTGCGCGCCAATAAGGAAAAATCCTTATCGAAAAGCCCCCTCTTTCTTGGGAACGACCTGGTTGTTAAATATTGTGAATTATAATATTAATGATGAATAAGTTTGTGTTGATTAAAGATGAATTTTATAGTTCCATTGTGTTGGACTTATTTGTGTTAGTATAATTGATGTCTGGAGGATATATTATTCAATTGGGTATTCGGGACACTTTTCGTGTCGGAGTACTATTCACGAGTTACTATTCATGAGTTACTATTCACGAGTTACTATTCACGAGTTACTATTCACTCTAGTATTGTGCATTCGGGTATTTGGGCACAATAGTATTCCATGAGGAGATGTGCTAATTTTTCAGACCGTTGGTTGAAGATATAATTAATAGTAAGTCAATATGGACCGCTGGTGGAGTTATAATAGTAAATCAATATGGATCGCTGATTTAAAGTTTTAATAGTAAATCAGTATGGACCGTTGTTTTAAGTTTTAATAGTTAACCAATATGGACCGTCCGTTTAATAGTAAATCAATCTGGACCGTTCATGAATTAGTTACTATTCATTCCATTTTCCTATAAATAGAAGCTCATTCCTTGATTATTTCTTACGAATTCACTGAAACTTTAGAGAGAATTATAAGAGAACCTATAGAAAAGTATTCTGCTACTTCCCTACTCTTATATTCAGTTTCTTTTACGGTAAGGGATGTTATTTTTTGTACTCATGAAGAGAACTTCTGTTATTTCATTATTTATTATTCTGTTGGAATAACCTGTATACGCGGGCTACCCTATACATGGTGACATTTTTCTAATATTCCGTTCTTTATTATTCTGTCGGAATATCCTGTCTGTGCGTTTACACCGGACCTGGTTCCATTATTTATTATTCTGTCGGAATATCCTGTCTGTGCGTTTACGCCGGACCTGGTTCCATTATTTATTATTTTGTCGGAATATCCTGTCTGTGCGTTTACGCCGGACCTGGTTCCATCCTTTATTATTTTGTTGGAATAACCTGCATGTGCGGTCTATCGCATGCATGGTGATTTCTTTTGTTATTCCATTCTTTATTATACTCAGTTGGTTAAAACTTTGACTTCTATACCCATGAAATTAGTGGAATATCTTTGATATTTGCGCTTCATCCAGTATCTTTTCATGAAAATATTCTTCTGAGTATTCTTGAATTTTACTCTACAAAGCAGTATCATGTTGACAATTTGGACGTTATCAGTTTCTAGATAAATTAATTCTTGAACTTGTTTTATTGAATTCTTATATCATTGTCATCATCCTCATGTTTATATTTTGTTGAAAGTCATCTGTGGCCTGTAGTGCATAGATGGACTTGGTATGATTATGACCATGGATTATTCGGTGTAATCATGACCGTAATGTTATAAATGATGTGATAAAAGTCCTCATTGGCCCGTATTGCATTGATGGATAGTTGTTGGCATGATCATGACCATTGATGAATACACGAATGTCCTTGGCCCGTAGTGCATGGATAATTTGTGGTCGTGATACTAAAGAATATCCTTGGCCGTAGAGCAGGGATGATTCGATGATGTGGATTATTTATTAAGCTGAGTCTCAACGATAAAAGTGATGAAAAACCTTTTAAATCATAGAAGATAGTAGATTTTATTCCCTACTTAACTCTTCTAATGGATTGCTTATTCCGCTACAGTTAAACTTGATAGTTATTATATTTTATCAGTTTAACACTGTTGAAGGCTAACGATAAATTATTCTGCATTATCTTAGTCATAATATTTCTTACTGGGCTAGTTGAGCTCACCCTTTCTTTTACTGTTCTCTTCAGGAAATGAGAACGTAGCTGGGACTAGTCAGGGAACAGAGTGATGGTCCTAGATGGTGCATTAGTAGTCCTCACTATTCTGTGAAATAGTGTGATAATAATTGTAATGAGAACTCTTTTTGAGTTTGTATAATCTCTAGTAGACAATATTTGTATTCAAACTCACACTTTATGTTTTGTCGTATTGTACACGACAGTTGTATTATTAAGTTATATTTGAATTCTGTACCATGTATCTGGCGACTCAAGATGGGTGATGTATACCTAATTTTGGGGGCGTCACAACAGGCCTACAGTCAACCATGTCGTCATCCGACCAGACTGAACTTAATCCAGTTTCTCGCAAAGAATTCGACGGATTAAGCAAGCAAATTACAGATTTGGTTGTTCTACTAAAAAAATTACACCAATCTACACAGGGTCAGAAAATACCCGTTGTTGATCGATTTCGTAATCAATGAATACGTGCAAGTATACACGGTCAACAAGTAATAAAGTGATAAGAAAAGAATCGTTCCCACGAGGAATTATTTAATAAAAATTACCAAGTACTAACTCTTAACCAAATCAATTTTATTTAAACAACCATAAATTGTGATTTTTCTAATTAAGAAAACTAAATTAATCAATTAAAACTGAATTACTCTAAAATTAATTCAAATAAATAAAGGTTAAGACTTCAATATCTCCAATTATGAATTATAAATCAATTATCCAATTATCCCAATTATTATGTCTACTGAATTGTTAACAGGAATTCTCAGATGCCAAAAGTCCTTTTCCAAGTGATCAATTGCCTTCTATTTAATCCAGATTAATTTTGCTATATTCCTATGCAAAACAATTGAATTAAACTCCTTCTAATCCCAATTCCTTGTGTTACATGCGGTGAACAGATATTTCCATTCAATTCACAAACCTAATTATTCACTTTGCAAATTACTAAGTCACATGATATCATGCCCAGTTCTAACCCTAGAATTCCTCTTCCAATTCCTTCTAAAGTATCAAGGTAATTACTGATCAAATAATTAAGCAATAAGCACAAGACAAGATAAACAATTCACTTTGACACAATTAGTTGGAATAAAAGGTTCAATTGAAATCTTAATAAAAGAGTTAGTTCATAATTAATGAATTAAAACCAAGAATCCACAACTGAATAGACATTAAAAGATAAAAGTATGATAAGAGAAGAGAATAGAATCGGTTGTCAGCAAATCTGATGCTCCCCTCTTGTTCTTGCTCTTGATCTCCAATGATCTCCAAGTTGCTTCAATCTATAAAACTAATAAGAACTAGGGTTAATGTCTAACCTAATGGAGTGTATCTCTAATCCAATCTAATCTATGTAATCTCCCTCTATTTTATGTCTTACATCATGTATTTATAGGTTACAAGTCCAATTTTTAGCTTAGGAACAAACCCAATCCTATTTGGAGTCAAAAAGGTGTCAAAATTCGCCAAAAACGCGTCCAGGCCATCACCAAGCCCTTCCCCAGCGCCCCAGCGCTGGGCACGGCACTGGAAGTCTACCCCCTAGCGCTCCGGCGCTGGGCATAGGCAAAAAATGTGCGCCCCGGCGCTGCCCCAAGTTCTGACATTTTCTACTCCGACGTCCTTTGGGAAAACGACCATAACTTTTGATCCGGGAGGAGTTACGGGGCCTGTCACCTATCAAATCGAAGATATCAACGAGATATACAATTGTCATTCTTTGAGGATTGAGAAATTCTGGGCGGATGAAGGCTGAAATTGAGCTGGAAGTAACTACTATGCAAATGACCACCCAAAACTAAGACGTTCGACGTCCGTTGGTACAACAATCATAACTCTTGCATCCGAACTCCGATTGGAATGATTCAAAATGTTCTGGAAAGCTAAGACGATGCTCTTCAATGTAAGCTAAGTTCCAAACAAAGAACATGAAGTAAACATGAAAGCTCAAATGATGTCCGGTTTGTTTTTCTTTGCGTTTTCTTTGCTTTTCCTTACCAATAGTCGCTCACACCGCTCCCAAACGTATAACCTACAAAATGTACACAAAATGCATGAAAAGTAACTAAGACACATAAATATAAGAAACTAATTTAAGTAAAAGATACCGGATAAGTTTATATAAAATGCACTTATCAAATACCCCCAAACTTAAACTGCTACTTGTCCCCAAGTAACACAACATAATGCAATGCAATGCAATGAAATGCAACTAATCTATATGCCTATAAATCCAGCAGTATTTGATAGAATCAAATCTATTCGCTTGGCCTTAGAGCAATCAAGCAAACACGACAATACTTCATATCAAAACCAATCAATAATTTCCTAGTCAATCATCAAGTCTTAAACTGTTGTTACTGGTATAGTGCGTGTCTGTGCTCAACAACCATGCTAACTGATATAAAATCAAATTTAACACATAACAAGTCTCTTCGAAGGCATCATACAGTGTAAACTCAAGAAATCTCAAAGATAGGCACGATTCAACTAAAATTAAACTCAACCAAATTCAAGGGTACATCTTTTTTTACACGGGGGATTTTTGCTCTTTTCCCGTGATTTATTCATTAAATGACTGTGCAATGTTTCATCCCATTAGGCTAACAGTATTACCTCTTAGCGAGCTTTCGACCAACGACTCTCAGACCATAAAAGACCTTAGGGCGCTAGGTGTAAAGACAATCCCCTCGGGCGTACTTGCTCAAGTAACAAAGGCCCCGAAACAAGACTAGTCACCCTGTATACCTTTTTTCCCCTTTTCTTTTTCTTTTGATAGATGGTTGGTGAGTGCGTTTTACGCTCCATCTCACGCTTGTGTTTATGGGGAGTGTTTCTCAACCCACCACAAGACTCAACCTGTTTTTTTTTCTTTTTTTTTAAAGCTTATATACCCCACATATATTCCCCCAAACTTAGGTTCTTGTCTAACTTTAGTCATCACTACTTATTCTTGTCATTCCTTCATTCAAACTAGCATTATCCTTTAGAGTCGCATTATGTATCAATTTAAACTCAATCAATCAACAAGTTATTTTTACTGTGCTATCATTATTATACTAGTTTCAAACAGAAAAAGATTCAATTCATAACAAGAAATCACATCAAAGCTCTAATAATCAGTTTTATACTTGTCTACCCAATTCCAATCTCATCATTGGCCAAAATAAACTTAACTATAACAAACCGCTGGACTTATGCAAAATGAACATAGTAACTAACTATTATATTTGAATTTTTTTTTATAGTGAACCTAAACTATATTAACAACATATGTAAAATAACATAACATAAACATGTAACTAAACATGCAATAACGAACTAAACTAAACTCCCCCAAACTTAGCAATAACAATGTCCTCATTGTAAGAATATAGCAATAAGTAGAAGAGAACTTCCCTATAATCAGCTAAGCGTGAGGTGCTGGTGGCGATGGTAGCAATGATCATTTTCCTATCCATTGAACCTCCAATACTTGTAATGAAGAGAGACAACATGTATTTGATTATAAGAGAACTTACTAAGCAAATTAATTCTTATCTACTAAATAAACTAGTAAAGCATATAAATATAAAAATTCCTGGGTTGCCTCCCAGTCAGCGCTTGATTTATAGTCTTTCAGCCTGACTTTGTTTGGTCAATGCTATCCAATTCCTATTCGAGATTTGAGGAACCCTCCATCCATCGGAAATAATATAGCTTTTGGTAGGTTCCCATTTACGATAGCCATTGTATTAAAGTCACCTAGCATGCTTTGTTTAGATAAGATCACATTAAAGAATGTCCAACATCTAGGTATTTTTTCCATTGTGTCTGTGAATAGATTCTGGCATTGAGGCTTGTCAGACATAACAATCTCTTCTTCTATCTTCTCCAACTCATTGAACCATGGCTTCGAAGTTGTACTCACTTTTACGTCACAAGGAGTATTGCCGACGACATGACTACCTAGCGGACATGGTTTTACAAATCTAACCGGATTCTTGAACTTTGGCGGAGAAGGAACTTGGGGCACTAATATCATCGGCTCCTGCTCGTTGGTAATCAAAGTTATATCTTTGTCGATCTCCTTTTCTTGGTTCCCAATTGTTTGCTCTCTTTCAACATCTTGTGGCTCATCTAGTTGTAGATTTTGTTCGGGCTCTCCATCAGTCTCGGAATCCATGTCATAGAGCCAGGTGTATTGAGGACGGTTGTTCAACGCATATGCTATCTGTTCCACTTGATTTTCCAGATTCTTGATCAACGCCCCTTGGCTTTGCAAATTCAGCTCTACTTGATTCATTTTCTTGTCTTGTTCCTCGTTCCTTTTTTCAGAAGCATTAATAAATTTTTCCAAGGCTTCCTCCCAATTTGAATGTTCTTCTTGTTGCAGTGGAGGTGGACACGAGAAATCCTGTGTGTATATTGGACTTGGAGCATAAAATTCATCTTGATTGTTACTCCATGAAAAATCCGGGTGATACCCCCAATCCTGATGATAGTTGTTGGGATAGACATAATTATTGGGGTAATTACCACTATACTGTACCGGCTCGAAACTGATGGCGCATTGATGACTCATATAATTTCCAGCACAATAATCACAAGTAACCGCCATACTTTGACGACGCTGAGCTTCAAAAGCCTCAAACATCCTCGAAAGTGTCTCAATCTGTACTGACAATGCATAAAGTTTCTCGAGTCTGTCAATCTCCGCTCCCCTTGGTTGAGTCATGTTCGTGTATGGCCATTGATACGCAAAGTCATCCATGGTACCTGAAAAGAGAGAAATATAGAAAGAGAATTAAAAATAAAAATAAAAATGTTTAAATTAAGATTAATTTGATTGAAATTAATATTGGTAAATAATTATTAAATTAATTCCCCGGCAACGGAGCCAAAAACTTGTTGATCGATTTTGCAATCAATGAATACGTGCAAGTATACACGGTCAACAAGTAATAAAGTGATAAGAAAAGAATCGTTCCCACGAGGAATTATTTAATAAAAATTACCAAGTACTAACTCTTAACCAAATCAATTTTATTTAAACAACCATAAATTGTGATTTTTCTAATTAAGAAAACTAAATTAATCAATTAAAACTGAATTACTCTAAAATTAATTCAAATAAATAAAGGTTAAGACTTCAATATCCCCAATTATGAACTATAAATCAATTATCCAATTATCCCAATTATTATGTCTACTGAATTGTTAACAGGAATTCTCAAATGCCAAAAGTCATTTTCCAAGTGATCAATTGCCTTCTATTTAATCCAGATTAATCTTGCAATATTCCTATGCAAAACAATTGAATTAAACTTCTTCTAATCCCAATTCCTTATGTGTTACATGCGGTGAACAGATATTTCCATTCAATTCACAAACCTAATTATTCACTTTGCAAATTACGAAGTCACATGATATCATGCCCAGTTCTAACCCTAGAATTCCTCTTCCAATTCCTTCTAGAGTAACAAGGTAATTACTGATCAAATAATTAAGCAATAAGCACAAGACAAGATAAACAATTATCTTTGACACAATTAGTTGTAATAAATTAAATAACTAATTTATAGACATAAAAGGTTCAATTGAAATCTTAATAAAAGAGTTAGTTCATAATTAATGAATTAAAACCAAGAATCCACAACTTAATAGACATTAAAAGATAAAAGTATGATAAGATAAGAGAATAGAATCTGTTGTCAGCAAATCTGATGCTCCCCTCTTGTTTTTGCTCTTGATCTCCAATGATCTCCAAGTTGCTTCAATCTCCAAAACTAATAAAAACTAGGGTTAATGTCTAATCTAATAGAGTGTATCTCTAATCTAATCTAATCTATGTAATCTCCCTCTATTTTATGTCTTACATCATGTATTTATAGGTTACAAGTCCAATTTTTAGCTTAGGAACAAACCCAATCCTATTTGGAGTCAAAAAGGTGTCAAAATTCGCCAAAAATGCGTCCAGGCCATCACCAAGCCCTTCCCCAGCGCCCCAGCGCTGGGCACGGCGCTGGAAGTCTACCCCCTAGCGCCCCGGCGCTGGGCATAGGCCAAAAATGGGTGCCCCGACGCTACCCCAAGTTCTGACATTTTCTGCTCCGACGTCCTTTGGGAAAACGGCCATAACCTTTGATCCGGGAGGAGTTATGGGGCCTGCCACCTATCAAATCTAAGATATCGACGAGATCTACAATTGTCATTCTTTGAGGATTGAGAAATTCTGGGTGGATGAAGGCTGAAATTGAGCTTGAAGTAACTGCTATGCAAATGACCACCCAAAACCATGACGTTCGACGTCCGTTGGTACAACAATCATAACTCTTGCATCCGAACTCCGATTGGAATGATTCAAAATGTTCCGGAAAGCTAAGACGACGCTCTTCAATGTAAGCTAAGTTCAAAACAAAGAACATAAAGTAAACATGAAAGCCCAAATGATGTCCAATTTGTTTTTCTTTGTGTTTTCTTTGCTTTTCCTTACCAATAGTCGCTCACACCACTCCCAAACGTATAACCTACAAAATGAACACAAAATGCATGAAAATTAACTAAGACACATAAATATAAGCAACTAATTCAAGTAAAAGATACCGGATAAGTGTATATAAAATCCACTTATCACCCGTACATGCTGAATCCTCCACAGAAGGAGGAATCCTAGTCATTACCATACCTGAGCTACAGTTGGATACGACCAACAAAATTCATGATGCTGCCCATCCCACTAGAGATCCAGACACTGGTGACATCAAAAAGAAAGTCCTCCAAATGGAAGAGACCCTTCGCGCTATCAAAGGAATTGGAACACACGTGAGTGTTTTATATGCTGATCTGTGTATTTTTCCTGGTGTTCATTACCCAGAAAAATTTAAAACTCCTAACTTTAAAAAATGTGACGGGTTAGGAGATCCTTATACACATTTAAAAGTATTTATTGGAGAACTTGGATCCTATGCAGAGGATGAAAAACTCAGAATGCAGTTGTTCCAAAAGAGTCTAACTGGAGAAGCCCGTTCGTGGTACACAAGATTAGACAACTCCAAAATCCATAGCTGGGAAGAGCTAGCACATGCCTTCCTCACTCAATACAGTTTTCAAACTCAGATGGCTCTTGATCGGTATCAAATTACCAAGATCAAGAAGTAGCCTAACGAATCTTTCAGAGAGTATGCTCAGAGGTGGAGACGCCTGGCAGCCCAAGTTAGTCCTTTCATGACAGAATCAGAAATGGTCATGACTTTCATAGACATACAAGAAGCTCCCTTCTATGAGAGAGTTTTAGCTGGCATCGGCAAACCATTTTCTGAAATGGTCAAGCATGGGGAGATGGCTGAGATGGGATTGAAGTCAGGAAAGATTCAAGACCTAGCTGCACTCAAAGCTGTTGCGGATCGCATCCAATCTAGAAATTATTGGAACAACCCCCGGAGGGTCCATAAAAAGAAAGAGGAAGATGTTTACCTGATACTACAGGGGCAAAAAGGCAATCAAAACATGCCTATTCAAAGGAGAAACTACACTCCCTTTCCAGCACAGTCTGCAAACCCTCCAGTACCAAAAGGTGGAGAAGTCAAACGCCCTCGAGTGTTTACACCCTTAGGGGATACCCTCGAGAACATTCTTAATCTTTTGACAACATAGAAGAAAATTACGCATCTTCTTCCACTAGCCAGCCCTAATGGATGGGGTTTCAATGCTGCTAGGAAATGTGCTTATTATGTTAGGGCACCTGGACATGATACTCAAGATTGTTGGGCCTTGAAACACAAGATCCAGGACCTAATAGACAACGGGGAGATCGTAGTCACCAAACCCGATCAGCCTCATGTTTAAGATAACCATCTTCCTCAACACAAAGAAGAATAGGTTAACATGATTAATTGGAGCAATGGACAGAGTTCTAATTTTAGCTGTGATTCCTCCCAGACCATTAAAGACGGTGATGACAGATGGGACTATGCCAAGTTCCAGTTCACAATGGAACAAAAGATCAAAGCTCTCTGTTAACAAATTGAACAATTGGCGGAACTGGTGACTTATCAGCATCAAGTGTCTCGTCAGTTAATCAGCCAGGAGCATGCCAGTCTCCTACCTATTCTCATGAATATTCCTTCGTCACTTTCAGAAAATGAAATGCTGGAAGACAAAGTGACAAAGAGAGCAAATGCCAAAGCCCGTCGGGATTTCGCCAACAAAAGGGAATTCACCTATTTGGGCCAACCAATGGAGGAAATCCTTCATATGTTAATCAATGAAGGAAGGATCAATTCCCTTCTACCCCCAATCAACCCCGGTTCGGGACGGTACAACTCTGATGGAGTATGTCAATATCATTCCTAGTCTCGCGGTCACAGCACAGAAGAATGCTGGGCACTCCACCACCTTATTCAAAATCTAATCGACACTGGTGTCCTGCGCCTAGCTAACGACGACACTGTGTTACGTGCAAGTGAGAATGCAGGCCCTACCAAGTGGAAAAGTGTGGTAGCAGTCATATCCACTGAAACTGATGGGATTAATACCTTACTCACAACGCCAACAATTCAACTCAAGGGAGGAAACAATCCTTTGAAAGTAGCCGCTCCCAAGCCAATCAACTTGCCATGCAGAGCACAATATCCTATTGTTAGCTTGCGCAAGGCTTCGTGGAATTACGGAGAAGGTGAAGATCCACCTCACATACAACTGCTACAGTGTTAAAGGAAAATCCATTGTATCTCCCCCATCGGGTGATGAAGTCTACAACCAAATCAAAGGGGAAAATACCCATGGAGAAGATTGAAAAATTCCTCCGCGCTATGGGTCATAATGAAGCTACGGTGGTTTTAAGCTTCAAAGAAGCTCCACAACAAATATCAATTTTGGACTTGGTCCTAACTTCTGAGAATCACCGGAAGGTCTTGTTAAAGGTTTTGGAAGAAGCCTATCTCCCGACATGAGTGGATATGGAAAAGTTTTAACATTTGGTTGATCACATTTTCAACAACAATGTGATATCCTTCACTGATGATGACATACCGCCCGAAGGGACCGGTCATTGTAAACCATTGCATATTGCGGTCTTGTCCTCCGGATATATGGTAACTGGAGTCTTAATAGATTGAGGTTCCTCTCTGCATATCTGCCCATACGCTACCTTGGTGACGATGAATATCAATCTCAACAGAATTCGGAGTAGCCATACTATCATCAAAGCTTTTGATGGAGCCCGCCATAACTCGGTCGGAGTAATTGAGCTGCCAATCGAAATTGGTCCTCACACATTCTGCGTGTCTTTCCATGTACTCAAGATAGACTCGGGATACAACCTGCTCCTGGGACGACCATGGATTAATACGGCAGGGGCAGTCCCCTCCACTCTTCATCAACAGTTAAAATACATCATCAACAATAGCCTGGTCACAGTCAACGCTGAACCGGAGATTCCTCAGCACGAGGACATGCCGTTCATCAATGCTAATGAGGATGTTGAGCCAATTAGTTTTCATACTTTGGAAATAAGCAATATCCAATACCATGCTATTGGAGCACCATTGCCCGAACCCAAAATTTCTGCCGAAGTAATGTCGGCCACTCAAGAAATGATGTCGTTGGGTCATAAGCCGAGACAAGGGTTGGGTAAAGATTGTCAGGGTATCAAATACCCAATTCGCTTAACCAGGCAAACTGGAACCGCTGGACTAGGCTATTCTGCCATCTCTAGTCACAGGAATCCTCATAAGCATCAGCAGATTCCTTCAGCTTCAACCATGTGGCGTTTAGCTTCACCTTCAAAATCTGAGTCCGCACAACCTCCCGTAAAGGTGACAGCCAATGTAATGGCTATGTTATGTCCAAAGCCAGTACCGGTGAAGGGGAAAGAAGTCTTTGTTCCAAATCCCGCAGTAGAAGAAGAGGAATGAAGAATCAAACAAGATGTCATACGAATGATGTCTGGTATATGCATCATCGTTCATGATTAACATACCAACAGATACACCCCAGACGATGATTACCCAGATGTAATGGCCATCATTCGGGATAGGGAGGATGATGACAATCCCTCCATCACTGCGGTCCACCCAGACTTTGCTCTTGCCAATTGGAACAACATTCCTTGCATTGGTCATCAAGGGTAAAGCGGGCAGAAACTCTTTCTGCCCTTTAGATATAATAACTGCTTACTTTTCTGTATAGTATTAGCAGTTTATTTTGCTAGTATATGCTAACACTGTGTATGATCAAACACGTTTCATATATATATACTAAGTGAAAGCATATTTTGTTTCAGGATACTGAATTTAAATGTGCATGTACTTGCTGATACGGTGCCTCTTCTACACAGGGATTGTACCTTTGATGTAGAGATGAATTCAGTCTTGATGGATATACAGGATTACATTGAGGTGCCTCCAGAAATTCAGGAATGGGCCAAAGACAAACCTAAACCCAACCTTGATCAAACCACTTCTTTCAATCTCGAAACCTTAGAAAGCCCTAAGTTAATCCAGATTGGTTCAGACCTTACCCCAAACCAACAGAATGATATGGCTACGCTATTAACCCAATTCCAGGATGTGTTTGCATGGTCTCATGAAGACATGGTGGGTTTATCCACTGACATTTTCCTTCATCGCCTTCCCATTAAAGAGGGATTTAAGCCAGTCAAACAGAAACTCAGGCGATTGAAACCTGAGTGGAGTTTAAAGGTGAAAGAAGAAATTGTGAAACAATTTCAAGCTAGCATCATAATGGTGTCTACATATCCTGAGTGGATATACAACATTCTACCCGTGCCTAAACCTAGAGGGAAGGTGCGCGTTTGCGTGGATTACTGGGACTTGAACAAAGCCTGCTTAAAAGATAGCTTTCCCGTGCCATTTATCCACATTCTCATTGACGATACTGCGCAATACGACATGTACTCCTTTGCTGATTGCTTTGCGGGGTACCATCAGATCATGGTTGCCGAGGAAGATCGTGAGAAAATTTCTTTCATCTTTCCTTGGGGAACTTTTGGCTATAGACGGTTGTCATTCGGCCTCATCAATGCCGGAGCTACCTAGCAACGAGATATGATGGCTCTTTTCCACGACTTAATGCATAAATAGATCGAGATCTACGTGGATGACATTATTGTCAAGTCCCGGAAAGAGGATGACCATATAGACCATCTTAAAAAGTTGTTCAACAGGTTGCGTAAGTACAACTTGAAGTTGAATCCAGCTAAGTGCGCCTTTGGTGTTAAATCAGGCAAGTTGCTAGGATTTCTAGTCAGCCACAAAGGAATTGAGCTGGATCCTGCGAAAATCCAAGCCATCACTGAAATGCCCATTCCTCAGACAGAGAAGGAAATACGGGGATTTTTGGGAAGAATCAACTTCATTAGCAGGCTTATCTCCCAACTCACAGCAACCTGTGAGCCAATCTTCAAACTATTAAGGAAGAACTCCTCCATGAAATGGAATGATGAGTGTCAGAATGCCTTCCTTACAATTAAGAAACAGCTAGTCAAAGCTCCCGTTTTGGTGCCACCCAGGGATGATGTTCCCCTGTTTATGTACCTGTCCATAAGTGACAATGCCATGGGTTGCATGCTGGGACAGAAGGACGATAGAGGCCAAGAACGAGCTATCTATTACCTCAACAAAAGGTTCAGCAACAGTGAACACAAGTACACTCTGATTAAAAAGACGTGTTGTGCTTTAGCATGGGCTTCCATGAGGTTACAACATTACCTCCATGGTCACACAACCCATCTCATATCCCGCGTGGATCCTCTCAAGTACGTGTTCAACAAACCCATGTTAAATTATCGGCTGTCCAGATGGAAGTTGATCCTGCAACAATTTGACATCATATATGTGACTTAAAAGTCCATCAAGGGTCACGGAATCGCGGATCAACTGGCCGCCGCACCTTCAGGGGATTTCAAACCCTTGGAAACATATTTCCCTAATGAAGGAGTAATGACAGTGCAGCAACACCATCAGTACGATACGCGCCAATCATGGAACATGTATTTTGATGGAGTTGTTAATATGGAAGGTTTTGAAGCTGGAGCAGTTCTAGTATCTGGTACGGGGAGCAGTATCCCGTTGCCGTCAAGTTACAGTTTGGCAGCACCAACAATATGGTGGAGTATGAAGGTTGTCTCATAGGGCTAAAGCTTTCCCGTTCAATGGGCATCAGGCGGTTAACTGTCTTTGGAGATTCGGAGTTGTAATCAGACAATCCACCGGAATCTATCAAACCAAGGAACTACATTTACTGCCTTACCATCGGCAGGTTTTGAAGATGGCTTTGGAGTTTGAAGAAATCTCTTTTCTACACAATTCTCGTAATAGGAATGACTTTGCGGACGCATTAGCAACTTTGGCCTCCTTGATTCGCATATCAGACAAGGAACACTCGCCGAGCATCACAATTTCCCTGCACAAGGCCCCAGCCTATGGAAATTACGTTAGAGAAGTATCGGATGAGCTACCTCCCATCCATCATCCTTGGTATCAGCATATCAAGGAATATCTACGAGATAGATCTGCACCCACTGAGGCGAGCCCGACTGAGAAAAGGCGGATCCATCGACTTGCTATGAAATTCTATCTGAGTGGAGATGCGCTCTACAAAAGAGATGCATGATTAGGTCTCCTCATATGTTTAGACAAAGATCAAGCCCAAAGGCTTATGGATGAAATCCATGGCGGAGTCTGTGGCCCCCACATGAGTGGCTCCCTCCTTGTCAAGAAAGTCCTCAGGACGGAACATTATTGGCTATCCCTCAAAACTGATTGCAACGACCACGTCAAAAGATGCTATCAGTGCCAAATTCATGGGAATGCTATACACGCTCCTCCACGGGAACTCTACAATATGAGTTCGCCTTGGCCCTTCTCAATGTGGGGAATGGACGTTATCGGGCCCATTGAGCCTAAAGCCAGTAATGGTCACCGATTTATCTTCACCATGATCGACTACTTCACCAAGTGGGTAGAAGTAGCCTCCTTCCCCAAGGTCACTAGAGAAGTCATTATTGCTTTCATCAGAAATAATGTCATTTGTCGATATGGACAACCAAAGGTGATTGTGTAAGACAATGCCAAAAACCTCGACAACAAAATGATGGAGGAATTATGCAGTAAATTCCACATCAAACATCTTAACTCTGTCATCTATCGTCCGAAGATGAAAGGTGCGGTTGAAGCGGCTAACAAAAACATCAAGAAGATTATGCAAAAGATGTCCGCCAACCACAAAGATTGGCCTGACCTATTGCCTCTGACTCTGTTAGCCTATAGAACCTCAATACGCACTTCAACTGAGGCAACCCCATACGCTTTAACCTATGGGATGGAAGCAGTCCTCCCCATAGAAGTTGAGATGGAATCTCTCAGAGTGTTGATCGACGCTCAGCTGGATGAAGACCAATGGGTACAAGACAGGTATCACCAATTGTCTCTAATAGACGAAAGGTGAACCGCGACTATCTTCTATGGTCAGTTATATCAGTAAAGGATTGCCAGATCCTACAACAAAAAAGTCTGGCTACGGTAGTTTAAACAACATGAATTGGTTTTGAAGAAGATTCTTGACAACCAAGATCAGGCTAAAAGAAAATTCGCTCCTAACTGGGAAGGCCCGTTTATTGTCAAGGAAGTATTGACAGGATGCGCTCTCAGATTGCAATAAATGGACGACGATGAATTTTCGCAACTCATCAACTCAGACACTGTGAAACAGTATTATGTCTGAAGTAACCAGCAAACACCCTGGTGCATCATCATCAGGTCACCAGTCATTCCGGTTCTTTAACCCTTTACCACATACAACTTATCTACACTTTGCTCCTCAGGGAAACGTACTCTTCAACCCAGCAGAATGGCTTTCTCCTTTGAGCTCATACAATTCAGGTCATCCCACCGCGGATTGAACCTCTTGCATTTATAGTTTGGCTACCCTTACCTGGGATCAAACTTCTCGTACCTACAGTTTATCCTCAACCTAGGATTAAACTTTCTCCTCCCCGCACTCTGACCTGCACATGGGATTACGCTTTCCTTCTCGCCCTGAGGGGCGAACTACGTCGACCTGATCTCCTCTTCAATAGGAGTACGTAGGCAACCATTTCATATGGCACGGTCGCAATAAAACAAAAATAACAAAAACATTTATACCCTCTTTTCCTTACAAAAACAAAAACAACCAAAAACATTCCTACACCATTTCTGCCACATACAGCGTTGAACCTCTTACACCAGGTTCGAACTACGCAGACCTGATCTCCTCTTCAATGGGAGTACATAGGCAGCCATTCATGGTGCGGTCTCACCCCCTACCAAAACACAAACCATTGTCAACTGATACGGGGATTAACCTTCAATACGCTACATTTCATGTGGCTTCAGACCGAAGGGATGGAATTACCTGAACTCCTCCTAAATAGGAGATTCAGCGACCATCTAAGCTGCGGTCATACCTTGAAGAGCAACACCAATCCATAAGAGGTGGAATTAACTAGGCTTCTCCTAAATAGAAGTACTGGCGACCATCTGTGGTACGGTCAATCTCAGAGAGGAAAGCCACATTCCTCTCCACATTTCTATTCAGAAACAAATCCCAAGACACTAAAGATGGTAGGGATACACATAGATTGATGATCCATTCTGAACTATCCAGAGACAACTCAATGTCCATCCACCCAGGAGGAATTCAGAATACATCAAGATCACAAGCCCTGAAGCAGCATGCAAAATATCAACCAAATAGCAGGACATATCTAAAAGGGAAGTGATCCAAATATATATTTCCCTGTCATATATAATGATGTTTAATATATATACAATGTAAACTGTACATGACAAAATGGCCAAGCTAGTCTGTGCAGGTAAATACAAGTTCATCTACAAGTCAGGGTATATGCGAGCTAACAAGCCCAACATGGCATCCCTCTCAGAAGACGGAGGCGAAGCTGTGGTCTCCTGTATGAGAATATCCACACGACCCAAAAGATCTGTAGCCATCTGCATGGTGACCATATGATCATCAATATATGCATTCATCTCTACAATTATGCCAGTGGTAAGGGACCTCACTGCAGTGCTATCTGTGACAGTTGCATCCCAGGCAGATATAGCACTATCCCGCTCAACTATCACTGCATCTCTGGATGATATAGCCTCATCCTGCTCAACAACATCAGCATCTCTGCGATCTAATTCCGCGTCTCTCTCCAATAGAGCAGCATCCCTCACATTAAGAGCAGTCGACATCATAGATCGAATATGGTCTCTCTCAAAGGTCATCAGATGAAGACTCTGCTCTAAGTATTGTGCTGAGTGCTGAATCATAAAAGTACTGGTAGTAGGAGAATCCGAAAGAAATGCTGGTAACCCAGCAACGAGCTCCTCTTCGATGTAGGTATCAATGTCATCCATGGGCTCTGCATCGTCTGACTCAATATCCGGTACTGCAGATACTGCTGCAGTCGATAAAATCTCTGTCTCCATCCATGCGGAATTCTCTGCAGAATAACCGGGATGACTGACAAAAAAAGAAGCTATCTCACGCTGATCCCAGCAAGCATACACACGGGATCGGTCCTCTACTGAGAGATATCGAGAAGCTGAATGCTAACCTATCGCCCCCTCAAAAGGATGAAAATCCTAGAACTGGTCGAACTGCGACATCACGGCCAATGGGTGATAAGTAGTCACGCCCCTCAAGCCAGCCAGAGGGAGGAAATTCATGCCCGGAGCGTGAGTAATGAAGCTATATGGTGAGCAAAGCCCCGAGCACATCAATATGCTAAATGGATCTCAGATATCTGCCAAAAATACAGACCAGGACAGAGCATCTATACACTCTGATGGCTGAAAGGAGTATGACATAGCCACATCATGGGAGAAGCAATACCCATGCTGTCTAAGGGTACCAACTGGTCGCAAGTGTGACATAAACCATACATACAGCATGACCGAACTCCCAGTGAACACGTTTGACGGGTAAGTACAGCAGTAGGATGCTGACCGCAAAGTCTCTGCTACAATCATAGGCACAATGGTACGACCCTCCCTGAGAGCTCTCACGGCCATGATAATGCCTATATCAATCTCATCCATATACCGCGGCATGTACACATATGACAGTACACATAGCATCAGTACATCAACTCTGGCCAAACGCCAATGATCTTCCGACGCGGTGAAATCCCCGGAATGTCGTGAGTAGCCATCCTCCGCGCAAAATCTGTCATACAGAAAATGCTGAGAGATCACGTGGCCAGATGTAAGCTCATCCTGCACTACTCTGCGCCTTAATCCTGTGAGAGTCATGAATCGTCTACTCATGTCTCCCAAAGCTAGATGCACGCAAGGTCTGTCTAAGGGCAACATCGTCAAACGTGCATACTCCTCCAGAGTAGGAGTCAACTCATGGGTGCCAAAACGGAATACCTGCCTATCAGGTAGCCAATGCTCTAGCATCCTGTCTACAAATCCTGTAGGAACCTGAAATGCCAAAAGGGTCATGGTATGCGGCATCAACAGATCTACAGTCACCCTGTCTGGTGGTGACATGCTATCGTACCACGATCGCATACCTAATGCCACCACTGATGGTGGGGTATGATCTATATGGCTAACTATCGAAGAAGACATTTGTGCGAGTCGTGTCATAAGACCATCCAGGGGTCAATGCCGAATATCTCTGGACATACATACATATGTATAACATGATACATGCATAACAGATAATGGATGGCAATATGATATAGGGAATGAAAAACGTGCATACATTCCTAAATATATCATCATCTAATACATTAGCTCTGTACAGCTACAAATACAGGGAAATGGGGCACAACCGCCCTACTACTAACAGAGGCCTATCAAAAGATATAGGGAGAATAGGGAACAGCCACCCAATATCTACAGAGGCCTATCAAAAGATATAACGAGAATATACATCAGAAGAAGACTAGGGTCTCGATCTCCACGTCCTCAATCCTGCCCACCTGATGTAACTCTTCATGAGTCACTGGATCTCTATCAACAGGGATGTCAGGCCTATAAAGAGGAGGATCTGCGCCGACAAAACCAAATGGGTCGTCTGAGGGGCCAGCACCTGAGCCGGAAGGAACAAATGACTCTGCCCATGCTAGATCTCTGCCCAAATGCCGAATAAATACATGTGCCTGGTCCAACTGCCTGGTCAAACTATCAATCTGGGTCATATGAGTCGGAGCTCGGACACAAGCTACCCAATTCGTCATCATCAAAGATCCTGGAACCATGTCCCCCATAAACTGTGTGGCGCGGGACTAGGCTCCAATAGTGTGAGCGAACCACCAATGCTGGAACGTCTCCTGAGTACATGGGCCCTCTGATAATGCAAAGCCGTCAACCCCCAACAATGGGATATCAGTGACGGGTGACTGTGATACAGGCCAATGACGCCTGGCAAGAGGCAAGATTGGTATACGGATCTCCCCTGTGGTGCTCCTAATAGCACGCTCTCCTAAATAGAGCTCCCAGCCTCCATCTGTGAAGAGAGGAAATCTCCTGGTGGAAATCAAATACTCAACTCCAGTAGGATGTCCATCCTCAAAGTCGATGGTCAAATGCTCCCCTGAATAGGGAATCCATGTAATGGTACCCGCCGTCAGCAACTCCAGCTGCATACGACAATGAGTGAATCCCTCAGATACAGGGACCTCCAGCAAAATAGAATGGTGCCATCGTCGTCCTCGTGGATAGGTATCTAAACGTAACACACTCACATGATGCAAACATGGGAGCCTCTCATAGGCCCAAAACTTCCAACACAATGGCAAAACATCTGCTATCAGTAAACACTCTTAACCTATGAAAGGGAAAAGACAAGAGAAATACTCACCAGCAGAAATGGATAAAATCCTAGCCAAGACTCGGTCAAACCCTGTGAGCGCATACGCATGCCCCGGAGGAAATAGGCAAAGGTGTAAGAGCCCCAATTGTACTCTCCAATACGGTGCTAACCAAAGTGAAAGATACCGTGGAAGAGTTGTCTGCTATGAAGCAGCCTCGAATTATCATCAGGAACAATCGCTACAGAACGTGATCCCTGATCCTGACATCATCAGGCATGGGCTCACTCAGTAGCCCGCTCATAGCATCTATGCTCAAAGGACCTGAACGGACAGTCCTGCCTTTGAGCACCTCCGCTGGAACTCCTAGTAAGAATCGGACGGCAGTAGGGGTGGTATTCGCCATACAAGGCACTGGCTCCCCTCCAAACTCTATACCTGTGATAAATCGCCAATCCATAGGCGTCATCATCACCTCGCAATTTAGTAGATAGAGTGACTGAGTCTGATGAAACCATCACTCAGACAATGCCCTAAGGTAACCCCAGGGACAACGACGGGGAAGGATGGAGAAGAACGCCCCAAATCCCCACTCATGCACTATCGCTCTATAGTCAGGATGAAGCGCCTGGTACATGGAGTGAATGATGAACCAGTTCCCTTGAGGCTATGTAAAACCAGGAACCTGCAAGAAATGCAGATCAATATCAAAACCCTTTAAATCTTCATCAATAGGAAAAAAGAAAGATTAAAGTCTAACGCCATACCTCGTTAGCATGCAAATACATCGATGGATCTCTGCCCAAATCACCCAGCAACTCTGGGTTTGCCACCTGAATGCTCGGAAGCTCCCTGCGAGGGACATGTGCAGTAGGAGCGGGATCCTCAATCGAAATATCCGCCTCCTCGTCCTCAACGTCTGGAACATATACCTGGACAGGACGTATCACGGCCTCCACCAACTGACGAGGATGTCTGACAAAACGAGGACGAGGTACTTCAGAAGCCCTCCGCTGTACGCAAGAAGCGGTCCTATAAGAACTGCTCGGCTGATCCGGATCCATAATATCTGGGCAATAAGTCTCCAAATCACCTCAAAAAGGATGTGGTATTTCCTTACCTGGAGCTTTCTAAAATGCATTTTATGACTATATGCATGTATGCATTTACTTTAACATATAATAGAGTTAGAATGCATGACTACCCAATGCCTACATTTGGAAATTTTTTGTCATAGTCCCCTTTGAAAATAGGACTATCCACATGCACATAGGCATGTCTAGGTGGCCATTTAGTAGCACACCTGCCCCAAAGTCATATACATAATATATGAAAAAACAAATCAAAATCATCATGCATAAGGCCAACCTCAATGCTAGGAGTACTTTGCCTTTCTACCTTTTGCTCATTGGTCCTCAAATAGGACAAAAAATAGCAGAAAAAGGTGCCAATTTGACTGTCTCAAAAGTTAAATTTTTTCACATCATTATGTTCAGCATGGTTTAATACTAACATTTACTATGTTGAATATTTTTTATCAAGTCATTTGTGCATACATAATCACTACTATGTGTTTAGATGCATTTCGTGCGATAACTCATAATCTAACTGATAGAAATTGGAAAAAATACATGCATAGGTTACCAGGATAGTATAGAACACTTGTACGGTGATAGAATTTACAGAAAACAGCCCGAACTCAGCAGATCTGAAGATGGCTCGCGGTTTTCTCTTTGTGAAATAAGTTGAAAGTGACTTGTGTGACCAATCTGCTGGAATTTATCATCCACGATTGGCCGCAAGCCCACCTGCGACTGCAGCAGGTGCACCTGTGACACCCCTATATGGGTCCCACCCCTCCGGCTCGATCCAGTTCGAGTTGAAACGGAGTTCTTACGGGCTAAGAAGGTCAAATCGGGAATAAAAATGCCACGCGATTGAGCAAAACCGCATACAATCATGGTCTTCTCAGATGATACTTTGAACCTGTACATCGCCCATTGGTAGTCACCCGAACATGAAATATACCCTGCCAATGATCCCAGTTGGCACAAATCACATACGACAATACCATATACAGGTCCGATGCCGCCAACTCCGGGTCGTTACCCTACGTATCTCCCCGACGGGGGTTACAACGTAGATTCCCGATGGGGGTTACAACATAAATCCCCGGTGGGGGTTACAACACGTTCATTCGTTCACATTTCTATCAATGAAGGTCAAGCAGCCTTGACGTTATTTCAAGCCGATGGCAAGTAAACCCATCGAAGCATTGAGGACTGTTCGATATTTGCGTACGTACTCATGAGTCCCTAGTAGGTCCCCGACGGGGGTTACAACGTGAAGCCCCAACAGGGGATTACAACGTACATTCAAGCCGTTGACACACATATCAATGAAGGTCAAGCAACCTTGGCATTATCTCGGCCGATAGCGATTAAACCTATCAGAGCTCTAGAGTTATTCGAGGATTTCATGCTCAATTACTCATATTCTCCCAGCGGATCCCCGGCGGGGGTCACAACGCAATGATCCGTTGATCTACACGACAACAAAGGTCAATCAACCTTGACAATCTACTCACAGAGCCTCAGCCGCTGATTCGCGCATCAGCGAAGGTCAAGCAACCTTGACAGTATATCCCACAGGATGATTCAGCCATTGATTCACATATCGATGAAACACACGTCAATGAAGGTCAGGCACCCTTGACAACATTTGCTGTTGGCAGTAAATCCAGTAGGATCTTGACATGTTCTGGCGATACCAACCAGAAAAGGTCAATGTTATCAAAGAGGATAGATGATGGAATATGTTATACACATCCTCAAACAGATCAAGCTTTATCCCCACAGATCTCTTACACATAAGAGGTACATCTTCAGAATCAAATCGTTATCAAAGACACAGGAATTTGGTGATAACTCTAACATCAACATCCTAATAGATTCGACTTACACATTAGATCTGGTCAGTATTGCCAATCCCCAGTTGAAGCAACAGGGATCCAGCAATCATCCCCAGCATGTTGGGCTACAACCCCGTACATATGCATCATACATTTGCATCATTTTACTACCCATAGTACCACGTTTATCTTGTTGCATTTCAAGTGTCTAGGATTTTTTATCCTACCCATGCATCGCCATGCATGAGTATGATAAAAGAGGGGCATCTGTAGACACTCGAAATTTTCTGTACTACTGTTACTAACATTGCAGGAGGATAGATTCGTCTTTTAAGAGAGAACCCTGAAAGACAATCCAAATCCATCCCGGATACTACCGGAAGTTCAGCAATCTAGGAGTAACGATTGCAACCTCAGATGTAACCCCGAGGCCTGCAGATATAATACCGGCACCACCAGAGAAGACCGATTAATCTTGGAGATAACCCCGAGGTATCCAGTCTCAGTCCCAACCATGGGAATAGCCACCAACCTTGGTGATAAACCCCAAGGAATGCAGTTTCGGCGATAACCCCGGAAATTCTTATTTCAAATGCGACCAGCTTCAATCTCGGCACTCACAGCGAGATACACTGTACCGACCCGGCGATAACATCGGGAAGACAGGCACACCTCAAAGGTGACAATGAGGACCTTCAATAATTGCAGCAGTCCACTCTTAGCAAAGTCTGAGCAGCGTCTGCTTTATCAGCCCAATCCAGCGATAACACCGGTGTGGGGCAACATCGTCATCTCGTCAACACGATGCCACATCACGTCTCTACGCAACGGTGTCCCACAAGGCTAACCAATTTTGAGTGACTATTGTGCGGGGTAACGGATGAAAGTTGAAGCTTGAAGACCGGAGGTCATCGTCCCATCTTCAATGACTTTGTACAAACTCAAATCCCATGCCATCGTATAACTCTCGACAACGGCGGTCCGAAATAGGTCCTGTATACCTCAAACGGATGCCCGAATTGCACTTCTGAAAATCCGAGTGGACATTACAGTACCTGAGTGCACGTACTTCGAGACGACCTGACCCGACAAACCCGGGCCAACCCGGGTTGCCTCTGGTACACCTGCGGCTCAGTCGCAGGTACACCTGCGGCTAATATGCCTATAAATAGAGGGCTTGGGTTGCTGATTTTCTAAGGGAAAAAGACGGGGAAACCCTGTACAATTTATTTCGCACTCGCTCATACAGTGTATTTTCCCACTTTTAAACACATGTGAGCTCATATATAGCCTCTTTTGTACCCACAAAAGCCAGTGTTTACCCACTATAAAGATATAGAAGCCTTTTTTAGCAATCAGCTGTAAGCCTTCTCACACACTTTAGAGTCTTTCTCTTCATCTTTGCACACACCCTTCTATACGTTGAGAGTCGTGTTGCTTGCCTTTGACCGGACTTCGGTCTGTGGTTTCATTCCAGTCTATATATATATATATATATGAACTGTGTGTCGAACTTTGTTCGATGAGCCTAGACTTCGGTCTGGAGCATTTACTGCTTTAATATATATATATATATATATATATATATATATATATATATATATAAATATATATATATATATATATATATATGAACTCTGTTATATATATATATATGAACTGTGGTCGAACTCTGTTTGATGAGCCTGAATTTTACATCCGGTGCGTTTAATGCTTATATATATATATATATATATATATATATATATATATATATATATATTCGTCCTGCCTGGAGTTTCCTTCGTGACAGTTGATCGCTCTAACGGCTTTATTTACATTTCTGATCCCCCATGGAGGTGCTTCGTGGTTGGTGATCATGTCTGTATATATATATTTACAGCTTTTATATATATATCTGCTTACTGCTTTCATACAAATTGCAGCATTTTGTGTGCCTAGGAGTCATGTGATCACAGATTCATCCCATTGGATCTAGATTTGGTTCCCGTGATGGACATTTTTAGCTGTAAGCAGCTTGTAAATTATTCTACGGTGTCTGAATTTCCTCAGATGGTTTCCATACCCACGAGGAAGTCGGCATTATTTTTGTATATTATTTTTGTACGGATGCCTTGCATCCGTCAAATAAAATCTATCCAGCCGATCACTTAATAAAAATTGGCGTGTAAAAGGTCTCAATTCCTATTGAGCATCAGGGTTTGAAAAACCTCTTTTATAAAACATCACTGCCATATCTTGTTAAAAATTGAATTTTTACATAAATTCAAACCCTGTGTATATAGGTTCAAACGAGGCCTCGCACAACTTCCATATAACAGGACATTAACCCACACACACACACACATTCAGATAATAGTTTCTTGAAAAGAGGCGGTCATCGTGGTAGCACGGATGTCGGGGGATGCCAAACACCTTGCCCCCGCATAACCAAGTCCCCGGACCCTAAACAAATCTCGGTTTCACCGACCCGTATATCAGTGTCATATCACTGGGTCAATGTTCAAACCTTTTCTCGGTTGTGTTGGTACAACCATTTAAAAAACCAACTGGCGACTCTTAACTGTCCCATTGTCGACATTATACATGTCGGACCTTTTTCACTTATTTTTTTAAACAAATCTCACCTAAAATGAGAACACTAAATAACAAGTAACAGAAAGGGACACCCAAAATTCCCAACGTTGACAATTATTATCATCATCCTCATGATTATATTGTGATGAAAGTCATCCGTGGCTTACGTGCATAGATGGACTTGGTATGATTATGACCAGGAATTATTCGGTATAATCATGACCGTAATATTACAAATGATGTGATAAAAGTCCTCATGGGCCCGTAGTGCATTGATGGACAGTTTTCGGTATGATTATAACCATGAGTTCTCTTCGAACAAGGGTGCAAAGAGGAATTATTTTATGGCATAATCATGACCGTTGATGAAAACACAATTATCCTTGGCTCGTAGTGCATGGATAATTCGTGGTCGTGATACGAATGAATATCCTTGGCCTGTAGTATAGGGATGATTCGATGATGTGGTTTATTTATTAAGCTGAGTCTCAGCGATAAAGTTGATGAAAAACTTTTAATTTGTAGAAGATAGTAGATATCATGCTCTACTTTACTCTTCTAAAATACAGTTGCATGTCTTTGGCCTTGAGTGGAAAGATGAACTGTTAATGAATATCTTTGGCCCGTAAGGGAAAGATGAATTTATTAGTATGATTATGAATAAGAATTGTGATTTGGTATAACCATGGTCTTTGATGTTTCAGGTAAAGACAAGTGATGAAAATTATCTTCGTCTTGGGTGCGAAGAGGAATTTAGAACCACAATTATGATTATTAGTTATTCACCTAATTGTGGATAGGAATTGTTGACTTATATTACATGGACAAAACATTGTTGGTGGATTTTTAACGTGGAGAAGATAATAGACTTTATGGTCTATTTTACTCTTCTAATGGATTGCTCGTTCCGCTGCAACATGGTTGAAAAGTTTTATCATCTACCATATGTTCTAAATCTCTGATTTATCAATGACGAAGGCTATTGATAATTTAATTATCTTTAGTCATGATATTCTTTACTGGGCTAGTTGTGCTCACCCTTTTGCTTCACAATTCCTTTCAGGAATTAAGAGTGTACCTGTGTCGAGCGGGGGTAACAGGGGATTAGAACGGTGGTCTATAGCTGTTGAGATTTCCCTTAAAATTGTATTGAAATAATTTTATTGAGAATTATAGATAAGTGTGTAGTGTTTTATACGTCATTTTAACCGTTGATTTTGGTGAACTAAATAGAATGAGGTGAACCCAACTTTGAAAGGGCGTTTTTGCCACTATCATACAAGATGTCTAATGACGGACAACTTCGTGTTATCATAAGACAGGGTTGTGCACATCCATTTGCTGAGTATATCTACGAGCACTACCTATATAATCTTGGAGTTTGCTTGAAATATAATTCTAAATTGGAGACAATAGAGATAATTATATGTCAAGAGAAGACTCACCATTGGAGAGAAGATGATATCAATCTTCTTATTTTTCTTTGGGGACTATTGGGTCAACCAAGGATAATTCTGTGGACATATGATATCTATCATAACCTTAACGTATGGCCTCCCATGTACGAAGGTTTTCTTGAGTATTTTCCAAAGTTTTAATTTCTAAAACAGTTATTGATTGTACATTTATGTAAGGTACCATTGTAAGGTCTTGTGGTCAAGGCACCACGAGAGTTATATATATTTATATTAAAACTCACAGTTTAATTATGGTCATTTTTTGCATGACAGTTGTATAAACGGAGTTGTCAGTAGTGTATTTTCTGGCGACTCAAGATGGGTGATGTATACCTATTTTGGGGGCGTCACATTTGGTATCAGAGCTTAGGGATATGGTCGTTGGCGGAGATATGAGTCTAGAACTAGGAGGGAGAGACGAGAAATATACTTCGCTAGTGTGTGACTTACCTAAGCCGAATTTTTACTTGATAAGTTGACAATTTGTGATATGTCAATTAACCTTTGTTTTGAAGATATATTATAGGATGATATCTGAAATACAGGAGATGAGAAATGGAAAAATCATGATAAAGAGGATATAACCAGGAAGGTACAATTCGGAAAGAAAGCAAAGTATTCTCATCTCTTCGAATACCAGATACGTACGTAAATTTCGAGTGCGAAATTTCATAAAGAGGGGAGATTGTGAGATCCCAAAATTATGAAATGAAAGTATTCGATTTTCTTATAATTATTATGTTAGTTAGTAAATGGTTAAATTGATAAACGTTAAAGTTAAGGGTGATATATGAAAAATTTTCAAAGTAAGCAAGTTGTCATAAAATAATCGGAGTGATAAAAGTACAGTAATACGCGTGGTTGCATAGTAGCACACGGTATTGATTATTGATGCTTACGTGAGAAGACACTCAGTTTTATTCAATTATTGCTACAATAATTGATGCATCATATCTCTCATATTATTGATTCAATTATTGTCACAATATCATCTGTATAATATGTTATATTATTAAATCAATAATTAAGACGACAAAGTTATTCATAATATTATTTGCAATATTGATAATGTCTAGAAGTTCTGTCAAGAAGAGGTTTGGTCATCTAATTGTGCGCCAATAGGGAGAAATCCTTATCGAAAAGCCCCCTCTTTCCTGGGAACGACCTGGTTGTTAAATATTGCGAGTAATAATATTAATGATGAATAAGTTCGTGTTGATTAAAGATGAAATTGATAGTTTCATTGTGTGGGAATTATTAGTGTTAGTGGAAATCGATATTTATTTTGATAATAATTAATGTCTGGAGGTTATATTGACCTATCGGGTAATTCACCGGATAAATGAGCAATTAATTGCTATTAATTCACATGCTTATAACTATGTGTTCATATATGTGTACTATTGATTCACATGATTTACTATTAGGGGAATTGGTACAAGATTGATAATACGTGCATGACTAAATTAAAAATGGAGGTATAGATGAAGGTACTATACTATAATTAATTTTTTCACATATTTAGAACTATTGAGTCACATGATTTACTATTGATTAACATGATTTACTATTAGGGGAGGTGGTGCAAGTTTGATAATGCTTGCAGGACTAAATTAAAAAAAAAAGAGGAAGGTATTATAATGTAATATTTCGAGTCCCAAAATGTGTAATTATTGAAACTATATTTTCCTATAAATAGAAGCTCATTCCTTCATTATTTTTTATTAATTCACTAAAGCTATAAAGCAATTATTATATAGAGAAATTATAGAGAGAAAAAATAAGAGAAGTCTGCTACCTCACTATTCCAGTATCCAATTTTCTTCTAAGGTAAGGGGTATTATTTCTTTCATATTCATGAAGAGAGTTATTTCTTTCAATATTCGTAAGGGTTTTTATTCCATTCTTTATTATTCTGTTGGAATAACCTGTCTGTACGGTCTATCGCATGCCTGGTGAATTCTTCTATTATTCCATTCTTTATTATTCTGTTGGAATAACCTGTCTGTGCGGTCTATCGCATGCCTGGCGAATTCTTTTGTTATTTCATTCTTTATTATTCTGTTGGAATAACCTGTCTATGCGGACTACCGCATGCATGCTGAATTCTTCTGTTATTTTATTCTTTATTATTCTGTTGGAATAGCATGTCTGTGTGGACTACCGTATGCATGGTGAATGACCCTTCGTATTCATTCCTTATTAAATTGTTAAAATAATATGTCTACATGGATTACCGCATGGCGGGTGAAAATCCATTTGTAGTTTCATAATTTTTCTGACCCTCAAAAATTCTGGAAACATTGAAAATGATAATTTGTTGAGTTTTCTAGATTGTGTCTAAAAATGGCAATTTTTGGATGTATAGATTAGGAGTTATGAATTTTATGGGAAAATACTATTTTAAAAGTAAACCCTTATAACTCCTTGTGGTTAACTCTAAAATTGATGAAATCTTTATTGGGAGTACATGTATATAATAGGAGTATACCCTGTAAATTTTAGAATTTTTGGACAAAAGTACAGTTTATGATAAATGTCTAAATATTCGGCATTTTTGGCCATATAAAAAATAGTAAATGAATTTTAAAAATTCCGAGAAAAATATATGTTCAATATGGGACTATATTCTGCTAAATCCCAAAAAACAAAACTTTTTGGGACTGATTTGTTATTTTATATGAAAATAGTTTAGTTACGAACATATGAATTAAATATGTTATGTGAAGTTGAAAAATTGGTAAATAGGATTTTATGGCTTGGAAATCCTATATAAGGTATATGCAGATTTTTGATGAGGGATTTGATCATTGGTGATAAAATCTTATGAGTATGGCATTTTTGAATGATTAAATGTATTATTTGGTAAAGTGTAAACAATTAAAATAAATTGTTTATGAGTTTAAGAAGTGATTAAAATATTGTTATAATATTAATAATATTAGATTATGAGTTTATTAAGTTATTGATAATATTTGGATAAATTTAAAGTCTTTAATATTTATCATTGGTTTCATTTAATTAATGCTTATATTATTGTCATCATCCTCATGCTTATATTGTAATGAAAGTCATCTGTGGCTTACCTACATAGATGGACTTGGTATGATTATGACCAGAAATTATTCGGTATAATTATGACCGTAATGTTACAAATGATGTGATAAAAGTCCTCATTGGCCCGTAGTGCATTGATGGACAGTTTTCGATATGATTATGACCATGGGTTCTCTTCGGCCAATGGTGCAAAGAGGAATTATTTTATGGCATGATCATGACCGTTGATGAAAACACGATTATCCTTGGCCCATAGTGCATGGATAATTCGTTGTCGTGATACGAATGAATATCCTTCACCTGTAGTACAGGGATGATTCGATGATGTGGTTTATTTATTAAGCTGAGTCTCAGCGATAAAGATAATAAAAAACTTTTAATTCGTAGAAGATAGTAGATATCATGCTATACTTTACTCTTCTAAAATACAGTTGCATGTCTTTGGCCTGGAGTGGAAAGATGAACTGTTAATGAATATCTTTGGCCCGTAGTGGAAAGATGAATTTAATAGTAAGATTATGGACAAGAATTGTGATCTGGTATAACCATGGTCTTTGATGTTTCAGGTAAAGATAAGTGATAAAAATTATCTTCGTCTTGGGTGCGAAGAGGAATTTAGAACCACAATTATGATTATGAGTTATTCACCTGATTGTGGATTGGAATTGTTGACTGATATTACAGGGATAAAACATTGTTTGTTGTTTTTAACGTGGAGAAGATAATAGACTTTATGGTCTATTTGACTCTTTAATGGATTGCTCGTTCCACTGCAACTATGGTTGAAAAGTTTTATCATCTACCATATGTTCTAAATCTCTGATTTATCACTGACGAAGGCTATTGATAATTTAATTATCTTTAGTCATAATATTCTTTACTGGGCTAGTTGTGCTCACCCTTTTGCTTCACAATTCCTTTCAGGTATTAAGAGTATAGCTGTGTCGAGCGGGGGTAACAGGGGATTAGAACGGTGGTCTATAGCTGTTTAGGTTTCCCTTAAAATTGTATGGAAATTTTTTATTGAGAATTATAGATAAGTGTGTCGTATTTTATACATCATTTTAACCGTTAATTTTGGTGAACCAAATAGGGTGAGGTGAACCAACTTTGGAAGGGCGTTTTTGCCACTATCATACAAAATATCTAATGACGGACGACCTCGTGTTATCATAAGTCAGGGTTGTGCACATCCACTTGCTTAGTATATCTACGAGCACTACCTATATAATCTTGGAGTTTGCTTGAAATATAATTCTAAATTGGAGATAATTGAGATAATTATATGTCAAGAGAAGACTCACCATTGGAGAGAAGATGATATCAATCTTCTTGTTTTTCTTTAGGGACTATTGGGTTAACTAAGGATAATTTTGTGGACATATGATATCTATCGTAACCTTGACGTATGGCCTCCCATGTACGAAGGTTTCCTTGAGTATTTTCCAAAGATTTTAATTTCTAAAATAGTTATTGACTGTACCTTTATGTAAGGTACAATTGTAAGGCCTTGTGGTCAAGGCACCAGGAATTTATATTAAAACTCACACTTTAATTGTGGTCATTTTCTGAATGACAGTTGTATAAATGAAGTTGTCAGTAGTGTATTTTCTGGCGACTCAAGATGGGCGATGTATACCTATTTTGGGGGCGTCACATTAGGGATATGGTCGCTGGCGGAGATATGAGTCTAGATTTAGGAGGGGAGAGACGAGTAATATACTTCGCTAGTGTGTGACTTACCTAAGCCGAATTTTTACTTGATAAGTTGACAATTTGTGATATGTCAATTAACCTTTGTTTTGAAGATATATTCAAGGATGATATCTGAAATACAGGAGATGAGCAATGAAAAAATCATGATACAGAGGATATAACCGGGAAGGTACAATACGAAAATAAAGCAAGGTATTCTCATCTCTTCGAATACCAGGTACGTACGTAAATTTCGAGGGCGAAATTTCATAAGGAGGGGAGATTGTGAGATCCCGAAATTATGAAATGAAAGTATTCAATTTTCTTATAATTATTATGTTATTTAGTAAATGGTTAAATTGATAAAGGTTAAAGTTAAGGGTGATATTTGAAAAATTTTCAAAGTAAGCAAGTTGTTATAAAATAATCGGTGATAAAAGAACAGTAATACGCATGGTTGCATAGTAGCACACAGTATTGATTATTGATGCTTACGTGAGAAGACACTCAGTTTTATTCAATTATTGCTACAATAATTGCTGCATCATATCTCTCATATTATTGATTTAATTATTGTCACAATATCATCTGTATAATATGTTATATTATTAAATCAATAATTGAGACGACAAAGTTATTCATATTATTATTTGCAATATTGACAATGTCTAGAAGTTCTGTCAAGGAGAGGTTTGGTCATCTAATTGCGCGTCAATAGGGAAAAATCCTTATCGAAAAGCCCCCTATTTCCTGGGAACGACCTAGTTGTTAAATATTGTGAGTTATAATATTAATGATGAATAAGTTCGTATTGATTAAAGATGAAATTTATAGTTCCATTGTGTGGGAATTATTAGTGTTAGTGGAAATCGATATTTATTTTGATAATAATTGATGTCTGGAGGTTATATTGACCAATCAAGTAATTCACCGGATAAATGAGAAAATAATTGCTATTAATTTACATGCTTATAACTATGTGTTCACATGTGTATACTATTGATTCACATGATTTACTATTAGGGGAATTGGTGCAATATTGATAATACTTGCATTACTAAATTAAAAATGGAGGTATAGATGAAGGTATTATACTATAATTAATTTTTTCACATGTTTAAAATAATTGAGTCACATGATTTACTATTGATTAACATGATTTACAATTAGGGGAGGTGGTGCAAGTTTGATAATACTTGCAGGACTAAATTAAAAATGAAGAAAATGAGGAAGGTATTATACTGTAATATTTCGAGCCCCAAAATATGCAATTATTAAAACTATATTTTCCTATAAATAGAAGTTCATTCCTTCATTATTTTTCACCAATTCACTAAAGCTATAAAATAATTTTTATAGAGAGAAATTATAGAGAGAAAGAAGAAGAGAAGTCTGCTACCTCACTATTCCAGTATCCAGTTTTCTTCTAAGGTAAGGGGTATTTTTTCTTCCGTATTCATGAAGAGAGTTTTTTCTTTCAATATTCGTAAGGGTTGTTATTCCATTCTTTATTATTCTGTTGCAATAACCTGTCTGTGCGGTCTATCGCATGCTTGGTGAATTCTTCTGTTATTCCATTCTTTATTATTCTGTTTGAATAACCTGTCTACGCAGACCAGCGCATGCATGGTGAATTCTACTGTTATTCCATTCTTTATTATTCTGTTGGAATAACCTGTCTGTGTGGACTATCGCATGCATGGTCAATGACCCTTCGTATTCATTCCTTATTAAATTGTGGAAATGATATGTCTACGTGGATTACCGCATGACGGGTGAAAATCCATTTGCAGTTTCGTAATTTTTCTGACCCTCAAAAATTCTGAAAAAAATTAGAAATGATAATTTGTTGAGTTTTCTAGATTGTGTCAAAAAATGGCAATTTTTGGATGTATAGATTAGGAGTTATGAATTTTATGGAAAAAACTATTTTAAAAGTAAACCCTTATAACTCCTTGTGGTTAACTCCAAAATTGATGAAATCGTTTTTGGAAGTACATGTATATAACAAGAGTATACCCTGTAAATTTCAAAATTTTTGGACAAAAGTACAGTTTATGATAAATGTCTAAATATTCGGCAGTTTTGGCCATATAAAAAATAGTAAATGAATTTTAAAAATTCCGAGAAAAATATATGTTCAATATGGGACTATATTCTGCTAAATTCCAAAAAAGAAAACTTTTTGGGACTGATTTGTTATTTTTTATGAAAATGGTTTAGTTACGAACATATGAATTAAATATGTTATGTGAAGTTAAAAAATTGGTAAATAGGATTTTATGGCTTGGAAATCCTATATAAGGTATATGCAGATTTTTTATGAGGGATTTGATCATTAGTGATGAAATCTTATGAGTATGGCATTTTTGAATGATTAAATGCATTATTTGGTAAAGTGTAAATAATTAAAATAAATTGTTTATGAGTTTAAGAAGTGATTAAAATATTGTTATAATATTAACAATATTAGATTATGAGTTTATTAAGTGATTGATAATATTTGGATAAATTTAAAATCTTTAATATATATCCTCTGTTTCGTTTGATTAATGCTTATATTATTGTCATCATCCTCATGCTTATATTGTGATGAAAGTCATATGTGGCTTACGTGCATAAATGGACTTGGTATGATTATGACCATGAATTATTCGGTAAAATCATGACCGTAATGTTACAAATGATGTGATAAAAGTCCTCATTGGCCCGTAGTGCATTGATGGACAGTTTTCGGTATGATTATAACCATGGGTTCTCTTCGGCCAAGGGCGCAAAGAGGAATTGTTTTATGGCATGATCATGATCGTTGATGAAAACATGATTATCCTTGGCCCGTAGTGCATGGATAATTTGTGGTCGTGATACGAATGAATATCATTGGCCTGCAGTACATGGATGATTCGATGACGTGGTTTATTTATTAAGCTGAGTCTCAGCGATAAAGTTGATGAAAAACTTTTAATTCGTAGAAGATAGTATATATCATGCTCTACTTTACTCTTCAAAAAATACAGTTGCATGTCTTTGGCCTGAGTAGAAAGATGAACTGTTAATGAATATCTTTGGTCCGTAGTGGAAAAGTGAATTTATCAGTATGATTATGGACAAGAATTGTGATTTGGTATAACCATGGTCTTTGATGTTTCAGGTAAAGACAAGTGATGAAAATTATCTTCGTCTTGGGTGCGAAGAGGAATTTAGAACCACAATTATGATTATGAGTTATTCACCTGATTGTGGATAGGAATTGTTGACTGATATTACAAGGATAAAACATTGTTGGTGGATTTTTAACGTGGAGAAGATAATAGACATTATGGTCTATTTGACTCTTCTAATGGATTGCTCGTTCTGCTACAACTATAGTTGAAAAGTTTTATCATCTACCATATGTTCTAAATCTCTGATTTATCACTGACGAAGGCTATTCATAATTTAATTATCTTTAGTCATGATATTCTTTACTGGGCTAGTTTTGCTCACCCTTTTGCTTCATAATTCCTTTCAAGTATTAAGAGTGTAGCTGTGTCGAGCGGGGGTAACATGGGATTAGAACGGTGGTCTATAGCTGTTGAGGTTTCCCTTAAAATAGTATGGAAATAATTTTATTGAGAATTATAGATAAGTGTGTCGTATTTTATACGTCATTTTAACCGTTTATTTTGGTAAACCAAATAAGGTGAGGTGAACCCAACTTTGGAAGTGTATTTTTTCTACTATCATACAAGATGTCTAATGACGGACGACCTCGTGTTATCATAAGTCAGGGTTATGCACATCCACTTGCTGAGTATATCTACGAGCACTACCTATATAATCTTGGAGTTTTCTTGAAATATAATTCTAAATTGGAGACAATGGAGATAATTATATGTCAAGAGAAGACTCACCATTGAAGAGAAGATGATAGCAATCTTCTTATTTTTCTTTGGGGACTATTGGGTCAACCAAGAATAATTCTGTGGACATATGATATCTATCATAACCTTGACGTATGGCCTCCCATGTACGAAGGTTTTCTTGAGTATTTTCCAAATATTTTAATTTCTAAAACAGTTATTGACTGTACCTTTATGTAAGGTACCATTGTAAGGTCTTATGGTTAAGGCACCACGAGAGTTATATATATTTATATTAAAACTCACAGTTTAACTGTGGTCGTTTTCTGCATGACAGTTGTACAAATGGAGTTGTCAGTAGTGTATTTTCTGGCGACTCAAGATGGGTGATGTATACCTATTTTGGGGGCGTCACAGTTACCGTACAATTCAATCCTTCCACCATACAATGTCTCAATTAAATATAAGACATAGAATTAATGTCAAGTCTTATTTTATTTAATTATATGTTTTTCGATCCTTAAATGCACAACTCCAAATAATGCAAATTAGAAACTCCTTTCTAATTTTATTCTGCCTTAGCCAAGGACTACTGGGTTGTCATTTATCGAATCACATAAGACATTTCTCTTCTTTTACTAGAAGAGGTAGATTCTTTATTAATTGATCATACATTATCTCCATGTACAACTTACTATACCCAAGCATACCCTTTGATATACCCTAAGGGTCTTAAGAAATAAGTCAAAGTATAACTCATCAAACACAAGATACTATGATGATCTCAAGTCCAAGGATCACTTGTACTACTATCACTACAGGAATTCCTATTGATAGACAAGTAAAACTCCATTAGGTGTAGCAGCCTCAAATCCGAGTCCCAAATCACCACGAATCTAGTATACTATTTCTATAACTATTACAGAAGATATAAACATAAATTGTTTATACAATAAACTTTACACACTATCCCCAAGGTCGAGTAACCTTAACTTAATACACAATTGATAACTTATTTAACTTACAATAGCATTTAGATACAATAATGTTATAAATCTAACTGCACACGTATACTAAAGCTGGAACTGTCTTTGACCTTTTCTTTTATCCTACGTATTCGTCTCAATCTACAATGTTTATCAGGATAAAGCAAGGGTGAGTATAAGTTTTCCCAGCAAGTATAGGTTCATTTAAGGATATATCATGATTGAAAGAATTTGAATAATAGGTTGGCTATAATTCAACAATATAGTTGTGAATTAGCATGAATAAATTTTTTGACTGAACAAGGATTTAACATGAACAAATATATCTGAACCGAATGGTAATAAAGGTGATCAGCCTTTCATACCTGATGAATATATGTCATACGCATAGGGTACAATTTAATAATTCTTAGACATGACAATCAGAAATGATTAACCGCAAGTATATTTAAATAATACACATCTCCGTCTATAACACACATACGACCTATCCTCAAGTCAAATTTTTACATTCTGAGTCGAGTTTGGTACAATTCTGACAACCCGACGGTCTAGTCAGAAAAATTTTGAGTTCAAGTTCAATTAAACTTTGTCTAAACACTTAACCATTATCTAAGATAATTTATTAACAGTTGAAATATTTTTCGTAACCTAGTAATAATTTTTAAATAATTATTACTAGTTATCATAATTTTTCAATCATTAATATTGTATTTATATGATTTAAATATCACATAATTCCTTTGTCATTAATATTTATTTAATGCTAAATATTAATAAAAATTATAACATAATATTATATTATATTTATAATATATCAAAGTATTTCTAATACCTTAAAATCACATTTATATGCTTTTTAAACCATTAAATTCATTATCCGATAATTGCTATTACTATTAAAATATTAATATCTTCATGACAAAATATCAAAAGTTATATTTCATAACTTAAAATATTTCTATATCACTTAAACCATTTTTATATGCTTTTTAAATCATTAATTCTATTTTTCTATAATTTATTCAATATATTTACTAAATAAATTAACTATCATTAATATTGATTAATTAATGAAATTCATCACAAAATATTAAAAGTCATCTAAAATAACTTCAAATATTTTCTTATACCATAATATAATTTTTCATGATTTTTTATGTATTAAAATCATTTTTAAATAATTTATTTAATATTATAATTAAATAAATTAAATACCATTTATATTACAAAAATATTAAATATTTATGAAATATATCAAAATAATTAAAAACTATTTATTTTAATTTATTAATTAAAATAATTAATTTTCCGAAATTCAGTATCGCTATAGGGGCTTTAGACGACAAATCGTTCGTTGTTGGTGTTCTTCGTGTAAGACCCCAACTTATTAATGAATAAAATCAAATTTTCTCTAAATATTATTGTGAATAATAAGAGGTTAATTTGATATAATACTTTGGTTATGGGTGAAATGTGAAAATTTTGCAAAATAAGCAAGTGGTTATAAAATATTAATTTTGTCGGAGAATATTCGTTTGGTCGTGGAATATTCTTGCTGTCGGAGAATATTCGTACGACGGCGCAGCCTTGTGTGGGCCCCATAACGGAAAGCGATTGGATGAAGAAAACGACAAGTATAAGTTGTTTATAAATAACGGCGTAGTTGTTACCGTTAATACTGTTGGAATACCCGGTGGTTAAAATACAGTAGCACACGATATTGCACCAACTATTGATTCTTACGTAAGAAGACACTACTCAATAATTGTTACAGTAGTTATTGTTCAATATTTTATTTTATTGATTTAATAATTGTTGCGTTAATATTTTATATTATTGTTGTTTTAATAATTGTCACTACACAGTATTTTCTATTATCGGAACAATAATTCATATTATCTGAATAATATTATTAGATAACATTATTGGTAATGTCTAAAAAGTTCTGTCTAAGGAGAGGTTTGGTCATCTAATTGCGCGTCAGTAAGGAGAGATCCTTATTGGAAAGCCCCCGCTTTCCTGGGAACGGCCTAGTTGCCAGTACTGTGGTTCTGTAATATTATTTGTGTATAATTAATTATTGATTTATATGATAAGAAAAATAGTGATTTTATGTGGATATAGATGGAGAAAATTTTTAATGTGACAATTGTTGAAAATTAATATTTTATCTTTTTCTGATAAAATAATTCATTTAAATATATTATTTTAATAATATATTGATGGTGATATTTTTATAATGAATGTGGGATATATGAGTATATGAGGAGGAAGAGTATTTTTGTGGCATTAAATGATTAACACATGTTTTGTGTGATGGTGGACACAATTCTTGACCGAAAATTTATTATTGACTGTAAAACCGCCCGTTTGTGGATTTCGGTCAATTTCTGTTTGGAATTTGGAAAAACTTTCTTCTGTAAAGTTGTAGAGAATTGAATTTCATATAAAAACTCGCGAGATTCAAATTTTCTGACAAAAGGGCTATTTATTATGAATTATTGAAGTTTCGAAGTTCCGAAGTAATTAATTTTTGGGAGTTTTAGTTAATTATTTTGAGAAAAACATTTTTTATATTTTTTTTGGACATCATAAACATGTGCAAGGTGGCTGATTTCAGATTTTCTAAGGTGGGCTTGAAAATTTATATATATATATTATTATTATATTAAATTTTCTGCTTTGGTGTTCTAAGCATTTTCCTATAAATAGGGTACTTAGGTTAGAATTGAAAATCACACCAGAAACACAAGTTTCTCTCTCTTTCTCTCTCTATATTAGTGAGCGTATTCTTGTGAGTATTCTAATACTTTAAGTATTGCTATACGGTGCAAGTTCAAGTCATAACCTATATCCGGTGTTTCAACTAGAAGTACTGTTTTTGCTGAGGTAAGGGATATTATTTCTTCTTAAATGATATTATTTTCTTCAATATCATTATGCCGAAGTATTGATCTGAACTTTTTATCAAATTTGGAACTTTTCATGTCGGGGTTACTATTCACGAGTTACTATTCACAAGTTACTATTCACCGAAAAATAAAATTTTTTTCTTTTCGTCCAAAATATCTATTCTGGATACTAGCTTTGATTGTATCCATGTTTTGATCATTCTTGAATTTTACTCCACTATGATTATTTATGAGGTATTTTTGGACATGGAATAGCTAAAATACGAATCCTTAATATTTATTATTTTGTTTCACTAGATTCGTTTCCTTAAAAATATTTTTCATCATCCTCAGTCCTAAATGATGATATAAATGAATATCGTTGGCCTGTAGTGCAAAGATTAATGATTTCTGATGAATATCTTTGACCCGTAGTGCAAAGATGAACAGGTGTTGAGGTGAACATGACCAACTGATGAATATCTTTGGCCTGTAGTGCAAAGATGACTATTTGATTCAAGATATTTATTGATTGATGTTACAGGGATAAAATATTGATGATGGGCTTTTAAATTCATAGATAATCGTAGATTTCATTCTCTACGTAACTCTTCTATGAATTATTATTTTCCGCTGCGAATATTGATTTAAAACTTGTTGTCTATTGTATTCTATTAAATTTTTCCCTGTTGAAGACTAACGATAATTTGTTGTATATTATCTTAGTCATAATATTCTTTACTGGGCTAGTTGAGCTCACCCTTTTCCTTGTTGTTCCATTTTCCTTCTCAGGAGGCGAGAATGTAGCGAGTACTAGTCGGGGTATGGAATGATGGTTCAAGACAGTTATTTTAGTAGTCCTCACTATTTTGTAAAATAGTATATCAATAAGTATAATGAGGACTTAATTGAGTATGAATACTGTCTAGATGACAATATTTGTATTTAAACTCACAGTATATGTGTTGTCGTATTTTGCACGACAATTGTAATAATAAAGTTGTAGTTATTTTCTGTACCATGTATTTGGCGACTCAGAATGGGTTGGATGGATTGGACCTATTTTGGGGGCGTCACACTTTGCGTTCTTGAGCCCAAACCCAGAATTCATGTCAGTTAGCAAGGTGTCTTGTTTGACCGGTTCTAGATTCTTGGTTATCACGCTTCTAGATTTGTTAATGAGTTATAATTGTAGTACTCATGTAATATTACCAGTTCAATCAAGTTTCATGGTCATCATGCATCATAACAGCAAGATCAAAGCCCGAGAAATTCTTGTCAGGCGTGTTCTTGAGTTTCTGGGTTGCCCAGAAACTCAAGCAGTGCTAGGGTCCTATTTTGTAGTCTTAAATCATAGCTTTCTGAACTCGGTTTATGTGATCTAAGGGTTCATAAATGAAGTATATATGTCAGGCGACAACAAAATATCAATAGATCAACATAACAACATCACCAGAGGAAGATTCGAGCCGGTCAAAGTAGTGTCAAATAAACTGCCTTTGAAGATTCTGGGTTGCCCAGATTTCTCCTTCCGGTAGTTCGGTCAAACTTATTTTGACCTTAATTAATTCCGTTCCTGATCATGATCTGGGTGTTCTAATGACTTGTATGTGTAGCTCACATACTAGTCTTTAACATAATAACAACAACTTGGTCAAACGTATTAACAGTAGCAAGATCCATGACCTTGAAAATCTTGTCAGAAATTCTGGGAAATTTATCGGTTGCCCAGAAGTCAGTTTCGTGATCGGTCAACTAGGTTTGACCGTTCATAACTTGCAATATAAACATGATTTGAACCTGATTTCAGTTCTAGAACATAGTCCACATAGCATACTGCAGATTTATAACACAAAACACACATAACAGTTAACACAGAAAGATCTGGAGGCACTGACATTCGGTTGTCAAAAAACTTTTGAAAGTTCAAGCAGTTTCTAAAAATGCTATTTTCGTGCATCTAAGTGTTATAGATCTATGATCTATCAATCCAGATTACTAAAAGACATCTTAATACCTAACGTTAAACAATCAATTACAACATATAACATCAGATCATAAAATTTCTAAAATTTAGGGTCTAAACAACTTTGAGCCTTGATTTTTTGATTCGGATCCTTGATCTTGTTATGGAAAGCTATGATTTGATCATGGTTTATCTTTTGGTCTCACTCTCTCTCAAAATTTCAAAAATATAGAGAGAGAAAGTCTTGGTTGCTTTTCTAAATAAAGTAAGAGATTTCTTACTTTTTAAATTTCTAAACCTTGATGCAGTGAATAAGGATAATGTAATGGTTGATTGCTGAGATTTGTAGCACATGGATAGGGCTATGGTTGGTAAACAACTAAGAGTAGGGTTAGATCCATACTCCACCTTATAAAAATACAAAAAGGCTAGTTTGGTCATTTGGTTTCTAAATAATGGCATTTTTGACATTTGGCTAGCCCTTAGGGTTAAAACCTAAGGTTCCAAAAAAATTAATTTCTAGAATTTTTTAATTTAGGTTTTCAAAAATAAAAATTAATATTTCTAAATTATAATTAGGATTTGATAATTATATTAAAATTTTCTAATCATAATCCAAGCTTGCTAATTAGGATTATTATTTCCTAATTAAAATTGCTAATTTAGCAATTAGGGTCAAAATGGTACATTAGGATTTATAACCCAAGAATTAGGGTTTTAAATAGAAAAATAATCTTTCTAATTTAAAATTTAGGTTTCCTAATTACTTAAAACTTGAAAATTAGGATTAATATTTCCTAATTAACATTAAAATTATTAAATTAAGAATTAGGTTTTCCCTAATTATAAATTAGGGTTTCTAATCTAGAAATTAGGGTTTTCTAAATCAATTAGGGTTATCCCTAATTAGGTTATTATTAATAACATTTAAACCTTATACTAGCATTTGCATTCCCAAACTAGGGTTTCCAACTTCCGAATTAGGGTTTCAGATTCCTGGAACTGAAATTAGGGTTTTCAGAACCGGTTTTAGGGTTTCTTATAATTCGTAAGAATTTTCTAACTGAACGTTGACGTTCTTAATATAATATTAGGGTTTGCCACTGATATATCTTATCTGATCAACCCTTGACCCTTAACCACATACTATATACATATAATACGATATACGTAGAACATATTCACGTATACCCTTAATCCTGAATAATTCACCACAAAAATTTTAAATTCACGAAATACCTTCTCGGAAATCTCAAATGTATTCACTTATTTTATGTCTAGGTTTATTATTTAACCTTAATTCAATATTTTAATATTCTATAAATATCCAAATTCTCGGGTTGTCACATTAACCCTTTTTTCTAAAAATTTCGTCCCCGAAATTTAACTTACACCATACACCATTCTTTCTCATCATCACATGCTACCCAATACATTCCTCACCAGAGTAAAAATTTTGAAATTGTGCTGAGGAGTTATATAAACTATTGTCTATCATTTTTGCAAAGGTTTTATGGAAATTCATCTGCAAACCATTATAACTTACGGACATAGTGGGTAATTAGCCCGGTATGCCCTGTACTTATTAAGTATTGTTGGTCAAATTTGTTTCTCGTCACTGCCATAAGCACACAAATTTTACCTCAGTCTTATCGGAATCCACACCAAAATAATTTGGTTCGGGATAATTTTCAAATAACGCTTAGAGTTTTCATAAACGTTGGTCTAGCCGAATCAAATAGCTTAGACTCATATCAATAATCAACTACAATCGAATTACGAATGTGTGTAGCCAAACGTCGTTGGCAAATTAAAATTCTAAAATAGTTTGAAAATGACGTCATGATGTTGTAATGTATTAACAATCCGTTTGAGGATGACGTCATCGAGTGACTTTGTCATAACACATCATACAATAATGGAACAACGATTTTAGATCAAATTCAACACTAAGTATTCCTGCATTTACAACTCCATCAACTTTTTATCATCTCTGCACCAGGTTACATGGTACATAAGTGATAAATAAAAATATAATTTGATATTTCAAATCATTATCGTCTAGCTGAAACAAGTAGCATAGACTATACTTTAAACCGTTCAAAAATCATTACAAATTTGTTTTATTACCTCAACAGGTAACAATGTGTCGGTGGCCCGAAATCCACTCATACACAATGGTCACCCGGAGTGGAGAGTAAAAAAAATAATTTTTCAAAAGCACATAGTGCGTATTTAACTTGATGTCAAAAATTACGAGTCTAGCATAGCTAGAAGATTCGGAAAACTTATGTCTCCACTAATGATCAATCGCTTAAACAGTCTATCTGTTCCTATAATCCTCAATATTCCGTTTACAAATAGTTCTACCCAGTTCGTCAAACCACACTCATGGGTTCATGAACTTTCCACAATCATATGAGTTTAAGAACTTGTCCTAGACAGACCTTTGGCGTTCATTCGCTGATGGGTTCATAAACATTTCATATAATCATGACTCACGAACGTATCATAAGTATGAGTTTTAAGAACTCGTACTTAAACTGATATTCTCTACCTATAACCTATCTATCTGTTATACACCTGAGAAAAGAATCACCTTCTCAACAGGTATATAACAAATAACGCGACATAGACATTTCAATGATTATCAGTGTTAGAAACTAAGTGGTTGTTACACCAAATACAATTCAGTTCCCATACGAAGAATCATACAACTTGGCTGCTGACATGAGTCTTCAATTGAAATCCCCACCTAATCTTAACTCCCTTCTCAATACGAATTTCGTTCAACTCGTATTTATAATGCTTTCCTGAATCTGTACCAATTCATAGTACCACTGACACACAGTAATCTTGCTGTAAACTTTTCAATCATTCGCTTTATCCTTCTCCATACTATAACCTTATTAGATCACGTGGTGATCTCATCGTATATATTACGATTCATTTCTACACTATGATCGTTTTGCTTTTCGATCTTCTATCACTATACTTTTAGTCTTTTAGACTCTATCTATTCACCATTACTGTTCAACTTTATTATCAGAGTTAGGGAACTCTGTAACTTTTATAACCCGCCGAGATTCATCTTTGAATCTTACCGACCCACTAACTCTATTTGAGCTAGTACTTATCCTAATCACTGCGGTTATTAGTCTCAAGTATTCCTACCTAAGGTTCATAACCTATAACTTTGATACCAACTGTAGCAGCCCCAAATCCGGGATCCAAATCACCATGGATCTGGTATACTATTTCTATAACTATTGCGAAAGATATAACATAAATTGTTTATACAAAAAACTTTACACACTATCCCCAAGGTCGAGTAACCTTAACTTAATACATAATTCATAACTTATTTGACTTACAATAACATTAAGATACAATACTGTTACAAATCTAACTACACACGTATACTAAAGCTGAAACTGTCTTTGACTTTTCCTTGTATCTGACGTATTCGTCTCAATCTGCAATGTTTATCATGATATAGCAAGGGTGAGCATAAATTTTCCCAACAAGTATAAGTTCATTTAAGGATATATCATGATTGAAAGAATTTGAATAATAGGCTGGCTAAAATTCAACAATATAGTTGTGAATTAGCATGAACAAATTTTTTGACTGAACAAGCATTTAACATGAATAAATATATCTGGACCGAATGGTAATAAAGGTGATCAGCCTTTCATACCTGATGTATACATGGCATACGCACAGGGTGCAATTTAATAATTCTTAGATATGGCAATCAGAAATGATTAACCACAAATATAATTGAATAATACCATTGATTACCATTACGCAATTTAATAAGCTTTGTCGGAAGACCTAATATTAATAATATCGATATACAAATTAGAATAATACCATCACAGTATTTAAAATAACCTAAACACATTATCACATAATCCTATCCGTCTATAACACACATACGACCTATCCTCAAGTCAAACTTTACAGTCTGAGTCGAGTTCGGTACAATTCTGACATCCCGACGGTCTAGTCAGAAAAATTTTGAATTTAAGTTCAATTAAACTCTGTCTAAATGTGACGCCCCCAAAAAAGGGATACATCACCCCTCTTGAGTCGCCAAATACATAGTACAGAATTTAAATACAAACATCTTTTATACAGTACGACAAAATATAGCTAAGAGTTTCAACATGGATAATGTCTCGTAGTGAGTATCCAAACTCAAATAAAGTCCTCATTACAATTATTATCACACTATTTCACTGAATAGTGATGACTACTAATGCAAATATCTGGACCGTCACTCCGTTTCCTGACTAGTCCCAGCTATATTCTCATTTCCTGAAGAGAACAATGAAAGCAAAGGGTGAGCTCAACTAGCCCAGTAAGAAATATTATGACTAAGATAATGCAGAATAAATTATCGTTAGCCTTAAATAGTGTTAAACTGATAAAATACAATAAACATCAAGTTTAACTACAGCGGAACAAGCAAACCATTAAAAGAGTCAAGTAGAGCATGATATCTACTATCTTCTATGATTTAGAAAGTTTATCAACAATTTTATCACTGAGACTCATCTTAATAAATAGTATTACAACCACGAATTATCCATGCACTACGGGTCAAGGATATTCGTGTTTTCACCGATGGTCATGATCATACCATCAACTGTCCATCAATGCACTACGGGCCAATGAGGACTTTTATCACATCATTTATAACATTACGGGTCATGATTATATCGAATGATCCCTGGTCATAATCATACCAATCAACAGCCCATCTATGCACGTAAGCCAAAGATGACTTTCATCACAATATAAGCATGAGGATGATGACAATGATATAAAAATTCAATTAAAAGAAAGCAAAAGATAAATTTTTAAATATTTATAATTTAATTTATCAAGAATTCAATAATGTCCAAATTGCCAACATGATATTGCTTTGTGGAGTAAAATTCAAGAATAATACTGTATCAAAAATGATTTGGACAGCAAAGAAATCAATTTTTGTCATGAATAGTACTTCAGGTGAATAGTACCCGAGTGAATAGTACCCCGTGAATAGTTCTTCGGGAATAATACCCCCATAAATAGTATTTTGTGAATAGTACTTGTTAATAGTACTCGTGAATAGTACCCGTGAATAGTACTTTATGAATAATACCCCGTGAATAGTACTGTATTAATAAATAGTACTCATGGGCAGTACTCCGGCATGAAAAGCTTAAAATTTAACAAGAATGTGCAGAAAATATCCTTGTGAAACGATACTAGATGAAGCGCAAATATCAAGGATATTCTACTAATTTCACGGAGTAAAGAAATAATACTTTAACCGAATGATGGTATAATCAGGAATACGAGACGAAATAATATTACTCACATACTACAGAGTATGGAAGAAAATTTTATTTCTTATGAATACTGAACAAAAATAATATCATTTACCTCAAAAGAAGACTAGATACTCGAATAGTGAAGTAGCAGACTTCTCTTCTTCTTTCTCTCTATAATTATTCTTGTGAGTCTTAGTGAATTGGTGAGAATGAAAGAAGAATGAGCTTCTATTTATAGAAAAATATAGTTTTGATAATTGCACGTTTTGGGGCTCAAAATATTACGGTATAATACATTCATATTTTCCTTCATTTTTAATTTAGTCTTGCAAGTATTATCAAACTTGCACCACCTCCCCTAATAGTACATCTTGTGAATCAATAGTACAATCATGTGAAAAAAATAATTACAGTATAGTACCTTCATCTGTACCTCCATTTTTAATTTAGTCATGCAAGTATTATCAATCTTGCACCACCTCCCCTAATAGTACATGCATTTGAATTAATAGTACACACATGTGAACAAATAGTTATAAGCATGTGAATTAATAGCAATTAATTGCTCATTTATCCGATTAATTACCCGATTGGTCAATATAACCTCCAGACATCCATTATTATCGAAATAGACGTTGATTTCCACTAACACTAATAATCCTAACATAATGAAAATATCAATTTCATCTTTAATCAATTCGAACAACTTACAATATTTAACAACCAGATCATTCTCAGGAAAGATGGGGCTTTCCGATAAGGATTTCTCCCTATTGGCGTGCAATTAAGTGACCAAACCTCTCCTTTACAGAACTTTCTAGACATTGTCAATATTACAAATAATAATATGAATAACTTTGTCGTCTCAATTATTGATTTAATAATATAAAATATTATGCAGATGATACTGTGACAATAATTGAATCAATTATATGAAAGATATTATACAGCAATTAGTGTAGCAATAATTGAGTATAACTGAGTGACTTCTCACGTAAGTGTCAATAATTAATATCGTGTGTTACTATGCAACCACGCGTATTACTCTACTTTTACCATCGGGTAGTTCAACAGTTTCACGGTAAAACTTTCGCCGTTATTTTTATAAAAAGAAAATTATGTCGTTTTCTAAGTACCACGATACTTTCGTTATGGGGTCCACCAATGATTGTGCTGTCGTACGAATATTTCCTGTTAAAACGAATATTCCCCGACCAATCGAATATTATATAACCACTTGCTTACTTTGTAAAATTTGTAAATAATACCCACAACTATAACATTATATCAAATCCACACCATAATATTCAAAAATATATTTCGAGAAAAATTAATCTTTATTCATAAAAGTTGGGGTCTTACAACCTCCCCTTCTTATGAAATTTTGTCCTCGAAATTAGGGTGCGTACCTAGTATGTCGAAGAGGTGAGGATACATTGACTTCATTTCAGATTCTAACTCCCAGGTCATTTCCTCAACATCGTGGTTTCTCCACAAAACTTTGACTTGAGGTATAACCTTGGAGAATAGAATATGATCCTTCTTATCTAAGATTTTAACAGGTACCTCCTCATACGTTAAATCTTCTGTTATCTCGTCCGGTTCTAATTCAATAATGTGGTTCGGGTCTTTCACATATTTACGTAACATAGATATGTGAAAAATGTTATGAACACGAGATATAGTTGGCGGTAAGGCGAGTTTATAGGCCACAGTTCCTACTCGATCGACGATTAAAAATGGGTCAATGAATCGAGGATTGAGATTTTCTCTCTTTCCAAATCTCGTAACTCCTTTCCATGGAGCAACACGTAACAACACATGATCTCCAATATTGAATTTCACATCCTTTCGATGAAGATCAGCATAACTTTTTTGTTGATCTGGGGAGGTTTTTATACGTTGTCGGATCGTTTGAATCTTTTTCGTAGTCATACGTACCAACTCCGGTCCTAATAACGTTGCTTCACCCACCTCATCCCAGCATACTGGAAAACGACGCTTTCTTCCATACAACGCCTCAAATGGAGTCATTTCAATACTTGCTTGATAACTGTTGTTGTAGGAAAACTCCACCAATGGTAAGAACTTGTCCCAACTTTCTTTGAAGTCAAGGACACAGAGTCTTAAAAAATCTTCAAGAGTTTGAATATTCCTCTCTGACTGCCCGTCCGTTTGAGGATGATATGCCGAACTAAATCGTAAATACGTGCCCATAGCTTTTTACAAACTAATCCAAAATCGTGAAGTGAATCTTGGGTCTCGATCAGAAACTATGAATACCGACATACCATGCAATCTTGCAATCTCTTTTATGTACATACGAGCAAGACGTTCAAGTGTATAAGTTTCTCGTATCGGTAAGAAATGAGCAGACTTGGTCAATCTATCAACAATGACCCAAATCGCATATATGCCTTGAGAAACCTTGGGAAGATTAGTAACGAAATCCATTGTAATGTGCTCCCACTTCCATTCTGGAATTTCAAGTGGTTACAATGGACCTTTTGGCACTTGATGCTCCGCCTTGACTCGTTGACAAGTTAGACACCTTGAGATAAACCCCGCTATCTCTCTCTTCATATTGCTCCACCAAAATGTATGTCAAAGATCACGATACATTTTTTTACTCCCAGGATGGATTGCAAACGGTGTGTTGTGCGCCTCCATTATGATTTTATACTTCAAGTCAGAATTGTTAGGAACACAAATTCTGGAGTTGACTCGAAGTATTCCTTCTTCATGGATTCTTGCTTCTAAAATAGCACCTTCTTGCACTCTCTTCCTCATATGCATCAGCCCCAGGTCTGTAGCTTGAGCAGCTTTAACTTTATCGATTAAAGTCGATTCTACTCGTATATTCGTCATCATCAGATGGGTCCCTGGAGTCTTTAACTCTATCTCTAACCTTTGTAAGTCATACAAAATGGGCCTTTGCGTTGACAATATCGCACTCGTACCCGCATATGATCTTTTACTCAATGCGTCAGCTATTACGTTCGCTTTTCCAGGAATAGCTCAAGTCATCAGCGTTGTCGCATGTTGAGTTCCTTTTGAGTAAAGAAATATTTGAGGCTTTTATGATCCGTATAGATCTCCACCTTCTCTCCATACAGGTAATGCCTCCGAATCTTAAGCGCAAAAATGACAGCTGCCAACTCTAGATCATGAGTAGGGTAATTTCTCTAATATTCTTTGAATTATCGTGAGGCATAGGCTATGACTTTCCCATATTGCATGAGAACACACCCTAAACCTTTGCTTGAAGCATCACTGTATATAACAAATCCCTCCGAACCAGCTGGTATTATCAGAATAGGTGCTAAAATGAGCCTCCTCTTGAGTTCTTGAAAACTCTTCTCACATTCCTTGCTCCAACTGAATTTTTTATCTTTTCGAGTCAGCTGAGTTAATGGAGTAGCGATTCAAGAAAATCCTTCTACGAACCTCCGATAATAACCAACTAAGCCCAAAAAGCTACATACTTCGGTCATTGACTTAGGTTGCTCCCAGCTTTGAATTGTTTTAATCGTTGTCGGGTCAACAGATATTCTGTGATTTGATATCACGTGCCCAAGGAATGCTACTTTCTCAAGCCAAAACTCGCTTTTCATCAACTTGGCATATAACTTGTTTTCACGAAGCTTTTAGAGTATCAGCCTCAAGTGTTGCTCATGATCTTCACGGCTTTTGGAGTAAATAAGGATGTCATCAATAAAGACGACCGCAAAGTGATCTAAATATTCTTTGAATACTCGGTTCATCATATCCATGAAGGTAGCAGGAGCATTATTCAATCTAAAAGACTTGACTAGGAATTCGTAATGCCCGTACCGAGTTCTGAAAGTAGTCTTTGGAATGTCATCAATTTTAATCTTCAACTGATGATATCTAGAACGAAGATCGATCTTTGAAAAGAATTTGGCGCCTTGTAACTGCTCAAACAGGTCATCAATGCGAGGTAACGGGTACCTATTTTTGATGGTGACATGATTCAACTCCTGATAATCAATACAAAGTCGCATACTTCCATATTTCTTCTTCACGAATAGAACAGGAGCACCCCAAGGAGACGTACTAGGTCGAATGAAACCAATGTCTAACAATTTCCGTGATCACCTCGTTCGGATTCCTCGCTTTTTGGGAGGTTACGACAAACACACTCCCTTGAACTACCGGTTTTGTCTTATCTGGGACGACCTTTGATGCCTCCTTTCCAGCTGGACTTGACTTCGGTGCACGAAAAAATCGGGCAAGGTGACCTTCTCTTCCGCAATTATAACACGTTTTGGATTGATGCGTACAGTTTGGACTGATATGTCCCTCCCCTCTGCATTTGTAACATACGATTGGCTGTCGTTCCCCTTCCTTAACAACAGGTGCTGGTGATGACGTCTTTCCATCATTGTTGAATCTCCTCTTCTTAAAATTTCCACTTCTATTATCTTGGCCATGATTTCCACCGAAGTGGTTACCATTTTGGGCATGTTGATTCTCTCCACGTTTGTTGTCACCGCTTTGATGACTGCTACCAAGGGTATTATCATTTTTTCGGCTGCTCTCTCTTGGTTGGGTTGACTCGTTATAGTGCTCCAATAACTGAGCCCTATTTACAACATCTGAATACAAACACAATTTGTGAGAAATTAAGTATTGATATATCTCGGGTTTCAAACCTCTTAGAAACATCCGCGTCATTATCTCCTCATTATCAACCAAGTGGGACGCAAACCGGGATAACTCGGCAAACTTAGCTTCGTACTGTGACACGGTCATACTGTTCTGCTCTAACTTGATGAACTCTACCTCTTTCATGTGACGAATACTTTCGGGAAAGTACTTGTCGTTGAACAGTTCTTAGAATTTCTTGGTGGACCCCACAACGTAATTATTGTCGAAATGAGAAAATGACAAAAATATCTTTTTATAAAAAAACGGCAAAAGTTTTACCATTAACTGTTAAAATAATCGGTGTTAAAAGTATAGTAATACGCGTTGTTGCATAGTAGCACACTGTATTGATTATTGATGCTTACGTGAGAAGTCACTCAGTTTTACTCAATTATTGTTGCAGTAATTGCTACATAGTATCTCACATTATTTTATTCAATTATTGTCAATATTTTATAAATTATTAAATCAATAATTGAGATGACAAGTTATTCTAATTATTATATGCATAATTAACAATGTCTAGAAAGTTCTGTCGAGGAAAGGGGTTTGGTCACCTAATTGCGCGCCAATAGGGAGAAATCCTTATTGTAAATCCCCCTATTTTCTCGTAACGATCTGGTTGTTAATATTGCAAGTTTTAATAATATGAATAAAGGTTGTTAAAAATATTGAGGGAATTTTTATGAAGTATTTGTTGTAATTTTTGACGTATTTTATGGACTCCCATTTACTCATTTTTTAAAATAATTGGTAGAAAATTATTTAATATAATAAAGGTGGGGCCCACGTGTGGGGCCTATATTTGTTGAAAATCTAATTTTTGAAATGGGGGAGGGGTGTAGGTACGTAGGAAGGAGGAAAGGTAATATTATATATATATATATATATATATATATATATATATATATATATATATATATATATACATGTGATGGAAATGGTCAGGAAGAAAAAAAATGAAATGGTTTGCCAGAGAATTGGGGGAGGGAAGGTTACGTATAACAAAGGTAATATATATACAAATATATTTTATAAGTTTTGTTTCTTTATGAAAAATAGAATATATTATATTATATATAAAGTTATTTGTTTTACTTGAACTTTATATTATTATGTTTTTAAAAAAATTTGACGTTTAGAAAAATAATTGATCCATGAAAGTTTTGTACTGTGCAGTCAGTGATTTTAATTTCTAAATAGTATCATTACATTCTCCTATAAATAGGATGCTTAGTTAGAATTGAAAATCATACCAGAATCAGAGAATTCTTTTTCTATAATATTGAGCATATTTCTTTAGAGTTTAAAGAAGCTTTGAGCGTAGAAAACAATATAAGTTTTCTTCAAGAATATCCCCGCCCTGTCAATTGGAATACTCTTCTTTTTAAGGTAAGGGATGTTATTTTTGTTCAATATTTATATGAAATAATATATTCTTCCATACTCTGTAGTATGTAAGTAATATTATTCCGTTTCAGATTCAGAATTCTATACTCATTTTGTTAAAGTTTTGGCTTCTATATTCCATGAAATTAGTAGAATATCCTTGATATTTGCGCTTCATCCAATATCTTCTCATGGAAATATTATTCTGAGCATTCTTGATAAGTTTTAACTTTTTCATGTCGGGGTACTATTCACGACGTTACTATTTTTGAAGTTACTATTCACGGGTACTATTCACTCAGTTACTATTCACCTGGGTTCCTATTCATGTCAAAAATTAATTTCTTTTTTGGTCCAAATTATTTTTGATATAATATTTTTCTTAAATTTTACTCCACAAAGTAGTATCATGTTGACAATTTGGACATTATTGAATTCTAGATAAATTAAATTATAAATCTTTAAAATTTATCCTATACTTTCATTTAATTGAATTCTTATATCATTGTCATCATCCTCATGCTTATATTGTTATGAAAGTCATCTGTGGCATGTAGTGCATAGATGGACTTGGTATGATTATGACCAGTGATTATTCGGTATAATCATGACCGTAATATTACAAATGATGTGGTAAAAGTCTTCATTGGCCCGTAGTGCATTGATGGACAGTTGTTGGCATGATTATGACCATTGATGAATACACGAATATCCTTCGCCCGTAGTACATGGATAATTTGTGGTCGTGATACTAATGAATATCATTGGTCGTAGTGTGGATTTTTAAAAGCTTCCGAAAAATATTATAAACGATATTTGACTTATCTAAAATAATATTGAAGCTTAGAGACCAAATTTAATTGACAATTAATGTGTTAATTATCGGATAGGGTGACCAGGACACCGAGAATGGACTGAATTCCAAACAGACCGAACTAATTAGACTTGTTAAGTGTTTATATAGGCTATAAACACTAATGTGGCTATGCAGTAATGTGCCTAGGACAGATTGACTGTGAATTACAGTGTTACGTGTTATGAAATATTGTGCTAATTGTAAGACCGATATTATTGGTTATAGGTCTTTCAAACGCAGATAAGTATATTGTGTAGCTGTAATCAACGCAGAAGGCAAGTTTCCTAACTCAACCTTGAGTTATATTCATTCAATTATTATGGTTAATTATTGCTAATTATACCATGTCCAGGAAATTTATTGTTGATTATTCGCAGTTAGTGCATGTTTAATAATTCAAATTGAATTACTGATTCGAAGAATATACCATTGTAGAATAACTGTTGTTGGATATTCATATTCGTAGAAGATAGAATTGACAGTACAGATAATTTCTGTCTATTGTCAAATTATGTTGAGAAATGTCTTAGCTAATTATTCTGGCTAGACGCACATTTGTTAGAACTTGATAAATTCGAGAAGAGAATTCAATTGTTATTGATAGATCGATGCCAATTATTTCGGCAAGATCGATAAGTAAATAGAATTTGAAATCACAGTATTTCGTTGTTAAATCAAAATCTTGATTATGAGACTGAGAAGAACAACATTTTATATAAAGGGAACAAAATTTTTAAGTCGTATATTCGACCATTACGCGCGACCTAAGTATTATGCATAATATAGGGTACAAGGAGTTGGCCGGCTCTAAGTACTTACAGAGGGGTATGATTAAATCTTTATGGTTATCTGATACTCTTGCGTATGTATCAAAGTAAATATTTGATAGATACCCGAGAAAGTAGAAGTTCTAGATCCAATGGATCGCTCAGCATAAATCTGGAAAACATTCCACTTTGTTACTGTGTAGAATTGATTCTTGTTTATTCAATAGAATATCGTAGAAACTTTGAAAGTGTTATACTCTTTCATTATCAGATTATTGTGTTGCCTAGAATACGAGAAGACTTGTTATTGATTAACGATTTGTTCAGTTATTTCAAAGTTCACCGAACTTTGGTTTCATTCTATCAAAATAGATAGTCTGTTCTTATTGATTCGTATACATTTATTGTATATTTTAACTTGCGGGGCAAACTTGTTGCTCACCCTTGCTATAAATAAAACATTTCAGCTAGGAATGAAGAGGCCAGCGGGTCGAAGAAGAATAAAGGCAAAGGCAAGATGCTGGAGTAGTTATAAAGAACTTATTATTATGTTGTATTTGTAAAACCCTTTTTGTTTATCTAAGGGGTATGTTTGTAATTTTAAGGTTAGCAAACCTAGGACTTATGTATTAACAACATATGTTCATGACTTATGTATTCCTATTTCTATATGAATGCGTAGTTAGATGTTATTATATTGTGGATCGTGAACACCAAACTCGGGGGTCAGGTAACCCGGATTTGGGGGTGTCACATGTGACGCCCCCAAAATTAGGTATACATCACCCATCCTGGGTCGTCAGATACATGGTACAGAATTCAAATACAACTTACTAATACAACTGTCGTGTATAATACGACAAAACATAACTGTGAGTTTGAATACAAATATAATCTAATAGAAATTATACAAACTCAAAAAGAGTCCTTATTACAATTACTGTCACACTATTTCACAGAATAGTGAGGACTACTAATGCTATCCTCTGGACCATTACTCCATTCCCCGACTCGTCCTAGATATATTCTCATTTCCTGAAGAGAACAGTGAAAGAAAGGGTGAGTTCTACTAGCCCAGTAAGAAATATTATGGCTAAGATAATGCAGAATAATTTATCATTAGCCTTCAATAGTGTTAAACTGATAAAATATAATAAACATCAAGTTTAACTGTAGCGGAACAAGCAATCCATTAAAAGAGTCAAGTAGAAAATAAAATCTACTATCTTTTATGATTTAAAAGGTTTTCACCACTGTTATAGCTGAGACTCAGCTTAATAAATATTCCACATTATCGAATCACCCTTGCACTACGACCAAGGATATTCTTTAGTATCACGACCACAATTATTCAGGCATTACGGCCAAGAATATTTATGTATTCATTAATGGTCATGATCATGCCAACAACTGTCCATCAATGCACTACGGGCCAATGAGAACTTTTATCACATCATTTGTAACATTACAGTCATGATTACACTGAATAATCCATGGTCATAATCATACCAAGTCCATCTATGCACTACAGGCCATAGATGACTTTCAAAAAATATAAATATGAGGATGATGACAATGATATAAGAATTCAATAAAACAAGTTCAAGAATTAATTTATCCATGAACTAATAACGTCCAAATTATCAACATGATACTGTTTTGTGGTGTAAAATTCAAGAATGCTCAGAAGAATATTTTCATGAAAAGATACTAGATGAAGCGCAAATATCAAGGATATTCCACTAATTTCATGGAGTATAGAAGTTAAAGTTTTAACCAACTGAGTATAATAAAGAATGGAATAACAAAAGAAATCACCATGCATGCGATAGACCGCACAGGCAGGTTATTCCAACAGAATAAAAAATAACAGAACCAGGTTAGGTGAAATTCACACCGACAGGATGTTCCAATAGAATAATAAATGTGGAATAATAAATGATGGAAGCAGGTCCGGCGTATAACACAGACAGGATGTTCCAACGGAATAATAATAAAGATAAAACTAGGTCTGGTGTAAAACACACAGACAGGATGTTCCAACAGAATAATAGAAGAATGTCACCAAGTATAGGGTAGACCGCGTATACAGGTTATTCCGTCAGAATAATAAGCAATGGAATAACAACAGTTCTCTTCATGAATAAAAAAGAATAACACCCCTTACGTGTGACAACCCGGAAAATCGGATTGTCAAGAATTTAAGTTAAAGAATTAGTTATTAATAAAATGAATTTTTATTAATACTATTCTGTGCTAAGTGTTTATTAATCGTTCTATAACCTAGAATGATTATAAGTCGGGAGTATTCTGGCTACGAGCTAGATTGAACGAGTAAGAATTTTCAGGACGAAAATGAAATTTTTCCGGAAACAAAATATTTTTCGGGGAAAAAGACGAAATAGGCACTATTCACCTATTTCTGCTCGGAGATTATTTTTGAAATTCTGAGAAGTTCTGGATTACGTTTAATTCTGAGACGTGATGGAATATTCAATAATATTTCAGTTATGGCAAAAACGAAGTTTTCGCCTGCGGACTCAAAACCTAAGGGTTAGGGAAAGTGAGTTCCGAGAATTTTATGATCGCGTATAATAATTAGGGTTATTATGCGTGAGAAATACGAGTATGATACGAGTTATTATACGAGTATATTACGAAGATTAGTATAACGTATAATATGAATATCGTACGAACAATATACGAAGAGAATACGAGCATACGAGAAAGGAATGCGTAGAATACGATCGTAGAATGCGATAAGTCTTAATGCACTTGGTGTTCATGGACTTTGTAGAATCTAATTGGACTTGGATTATGTCAAGCCCAATGATTGTGAAGTTAAGCCCAAGTTAGGCCCAATAAGAATTAGGGTTAAGGCCCAAACCAAGAAAAGAAACCGCGGATCGAACCGATGGGTAAACGAATGGGTAAAAAACCATTGGGGCAACCCATGGGGTGACCCATGGGCATGTGGGCCGGCCACTTGGCCACCAAGTAAGGGTGGTGGCCAAGTAAACTTGGTTGCCAAGTGTGGAATAGTAAGGAGGTGGAGAGGAAATGACCAAAATGCCCCTAACCTTGAAAATCTATAAATATGAAGCTTAATTTCATTTTCTAGGATTTTGAAAATCCTAGAACTTGAGAGAGAGAGAGAGAGAGAGCTCGGTTGGAAGAGGAAGAAGAAGAGTATGAGCATGAAGGCTCGGATCAAAAGTGATCGTGAAATAGAAAAGCTAGCAAATCGCCGGCTTTGTCTAACGGAAGAGAAATAAAGAAGAACGGTAATCCGAACCCTAGTTTCTTCTACTATTTTCTTTAAAGTTTAATATGTTTAAAACATAACTTAATGAGAATAAGGAGTAAAAGATGTTAGTAATGATTTCATATGATTGAAATCATGAGAAAATAAGAAATGAGAAATAAGAAATTTAGTTTATAAATTTCTTAAGCAAGTATAAGATTCGTGAGGATTTTGAGCGATCCGAATGAATATTATGAACAAGTAGGTGAATTAAGTAAGGAATGATGTTCTATAACATCAAATTCCAAGAAAAAGTGAAATCGTAATCCAAAATATCGATTAAAAACGAAGAACGCGAAGAACACGCGAAGAACACGAAGAACGTTGTTGATGGACAAATTTAAAACCATTGTAGTGTAAATATTGTTGATGGACAAGTTTAAAACCATCGTGTATAAGTTAGTTACTTCTTGCTTGGTTAGGAATGTTAGAAACATTCATGAAGAACGGATTAAAATTGAGCTATAACGAAGTTATGGCGAAATTTCGTAAAAGATGAACGAGAATTAGAAAGTTAGTAAATGAACCCGAACGTGTAGGGTTTCATAAGGATGTAAGAGAACGTATAAAATGTGAGTCGTGGACTCAAGAACGAACGAATTCCGAGTTCGGATGACCGAATTACGAACGAACGAACGAAGAACGTTAAAAGTGTAAAATGAACGAAGGGTTAAGATTAAGCCAATGGAATGGCATGTTAACAGATTCAGAGTGAAGTTCTGTCCAAGGCATATTAAAGTACGTAAGATAAGGAAGAGAATGGCTTTGGAACGACCTCGTTCTGAGTTATAACGAAGAAGTTATGAGATCGTAAATTAAGCATCTCAAACTTAACTTAACACTTAGAAAAATTTCCTAAGGTTTTGTCTTGGTGCCGCAGCGCGGGAAGGGGCGCCGCAGCGCGGGAAGGGGCACCGCAGCACGGAGCTCGGCCATACACTCTGGAGAGTGGCGCCGCAGCGCGAGAGGAAAGGAAAGGCACGGCGCCGCAGCGCCAGTGCAGTGCAATACCCAGAAATGAGATTTTAACTGCTCAATTTCTCGGGGGATGTGCAAGAAAGAAGTATGAACATATAGTTCACGTAATGTAACACTTAGTCAAGTGTTTTAAACCTTTACCAAAGGTTGAACGAAAAGTTTAAACGAGAATAAAAGACAAAGAATGTAGATGCGGGTTACGGAACCGATGTCCGGGGACCGTAGTCGCGATAAACGAACGTGAGGGATTGCTATGATTATGATTCCTTAGACGTTGGTTGACGATGTTGATGTATAACATTTCGACGTTATGACATGGCATTGAGAGATGAATGTAAAGCGTATAGACGCTGTGAACACAACGTAGTTACGATGAGCGATCGGTCTTAGCATACAACAAACAGTATGGCTTCGACATTAAGAAAGAATAATGAACATGGGGTTCATGGGATGGACAATGATGAAAGTAATTAAAACCTTGAGTAAAGGTTGAATGAGAGATTAAAAGACGAACAAGTAAAACGTTGAATACGTAAATGATCCTTGTGAATTGTATTTGCGTTGGACGAACGTTCTAAGTATACCGTGGTTTTATGACATAGACGTTGATGAAGGTAGTAAGTAAGATACGAATGGTATCAAGAGAGCTGTAATGAACGGTAATAAGACTACTGAAAGTCGAATATAAGTCGGGTGAGAATTATAGAATGAAAAGTAAACGCTGAACACTTTAACCAGCGTAAGGGTTGAGTGTAAGCGAGTGTTAAACGGGCAGAACCTACACCCTGTGTATGGTTTAAGCGTAATGTAATGAAGAATGTTGATTAACCGTGAACGGTGAAGAAACTAAAATGGAGATAATAACGTATAACATTAAGAAGCCGAGTTAATAAGTATAACTTGGATAAACGTTCTGAGTTGAGGGAACCGGACGTTGTAAGATATGAATAATTTCATATGAAATGTTTAACGCTATGGTCTCATAGTATTGACATTGAATGATCGTTCTGAGTATACAAAAGATTGTATGACTTAGACGATAAAGCATGATTCCTGAGGTATGGCATTTAGTTGCTAGAAAGCCATAAGGAATAAGAAGTTGACTTAACGAACATTATAGTTTAATGGTTCGGATAAGTTAAGGTAAGTTAGGTTGTAGTACAATCGTAATCTTTGATGGTTGACATATGGGAGCTGGGATAAACAATTCCTTTAGAGAGCGAAGGTATATACAAAACTGGCAACCGATCTAACTCACTGTGTGGGCAGTGTAGATGAGACGGGAACTTGTTTGTTGGTTGTTTGTGGGAAACCACTCAGAGTACCATATGGACTACTAGCAGAAAAGCGATATGTGCTGAGTCCTAGAGAAGTATAAGAAGAAGATAAGAATGTGAATCATCAAAGATGATGAACGTGTTGAGTAAGACATCTCCGAATGTCATGAAGCCATAATCTGGTAATGAAAGTTAGTCGCGTAAGCTTAAATTACAAGAACGCGAACCTTAAGAAGTAAAGTTAAGTAAACCAATGCGTAAGTCAAGTATATGACTAATTGGTGTACTTGTTATTTCCTTATTTGTTATATAGGGTTTTGGAATAAGCATTTCAGCGTAAACTGTAAGCTGTAGCTATGCGTAAGGTAAGTTTCCGAACTTCATTCATATTTTAAATGAATGCTAGTTTCTAAAACTTCTCAGATGTTGAACTTGAGAGGTTCTATCTATGTGTGAATGTGCGATATGTGTACAAGATGGTAGTATGTATGAGGCCTTGAGCCACAATGTGAGCACTTCGGTGTTTTTATGAGATGAACTGTTTTGTGATCGAACTGTTCAATACAAGTATGTTCGGTTTATACATGAACCGTTATTGATTAAGTCTGTGCTATTGATTCTAGCCAGATCGATTGTGCATGAAAGAAAGTAGAGAATGAAAGTATTTCCAAGTGCATATGACTAATGTTTTAAAATGGTAGGAATCAAGACTATTCCTATTATTCAAGCTGCTTCATAACCTTTGTTCGGTTATTGAAGTAGTGAAGAATGTTTACACTCTTGAAGTTGTCTGTTCAACTGTTATGACTTGCTGGGTAATTGAATGCTCACACTTGCTTTAAATGAAAAACATTTTTAGCGAACGATGTTAGAAAGAACTTAAGGATCCCGTAAAGATCAAGCTGAGCGGTATTCAGACGAAGTGCCATTCATTATATGAATGTGCTTGAAGAGCAAGTGAAGACTTGTAATATAGAATGATAGAATTAAACTATAGACTAGTTTAATGAACAGTTATGAATCCTTTGTGGCGGATGAAAGTCACTCGTGTAAGATGTAAAGAATAATGTAATTATCATTATTTGTAATGAAAGAGGTTTTGTGGTTATAGAACCTGGGATTTTAAAATATATGTCATTATATTTTAGTATATAATGATGTATGTTTGGAAGAAAGTATGACAGTGACGTACGGAATCCGGATGTGGAAATAGACCGGATTTCGGGGCATTACATTACGGGTACAACAAATAATATTCCCTACCTTAAAAGAACTGGATATAAGTGAAGTAGCAGAATACTCTACTTCTTTCTCTCTTATTCTCTATACTTTCTCTCTCTATAGCTTGAACGAATTCGTGAAAAATAATGAAGCCCTAGGCCTCTATTTATAGAAGATTTATTACTATTTACGAAAGTATTTACTATTTACGAAGGTAATTACTATTTACGAAGGTAATTACTATTTACGAAGGTAATTACTATTTACGAAAGAGACTCTTAGATGATGACATATGGCCCCCCATAAATAATTAAACTTACCACAAACGTCTCATAATAGACGCTTTATATACATCAAGGATTGAATAAAAATTACCAGAAATCATTTTATTTTTAATCAACACATATTTAATCTTTCAACAATTATTATTCATTTATAACTTGTCATATATCTCAATTATTGATTTAATAATATAACATATTATACAGATGATATTGTGACAATAATTGAATCAATAATATAATAGATATGATGCAGCAATTACTGTAGCAATAATTGAGTATAACTGAGTGACTTCTCACGTAATCATCAATAATCAATACCGTGTGCTACTATGCAACCACGCGTATTACTGTACTTTTACTACCGAGTAGTTCAATAGTTTTAACGGTAACACCTCCGCCGTTATTTTTATAAAGTATTTTTGTCGTTTTCTCAATCCGACAATAATTCCGTTGTGGGGTCCACCAATGATTGTGCCGTCGTACGAATATTCTCCGACCAAACGAATATTCCCCGACCAAACGAATATTTTATAACAACTTGCGTACTTTGCAAAATTTATAAATACTACCCACAACTATCATTATATCAAATCCACACCATAATTTTCAAAAATATAATTCAAGAAAATTAAATATTTATTCATAAAATCTGGGGTCTCACAATCTCCCCTCCTTATGAAATTTCGCCCTCGAAATTTACATACGTACCTGGTATGCCGAACAGGTGAGGATACCTTGACTTCACTTCAAATTCTAACTCTTGAGGTATAACCTTTGAGCGTCGAATATGATACTTCTTATCCAAGATGTTAACACATATCTCCTCATACGTTAAATCTTCTGCTATCTCGTCCGATTTTAAATTAATAATGTGGTTCGGGTCGTCCATATATTTACGTAGCATCGATACGAAAAAAAACGTTCTGAACACATAACATACTTGGCAGTAAAATGAGTCTATAAGCCACAATTCATACTTGATCAAGGATTTCAAATGGGCCAATAAAATCGAGCGTTTAGATTTCCTCTATTCGTCAATTCTTGCTTCTAGAATAACGCCCTCTTGAACCTTCTTAATTCTTCACATTCATCAGCTCCGAGTGTGTAGCTTGAGCGGCTTTAACTTTATCGATTAAAGTCGATTCTACTCGTATATTCATTATCTTCACGTGGGTTCGTATATTCGCATTTGTGAACGCATACAATCTTTTACTCACACGTCAGCTACCACGTTCGATTTTCCACGATAATATTGTATGGTACGATCGTAATCTTCAACAGCTCGAGCCAACGTCTTTGGCACATTATATGTTCGTTTTAGTTGAAGAAATATTTGAGAGTTTAAGTAATGGGTTTTGTACTGGGGTCAATACAAAATTTGATTTTACGCTCTAGGGGTAGGCTAAGAAGTCTTCAAGAATACGTCAGAAAATTTATTAACACTAGAAATATCATTCAAAATTGTGACCCTCATCCAAGACTTGGATAACACGTCACATTGATACCTATCAACTTGCCATCGTCATTCACAGCGTCGCCTACAGAAAGTCTGGCTTCGGTGCATTCCACATAAGAAAGTCCACAACGAAAGGATCGGGGCTCTTTATTTATGGCTTGATATGACAATGATTGACTTTAGTGGTTTGGTTACTTTGAATTCGCATAACAGGTTGGTTAGGAGTATGAAAGCTAACAACCTTACGAAAAGTATGATGAGTAGTTAACCAATCTTTTCCAAAAATCACATCAAAGGCAAGTATTTTCAAAGAGATAAGATCAACAGGTAATGTGAAAGTGTTGATTTGACCAAGATTTATAAATAGTGGAGGTAACGAAGGTTTCTCCCAATGAAGTTTTAATAGATAAATCAAAGTTTAACTTCTCCGGAGTTAAGTATAAACATTGAACACAACTAGGTGAAATAAAAGAGTGAGTAGAACCGGTATCTAACACGGTATAGACTTCGCAAGAGTTTATGACTAACATACCCGTGATAATTTTATTCAGGTTCCTCGTCACGAAAAAAAACACTCTCTCTTAAACTACCGGCTTTGGCTTACCTGGGACATCCTTTGGTGCCTCCATCCTAGCTGAACTTGTCTTCAGTGAACGACAAAATCGGGCTAGGTGACCTTCTCTTCCATAATTATAGCATGCTTTGGACGGCATCGCGCAGTTTGGACTGATGTGTCCCTCCCCTCTGCATTTGAAACATATGATAGGTGGTCGTTCTCCTTCCTTAACAACAGGTGTTGTTGCTGACGTCTTTCCATCATTGTTGAATCTTCTCTTCTTAAAATGTCCATTCTTATTGTCTTGGCCCTGATTACCACCGAAGTGGTTACCATTTCTGGCCTGTTGATTCCCTTCACGCTTGTTGTCACCGCTTCGATGACTGCTCTCGCTGGTATTATCATTTTGCCGGCTGCTCTCTTTTAGTTGCGTTGACTCGTTATCGCGCTCCACTAACTGAGCCCTATTTACAACATCTGAATATAAACACAGTTTATGAGAAATAAGATGTTGACGTATCTCTGGCTTCAAACCTCTTAAAAACATCTGTGTCATTCTCTCTTCATTATCCACCAAGTGGGACGCAAACCGGGATAACTCCACAAATTTTGCCTCGTATTGCGACACGGTCATATTATTTTGCTCTAATTTGATAAACTCCACCTCCTTCATGTGACGAATACTTTCGGGAAAGTATTTGTCGTTGAACAACTCTTGGAACTTCTCCCAAGACATCTTCAGTACGGCAGGTTGAGTACGCTTTACCGATTCCTACCAGTAATATGCCTCTCCTCGCAACATAAAGGCGGCAAAGGGAACCTTTTGCTCCTCGGAGCATCCCAAGACATCAAATATCATTGTGATCTGCTTTATCCAATTTTTCGCCATAAGTGGTTTTGGCTCTCCCTTAAACTCCGGTGGTCCCAGCTCCTTAAATTGTTTAGCGGTGACCAACCGTGAATTGCCATTATTTCTTCCTGCATTATGAACAGGAGCCGCCTTCGCCTGATGTTGCATGAATTCTAAAAAGCTCCTAAACGTACCGTCATTCGTCAATTGATCAGTGTTGTTGTTTACAAGAGGATTATCGCCATCCTGTTGCACATTGTCCTAATTATTAATCCGTGGAGAATCAACGATCGCCTGTGCTCCATTGCTATTCTCAACATTCTCAGGTGTCATTTTCAGATACTGCCATAAAACAAAAGGTTAATTGACATGTAACATATTATCCCTATATTCTGACCGACCAATAAAATAGCACATAAACTTAAGTAGGTCATACTAGCGAAAGAATTCCTCGTCTCTCCCCTCCTAGTTCTAATCTCACATCTTAGCCAAGGATCATATCCCTAAGCTTTGATACCAACTGTGACTCCCCTAAAATTAGGTATACATCACCCATCTTGGGTCGTCAGATACATGGTACAGAATTCAAATACAACTTACTAATACAACTGTCGTGTACAATACGACAAAACATAACTGTGAGTTTGAATAATCTACTAGAAATTATACAAACTCAAAAAGAGTCCTTATTATAATTACTGTCACACTATTTCACAGAATAGTGAGGACTACTAATGCTATCCTCTGGACCATTACTCCATTCCCCGACTCGTCCCAGGTATATTCTCATTTCCTGAAGAGAACAGTGAAAGAAAGGGTGAGCTCAACTAGCCCAGTAAGAAATATTATGACTAAGATAATGTAGAATAATTTATCATTAGCCTTCAACAGTGTTAAACTGATAAAATATAATAAACATCAAGTTTAACTGCAGCGAAACAAGCAATCCATTAAAAGAGTCAAGTAGAAAATAAAATCTACTATCGTTTATGATTTAAAAGGTTTTTCATCACTGTTATAGCTGAGACTCAGCTTAATAAATATTCCACACCATCGAATCACCCTTGCACTACGGTCAAGGATATTCTTTAGTATCACGATCACAATTATTCAGGCATTACGGCCAAGAATATTTATGTATTCATTAATGGTCATGATCATGTCAACAACTGTCCATCAATGCACTACGGGCCAATGAGAACTTTTACCACATCATTTGTAACATTACAGTCATGATTACACCAAATAATTCATGGTCATAATCATACCAAATCCATCTATGCACTACAGGCCACAGATGACTTTCAAAAAATATAAATATGAGGATGATGACAATGATATAAGAATTCAATAAAACAAGTTCAAGAATTAATTTATCCATGAACTAATAACGTCCAAATTGTCAACATGATACTGTTTTGTGGTGTAAAATTCAAGAATGCTCAGAAGAATATTTCCATGAAAAGATACTAGATGAAGCGCAAATATCAAGGATATTCCACTAATTTCATGGAGTATAGAAGTCAAAGTTTTAACCAACTGAGTATAATAAAGAATGGAATAACAAAAGAAATCACCATGCATGCGATAGACCGCACAGGCAGGTTATTCCAACAGAATAATAAATAACGGAACCAGGTCAGGTGAAATTCACACCGATAGGATGTTCCAACAGAATAATAAATACGGAATAATAAATGATGGAAGCAGGTCCGGCGTATAGCACAGACAGGATGTTCCAACGGAATAATAATAAAGACAGAACCAGGTCCAATGTAAAACACACAGACAGGATGTTCCAACAGAATAATAGAAGAATGTCACCAAGTATAGGGTAGACCGCGTATACAGGTTATTCCGACAGAATAATAAGCAATGGAATAACAACAGTTCTCTTCATGAATAAGAAAGAATAACACCCTTACGGGTGCAACAAATAATATTCCCTACCTTAGAAGAACTAGATATAAGTGAAGTAGCAGAATACTCTTCTTCTTTCTCTCTTATTCTCTATACTTTCTCTCTCTATAGCTTGAACGAATTCATGGAAAATAATGAAGCCCTAGGCCCCTATTTATAGAAGATTTATTACTATTTACGAAAGTATTTACTATTTACGAAGGTAATTACTATTTACGAAGGTAATTACTATTTACGAAGGTAATTACTATTCACGAAGGTAATTACTATTTACGAAAGAGACTCTTAGATGATGACATATGGCCCCCCATAAATAATTAAACTTACCACAAACGTCTCATAATAGACTCTTTATATACATCAAGGATTGAATAAAAATTACCAGAAATCATTTTATTTTTAATCAGCACATATTTAATCTTTCAACAATTATTAATCATTTATAACTTGTCATATATCTCAATTATTGATTTAATAATATAACATATTATACAGATGATACTGTGGCAATAATTGAATCAATAATATAATAGACATGATGCAGCAATTACTGTAGCAATAATTGAGTATAACTGAGTGACTTCTCACGTAAGCATCAATAATCAATACCGTGTGCTACTATGCAACCACGCGTATTACTGTACTTTTACTACCGGGTAGTTCAATAGTTTTAACGGTAACACCTCCGCCGTTATTTTTATAAAGTATTTTTGTCGTTTTCTCAATCCGACAATAATTCTGTTGTGGGGTCCACCAATGATTGTGTCGTCGTACGAATATTCCCCGACCAAACGAATATTTTATAACAACTTGCGTACTTTGCAAAATTTGTAAATACTACCCACAACTATCATTATATCAAATTCACACCATAATTTTCAAAAATATAATTCGAGAAAATTAAATATTTATTCATAAAATATGGGGTCTCACATCACAGGTTAGTATCAAAGCTATAGTGACCAAGGTGTCACAAGTTGGTAGAAGAGTTGTAGGTTATAAACCTTAAGAGGGGTGGGGGAAAACCCTAGGATTATAACCATACGTGAGATAGAGAAAACTCATGTAGAGTTCTAAGTGAGGGATTGCCGAAGTGCATCAATAATGAGATATGTGGACACATAGTGTGAGAAGTTTGTACTAATGAAGTACTAATTAAGTTATTTCAACTGATTGTAGGATGTCTGGAGAAGATCAAACGAGTGCGGAGATGCTAGCGGCTGTTGCACTAATGCCAGTAGCCGAGGTGCCAGCACAAAGCGAATCAGTGGAGAAGGTGGGAGAAGATGAACCCATGGTCGATCTGGGGAGCGATCAAGACGATTATCTCGATATGTATCTGAGTGGAGATGAGGAGGCAGAGTCTGAGCAAGATAAGGTAGAGTTAAAGAATAAGACTAAAGTTGAAGAACAAGATCAACTATCGGCAAAAGTTCAAGAACTCCGGAGTAAAGTGTTTCTCTTGGAGGAGTTGTGGAAGACGGAGTGAGCATTACGCGAAATGACTGAAGAAAGGAACGAGCTCAAGGCGCAGGTAGTAAGGATGAAGACTGAAGGTGGAGGATCATCTGAAGGAACAATCAAGCAACAGAAAGACAAGAAAAAGAGAAAGAGGGACAACGACAGCCCTAATTCTGAAAAGTCAAGCCCGAAGAAGAATCAAGCATGTAGCAAGTGTGGGAAGACTCACGCGAGAGAATACATGATGTAGAAGAATGTGTGCATCAATTGTAAGCAGGAATGACATATTTCTCTGCATTGTCCTAAGCCAAATTTCAGGAAGTGTTTTTCATGTGGGCAAACGGGTCACGGATTTAACAAGTGTCCCAACAAGAAGAAGACTGGTGAAGGGAGTGGACGGTAGATAGCTTAAGTTTAAGCATTAGTATCTTTTGGGTAGAAGCTTTTGATATTAAGTGTTGTAATATCTAGAACGATGTTTAAGCATATGCAAATATATATGTTTTATGAATGAAATCTTTATTTTCTATATGAATATAAGATTAAGATTAATTTGTGTGTTCTTAAAACTCTTACTTATGGTAAGTTAATGACTCATGATTATATGAAATGTTTTGAACCCCTCAGCGAATGGACGCCAAAGGTCTGACTAGGATTAGTTCATACACTCATATAATTGTGGCAAGTTACTGAACTCATAAGTGTGGTAAGTTTGACGAACTGGTAATAACTATATGTGAATGGAGAATTGCAACTTTTTATGTAAAGTTGTGTTAATAACCCTTATATGATTTAAAAAGGGATAGTAATATATGAAGTACTAAATGTACTATGTGCTATTTGAATAAATATGCGATTATGTGAGAATTAATATAAGATTTTTATTTAAATCAGATCATGCCGCCTAGACGACAGAATCGAAATCAAAGGGAATAGCAATCGGTGAATAATGAAGGAGGTCAAGCTGACCCAATGCAAAACTTTGCGGATATGATAGCAGAAGCTATGGAAAATAGGGCTCCAGCAAGAGGAAGAGCGAGAAATCATTCAACTGATAGATTAGCTAACTTCAAGGATTTTAAAGCGGTAGGACCGCCGAAATTCAAGGGAACCATAGATCCGATTGAAGCCCAAACTTGGGTGAAGGAGATGGAGAAAGCATTCGTCATTGCGCGAATGGCGGAAGAGCAAAAGATAGCTTTTGTGACATACTTAATGAAGGGAGAAGCCAATTACTGGTGGGAGACTAATCAGGCCAGAGCTGGTACAGCGGTGGTATTGTGGACAAGATTCAAAGAGTTGTTCTTTGAGAACTACTTCTCGCCAAGTATGCAATCCAGGATGGAAGTTAAATTTCTAGAACTAATGCAGGAAAATATGCTTGTTTCTGAATACGCTGCCAAATTCAATGAGTTTGTAAGATTTGTACCTCATCAGGTGGACACAGAGGTGAGAAAGGCGAGAAGATTTGAGAACGGACGGAAACCGGGGATATTCAACAAGGTAACGGTATTGCAGATCAATACGTTCGCGGCGTTGATGGAGAAAGCGTTAATTACTGAAGGAGGGAGCGAAGCTACGTCTCGATTTCATCAAGATAAGAAGAAGAAGACAAATGATGGTTGAAGCAGTGGTGGAAGTAACCCTAACAAAAGGAAATGGAATGAGAATACCCAGTCGGGTAATAAGACCGAAGATAATAGGAAAGGAAGGGAGCCATGTTTGAATTGTGGGAAGAACCATGCTGGAGTTTGCCTGAAGAAGAAGGGAGTTTACTATAATTGCGGGCAAGAGGGGCACATGTCACCCAATTTCCCAAATTCGAAGAAAATTCAAGGTTGCTTTGCATGCGTATCGACTGATCATTTGGTTCGGAACTGTCCGAAGAAGAATGCGGAGAAGGAAAGTGTCAGCAAGGGACCCGGTGGTGGAACCTTGGCAATTCGAGGACCTGCACAGCCAGGAAGACCAATGGCCCATACATTCAACATGAGGGCGCAAGATGCAAGGGTTGTCTAGGAGGTGGCAGCAGGTAATGATTTCTCTTAATACTTAAATTACGCAAGTAATATGAGCCAGATATTTATGTGAACTGTTTTCTTTTATAGATTCAAGACACATGTTAGAATTTGAAACACAAATTAATATTGTGTTGATAAAAATGAATTGATGATACAACTTTAAAAGATTTTAGAGAGTAAGAAAGCGGTGATTCCAAGGACGGAATCCTTTTAAGGAGGGGTGAATGTGATAACCCGAGATTTTGAATAATCTGAATTTTACGAATAAATTTTTTTTATTAATATTAATATTAATTATCATTATTCTGTTGTATATCTGTGATACGAGCTGTGAGACTTAGTTAATTTGGGTATTGACTAAAAAATTAAGAGTAGAGTTGTGCTTAACGAAGAATAGAAATCCTAACCTAGTTACGGATAGGGATTCGATAGAAAAGATAATTAAAATAATTATATTAATATGTATGTGTTTTGAACGGTATAGAATTTTTGATCAATGATTGATCGAATAAGGTTTAAAATTAATAAACCCTAATTAGAGATTAGAAACCCTAATATCAAATTTTGAAACCCTAATGCACAGTTAGAAACCCTAATTAAAAGTTGGGAAACCCTAATTTCATATTCGGGAATCCTAAAATCCTAATTGGGAAACCCTAATCCTAATTAGTGAGCTTAATGTGTTTAATAAATGTTAATTGATTAGGAAACCCTAATTTAATCAGGAAACCCTAATTGTAATTTAGAAATTTTAATTTTTAATTTTTCTAGTTTAAAACCTTAATTAGGAAATCTTAATCCTAATTAGCAAGCCTAGAGTGATTATTATGTGTTAATATAATTAGGAAACCCTAATTATACTTTAGAAATATTAATTTCTATTTTAAACCATAATTACATTTTTGAAATTCTTAATTTTCTATTTTTAAACCCTAATTAGAAAATTCTAAAATTGGAGTATTTTAAAACCTAAGGGTTAGAACCTTAAGGTTAAACCCTAAGGATTAAACCCTAAGAGTTTGTACATTTGACAAGATTGCCATTAAATGTATTTAGCAAATGACAAAAATGCCCTTTTTATATTCTTTAAATGGTAACTTGTAAAAATACCAATACCTTTAGTTGGTGAACCACTAATTTGATTTTGGGACATAAATCTCTAGCAATGCCAGCCGAATTTATCAGATTTAGCAACTTGACAAGCAATATATATAGATTAAGAGAGAGAAAGTATTCAAAATAAGCTCATTTTTCTTTCTAGCTCTCACCAACTCTCATTCTCTCTCAAACCTCCGAAAATCTCAATTAAATCAGTCACATAAACAGCCCATTAATCACCCAAGATCTTTTGGAAGATCAAGATCAAAGATTTGGCTAAGAGGTATAAACCCTAAAATCTTATTTGATCTTGTATGTTAAGAAAACAACTGTGTTTATGTGTTTAGATTCATGCTAGAGGATATTTTATGTTGATCTATGTTGATATAACATAGATCCATAACATTAAAATGCTTTAAAATTGATTTTTTCAAAACTGCTCAAGAACAGTCAAAGTCGCCTGACAAGCTAATATCAGTGGCTGTAGATCTTTGTGTATTTATGATTTATGTTGTTTGATGTTTTGGATCGGTAGTTTGGTAGGAGGTCTTTGTTCTGCAATTGAAATAACAGTTATATGATGTCTAGATTTCATTTTATTCATGGTCAAACCCGTTGACTGGGCATGACCATGAACTTTCTAGGTAACCCAAAAAGCCTTTTACAGCGTCTGACAACTTTTTGTTAGGTCTAGATCTGTCGTGTTCTAAGTGTTATTGTAAGACCCCAAATTATTATAAATGAAATTTAATTTCCTCTATTTATTATTTTGAAATAGTAAGGGTTGAATTGATTAATGTGGTTAGTTATGGGTAAAACGCGCAAATATTTTAAATAATAAGCAGGTGGTTATAAAATATTCATTGTTGTCCGGGAATATTCGTTTGGTCGTGGAATATTCTTGTTGTCAGGGAATATTCGTTTGGTCGTGGAATATTCTTGTTGTCGGGAAATATTCGTACGACGGCGTTGTTTTTTGTGGGCCCCATAAATCGATTGGATGAAGAAAACGACAAGTATAAGTTGTTTATAAATAACGGCGTAGTTGTTACCGTTAACACTGTTGGAATACCCGGTGGTTAAAACACAGTAATACGTGTTGTTGCACAGTAGCACACGGTATTGCACCAATTATTAATTCTTACGTAAGAAGGCACTACTCAATAATTGTTACAGTAATTACTGTTCAGTATTTTATTTTATTGATTCAATAATTGCTGCGTTGATATTTTATATTACTGTTGTTTCAATAATTGTCACTACACAGTATTTTCCATTATCGGAGCAATAATTCATATTATCTGAATAATATTATTAGATAACATTATTGGCAATGTCTAGAAAGTTCTATCTAAGGAGAGGTTTGGTCACCTAATTGCGCGCCAATAAGGAGAAATTCTTGTTGGAAAGCCCCCTCTTTCCTGGGAACTGCCTGGTTGTCAGTATTGTGATTCTGTAATATTATTTGTGAATAATTAAATTATTGATTTATATGATGAGGAAAATATTCATTTTATGTGGATATAGATGGAGAAAATTTTTAAAGTGACAATTGGTGAAAATTGATATTTTATCTTTTCTGATAAAATAATATTTTATTATATTATTATAATATAATAATGATGATATTTTTTACAATGAATGTGGGATATATGAGTAAATGAGGAGGAGGAGTATTTTCGTTGCAATAAATACTAAAAACATGTTAAACATGTTGGTGGACCCATTTCTTGACTGAAATTTGATTATAGCCTGTAAAATTGCCCGTTTATGGATTTCGGTCAATTTCTGTTTGAAATTTGGAAAAGCTTTCTTCTGTAAAGTTGTAGATAATGGAATTTCCTATAAAAAGAAGCAAGATTCGAATTTTCTGATAAAAGGGCTATTTATTATAAATTATAGAAGTTCTGAAGTTTCGAAATAATTGATTTTGGAAGTTTTAATTATTTTTAGTTAGAAAAACGTTTTTGTTATTTGTAGGCATGTGTTAAGAGTTGGAAATCAGCTGGTATGAGTGCATAGAAAATTTTAATATATATATTAATATTTTATTAAATTTTCTACTTCGGTGTTCTAAGCATTTTTCTATAAATAGGGTGCTTAGGTTAGAATTGAAAATCACACCAGAAACTACAGATTTCTCTCTCTTTCTCTTTCTATATATTGAGCGTATTCTTGTGAGTATTTTAATACTTTGAGTGTTGCTATACGGTGTAAGTTTAGGTCATAGCTTATATCCAGTGTCTGTGTTTCAACTAGAAGTACTGTCTTTACAAGGTAAGGGATGTTATTTTATTCGAAAATAATATTATTTCTTCAATATCATTATACTGAAATATTAGTTGGAACGTTTTATCAAATTTGGAACTTTTTCATGTCGGGTTTACTATTCATGAGTTACTATTCACAAGTTACTATTCATGAGCTACTATTAACGAGTTACTATTCACGAGTACTATTCACGAAGCATGATGATCTTTTTATGAAAATTTCTATCTTTTAGTGTCGGAGTTACTATTCACGTATACGGCACTATTCACGAATACGACACTATTCACCGAAAAATAAAATTTTCTTCTTTTTGTCCAAAATATATATTCTGGATACTAGCTTTGATTGTATCCATGTTTAGATCATTCTTAAATTTTACTCCATTATGATTATTTATGAGGTATTTTTGGACATGGAATAGCTGAAATACGAATCCTTAATATTTATTCTTTTGTTTCACTGGATTCATTTTCTTTAAATTATTTTCATCATCCTTAGTCCTAAATGATGATATAACTGAATATCTTTGGCCTGTAGTGCAAAGGTGAATGATTTCTGATGAATATCTTTGGCCAGTAGTGCAAAGATGAACAGGTGTTTAGATGAACATGACCAACTGGTGAATATCTTTGGCCTGTAGTGCAAAGATGAATATGTAATTCCAGATATATTTTGATTGATGTTACAGGGATAAAATATCGACGACGAACTTTTAAATTCATATATAGAAGATAGTAGTTTGCATTCTCTACTTAACTCTTCTAATGAATTATTATTTCCGCTGCGAAGATTGATTTAAAACTGGTTGTCTATTGTATTCTATTAGATTTTTCCCTGTTGAAGACTAACGATAATTTGTTCTATGTTATCTTAGTCATAATATTCTTTACTGGGCTAGTTGAGCTCACCTTTTTCTTGTTGTTCCATTTTTCTTCTCAAGAGGCGAGAATGTAGCGAGTAGTAGTCGAGGTGTGGAATGATGGTTCTAGAAGTGGTTCTAGTAGTCCCCACTATTCTATAAAATAGTGTATCAATAATTGCAATGAGGACTTATTTGAATGTGGATATTGTCTAGATGACAATATTTGTATTTAAACTCACAGTTTTTATGTTGTATTAATAAAGTTGTAGTTGTTTCTGTACTATGTATTTTGACGACTCAGAATGGGTGTTGTATACCTATTTTGGGGGCGTCAAAGTTGGAATCAGAGCTTAGGGATATGGTCTCTGGCGGAGATCGGGGAATAGTACTAGGAGGGGAGAGACGAGTAATCATTCGCTAGTGTGTCATACCTAAGCTTATTTGTTGGTCAGTTGAAGTATATGGTTAATATGTGATATGTTAATTTGTTTAATTAACCCTTGTTTTATAGCAGTATTTAAGAATGACAGCTGAGAATATTAACGGTGGAGTTAATGAGACTGTGGAAACACCTTTAATCACTACCCAGGGGAACGTGCAACAGGAAGGCAATACTCCTCCTGTAAACAACACCACTGAGCAGACGATAAACGACGGGATGTGTAGGAGCTTTTTGTAGTTCATGCAAAACCAGACGAGGGAGACTCGTGCACAGAATACGAGTGGAAATGCTAGCAATGCGCGACTTTTCACAGCCAAGCAGTTTAAAGAGTTGGGACCACCAGAATTTATGGGAAAGCCGGATCCGATCATGGCGGAAACATGGGTCAAGCAAATTACCAAGATATTTGATGTCTTAGGATGCACAGAGGAACAGAAGGTTCCATTCGCCACCTTTATGTTCCGTGGCGAGGCAGACTACTGGTGGGAGTCTGTAAAACGGACCCAGCCTGCCGCACTTAGCATGTCTTGGGAAACGTTTCAGAAACTTTTCAACAAAAAATACTTTCCTGAAAGTATTCGCCATATGAAGGAGGTAGAGTTTATTAGACTAGAACAAAACAACATGACGGTGTCCCAATACGAGGCGAAGTTCGCAGAGTTATCCAGGTTTGCACCTCATTTGGTAGAGAATGAGGAACGAATGACGAGGATATTTCTGAGAGGTTTAAAACCCGAGATTCGGCAATATCTTATCTCTCATAAATTTGCTTTATATTCAGATGTTGTCAACAGGGCTCAATTATTAGAGCGAGATAGCGAGTACGTTCAACCAAGGGACCGCAACCAGGGTCATACCGGTGGCAGCAGTTATCGGAGCAATGAAAACCAGCGGGGAGGAAAACATTCAGACAAAAGCGGTAACCACTCTGGTGGTACTCGTGGCCATGAAAATAGAAGAAGCGAGTTGGGGGAGATTTTGAAAAGAGGAGATTCAACAATGACACTGTGAAGACGTCAATACCAGTAGCAACTGGTTTTAAGGGAGGAGAACGACCACCGGTCGTATGCTATAAATGTGGAAAAGAGGGACATATCAGCCCAAACTGTCCACAACAGTTCAAGGTATGCTATAATTGTGGAAAGGAAGGACATATCGCTCGAGATTGTACGATAGCGAAACCAAGTCCAGTGGGGATGGTGACTCAAAAGGCTATCCTAAAAAAGTCAAAGTCAACGGTTCCTGGAAGAGCATTTGTCGTGACTGGTCAAAGTGCAAGGAACCCAAACGAGGTGATCACGGGTAAGCTAATCATAAACTCTTGCAAAGTTTATACCTTATTAGATACCGGTTATCTCCCCTGCTTGTGCTCAACGTTTAAACTTGACTCCGGAGAAATTAGACTTCGACCTATCTGTGGAAACTCCGTTAGGAGAAACTTTCATCACATCCACTGTTTATAAATCTTGTTTGATCCAAGTTGGCACCATCATATTACCTGTTGACCTTATCTCTTTAAAGATACTTACTTTTGATGTGATTTTAGGGATTGATTAGTTAACTACTCATCATGCCAAAATTGATTGTTTTCGTAAGGTTGTTAGTTTTCATATTCATAAACAACCTGTTGTTCGAATTCAAGCAACTAAACCATTAAAATCAATCACTGTCATATCAAGTCATAAAGCTATTCGTTTATTGAAAAACGGATGTCAAGCTTTCTTAGCCCATGTTATGGATTTGAATAAAAACACGTCAGATTTGAATAATATTCCTGTTGTTATTGACTTTCCTGACGTATTTCCTGAAGAACTTCCCGGTCTACCCCCGGAACGTAAAGTTGAATTCTTTATTTATCTTGAACCTGGTACAAATCCCATTTCTAAAACCCCATACCGAATGGCTCCTATTGAACTTCAGGAGTTAAAGGTTCAACTACAGGAGTTGTTGGACATCGGTTTCATTCATCCTAGTACATCTCCTTGGGGTGCTCTTGTTTTATTTGTAAAGAAGAAAGATGGAAGTATGCGACTTTGTATTTACTATCGGGAATTGAACCATGTCACTATCAAGAATAGGTATCCACTACCTCGTATTCATGACATGTTTGACCAGTTACAAGGAGCGCAATTCTTTTTAAATATCGATCTTCGTTCTGGATATCATCAGCTGAAGGTTAAAATAGAGGATATTCCAAAGACTATTTTCAGAACTCGGTACGGGCATTATGATTATCTTAGTCATGTCTTTTGGATTGACTAATGCTCCTGCTGCTTTCATGGATATGATGAACCGAGTATTCAAGGAATATTTGGATCAGTTCGTTGTTGTCTTTATTGATGACATCCTCATCTATTCCAAAAGCCGTGAAGATCATGAGCGCCATTTGAAGCTAGTACTGCAAAGGCTTCGTGATAACAAGCTATATGCCAAGCTGAAGAAATGCGAGTTCTGGCTTGAGGAAGTAGCATTCCTTGGGCACATGGTGTCAAAACATGGAGTATCTGTTGACCCGGCAAAGATTGAAGCAATACAAAGTTGGGAGCAAGCAAAGACGGTGACCGAAGTACGTAGCTTTCTGGGCTTAGCTTGTTATTATCGAAGATTCGTGGAAGGATTCTCTCGAATAGCTACTCCGTTAACTCAGCTGACTTGTAAAGATACAAAATTCGTATGGAGCGAGGAATGCGAGAAGAGTTTCCAAAATCTCAAGAGGAGACTCATTTCGGCACCTGTTTTGACAATACCATCTTGTTCAGATGGATTTGTTATCTACAGCGATGCTTCAGGCAAAGGGTTAGGATGTGTTCTCATGCAACGTGGGAAAGTCATAGCATATGCCTCGCAACAACTTAAAGAATATGAGAGGAATTATCATACTCATGATCTAGAGTTGGCAGCAGTCGTTTTCGCGCTAAAGATCTTGAGGCACTATCTATATGGGGAGAAAGTGGAGATATATTCAGGCCATAAAAGCCTCAAATATTTCTTTACTCAAAAAGAACTCAACATGCGGCAACGACGTTGGCCCGAGCTGTTGAAAGATTACAACCACACTATTCAATACCATCCTGGAAAAGCAAACGTGGTAGCTGACGCGTTGAGTAGAAGATCATATGCAGGAACGAGTGCGATGATATCAAGTATACGCATAGAACCAACTTTAATCGATAAATTTAAAGTTGCTCAAGCCACAGACCCAGAGCTGATGCGTATGAAGAAGAAAGTGCAAAAAGGTGATATTCCAGAAGCAAGAATCGATGAAGAAGGAATACTTCGAGTTCACTCCAGACTTTATGTTCCTAACGATCCTGATTTGAAGTACAAGATCATGATGGAGGCACACAATACACCATTTGCAATCCATCCTGGAAGTACCAAAATGTATCGTGATCTTCGACATACATTTTGGTGGAAAAATATGAAGAGAGAGATTGCAAAGTTTATCTCGAGGTGTTTAACTTGTCAACGTGTAAAGGCGGAGCATCAGGTGCCAAAGGGTCCATTACAACCACTTGAGATTCTGAAATGGAAGTGGGAACACATTACCATGGATTTCGTTACGGGTCTTCCCACAGTTTCTCAAGGCATAAATGCTAATTGGGTTATTGTTGATAGATTAATCAAATCTGCTCATTTCTTGCCGATACGGGAGACTTATTCCCTTGAACGTCTTGCTCGTATGTATGTAGATGAGATTGTAAGATTGCATGGCAAGCCAGTATCCATAGTTTCGGATCGTGACCCAAGATTCACTTCAAGATTTTGGATTAGCATGCAAAAAGCTATGGGCACGGATTTACGATTCAGTTCGGCATACCATCCTCAAATGGACGGACAATCAGAGAGGACTACTCAAACCCTTGAAGATCTATTAATACTTTGTGTTTTAGATTTCAAAGGGAGTTGGGATAAGTACCTACCATTGGTGGAATTCTCCTACAATAACAGTTATCAAGCAAGTATAGGTGTGGCTCTATTTGAAGCATTATATGGACGAAAGTGTCGCTCTCCAATATGTTGGGATGAGGTGGGTGAAGCAACGTTGTTGGGACCAGAGTTGGTACGAATGACTACAAAAAAGATCCAAACGATTCGACAACGTATACAAACGGCACAGGATCGACAAAAGAGTTATGCGGATCTTCATCGAAAGGACGTGGAATTTGACGTTGGGGATCATGTATTGTTACGTGTTGCTCCATGGAAGGGAGTTACAAGATTTGGGAATAGAGGAAAGCTCAATCCACAATTTATTGGTCCATTTCAGATTCTTGACCGAGTAGGAAAGGTGGCCTATAGACTCGCGCTGCCTCCAAGTATGTCCCGTGTTCATAATATTTTTCATATATATGTGCTACGTAAACATGTGAAAGACCCAAACCACGTTATTGAGTTAGAACCGGACGAGATAGCCGAAGACTTAACGTACGAAGAGGTACCTGTCAAGATCTTAGATAGGAAGGAGCATGTCCTACGCACGAAGGTCATACCACAAGTTAAAGTTTTGTGGAGAAACCATGCTATTGAGGAAATGACTTGGGAGTTGGAAACGAAAATGAAAGCGAGGTATCATCATCTTTTCGAAACACCAGGTACGTACGTCAATTTCGAGGACAAAATTTCATAAGGAGGGGAGGTTGTAAGACCCCAACTTATTATAAATAAAATTTAATTTCCTCTATTTATTATTTTGAAATAGTAAGGGTTGAATTGATTAATGTGGTTAGTTATGGGTAAAATATGTAAATATTTTAAATAATAAGCAGGTGGTTATAAAATATTCATTGTTGTCGGGGAATATTCGTTTGATCGTGGAATATTCTTGTTATCGGGGAATATTCGTTTGGTCGTGGAATATTCTTGCTGTCGGGAAATATTTGTACGACGGCGCAGTCTTTTGTGGGCCCCATAAATCGATTGGATGAAGAAAACGACAAGTATAAGTTGTTTATAAATAACGGCGCAGTTGTTACCGTTAACACTATTGGAATACCCGGTGGTTAAAACACAGTAATACGTGTTGTTGCACAGTAGCACACGGTATTGCACCAATTATTGATTCTTACGTAAGAAGGCACTACTCAATAATTGTTACAGTAATTACTGTTCAGTATTTTATTTTATTGATTCAATAATTGCTGCGTTGATATTTTATATTATTGGTGTTTCAATAATTGTCACTATACAGTATTTTCCATTATCGGAGCAATAATTCATATTATCTGAATAATATTATTAGATAACATTATTGGAAATGTCTAGAAAGTTCTGTCTAAGGAGAGGTTTGGTCACCTAATTGCGCGCCAATAAGGAGAAATTCTTATTGGAAAGCCCCCTTTTTCCTGGGAACTGTCTGGTTGTCAGTATTGTGATTATGTAATATTATTTGTGAATAATTAAATTATTAATTTATATGATGAGTAAAATATTCATTTTATGTGGATATAGATGGAGAACATTTTTAAAGTGACAATTGGTGAAAATTGATATTTTATCTTTTTTGATAAAATAATATTTTATTATATTATTATAATATAATAATGATGCTATTTTTTACAATGAATGTGGGATATATGAGTAAATGAGGAGGAGGAGGAGTATTTTTGTTGCAATAAATACTAAAAACATGTTAAATATGTTGGTGGACCCATTTCTTAACTGAAATTTGATTATAGCCTGTAAAATTGTCCGTTTATGGATTTCGGTCAATTTCTGTTTAGAATTTGGAAAATTTTTCTTCTATAAAGTTGTAGATAATGGAATTTCCTATAAAAAGACGCAAGATTCGAATTTTCTGATAAAAGGGCTATTTATTATGAATTATAGAAGTTCTGAATTTCCGAAATAATTGATTTTGGAAGTTTTAATTATTTTTAGTTAGAAAAACCTTTTTGTTATTTGTGGCCATGTGTTAAGAGTTGGAAATCAGCTGGTATGAGTGCGTAGAAAATTTTAATATATATATATATATATATATATATATATATATATATATATTATATATTAATATTTTATTAAATTTTCTACTTCGGTGTTCTAAGCATTTTCCTATAATAGGGTGCTTAGGTTAGAATTGAAAATCACACCAGAAACTACAGATTTCTCTCTCTTTCTCTCTCTAAATATTGAGCGTATTCTTTTGAGTATTTTAATACTTTGAGTGTTGCTATACGGTGTAAGTTCAAGTCATAGCTTATATCCGGTGTTTCAACTAGAAGTACTGTCTTTACAAGGTAAGGGATGTTATTTTATTCGAAAATGATATTATTTCTTCAATATCATTATACTGAAATATTAGTTGGAACTTTTTATCAAATTTGGAACTTTTTCATGTCGGGGTTACTATTCACGAGTTACTATTCACGAGTTACTAATCACGAGTTACTATTCACGAGTACTATTCACGAAGCATGATGATCTTTTTGTGAAATTTCTATCTTTTAGTGTCGGAGTTACTATTCACGTATACGGCACTATTCACGTATACGGCACTATTCACGAATACGACACTATTCACCGAAAAATAAAATTTTCTTCTTTTTGTCCAAAATATCTATTCTGGACACTAGCTTTGATTGTATCCATATTTTGATCATTCTTGAATTTTACTCCACTATGATTATTTATGAGGTATTTTTGGACATGGAATAGCTGAAATACGAATCATTAATATTTATTCTTTTGTTTCACTGGATTCGTTTTCTTTAAAATATTTTCATCATCCTCAGACCTAAATGATGATATAACTGAATATCTTTGACCTGTAGTGCAAAGGTGAATGATTTCTGATGAATATCTTTGGCCAGTAGTGCAAAGATGAACAGGTGTTTAGATGAACATGACCAACTGGTGAATATCTTTGGCCTATAGTGCAAAGATGAATATTTAATTCCAGATATATATTGATTGATGTTACAGGGATAAAATATCGACGACGAACTTTTAAATTCATATATAGAAGATAGTAGTTTGCATTCTCTACTTAACTCTTCTAATGAATTATTATTTCCGCTGCGAAGATTGATTTAAAACTGGTTGTCTATTGTATTCTATTAGATTTTTCCCTGTTGAAGACTAACGATAATTTGTTCTATGTTATCTTAGTCATAATATTCTTTAGTGGGCTAGTTGAGCTCACCCTTTTTCTTGTTGTTCCATTTTTCTTCTCAGGAGGCGAGAATGTAGCGAGTACTAGTCGGGGTGTGGAATGATGGTTTTAGAAGTGGTTCTAGTAGTCCTCACGATTCTATAAAATAGTGTATCAATAATTGTAATGAGGACTTATTTGAATGTTGATATTGTCTAAATGACAATATTTGTATTTAAACTCACAGTTTTTATGTTGTATTAATAAAGTTGTAGTTATTTCTGTACCATGTATTTTGACGACCCAGAATGGGTGTTGTATACCTATTTTGGGGGCGTCACAGTTATGATGATGTTATTGTATAATGATTATAGCCTGTTGTATGTACTCTAGATCCATGGTTTTTTTTCCAGAAACATATAATATATCGAGTGTAACTAATGGTCAAAGTAGACCATTTGATCACGGATGCATTTTCTGGGAAACCCAGAATCGGTTTGAACAAAAAATTCTGACAAGCTTTGACCGTGTTATAGCTTGTGGATCTTTTGTTGTTAAACTTCTGTGTTGTTATGGTAATGATCCTTGTCATGTATACTATAGATTTAAACCATTAACCAACTTGAATCATGATTGGAACCTAGATTAAATAGAGCTTGAAAGTGTCCACTCAGACTGTCTGGGTTTCTGGAAAACCAGAAACCGTCTGACATGTACTTTGAAGGCACAGATCTAATTGTTTGTTTGTTGTATGACCATGATTTTGATGGGATATTGTAGAGTCACATTTCCGCTACACTATCTGTGTCTAAGTTAGCCTAAATCATGTTTGGATTAAGATTAACAGTTGGTCAAACAGAGACCCTTGAAAGCTGGGCTGTCAGTGTTCTTGAGCTCAACAACACCAACAACGACGCTTTGTGTCGCTAAAGGCCTACAGCGACGGTTTTAATTATTTTATTTTCTGAATATTCCGGGAATTATTTAAAAATAGAAATAAATTCTAAAAATTACCAAAAATAGTTTTAAAAATTATTTTAAATTATGAAAAATAATTTTTGACCAATTGGAATATTTTTCTTTAATATTTAAAATTATTTAAATATTAAAAGTATTTAATTTATTTAATTAGTATATTAAATAAATTAGAGAAAAATGATTTAGTATTATGAAAAATCATTTTAAATACGAATAATGTATTTAAAAATATTTGAGATTATAAAATATTATTTTTAATATTTTTGGAAAAATTTTCATTAATAAATTAATATTAATGATATTAGATTTATTTAATTCTTAAATTAAATAAATAAGTTACAAATGATTTTATTAATTTAAAAATCATTTTAAATAAGAACAAAGTATTAGAAAATATTTTGAATTATAAAATATAATATTCAATATTTTTGGAGAATTCTCATTAATAAATTAATATTAATGATATTAGATTTATTTAATTATTATATTAAATAAAGGAATTAAAAATGATTTTATTGATTTAAAAATCATTTAACAATGAGAAAAACGAATTAAAAATATTTTAAGTGATAATTAATTACTTTTAATATTTTGATAATAATTTCATTAATATTTAAATATTAATGTTAATGATTTAAAAATGATTTTAATTAATTTAAAAATCATTTAAGTAGAATATTAATGATTTAAAAATATTTTAAGTTATTAATAATAACTTTAATATTTTGACAAGTATAACATTAATGTTTTTATAAGATTATTTGATAATTAAATCATTTAAAAATGATTTAAGTGTTTGAAAAATTATTATAAATTATAATAATTGTTTATAAATTATTAAAAGCTTCCAAAAAATATTATAAACGACATTTGACTTATCTAAAATATTATTGAAGCGTAGAGACCAAGTTTAATTGACAATCAATGTGTTAATTGTCGGATAGGGTGATCAGGACAACGAGAATGGACCGAAGTCTAACCAGACCGAACTAGTTAGACTTGTTAAGTGTTTATATAGGTTATAAACACTAATGTGGCTATGTGGTAATGTGCCTAAGACAGAATGACTGTGAATTACAGTGTTGTGTGTTATGAAATATTGTGCTAATTGTAAGACCGATATTATTGGTTATAGGTCTTTCAAACGCAGATAAGTATATTGTGTAGCTGTAATCAACGCGGAAGGCAAGTTTCCTAACTCAACCTTGAGTTATATTCATTCAATTATTATGGTTAATTATTGCTAATTATACCATGTCCAGGAAATTTATTGTTGATTATTCGCAGTTAGTGCATGTTTAATAATTCAAATTGAATTACTGATTCGAAGAATATACCATTGTAGAATAACTGTTGTTGGATATTCATATTCGTAGAAGATAGAATTGACAGTACAGATAATTTCTGTCTATTGTCAAATTATGTTGAGAAATGTCTTAGCTAATTATTCTGGCTAGACGCACATTTGTTAGAACTTGATAAATTCGAGAAGAGAATTCAATTGTTATTGATAGATCGATGCCAATTATTTCAGCTAGATCGATAAGTAAATAGAATTTGAAATCACAGTATTTTGTTGTTAAATCAAAATCTTGATTCTGAGACTGAGAAGAACAACCTTTTATATAAAGGGAACAAAATTTTTAAGTCGTATATTCGACCATTGCGCGCGACCTAAGTATTATGCATAATATAGGGTTCAAGGAGTTGGCCGGCTCTAAGTACTTGCAGAGGGGTATGATTTAATCTTTATGGCTATCTGATACTCCTGCGTATATATCAAATCAAATCTTTGATAAATACCCGAGAAAGTAGAAGTTTTAGATCCAATGGATCGCTCAACATAAATCTGGAAAACATTCCACTTTGTTACTGTGTAGAATTGATTCTTGTTTATTCAATAGAATATCGTAGAAACTTTGAAAGCGTTATACTCTTTCATTATCAGATTATTGCGTTGCCTAGAATATATGAAGACTTGTTATTGATTAACGATTTGTTCAGCTATTTCAAAGTTCACCGAACTTTGGTTTCATTCTATCAAAATAGATAGTCTGTTCTTATTGATTCGTATACATTTATTGTATATTTTAACTTACGGGGCAAACTTGTTGCTCACCCTTGCTATAAATAAAATATTTCAGTTAGGAACGAAGAGGCCAGCGGGTCGAAGAAGAATAAAGGCAAAGGCAAGATGCTGGAGTAGTTATAAAGAACTTATTATTATGTTGTATTTTAAAACCCTTTTTGTTTAGCAAATCTGGGACTTATGTATTAACAACATATGTTCATGACTTATGTATTCCTATTTCTATATGAATGGGTAGTTAGATGTTATTATATTATGGATCGTGAACACCAAACTCGGGGGTCAGGTAACCCAGATTTGGGAGTGTCACAATTACTTATAAGACCCCAACTTTTATGAATAAAGAATAATTTTATTGAAATATATTTTTGAATATTATGGTGTGGATTTGATATAATGTTATAGTTGTGGGTAATAATTTCAAATTTTTCAAAGTAAGCAAGTGGTTATATAATATTCGATTGGTCGGGGAATATTCGTTTTAACAGGGAATATTCGTACGACGGCACAATCATTGGTGGACCCCACAACAGAAGTATTGTCGTAGTTAAAAAACGACAGAATTATCTTTTTATAAAAATAACAGCGAAAGTTTTACCGTTAAACTGTTGAACTACTCGATAGTAAAAGTACAGTAATACGGGTGGTTGCATAGTAGCACACGGTATTGATTATTGATGCTTACGTGAAAAGTCACTTAGTTATACTCAATTATTACTACAGTAATTGCTACATCATATCTCTAATATTATTGATTCAATTATTGTCACAGTATCATCTGCATAATAATTATTATTATTAAATCAATAATTGAGACGACAAAGTTATTCATATTATTATTTGCAATATTGGCAATGTCTAGAAGTTCTGTCAAGGAGAGGTTTGGTCACCTAATAGCGCGCCAATAAGGAGAAATCCTTATCGGAAAGCCCCATCTTTTTCCTGGGAACGACCTGGTTGTTAATTATTATGAGTTATAATATTAATGATGAATAAATTGTGTTGATTAAAGATGAAATTGATAGTTCCATTGTGTTTGGATTATTAGTGCTAGTGGAAATCGACATTTATTTCGATAATAATTGATGTTTGGAGGTTATATTGACCAATCAGGTAATTAATCAGATAAATGAGCAATTAATTGCTATTATTTCACATGCTTATAACTATTTGTTCACATGTATGTACTATTGATTCACATTCATGTACTATTAGGGGAGGTGGTGCAAGAATGATAATACTTGCATGACTAAATTAAAAATGAAGAAAAAGACAGAGGTATTATATTGTAATATTTTGAGCCCCAAAACATGCAATTATTGAAACTATTTTTTCCTATAAATAGAAGCTTATTCTTTCTTCATTTCTCACTAATTCACTAAAGCTATAGAGCAATTATTATAGAGAGAAATTATAGAGAGAAAGAAGAAGAGAAGTCTGCTACCTCATTATTCCAGTATCCAGTCTTCTTCTAAGGTAAGGGGTATTATTCTTTCGTATTCATGAAGAGGGTTATTTTCTTTCAATACTCGTAAGGGTTGTTATTCCATTCTTTATTATTATGTTGGAATAACCTGTCTATGCGAAGTACCGCATACATGGTGAAATTCTTCTGTTATTCTATTCTTTATTATTTTGTTAGAATAACCTATCTGTGCGGTCTATCGCATGCCTGGTGTGATGCCCCCAAAATTAGGTATACATCACCCATCTTGGGTCGCCAGATACATGGTACAGAATTCAAATATAATATACTAATACAACTGTCGTGTACAATACGACAAAACATAACTGTGAGTTTGAATACAATTATTGTCTACAAGAGATTATATAAACACAAAAAGGAGTCCTCATTACAATTGTTAACACACTATTTCACAGAATAGTGAGGACTACTAATACTATCATCTGGTCCATCACTCCGTTCCCCTACTCGTCCCAGCTATATTCTCATTTCCTGAAGAGAACAGTGAAAGAAAGGGCAAGCTCAACTAGCCCAGTAAGAAATATTATGACTAAGATAATGCAGAATAAATTATCATTAGCCTTCAACAGTGTTAAACTGATAAAATATAACAAACATCAAGTTTAACTGCAGCGGAACAAGCAATCCATTGGAAGAGTCAAGTAGAGAATAAAATAATCCACATCATCGAATCACCCCTGCACTACGGCCAAGGATATTCTTTAGCATCACGGCCACAATTATCCATGCACTACGGGACAAGAATATTTGTGTATTCATTAATGGTCATGATCATGCCAACAACTATCCATCAATGCACTACGGGCCAATGAGGACTTTTTCCACATCATTTGTAACATTACGATCATGATTACACCGAATAATCCCTGGTCATAATCATACCAAGTCCATCTATGCACTACAGGCCACAGATGACTTTCAACATAATATAAACATGAGGATGATGAAAATGATATAAGAATTCAATAAAACAAGTTCAAGAATTAATTTATCCATGAATCAATAACGTCCAAATTGTCAACATGATACTGCTTTGTAGAGTAAAATTCAAGAATGCTCAGAAGAATATTTTTATGAAAAGATACTGGATGAAGCGCAAATATCAAGGATATTCCACTAATTTCATGGAGTATAGAAGTCAAAACTTTAACCAACTGAGTATAATAACGAATGGAATAACAAAAAAAATCACCATGCATACGGTACTTCGCATAGACAGGTTATTCCAATAGATTAATAAGTAACGGAACCAGGTTAGGCGAAATTCGCACCGACAGGATGTTCCAACAGAATAATAAAGACGGAACCAGGTCCGGCGTAAACACACATACATGATATTCCAACAGAATAATAATAAAGACGAAACCAGGTCCGGCGTAAATGCACAGACAGGATATTCCAACAGAATAATAATAAAGACGGAACCAGGTCCGGCGTAAAACGCACAGACAGGATATTCCAACAGAATAATAATAAAGACAGAATAATAGAAGAATGTCACCAAGTATAGGGTAGTCCGCGTATACTGGTTATTCCAGCAGAATAATAAATAATGGAATAACAGAAGTTCTCTTCATGAATACAAAAGAAATAACACCCCTTACCGTAAAAGAAATTGGATATAAGAGTAGGGAAGTAGCAGAATATTTTTCTATAATTTTTCTCTCTAAAGCTTCAGTGAATTCGTAAGAAATTATGAAATAATGAGCTTCTATTTATAGAAAAATGGACTGCATAGTAACTAACTCATGAACGGTCCAGATTGATTTACTTTAATCTGACGGTCCATATTTAAAGCAAAATCTTTTAAATAAAATATAATATATATATATATAATATATTATTATATATATATATATAACTATTACGTCAGTACCTTATATATATATAATAATACTAATAATAACTCCCTCCCACTTTATCATATTTCCCCCCCCCCCAATAATTCATGCCAACCGTATGTGTGTGTGTGTGTGTGTATATATATTATATATATTATATATATATATATATATATAATGAATAATTTTCTACCGGTTATTTTGAAAAATGGATAAATAGGGGGTCCATAAAATACGCCAAAATTCACAACAATTACTATAGCAATAATTGAACAAAACTGAGTGACTTCTTACGTAAGCATCTATAATCAATATCGTGTGCTACTATGCAACCACGCGTATTACTGTACTTTTACTACCGAGTAGTTCAACAGTATTAACTATAAAACTTCTGCCGTTATTTTCAATAAAATATTTTTGTCGTTTTCTCAATCCGACAATAATTTCGTTGTGGGGTCCACCAATGATTGTGCCGTTGTACGAATATTCCCTATTAAAACGAATATTCCCCGACCAATCAAATATTATATAACAACTTGCGTACTTTGTAAAATTTATAAATATTACCCACAACTATAACATTATATCAAATTTACTCCATAATATTCAAAAATGATATTTATAGAAAATTCATCTTTATTTATAAAAGTTGGGGTCTTACAACCTCCCCTTCTTATAAAATTTTACCCTCGAAATTAGGGTACGTACCTGGTATGTCGAAGAAGTAAGGATACTTTGATTTCATTTCAGATTCTAACTCCCAAGTCATTTCCTCAACATCGTGGTTTCTCCACAAAACTTTGACTTGAGGTATAACCTTGGAGCGTAGAATATGTTCCTTCTTATCCAAGATTTGAACAGGAACCTCTTCATACGTCAAATCTTCCGCTATTTCGTCCGATTCTAACTCAATAATGTGGTTCGGGTCTTCCACATATTTACGTAACATGGATATGTGAAAAACGTTATGAACACGAGACATACTTGGCGGTTAAGCGAGTCTATAGGCCACAGGTCCTACTCGATCGAGGATTAAAAATGGGCCTATGAATCGAGGATTGAGCTTTCCTCTCTTTTCAAATCTCGTAACTCCTTTCCACGGAGCAACTCGTAATAACACATGATCTCCTATATCAAATTCTACGTCCTTTCGATGAAGATCAGCATAACTCTTTTGTCGATCTTATGAGGTTTTTATACGTTGTTGGATCATTTGAATCTTTTCCATAGTTATACGTATCAACTCCGGCCCCAACAACGTTGCTTCACCCACCTCATCCCAGCATACTGGAGAATGACACTTTCTTCCATACAACGCTTCAAATGGGAGCCATGCCAATACTTGCTTGATAACTATTGTTGTAGGAAAACTCCACCAATGGTAAGAACTTGTCCCAACTTCCCTTGAAATCAAGGACACAGAGTCTTAATAGATCTTCAAGAGTTTGAATAGTCCTCTCCGACTGTCCGTCCGTCTGAGGATGATATGCCGAGCTAAATCGTAAGTCTGTGCCCATAGCTTTTTGCAAACTAACCCAAAATCGTGAAGTGAATCTTGGGTCTCGATCAGAAACTATGGATATCGGTATACCATGCAGTCTTACAATCTCGTTTATGTACATACGAGCAAGACGTTCAAGTGTATAAGTTTCTCGTATAGGTAAGAAATGAGCAGACTTGGTCAATCTATCAACAATGACCCAAATTGCATCTATGTCTTGAGAAACCTTAGGAAGACCAGTAACGAAATCCATGGTAATGTGCTCCCACTTCCATTCTGGAATTTCAAGTGGTTGTAATGGACCTTTCGGTACTTGATGCTCCGCTTTAACTCGTTGACAAGTTAGACACCTTGAGATAAACAGCGTTATCTCTCTCTTCATATTGCTCCACCAAAATGTATGACGAATATTATGAAACATTTTGGTACTCCTAGGATGGATTGCAAACGGTGTGTTGTGCGCCTCCATTATGATTTTATACTTTAAATCAAGGTCGTTAGGAACACAAAGTCTGGAGTTAACTCGAAGTATTCCTTCTTCATCGATTCTTACTTCTGGCATAGCACCTTTTTGCACTTTCTTCCTCATACGCATCAGCTCCAGGTATATAGCTTGAGCAGCTTTAACTTTATCAATTAAAGTCGATTCTACTCGTATATTCGTCATCATCACATGGGTCCCTGGAGTCTTAAACTCTATCTTCATCCTTTGCAAGTCACACAAAATGGGCCTTTGTGTTGATAATATCGCACTCGTACTTGCATATGATCTTCTACTCAATGCGTCAGCTACCACGTTCACTTTTTCAGGATGGTATTGGATGGTATGATCATAATCTTTCAACAGTTCAAGCCAGCGTCGTTGTCGCATGTTGAGTTCCTTTTGAGTGAAGAAATATTTGAGTCTTTTATGATCCGTAAAGATCTCCACCTTCTCTCCATACAAGTAATGCCTCCAAATTTTAAGTGCAAAGACTACAGCTGCCAACTCTAAAACATGAGTAGGATAATTCCATTCATACTCTTTGAGTTGTCATGAGGCATAGGCTATGACTTTCCCATGTTGCATGAGAACACATCCCAACCCTTTACCCAAAGCATCACTGTAGATGACAAATCCCTCCAAGCCAGATGGTATTGTCAGAACAGGTGCTGCTCTTGAGTTCTTGAAAACTCTTCTCACATTCTTCGCTCCAACCGAACTTTGTATCTTTTCGAGTCAGCTGAGTTAATGGAGTAGCGATTCGAGAAAATCCTTTCACGAATCTCCGATAATAACCAGCTAAACTGAGAAAGCTACGTACTTCGGTCACTGATTTAGGTTGCTCCCAGCTTTGAATTGCTTCAATCTTTGTCGGGTCAATAGATATTCCATGAATTGATACTACGTGCCCAAGAAATGCTACTTCCTCAAGCCAGAACTCACATTTCTTCAACTTGGCATAAAGCTTGTATACACGAAGCTTTTGGAGTGTCAGCCTCAAGTGTTGCTCATGATCTTCACGGCTTTTGGTATAAATAAGGATGTCATCAATAAAGACGACCACAAAGTGATCCAAATATTCCTTGAATACTCGGTTCATCATATCTATGAAGGCAGCAGGAGCATTAGTCAATCCAAAAGATATGACTAGGAATTCATAATGCCCGTACCGAGTTCTGAAAGCCGTCTTTGGAATGTTATCAGTTCTAATCTTCAATTGGTGATATCCGGAATGAAGATCAATCTTTGAAAAGAATTTGGCTCCTTGCAACTGGTTAAACAGGTCATTAATACGTGGCAATGGGTACCTATTTTTGATGGTGACATGATTCAACTCCCAATAATCAATATAAAGTCGCATACTCCCATCTTTCTTCTTCACGAATAGAACAGGAGCACCCCAAGGAGAAGTACTAGGACGAATAAAGCCAATGTCTAACAATTCCTGCAGTTGGGTCTTTAACTCCTGAAGTTCAATAGGAGCCATTCGATATGGGGCTTTAGAAATATGTTTTGTACCAAGTTCAAGATCGATACAAAATTCAATTTCACGCTCTGGGGGTAGGCCAGGAAGTTCTTCAGGGAATACGTCAGGAAATTCATTAACAATAGAAATATCATTCAAAACTGATGTATTTTTGTTTAGATCCGTGACATGAGCTAGGAAAGCTTGACATCCGTTTTTCAGTAAACGAATAGCTTTATGGCTTGAGATGACCGTGATTGACTTTAATGGTTTTGTCGCTTGAATTCGCATGATAGGTTGATTAGGAATATGAAAGCTAACAACCTTACGAAAATAATCAATTTTTGCATGATGAGTAGTTAACCAATCAATCCCTAGAATCACATCAAATGGAAGTATTTTCAATGAAATAAGATCGATAGGTAATGTGAGGGTACCGATTTGAACCAAACAAGACTTATAAACAGTGGATGTAATAAAGGTTTCTCCTAATGGAGTTTCTACAGATAAGTCAAAGTCTAATTTCTCCGCAGTCAAATTTAATTGTTGAGCGCAAGTAAGAGAAATAAAAGAATGGGTAGAACCGGTATCAAATAAAGTATAGACTTTGCTAGAGTTTATGATAAGCTTACCCGTGATGATCTCATTTGGGTTCCTTATTTTCTGGGAGGTCACAACAAACGCTCTCCCTTGCACTACCGGCTTTGACTTTTTTGGGACGACCTTTGGTGCCTCCATCCTAGCTGAACTTGTCTTTGGTGAATGACAAAATCGGGCTAAGTGACCTTCTCTTCCACAATTATAACATGCTTTGGACGGCATCACGCAGTTTGGACTGATGTGTCCCTCCCCTTCGCATTTGAAGCATATGATAGGTAGTCGTTCTCCTTCCTTAACAACGGGTACTGGTGCTGACGTCTTTCCATCATTGTTGAATCTCCTCTTCTTGAAATGTCTATTCTTATTGCTTTGGCCCTGATTACCACCGAAGTGGTTAGCATTTCTGGCCTGCTGATTCCCTCCACGCTTGTTGTCACTGCTTCGATGACCGCTCTTACTGGTATTATCATTTTGCCGGCTGCTCTCTTTTGGTTGCGTTGACTCGTTATCTCGCTCTACTAACTGAGCCCTATTTACAACATCTGAATACAAACACAGTTTATAAGAAATAAGATGTTGACGTATCTCAGGTTTCAAACCTCGCAAAAACATTAGCGTCATTCGCTCCTCATTATCCACCAAATGGGATGCAACCCGAGACAACTCTGCAAATTTAGCCTCATACTGCGACATGATCATATTATTTTGCTCCAGCTTGATAAACTCCACCTCTTTTATGTGACGAATACTTTTGGAAAAGTACTTGTCGTTGAATAGTTCTTGGAACTTCTCCCAAGACATCTTCAGTACGGCAGGTTGAGTATGCTTTACCGATTCCCACCAGTAATCTGCCTCTCCTCGCAACATAAAGGCGTCAAAGGGAACCTTTTGCTCATCGGAGCATCCCAAGACATCAAATATCTTGGTGATCTGCTTTATCCATGCTTCCTCCTTTAGTGGTTTTGGCTCTCCAATAAACTCCGGTGGTCCTAGCTCCTTGAACTGTTTAGCGGTGACCGTCCTAGAGTTTCCAGTATTTTCACCTACATTATGGACAGGAGCCGCTCTCTCCTGCTGTTGCATGAATTGCATAAAGCCTCTGAACATTCCATCATTCATCATTTGGTCAGTGTTGTTGTTTGCATGAGGATTGTCGCCTTCCTGATGCACATTATCCTGATTATGTGGTGAGTCAACGGTCGCATGTGCTCCATTGCTATTTTCAACATTCTCAAATGTCATTTTCAGATACTGCCACAAAACAAAAGGTTAATTGACATGTAACATATTATCCCTATATTCTGACCGACCAATTAAATACCAAAAAAACTTAGGTAGGTCATACTAGCGAAGGAATTCCCCGTCTCTCCCCTCCTAGTTCTATTCTCACATCTTAGCCAGGGATCATATCCCTAAGCTTTGATACCAACTGTGACGCCCCCAAAATTAGGTATATATCACCCATCTTGGGTCGCCAGATACATGGTACAGAATTCAAGTACAATATGCTAATACAACTGTCGTGTACAATACGACAAAACATAACCGTGAGTTTGAATACAATTATTGTCTACTATAGATTATACAAACTCAAAAGGAGTCCTCATTACAATTGTTAACACACTATTTCACAGAATAGTGAGGACTACTAATACTATCATCTGGTCCATCACTCTGTTCCCCTACTCGTCCCAGCTATATTCTCATTTCCTGAAGAGAACAGTGAAAGAAAGGGTGAGCTCAACTAGCCCAGTAAAAAATATTATGACTAAGATAATGCAGAATAAATTATCATTAGCCTTCAACAGTGTTAAACTGATAAAATATAACAAACATCAAGTTTAACTGCAGCGGAACAAGCAATCCATTAGAAGAGTTAAGTAGAGAATAAAATCTACTATGATTTAAAAGGTTTTTCATGTCTTTTATCGCTAGGACTCAGCTTAATAAATAATCCACATTATCGAATCACCCCTGCACTACGGCCAAGGATATTCTTTAGCATCACGACCACAATTATCCATGCACTACGGGACAAGAATAATTGTGTATTCATTAATGGTCATGATCATGCCAATAACTATCAATCAATGCACTACGGGCCAATGAGGACTTTTTCCACATCATTTGTAACATTACGGTCATGATTACACCGAATAATCCCTGTCATAATCATACCAAGTCCATCTATGCACTACAGGTCACAGATGACTTTCAACATAATATAAACATGAGGATGATGACAATGATATAAGAATTCAATAAAACAAGTTCAAGAATTAATTTATCCATGAATCAATAACGTCCAACTTGTCAACATGATATTGCTTTGTAGAGTAAAATTCAAGAATGCTCAGAAGAATATTTCCATAAAAAGATACTGGATGAAGCGCAAATATCAAGGATATTCCACTAATTTCATGGAGTATAGAAGTCAAAACTTTAACCAACTGAGTATAATAACGAATGGAATAACAAAAGAAATCACCATGCATGCGGTACTTCGCATAGACAGGTTATTCCAACAGATTAATAAGTAACGGAACCAGGTCAGGCGAAATTTGCACCGACAGGATGTTCCAACAGAATAATAAAGACGGAACCAGGTCCGGTGTAAACATACAGATATGATATTCCAACAGAATAATAATAAAGACGGAACCAGGTCCGGCGTAAACGCACAAACAGGATATTCCAACAGAATAATAATAAATACGGAACCAGGTCGGCGTAAAACGCACAGACAGGATATTCCAACAGAATAATAATAAAGACAGAATAATAGAAGAATGTCACCAAGTATAGGGTAGTCCGCATATACTGGTTATTCCAGCAGAATAATAAATAATAGAATAACAGAAGTTCTCTTGATGAATACAAAAGAAATAATACTCCTTACCGTAAAAGAACTTGGATATAAGAGTAGGGAAGTAGCAGAATATTTTTCTATAGTTTTTCTATAATTTCTCTCTATAAAGCTTCAGTGAATTCGTAAGAAATTATGAAGGAATGAGCTTCTATTTATAGAAAAATGGACTGCATAGTAACTAACTCATGAACGGTCCAGATTGATTTACTTTAATCTGACGGTCCATATTTAAAGTAAAATCTTTTAAATAAAATATAATATATAATATAATATATATATATATATATAATGAATTATATATATATATATATATATATATATATATATATATATGTATATATATGTATATATAACTATTACATCAGTACCTTATATATATAATAATACTAATAATAACTCCCTCCCACTTTATCATATTTCCCCCCACCCCAATAATTCATGCCAACTGTGAAGCCCCCAAAATAGGTTCATTTCATCCAACCCATTCTGAGTCGCCAAATACATGGTACAGAAAACAATTACAACTTTATTAATACAATTGTCGTGCAAGATACGACACCACTTAAACTGTGAGTTTAAATACAAATATATACCAACTGTGACTCATGTCCAAACCGTGGACAGCACCTTATAATGACACCTTACATAAAGGTATAGTCGAAAACTATTTTAGAAATTAAAATCTTTGGGAAGTGCTCAAGCAAACCTTCGTACATGGGAGGCCATGCGTCTAGGTTATGATAGATATCATATGCCCACATAATTATCCTTGGTTGACCCAATAAACCCCAAAGAAAAACGAGAAGATTACTATCATATTCTTCCCAATGGTGAGTTTTCTCTTGACATATCATTATCTCCACTGTCTCTAATTGGGAATTAAACTCCAAACAAACACCAAGATTATATAGGTAGTGCTTGTAAATATACTCAGCAAGTGGATGAGCACAACCATGTCTTATGATGACACGAGGTTGTATGTCATTAGACATCTTGTATGATAGTGACAAAACACCCTTCCAAAGTTGGGTTCGCCTCACCTATTTAGGGAGAACCTCAATAGCTATAGGCCACCGTTCTATTCCCCTGTTATCCCCGCTCGACCCAGCTACACTCGTATTACCTGAAAGGAATTGTGAAGCAAAAGGGTGAGCACAACTAGCTCAGTAAAGAGTATCATGAATAAAGATAAATAAATTATCAATAGCCTTCAACAGTAATAAATCAGAGATTTAGAACATATGGTAGATGATAAAACTTTTCAACCATAGTTGCAGCGGAACAAGCAATCCATTAAAAGAGTCAAATAGACCATAAAGTCTTTTATCTTCTCCATGTTAAAAGTCCACCAACAATATTTTATCCCTGCAACATCAATCAACAATTCATGTCCACAATCACGTGTATAATTCATAATCGTAATTGTGGTTCTAAATTCCTCTTCTCATCCAAGACAAAAATAATTTTCATCACCTGTTTTTACCTGAAACATCAAAGATCATGGTTATACCAAATCACAGTTCCTATTCATAATCATAATAATAAATTTATCTTTGCACCACGGGCCAAAGATATTCATCAATAGTTCATCTTTGCGCTACATGCCAAAGATATTTAACAACAAGTCATCTTTGCACTACATGCCAAAGATATTCAACAACGGGTCATCTTTACACTACGGACCAAAGATATTCATCAATAATTGATCTTTGCACTATAGGCCAAAGATATTCATATCTCAAAGAAATACATAATCATTTCAAAATTTATATAAACCATAATTATAATCATATATGTTGATCAATTCACCTTTGCACTTAAGCTAAAGATATTCAATTATAAATTCAATGGTCATGATCATACCAGTCAACAATTCTACTTTGCACTACTGGCCAAAGAGAACATATAGTCACGATCATACCAATAATCTACCCATCTTTACACTCCAGTGAAAGAGAATTTCAACATCAAGGTTATAAAAATGTTATATATGATAATAAAATCAATATAATCAATATATAGTTTTAATCTCCAGAGTAATATTCATAAATCAACTATAATTTGGTTAGAAAAAAGAAACCAATTTAGTAATGAATAGTACCCGTGAATAGTAACTCGTGAATAGTAACTCATGAATAGTAACTCGTGAATAGTAACCCCGACATGAAAAAGTTCCAAATTTGATAAAAATTTCAATATTTCAACATAATGATATTGAAGAAATAATATCACTTACGAAGAAAATAGCATCCCTTACTATCCCTTACTATCTCTTACCTCAAAAGAGCAGTACTTCTGACTGGAATAACGCTGAACGAACTTGCACCGTATAGCAACACTCAAGATATCAAAATACTCACAAGAATCCACTCGATAATATAAAGAGAGAAATAGAGAGAAAACATCAGTTTCTGGTGTGATTTTCAATTCTAACCTAAGCACCTATTTATAGGAAATTGCTTAGAACACAAAAATAGAAAATTTAATATAATATTATTATTATTAATCAAAATTCTTACGCACACCTTTGAATCTGATTTCAGCCATTGTACACATTTATAACACATGTGGAACACTCACCAAAAACGTTTTTCTTTAAAACAAATAATTAAAACTTCAAAAATTAATTATTCCGGAACTTCAATAATTCATAATAAATAGCCATTTTATCATAAAATTTGAATCTCACGACTTTCTATAGAAAATTCAATTCTCTACAACTTTGCAGAAGAAAGTTTTTCCAAATTCCAAACAGAAATTGATCGAAATTCACATACGGACGATTTTACAGGCTATAATCAAATTTTTGTCAAAAAATGGGTCCACCAACATGTTTAACATGTTTTAAATAACTTTTTCAACAAAAATACGCTTTCTCCTCATATACTCATATATCCCACATTCATTATAAAAATATCATCATTATTATATTATAATAATATAATAAAATATTATTTTATCAGAAAAGATAAAATATCAATTTTCAACAATTGTCACTTTAAAAATTTTCTCCATCTATATCCACATAAAATCAATATTTTTCTTACCATATAAATCAATAATTAATTATTCATAAATAATATTACAGAATCACAATAATGACAACCAGGCAGTTCCCAAGAAAGAGGGGGCTTTCCAATAAGAATTTCTCCTTACTGGCGCGCAATTAGGTGACCAAACCTCTCCTTAGACAGAACTTTCTAGACATTATCAATAATGTTATCTAGTAATATTATTAAAATAATATGAACTATTAATCTGATAAAAGAAAATACTGTCTAGTGACAACAATAATATAAATATCAACGCAGCAATTATTGAATCAATAAAATAAAATATTAAACAGTAATTACTGTAATAATTATTGAGTAGTGCCTTCTTACGTAAGAATCAATAATTGGTGCAATACTGTGTGCTACTGTATAACAATGCGTATTATTGTGTTTTAACCACCGGGTATTCCAACAGTATTAACGGTAACAACTACGTCGTTATTTAAAAAACTCCCTTTTGTCGTTTTCTTCATCCGACAGTTATTCTGTTATGGGGACCACAAATGGCTGCGCCGTCGTACGAATATTCTCCGACAGCAAGAATATTCCACGATCAAACGAATATTCCCCGATAGAAAGAATATTTTATAACCACTTGCTTATTTTAAAAAAAATTCATATATCACCCTTAACTTTAAACTTTTATCAATTTAACCATTTACTGAATAGTAATTATAAGAAAAAATTGAATACTTTTATTTCATAAAATTCGGGGTCTTACACCAACCGTATATATTATTATATATATATATATATATATATATATATATAATGAATAATTTTCTACCGGTTATTTTGAAAAATGGATAAATAGGGGGTCCATAAAATACGCCAAAATTCACAACAATTAATATAGCAATAATTGAATAAAACTGAGTGACTTCTTACGTAAACATCTATAATCAATACCGTGTGTTACTATGCAACCACGCATATTACTATACTTTTACTACCGAGTAGTTCAACAGTATTAACGGTAAAACTTCTGCCGTTATTTTTAATAAAATATTTTTGTCGTTTTCTCAATCCGACAATAATTTCGTTGTGAGGTCCACCAATGATTGTGTCGTTGTACGAATATTCCCTGTTAAAATGAATATTCTCCGACCAATTAAATATTATATAACAACTTGCGTACTTTGCAAAATTTATAAATATTACCCACAACTATAACATTATATCAAATTTACTGCATAATATTCAAAAATGATATTTATAAAAAATTCATCTTTATTTATAAAAGTTGGGGTCTTACACCTAGTGAATTCTGTTGTTATTTCATTCTTTATTATTCTGTTAGAATATCCTGTCTGTGCGGATTACGCATGACCTGGTTCCATTCTTTATTATTCTGTTAGAATATCCTGTCTGTGCGGATTACGCATGACATGGTTCCATTCTTTATTATTCTGATGGAATAACCTGTCTGTACAGATTACGCACGCATGGTGAATTCTTCTGTTATTCCATTCTTTATTATTTTGTTAGAATAACATGTCTATGTGGATTACCGCATGCATGGTTAATGATCCTTCATATTCATTCCTTATTAAATTTTGGAAATGATCTGTCTACGTGGATTACCGCATGGCGGGCAAAAATCCATTTGCAGTTTCATATATTCTATTATACTCAGTTGGTTAAAGTTTTGGCTTCTATACTCCATGAAATTAGTAGAATATCCTAGATATTTGCGCTTCATCCAATATCTTTTCATGAAAATATTCTTCTGAGCATTCTTGAATTTTACTCCACAAACAGTATCATGTTGACAATTTGGACGTTATTGATTTCTGGATAAATTAAATTATAAATCTTTAAAAAGTTATCCTTGAACTTGTTTTATTGAATTCTTATATCATTGTCATCATCCTAATGTTTATAATATGTTGAAAGTCATCTGTAGCCTGTAGTGCATAGATGGACTTGGTGTGATTATGACCAGTGATTATTTGGTATAATCATGACCGTAATGTTACAAATGATATGGTAAAAGTCCTCATTGTCCGTAGTGCATTGATGAATAGTTATTGGCATGATCATGACCATTGATGAATACACGAATATCGTTGGCCCGTAGTGCATGGATAATTTGTGGTCGTGATACTAATGAATATCCTTGGCCGTAGTGCAGGGATGATGTGGTTTATTTATTAAGCTGAGTTTCAGCGATAAAAGTGATGAAAAAACTTTTAAATCATAGAAGATAGTAGATTTTATTCTCTACTTGACTCTTCTAATGGATTGCTTGTTCCGTTGCAGTTAAACTTGATGTTTGTTATATTTTATCAATTTAACACAGTTGAAGTCTAACGATAAATTATTCTGCATTATCTTAGTCATAATATTTCTTATTGGGCTAGTTGAGCTCACCCTTTCTTTCACTGTTCTCTTCAGGAAATGTGAATATAGCTGGGACGAGTCGGGGAACGGATTGACGGTCCAGATGGTTGTTTTAGTAGTCCTCACTATTCTATAAAATAGTGTGACAATAAATGTAATGAGGACTCCATTGAGTGTGGATATTGTCTAGATGACAATATTCTTAATAAAACTCTTAGATTATGTTTTGTCGTATTTTATACGACAGTTGTATAATTAAGTTGTATTTGAATTTTGTACCATGTATTTGGTAACTCAAGATGGATGATGTATACCTATTTTGGGGGCGTCACAGTTGGTATTAAAGCTTAGGGATATGATCCCTGACTGAGATGTGAGACAAGAACTAGGAGGGGAGAGACGGGAAATTCCTTCGCTAGTATGACCTACCTAAGTTTATTTGGTATTTAATTGGTCGGTCAGAGTATATGGATAATATGTGACATGTCAATTAACCCTTGTTTTGTGGCATTATTTGAAAATGACATCCGAGAATGTTGAGAATAGCAATGGAGCACATGAGACCGTTGACTCACCACAGATCAACACCCAGGATAATATGCATCAGAAAGGCAATAATCCTCAGGTGAACAACAACACCGACCAAATGGCGAACATTGGAATGTTTAGGAGCTTTTTCCAATTCGTACAACATCAGGCAAGAGAGACTCCTGTCCAAAATACAGGTGGAAACACTGGCAACTCTCGGACGGTCACCGCTAAACAGTTCAAGGAGGTGGGACCACCGGAGTTTATTGGAGAGCCAAAACCACTTAAGGCGAAGACGTGGATAAAGAAGATCACCAAGATATTTGATGTCTTGGGATGCTCTGAGGTGCAAAAGGTTCCCTTTGCCACCTTTATGTTACGAAGAGAGGCAGATTACTGGTGGGAATCGGTAAAGCGTACTCAACCTGCCGCAGTGAAGATGTCTTGGGAGAAGTTCCAAGAACTATTCAACGACAAGTACTTTCCCGAAAGTATTCGTCACATGAAAGAGGTAGAGTTCATCAAGTTGGAGTAGAACAATATGACCTTGTCGCAGTACGAAGCTATGTTTTTCGAGTTGTCCCGGTTTGCTTCTCACTTGGTTGACAATGAGGAGAGAATGACGCGGATGTTTTTAAGAGGTTTAAAATCCGAGATACGTCAATATCTAATTTCTCATAAACTGTGTTTGTATTCAGATGCTGTAAATAGGGCTCAGTTATTGGAGCGCGATAAAGAGTCAACTCAACCAAGAGAAAGCAGCCGGCAAAATGATAATACCAGTGGTAGCAGTCATCGAAGCGGTGACAACAAACGTGGAGGGAATCAACATGCCAGAAATAGTAACCACTTCGGTTGTAATCATGTCCAATACAATAAGAATGGATATTTCAAAAAGAGGAGATTCAACAATGATGGAAAGACGTCAGCATCAGTACCCGTGGTTAAGGAAGGAGAACGTCCACCTATCATATGCTTCAAATGCGGAGGGGAGGGTCATATCAGTCCAAACTGTGCGCAGCAGTCCAAAACGTGTTACAATTGTGGAAGAGAAGGTCACCTATCTAGATTTTGTCGTACAGGGAAGCCAAGTCCAGTTGAAACGGTGACACCAAATGCCGTTCCAGACAAGTTAAAACCAGTAGTTCAAGGGAGAGCGTTTGTTGTGACCTCCCAGAAAGCAAGGAACCCGAACAAGATCATCACGGGTAAGTTAATCATCAACTATAACGAAGTATATACCTTATTTGATACCGATTCTACCCATTCTTTTATTTCTTCTACTTGCGCTCAATGTTTAAATTTGACTTCGGAGAAATTAGACTTTGACTTATCTGTTGAAACTCCTTTGGGAGAAACTTTCATTACATCCAATGTTTATAAGTCTTGTTTTGTTCAAATCGGTACCCTCACATTACCTGTCGATCTTATTTCCTTAAAAATACTTGCATTTGACGTGATTCTAGGGATTGATTGGTTAACTACTCATCATGCTAAAATTG